>JAWWTY010000001.1:51167416-51192588 GCA_035222235.1 Margarornis squamiger | reverse complement strand
AGAGTGCACCCCGGGGACCGAGAGTGCACCCCGGGGACCGAGAGTGCGCCCCGGGCCGAGAGTGCACCCCGGGGACCGAGAGTGCACCCCGGGCCGAGAGTGCACCCCGGGCCGAGAGTGCACCCCGGGGACCGAGAGTGCACCCCGGGCCGAGAGCCAGGAGTGCACCCGGGGACGGAGAGTGCCCCCCGGGCCGCCGAGAGCCGCGGCCGCACCGGCTGCGCTGCTGAAGCCGCGGCTTTGTGGGCAGAGCTGAGGTGGGAAGAGCTCGACGCCCGTCTTTGATAAAGGAAGAGCGAGGAAAGGGAGGATTTAGTTCGCCGGAGCGAGGATTTGACTGCTGGGGTGGCGCTGGGATGAAGTGTGGGCGAAGGGACGGCTCACTGCAGCGCTGGATGCCGGTGTAGAGTTAGGGGTCTGAGCAGCTCCCGGCTGTCAGCCCTGGAAGCGCAGAGCTTCATGAATATTGGGGTTCATCCAGTGCCGGCAGAGCCTTTCACCAGTGCTGTGGATAATGACACACGCTTGCTGAGTTTGTGGGTAACGCCAGCTGCGGTGCTGGGAGCGCTGTGACTGTGCTGGGGAACAAGATTAGATTTCAGAAATTGTGTTGACAAACCTTGAAAAAATGTTTTGGAAAATCAGGGTGCTCCTGAAGCACAAATGCAAAGTCAGAGGGAGTGGCTGCAGAAACGCAGGGTGGGGAACAGCCAGGTAGGGAGCAGCTCCATGAAGAAGAATCGGGAGGTTCTAGTGAACCTCAGTCTGAGGATGATTCTCCAGGCTCATAGCTGTCCCAGATGAACAAACAGGAATACAGCCCTCTCTAAGTCCATAGTGAAGACAAAAGAGCAAGGAGTACAGCAGCTGAAACCTCAGCATGAGATTTAAGTTAGGTATCAGAATTGAGATGCCAGAGAAGGGACAGCATGGGAAATTTGGGGATTTCCCTTTTTGCAAATCTATAAGAGCAAGTTAAATAAACTTCTGTCAGAATTGACTATGCCTTGGCAGTAATGGTACTTCTTGAGATGCTCTCCAGTGTGCTTGAAATGTAAGAGTTATTTGGATATATGAAGCAGGGTCTTATGTCAGAATTGGTTTTTGCAGTTCTTGTGATCCAGCCTGTATTTTTAGCAATACCGGAAGAAAAAAATTAAATTTTCCCATCAAATAAAAAAAATTATTTCACTTCAAATTACAATTGAGTAACATTTTTCTATTTCAGGAGTATCAGGTTTCTAATTATATTTTAAGTAGTTGACACTACTCTTCTGACCTTAAATCAATACTAGTTGAATAGTTTCAAAATCTGCTCTGAGAAGAACGGAAATCATATATTCAATAGTAAAATGTTAAAATACAAAACATAAAGGAATGAGTTCGGAGACTCATTGCCTCAGGACATCAATGAGATGGTGGTTCTAGGACTCAAATCCCCAAGAACATACATGTCTCTGATGCCCTGCTTACACATCTGTTTGCATGGTCCGGCCTGCTGCAGACAAGGCCTGCCCTGCTCCCAACCACCCACTGCTGCTGCCACCCTTCTCCTGGCACAAGGATTTATGTGGCTGGGAGACAAACTAAGGACCTAGTCCACCTGAAGAGTAAAACAGCTGCAACAACAATGACATAGCATTGTTACTTGCTGGGTCAGTCCTCTGAGCTTGGTTTCTAGACAGCTCCATGAACTGTAGGTCCAGCACAAAAGAAATTACGAGACTGTGTCAGAAAGTCAGTGAGGGTGGTGTCATCCCTTGTCTTTTTAGGCCTAGTGCTCAATGACTGAATAATTTTAGGTGCTGCTTAATTTTTCACAATTTAAAAAATGTTATCTTTGTCAGCATTGAAAATACCAGCTGTTCTTTCAAGAGTTCTTCCTTTGGTAGTGTCAGAACTGGTTTTTATTAATTTTCAGTAAAAGCATCTAGGTATGATACTGAGATAGATGAAACAAGTATGTATTTTCTGATAGGTAAATGCTGTTTGTGAAAACTGCCTGGAGTTTGAAAAATAATCTTACCTCTGCCCAAACCTATTTTTCTAACTGCTCAGTCTCTCCATATCGTATTTGTTATGAGGAATGTTAGAATTTGGTAGTTACAGATCTAACATTTAACTTGCATTTATAGATAGATCACGTGCCACTCCTAGCCAAATGTGTGGATGGAATTTGTTTACTAAATTTATATTCAGTCAGTGAACGTCCTTTATATCCAAATGCTCATCATATCCGTATTCCATTTAGACATACCTGAAGGACCTTGGCTACCCAACAGATGACTTATTCCTATTTTTATATATGAGCAGCATATGGGTATCCTCAGGAGTCATATAGTACATTAGTGTAACCAAAACGCCTCTCAAATAGCTTTTAATGAGGTTATCTAAGCTCCAGTTTCTCAGGAGCCCTTTGAAACAGCCCAATATGGATTAGTACCTGAGAGAGGCCAGTGAGCTTTGCCAGCCACTGCTTAATTGTAGCAGCAGATCAAATAAAGCTTTGGGCCATTAATCATTTACTTCTGAGCTTCCTTGTATGTTCTTGAGAGGAAACTGAAGCCTTCTGGAGTGGACTCCTTAGGACTTCTTGCAGTAATCACTGTCTTACTGATGATTCCTAGGAAGACAGAGAAGTCAGAGCAATTCCTGACTTGGTGAGAATGGTTCCTCTGTGACTCTGGAAAAAACGGTGTTAAAGGGCTCTGTCTCCATCTCTTCTGAATCTTTTCTAACTCCTTAGTTCTTTCTCCTTTTTGCAGTTTTTGCTTCAAAGGTTGAAATTTCCACCTCTGGTCCCTTTTTCAGCCAAAGGGTCTTCCCTTCTTCCACGCCATGGGAACAGGCACTGGGTCCTACTTTCCTCTCTGAGAACCACTTTTTATTCCCAGGTTTTACACAGCAAACTCTACAGGCCTTCAGTTCATGATCTGGCGCATGGATCCCTCTGTCTCAAATCAAACCACAGTCAGCTGTCCCCTTCTCTCTTCACCCTTTGAAACATCTTTTGGTCCCTAGTGTGTTTTAATCCCTAGACTTTCAGCTTTCTCCAGACCAATGTACCAAGCAATCACATAGCAGGTCTGCATGTGCTGCAGACTCTTCTGAGGTCAGCTTTCTTGCAGAGCAACAATGGAAGTCCCCCTGCATAGCAAATTTGATGCACAGCTGCATAACATCCTGGAAAATGTGCTCTGGGAGCAGTTTTTGAGCTCAGAAAGCTTCTAAAAAAGATTATCAAATATCCTTGACAGTGAGAGCAGTGCCTGGACTCAGTGACCTGCAAGGTCCCCTCATGACCTTGTTGTATGATCTGAAAGTAGCAAAGTGGTGGAGAACATGACTTCTTTTACGTGGCTGTGCTTCCTGGGTCCCCTGACTGCAGTGTGTTTTGATTATCATACCAGTAAATTAATTCCATATTATTTGAGAATATATAGAGTTTATCTTGAGTTTCAGTGTTTTTCTGAACTAACAGAATCAGAAAAATGGTCAAGAAGTAACACTTGAGTCCAGGGCTCGGGAGTTGTTGGCCAAGGCATACAGACAAGACCAAGACACAGTCTTGGCTGAGCCACCAACTCTCCACATATATTAGATAGATCACTTAACATTTCCCCTGTCTGTAGTGGATATTTAGCACAGGCCAAAACCAGCACTCAAGTCCAAGCTTACCTAGTATTCTTCTGCATGAAAGCTCAGAGTGAACAGTGAGTTTGGACAACTCTGTAGCCCAACATGAAAAAGCCCTGTGCACCCAACCACCTAAACAGATAGGAGCACATATCGCTGGTAGTGGGCAGTCACAGACAGTCTGTGTTGCATGGCTTATGATAGTGCATAAAAAGGGGCAGAAAATCTACATTACCATGTAGTTCAGTCACCTCCATTGTACAGTTGTTAGTACAGCACTGATATGATCCCTGCTGCAGCTCAGGCTCATGGCAGATTGTGCATTTCAACAGTTTGTGAGCATAATCCAAAGGTTAACATAGACGGGTTTTCTGAGCCTATATTTCTAAGCAAAGAATAAATGGTCTGAGGATAAGAGTTGTTTCTGTACTGCACCTTCCAGAAACTCCAGAAAGGCCATAACTGAAAGAGACTGTTAGGATGCAATCAAATTAGTAATCTGCTGCCTGGTTTCCTCTCATCTTCTTGTGTTTCTCCTTTTGCTGTTCCTTAACTTTTCCAAATACCCTTACCTTTGCAAAGCTCCACTTGCCCAAATGAAAAAGTAGAAGAAAACCAGAACTATAATTTATTCTGACTTCACAGGCAAAATGAGGGCAAAAATAAAAAGGAAGGAATACTGTCTTTAAATTGGAGTTTTAAACCAATAAATTGCTTTTTCTGAAATATTTTAGGAAAGTTTTAGAAAAATAGGTATGTTCTGAGTCCTAGAAGATAGAAAATATATTGAGATGTTTATAACTTTTTTTTTTTACTAACCCTTAATCTATACTTAATAGTGCAGGTTATATTGATTATCTAGTGTTAATTGGTATCATTTAGTTAGGGCTACATGTATGCTTGTCAGCTGAGGCTATGTATAATATTTACCTGTAATTTACAAGGTTATGGGTAAAAGAATGTAGTTTCTTCCAACGGACATATTTCTTTAAACTGTTGCTTATGCACACCTGATATACTTTAAAATCTGTTTCCCCCCTTTATATTGCATCTGTGAATAATATCTACATAACTTTAATTTGCAATGCATCAGTATTCCTTATGCTTCTTTAGAAAAATACGTCCTATTTGCCTTTTAGAACAGTGGGGTGATCAAATTTGTGGTGTTCTCTATTAAGGTTGACTAGATTTCATGCACTAAATCTTTCAGTTATACAAAAGAAAACAATTAAGCTGCCATACACAAATAACTTTACATTGGGCAAAACTGTTATTTCTCTATATTTCTTAGGGCTGTGCTTCCATACAAACCTTTGTGTATTTTTAAATATACTGACTTTCTAAGATCAGTTAGACTTAAAGACTTAAAGCTTTCTTCCTAAACAGAGGCCTAAATTAATAACTCTTTCTCATTATGTGTATGGTAGCAGATTATCAAATCTGAGAGCCAAAATTTAACTGGAAACCGATTTTCAAGAAAACTCATCAATCAGTGGGAATGGTTCATATTGCTTTGCTTGTAGGATCAATCAAGCAGGCTATTTTTTTAGTGCTATGGAGTGCTATGAGACAATTTCTGATTCTTGCTGTACTGCGTACCACTATAGCACATTAAATATAAAGTGGGCATGAGGGAGGACAATAAATGTAGGACCTTAGTAAGTAGAATGTTCTTGAAAATCCATTCTGCAGAAGAGCCCAGAGACAACCACGCAAAGTTGGTGTAAGAAGAGCTGTGTTGATCCCAGAGCAGCCCTTAAAAGCAGATGTTCCCCAGATGTTGAATGTGTTCAGAGTTACAGTACACAAGCTGTGTTTTCGGCAAATGCTGTGCAAGGTAAGATGTAAGATTTGCCTGTATTGTGCACATATTCATCCTTTACTTGCTATAGAAAACAGAAATCATCTGTTAAAGTCCCGGGGTGTCTGTGTAAAGCAGGAAAGCAGCAACATATCCTACTTCTCAGACAGAGCCATAAGCATCTTATTTCCTCTACAGCAGGAGAACACTTGCTTCTGTGCTTGCAGCTGTGTTGTGTGTGCTGTGGTTGATGCTGGGAGAAGCCTGATGCGCTCTGCATCCTTATTTTCTCTGTAGGTCCTCTGACCTTGGAGCACAGCCTGGCTGCAAATCCCATTGCACTTGTGCTACATAATAAAGGCACCCTTCAGCAATGCTCCTGTGCCGCTGTGTCTCATGTCTCATAATAGGCAGAGCTCACCTTAAGGAGCCACCAAAGTGTCACAGAGCACCACCCGATGCCCACAGCAGGAAGCAAAGCCTAAAGGCTTGAGCCGTTGCAAGATGGTTTTCTTTGGAGTTGTAGCAATCCTAACCATTGTGCATCAAAGAGCTAGTGATCCACGAGGAGTGCCTGAGCAAGCACAGGCCAATGTTTGTCCTTCAGGCCTGTGCTGGGCTGCACAAGTCTCCTGGCCACAGCATAAACTCAGCTTGGTGATAGTAACTGAGGAGCCTGCGGGCAGCTCCCACTCCATGTTGCCGATTACACCACCTGTGTGGCCTTTTCTTTATCTTAAAGGGGAGCAGCAAGTTCTCATGTGAACATACTGTTGTTTACAACATACTGTTGTTTACAACAGATATGATGAATACAATAGTTTTTGTCTAAGAAAATCATATAAGAGGTCTCAAAACCAAAATGTCAGTGAACCATTCTACAGATGGATTCTGTACCACATGCCCTGAGCAGAGATCTGTCAGATGCTGCACAGCTCAGGGCTCCCAGCACCTGAAGGGGTGTAAGACTACTTGTATTCTTTCTTGTGTTAGCTCCAGAAAATGGTACTTTAAGCAATCGCTTAGGGAGTCTGAGTGCTTTTCTTACTGGGATCATAAGATACACTAGCCTCAGTGCCTTGTACTAGAGGGTATCCACAGAATAGCCTGAAGTTGACTCCAAAAATGTTTCTGAATCAAGTGGTGTAACAGGTGGCAAATACTGGTTCAAACATTTCCAGCTTTTGGATTGCTTCTGCTAGCTTTGTGACTACGTAAGATGCTCAGCACCACTGCAGTTACTACCATGTCACCTAGAAGTACAAGAAAACGAGGTTTTTCAGTATCAAAACAATAATGAAATAGTAGCTATACCCTACAGAGCTGTATTTGAAAACAATAATCTTAAAATCAAAATTTCTGCTGTCCATATTTTATTCCCTTACAAGCTTCTCTGTATCACAGAGCAGCTGATAGCATGCTTTATCCCTGTGCATGTTTTAAATTAATGTTCTTCGCTGAACATTAATGTCTCAACTCTGCTTTTCATTTCAGAACAACACAAGAAAACACCCATAACTTTCACAGAACCTTGAAGTGGTACTGCATAATTCAGAAATAGACATTTCTGAATTCTTCAAATCACTCTCTTTAATAACCATCTAGCTCCACTGCCAGGTTCTTCTGCCAGATATTTATCAGAATGAATCTTAAAGAGTAACTGTTGCTTTGCATGCAAGATTCAGCATTGCTGCAGTCTGGAAGTGTTTTATCTAAACTGGGAGATAGGTGCATTACATGTTAAGTACATGATTTCATGTCACTATGCGTGGGTGAGAGATTAGACAGAGATGACTTAACAGAGACATTGCCTGGTGGATTCGTGTCCCTGGCACTCTTTCCCCTTCTTCCCCTTGAAGTCAGTGATTAGATTAATCAAAACTGTTAGATGAGCTACTTAGACATCAGGCCATCAGTGTGGGTTCCATAACCTGTGAAGCAAATAGGCTGCACTGTACTGATCATACCTGAAGCACTGAAGTCTCACTGTTTTCAAACTAAAGAAAAATACAAATATATGGCTACTTTCAACAATGCACTGTTTGTCACAAACTATATGTCAGGATTATTAGCCTTATGGCCAGGACAGTGTATTGAAAGAGGAAACAGAAGTAGCCATATTCTTCCATTACTTGGAGTTCCCCTGCCTTTTTTCTTTGGTTTAATTGGAATACTGTGTGGTTTCTCCACAGTGTAGTGGAGAAATTTTAGTTGGCCCTTGATTATCAAAGTAAATCAGTTAATGATGCTTGCTCGTTGTAATTACACTTTCCCATTCCAATTATCTGAACTCTGCTGTTTCAAGTCACCTATAATGTATTTGTGTTCATAATCACAGCATACTGCTAATGTTTGTAGTAGATGTGTGGTACATCATGGCTTATGTACATACACAGCATCTGCTGTTTAATGTCATTGAGCTCACACATTCTTACTGCTTACTGCATGCTTTGCTAGTGATAAATGATAGCCATTTTTCTCTACCACAGCCAAGAACAGAGATTAAAACTGTAGATACCGATCTGATCTCACAGGTCACAGCTTGTCTGTGTAACCCATTTTATGTTGCAACTGATAGCAGTAAAAGGTCTTTCATCAACCTTGTTTATTTATGTCTGTGATTCACAGTGATGAAGATTTATAGAGCACCTGTAATTGCAAGTGTATGCATCTCATAAAAATGCAATGCAGAGCTGCAAAAAATGACCCTGTGGGAGGGAGAGATATTAAAAGACTAGTATGAAGAAAAGAAATCCTAACAGTGTGAATGAAGAAATCCAAACAATAGGATAATCCAATTACTAAATATAGAGCAAATCTATATCTAAACATTGGAGATGGGTAATTAGGAGAGGAAAATTGGGGACTGGAAAATTCAGCACATCTATTTTACATTGTTTAAGATTTAAAAAGCTTATTCACATAGTCGTATGTGCTCTTTAGCTTGCTTACGTTATTCTTGGCTACATCTCGGAAATTGGAGAAGCTTTGAGATCATAGAGTTTGAATTTCCGAATTCAATCTACTGAAGAATAACTTCATAATGTAGAAAACATAATGATTTTTATAGGGAAAACCAACGTCTACATATAAAAAAGAATGTAGTAAAAATAGCAAATGCAGCAAGGGATGCAGAACAGAATAAATAATAATAATTTAAAAAAGTGTAGGTTTGTATTAAAAAAAAAAAAAAAAAAGAAAGAAAAAGAAGTGCCTTTAAAGGAAGACATTTAAATATCTTAACATCTTACTAAGCAGAAGACCAAAAGATGACAGGATTGCATTAGGATTCCCCTGGGAAGAAGATACCAAGCCTGAAAAGCCCATTTATTCTAGCAGACACTGAGATAATAAGATTCAGTGACAGGTACCTGAAAACAGTCAGATTCCAATTAGACATAAAGCAAATGGTTGTAACATGACCCATTATAGCAAGGCCCCAGGGGAAAGCAGGATGTCTTTCAAGATTTTCACTATGCCTATATTTAAGATACACATTATCCAAAAAATATAAATGCTACCAGCCTGTATACTGGAGTAACTGGGGAAAACCAGAATTTGGTATGCTAGTAGATGAGAAGGTCCATGTGATGATCTAACAGACCTTTTGGTGTCTAAGATCAAAACAAGTCTTCTCTGAAAATTAATTCCTGTAGAGATGTTTGGGCTGTAGCATCACAGGCTACATGACTCCATAAGATTTCATCCACATGTTTCTCTTTACCTAATTTTTTACACTAGAAGCAGGTCTTTCCTCAGAAAACATAGTAAGAGAACTGCAAACTCTTTCCTCCCTTTTTACTCTGGACAGTCAAGAGATTGTTCTCATGTCCTTCAGATGCTACCTTTTCCCTGTTTTCATCCTTCTTTACTTTCCACCCCAGAAGCTACCCATGTCCTGTTTTAGGGTAGTTAATGAGCATCCATAGGTTGACTCTAAAGTCTGAGGAAACTTTATGTATGATACCCTCCTGAAAGGAAATAGACATCTGAGAAATGAGCAAACTATAGCCATTTTAGAAAAGTCCTTATCCGTTAAACAGCCCAGAACTGTTCATTTGTTAGACAGAAAAAAAAAAAGTTTCTGTTTATCTCTATCTCCCAGATTACCACTGCGGTACAGATAAGATAGTGAGAAATAAATGCCTTTCTTGAAATAGAATATACTATCAGAGACAATACTTACAGAACTCTCTTTCATTTACTGAATTTAGATCTCCTTTTAATGTCTAGCATATGTATTCAGACTTTCTTGTTTTATTTTTTTATACTTGCTTAGTGCCAAGAGAGTAGAGAGCTTTTATTTTTTTACCAGCTTTTTAGGGTTTCAGTTCTTATTTTCAGACAGAATTGCATGGTGGCCCTTTTTCAGTATATATTTATGCACTGATGAGAGCTTTGTACCTGATTCTTGCAATGATCTCAGCACTAGGGTGATGGAGACATGGATCCCACTGTTTTGGGGTGAATAAGGAAGCCTTTGGAGCCAGATATACCAAAACAGGACATAAATGTCACTTTTTTCTTCTTTTCCTGTAATTACTGTCTCCCTGTTGTTCATTTAATCTCTGTATTCCTTTTGGAACATTGTAATGAGCCAGTCTCTGTCATGGCAGATCAGCCCCAGCAGGCAGACCCAGCTCCTCTGTGTTGCAGTCCTGCTCAAGCACCGTACTGATGTTCCCCTTCCCCAGGGTCCCTGCCCAGCCTGTGGTGCCAGTGTGGTTATTTGGCAGTCCCTAAATAGGCTCTTTCAGCAGAGACCATCCGAACATTCTTGGTTCTAGATGCTACTGAGCAACTTTAATGTGTGCAAACATTGTCCTTTCAAGGGAAACTGAGGCTTCTCAACATCTGGCTGGAAACGTCCAGAAAGACTTCTCCTCTGCTGCATGCCTGTGAAACGGTGATGTACTGAAGTCTTGGAAAGTTAATTAGTATCTAAATAACTAACTGATTATTTCTCTACCTGATTCTTCTTTCACATTTACTGGCATGGCACAGGGAACTCTCATTTCACTTTGAGAGACTTTCAGCTCTGATTTATATATACATAACATCTGGGGGATCAGGTTCTCCTCTCTTTCTCAGATGCTGCTTATGAAATGTATTAGTAAAACACTCATAATCTGGGGACATTGAACTGATCAGAATTCCTAATTTGCTGGAAATGATGACTGTGGAATGTCTTTCTTGACAGAAAACACAGTTTTGTTTTCCAATGAAGTGGGGTTCGCACATAAAAATTAATATGCAAAACTTATTTTTAAATTTTCAGAATTTCAAATATTTTTAATGTTGATTTCTTTCATAGAATACCTATTGTAGTATATAACGTGCACTACCACAAGCAAGCATACTGCATATACACATAAAGGAAATATTCTTGCTATTCTGATTTCACTCTAGAATCATGAAGACAAATTACTACTTTGTGGTTGGACAGAATACCTTCTCCAGCTTCCCTGTGCACTGAAACGAATCAACCTGAGATATGATATTTAAAAAAAAAAAAAGCCACTTCAATCAGTAAAATTAAAAATTAAACATTTCATGTATTCTGCAGCACTACTATTCCTGATCTGTTATGAAAACACTTAAAAATAATAAATGAAAATGCAGAAAGTCAAATATAAAAGACTTTCAAAGTCTTCTGAAACAAAAATATTCCAAAATGAAATATGTGAAGAAAGGTGTATAGTATAGGAATTTTCATTGAAGTAATATGATTTTGTGGGGAAAAAAAGTGTTTGGACTAGTTTTAACCAAGCTTCTGGAAACTTTTTACAAAGACAGAGCAAACAGCCATTCATTTTGCAGTTACATAAGCTATTAGCAATACCAGGGCTTTCTAGGATCATGAATCACAAAGTCACAAAATCATTTAGGTTGGGAGGGAGGTCATCTAGTTCATCCCCCTTGCTCAAGCAGGGTCAGCTACAGTAGGCTGCCCAGCATCATGAGGTTTGAATATATCTGCAGATTGAGACTCCACAACTTCTCCTGGCAATGCGTTGCAGTGTTTGACTATTCTCACATTTTAAAAAAAGTCCTTTCCTGTGATGAGATGAAATTTCATGTGTTTCAATTTGTGCCCAGTCCCTCTTGTCCTGTCACTGGGTAGCCCTGAGAAGAGCCTGGCTTCCTCTTCCTCATTCCCATATACTCATAGATGAGATTCCCCTGAGGTTTCTTTTCCCCAGGCTGAACAGTCACAGCTCTCTCAGCCTCTCCTCATCTGTCAGGTGCTCCAGACCTTTAATGATCTTCATAGCCCTGTGCTGTACTCACTCCAGAAATCTGTGTCTTGTATTGAGGAGCCCAGAACTGGACCAGGTGTGGCCTCACCAGTGCTGAGTGAAGAGGACAGATCACCTCCCTTGACCTGATGGCAACGTTCTTCCTAATGCAGCCCAGGCAGCCACTGGCCACCTTTGCTGCAAGAGTACATTGCTGGCCTGCAGGCACCTTGTTGTCTACCAGAACCCCCAGACTGCCCTCTGTCAAGGTGCTTTCCAAGCTGGTCAAACCCCAGCAAATGCTGGTGCAAAGCTTGTTCCTCTCCACATGTAGGATTTGGCATTTCCCTGTATGAACTTCAGAAGGCTTCTGTCAGCCCATTTCTCCACCCTGCTGAGGTCCCTCTGAAGGGCTGCACACCCATACTCTGTATCAGTCACTCCTCCCAGTTTTGTGTTTTGCAAACTTGCTAAGGGGGCACTCTTTCCCATTGTCCAGGTTATTAATGAGGATGATGAAACAGGGTTGGCCTTGCATTTCAGCCAGTTTTCAGTCCACCTCCCTGTCCCTTTATGTAACCCACACTTTGCATGTGACAGAGTTGCCATTTCTTGTATCTTCACAATAGATGCTGAAGGCTGCAAGGATACAGCATATATCACATCACCTTCTCCCAGGCTCAAGTTTTTAAATACACCTGTGATTTCTGTCCTAAGGAATTGTAATAAACCTATCTATGTAGTTTTTTTGGTACAAAAGGGATTCCCAGAATTCATAACCAGTTGTATACCATCAAACCAAACTATCAGGAAATGTTATAGTACAAAGTGCTGAAGGATTTGTAAGTATTGAACAGGGCACTTCGTAGTAGGGAACTGTATTTCTTTAGAGCCAAGAAATATATTTTTTGTTCAACGACTACATAAATATGACTTCTTTCAGAAAGTCAGGTTGAGGTTTTAAAATGTAATGTAAAGCTCTTACAAGAATATGAAAATAGGTAAGAATAAGAATACATTAATAAGTACGTGACAGTCTTCCCAGCAGATCTGTGGTTCATCTAGTTGAACTGCCTACCTCGGGCAAGGACCAACGCTTTGTTATTCAGAAAAATAGAAAATCCTTTCAAGTGCACATTGTGTGAATACAGAAATTGCTGCATCCTCATTATATTCCAGATTTCTAGTCCTGATTGGGATCAGTGGCATATTAATTGGAAAAAATTTTATTGTAGTCCAGATATGGAAAGTGTAGTATGTCTTGCTTGAAAAATTATCTTCTCTTGATTAGAAATTTGAAATGTATGTTCTCTTTTAAGTGACAAGCACACCTCATTTTAAACTTGGAGCGTAAAAGCTGAAAACCTGAGTCAGACTCAGGAGGTGCCTTTCTCCCTCCTTTGGCTATAAACAGACTCTAAAGAGGTTATGTGAGATGAACACAATCTCTTGTGATTATTTTGTATCTAGAAGCATACTAATGTCTAATTTTTTCAAAGTCTAAAACTAAACTCTCAGGCTGTGATATCTGATAGCAATAAGTAATATATAGTCACTATTTAGAAATTATACTGTTATCATCACTTTCCCATGTGGGAATGTTTTGGGCTCATTTCTGCCTATAATGACATGTCTAGTTTTGTCTTTGACCTGTTAAAATGTATGAAGAGCATGAAAAGCTTGACTGGACTCCAGCTGAATCCGAAGAGAAAGCTTGCTGCTTTCTTCTAAAACCTGTAAAAGGGCCCTAATATCTTGTTCTGTGTTCCCAGAAAGTCCAGCATCCCTGGATTTCAACACCGCAAAAGATTTGGCAGTGTTTTCCCTCTAACACATAATTAGTTAATTGAATCAGGTTGCTTGTTAAGAATGCAACACTGACATCTTTTAGATATTCACATTTAGCCATCCAAGGGTATTGCATCGTTCAGAGAAATGTCAGAGTCATGCTGGGAACGCAATTAACCATTCTTTATTTTTGTTTATTGCCATTTAAAAGTTGTGCTCAAGATGTGCTCAGACACGGGGGAAAAAAGCTTCTCAAAGTATTAATTACAGATTTTATTAAAAGCATACAGAAGACTTGAAGCGTAACCAAGCAAACACTCACTGTTCTCTCACCCTAGGAGAAGGAAGAAGAAAGAATTCCAGTGGCAGGGAGCTTAGTTGTTTTTGACAAGAAGGGAAACACAGACCTCCTAATTAACAGTGCAGTTAAAGAAGGGTGAGCAGCTTGTTGCCAAACACAACCCCAGGGAAAACTGTAACTGCTGTAATCAAGGGAGTTATTTACCCAGTCAATAAAAACAGGCTGAAACAAATGGCATGACCCTGAATAACTGTGGTTTGAGAGCAGGAAGTTACCTAGGAAGGTGTCTGCTGGCAGGTGGTTCTCCCCTCCCTGAGGAGCATGGGGTGATGCAGGTACTGGACTGAGGTGTGCTGTGTTGTATGTGCAGTGATGGGCACTGAACTTGTGAAAGAAGAGAAAGACAAACTGATCATGTCCACACACTATGAATAAATTAAAATGATGGTCCAAAATCTCCACAGGTATTGATCCAGGTCAACTTTCTGGCTATCAGGTGTTGAACTGGGCCACACCATTTTGGATTTTGTAAGGAATCTCAGGAGATTTGTGTCTTTATCTAACAATGGCTGGAGAAAAAATATTGCAGCAGTTGCTGAGTTAGGACTTCATTAAACAGCTAGCCAGCCTCTTTCACAACCTTGGAATCATCTTTCAGAGTGCCCCAGAAAGGAATGAAAATCACTTGCACAAATCTCAAAGTGATTTGGCATGCCTAAAAAAAAAAATAAAAATATATATACTATCTATGCCTTGGTTGACATTTAGAAGCATACCTGTAAATGCCCCAGATTTATGGTTCCCTGGCCTGTCCTGGGCCACTCAGTGCTAAGTAACTCAATGTAAATGTCAGGTCCAGTCCTATGTGCACTGTATGATGTGAGCCATTGGTAATAATCAGCTATGATGTGTTTGTGCTTTTTTCTCTCCTCTCCATATTAGATTACACAGAACATCTGCCATAGCCTCACATAATAGTCCATAGGCTCTGGCCTGCATTGCTGATGTCCTGATATCACATGGATCAGTAACAAAAGGTGGTTAAAATAAAGCAATGGCTACATATTTGAAGAATACTGAATACTGTTTATCGGGGTATCAATTAAAATCTTAGTACATATAAACAATTTCTTTCTTGGCGTCAGAAATATTAATAAATTGAACTTTACAACCAGCTGCAGGTAATATGTGATCAGATTTTCCCAGACTCTTTAGTAACCTTCTTCTCCAGATGAAGAGGGCTCTGACAAGGAGGAAGTGGTTGTGCGAGTCAGACTACCAGGATCAACAAAGATTTTAAGGACTTGGTCTGACATATCATAGTTTTCCTCTAAAACTGGCTTTTTTTATTAGCTTTGATGTAATGTTCTCAACCTCTGCTAAGAAGACAGCTTGCCAATATTTTTTGTAACAACTAACATGTCTGAACGTGCAATTGAAATGATTTCCAGTTTTTTGGATAATTACCTGTGTCCACACTGAAGTCAGCTGCTTTGTTATTCAGGCTGTCATTTCTGCACAGCTCCTTGTGGACACAAATGATCAAGTTCCAACCAGATTCTCCATCAGGCAAGACACTTCTGAGATTACTATCACACACCCACAAGCTGTGAGTCATTGTGCTGATAACTACTCAATCCTCATGTTTTTACAGGTTTGGCAACTACCTGGTTACACCAATGCAAACGAGTAGAGGATGACACTCAGCAGATGTGACTGACTTAATTTTCTCATCCCCACAAGTGTGAAGGGAAAGTAATCAATGGAAACAACTAGATCTGTAGTTGCAAAAAAGCTTTGAAGGCAACTGAAAGATTGGACTCAGGTGAAAAACTCTGCCTGTAAGTCCATCAGTAAACTCTTCAGGATTTTCGCTTTCCTGGAAAATAACTGGAGGCAAGATTCCTAGGTACCATGGGCAATGATAGAGCAATTAAAATGTCTCCCTGTGCCAGAAGTTTTAACATTGCATGATGCTGGCCATAAAGGCTGTCTCCATGAGGCCTGGCTGCTGATGGGTGTTTGTTCACAGTGCAGTAGCCTTACCATCCACTTTTGCCTGCTGGCTGTAGCATGCCTCAGCTGCACATGCTACAGGCATTCTTGCAGCATGGAGATTTGGAGATCAGAGGGAAATGGGGAAAACACCAGATCTGCATAAAACCATGGGAATGGCTAGCAGGAGCTAGTTTCAGTCGAGCTGGGTGTTCTGTTACTGTTATTTAGGCTTTCTGTGAAGCAAATACTGGGTGAGAGATGACTTTAACATCATGTAATGCACATAGATGTTAATCGGAGCATGGTAGCAATGTCACCTGCTCACAGCACACATCAATCTTGTCTATAAGTATCTCCATCATTACAGAACACAGTTACAGCTGTCTCCTAAAAGTATATTATTTTGTTGAGTGATGAATGGCATGTGAAATATTAGCTATAATCAGCACGCATTATGGCAAAGCTCATTAAATTTCTGACAAATCTAGTGTTGACAGCACTTTAATTTTGTTTTATTACCTCCTTTTATCTCCACAATTTCTGTCTCTGGTTTATAGTTAATAACTAAAGACAGCAGAACTGTACTGTGCTAGAGAATCAGAAAAATAAGTATCATCTTTTAAAAAGTCCCAGATTTAGGCCATAGGAACAGCGGGTACTAAACAATGCAGTCATTGAGAAGGTGATTAAAGTTTAATAAACCTGCCAAGTGAAATAACCAATCTCCTTGCAAAACATTCTATTTGCCAGGTGCTTGGATTTTAGCTGTTAAAAAATTTTCTTTCAACAGTCTGTTTAAATGTGTAACAGACTCATGTTGTGACTGCCAAGACACAATTCATTTTTTTGCATGATCTGTTAAGACTTGCTAAGAAAAAACACTGCTAAAACGACATATTCAGAAGCCACTAGAACAAGTGTTATGTGGAATAAATGCACTATTAATTAATTGCTAAAAACATTCCTATCTCTTACTGTCCAAGTTAGGCTTTGGAGCCTGATCTTTCACCCTTGTGTTCGCAAAAGAGGATCTGATTCTCCACCCATCTGGTCATCTGTAAATGTCCAAACTATGTCACTATCTGTCTGACTTGACAGAGCTTTCCAGCATTTTTTCCATGTGCATATGATTATACAAAATCCAAGGCAGTAAGAAATCAAACACATACATACACATATAAAATCTATCATTCCTAAAATCTATAGTCCCTTTCATCACAAAACTCTATTAAACTTTAGAAATTGGTTGTTATTAGTGGATTACCAATCATTAATTGATTTGCTATGGTGTACCCCAGGCAACATTTTAAGTTTTTTTCTACAAATTGTATTCTCTGTAAAGCTGTAGGTGAGTCAATACAGAATGATTCATAAATTACGTATTCCTGTGATTCTGCCCAATGTGTCAGTGTGTGAATGGTAAGTCAAACCTTTCCTCTGCGTTCTTAATTGGCCTCTCTGAAGAAGACAGATCAAACAACAAATTGAGTTTCTTGAAAGTCAGGATGTTCCCAAGGGATTCACAGTTGCTTTAATGAGAATATCACCCTGCCTCTCCCAAATTTTGTAGTGCAAGTGCACTGGCCCCCTGACTCAGGGGCAACCCTGACCAACAGGAGAGAGACCTCAAATAAGGAGGAAGCAGTTACACCCCAGCACTGCTCTGAGTTAAAAAGGCGACCTGGGTCTCAGGAAGATAGGCTTTTTTGTGTGCACTCTGGAACTACCATGTGGCCTTGATTGAGAGGGGAGAAATATCCCACTGAACAAATCAGTCTGTGCAGATGCCACCAGAGTAGGCTCCTGCTTTTCCCTGATATTAGAGGCAGGCAGAAATACCCACCCAGCCAGAAGCTTGCTACTAGGAAATTAAAAGGACTTAAAGCTAAATCTACAATGGCTTATGTATCTTGGTGCTATCTGAGATATCCTGTCCTCTCTCCTCTTTCTTCCCAATGATTATTCCTTTACCTTGTGACTTATTTTAAATTTATTGCAAGGCTCTTGGGAAGTGGGTGAATGTCCCTGTGGGTGTGTATTAGCTCAGCTCCATGTGTGAATTTTGTGTTTCTGGTGCAGGTACTGCTACAGCTAACACACACACATATAAAAAAGCTCTCTTAATAGAACAGCATTGAATTCCCCTGTAAAAGTTCAAAACAAAATTAGCAAAATATGCAAAATTAAAAGGTCACATGCGTGTCTTACATTTTTAATTCCCCCGTGTTTTTCCTGTGCTTGTGACAAGATGTGTGAATTTATGTAAAGCTTTGATTAGTACTGGGTGGTGAGAACTGGAAAGCTTTATGAAAACACCCATTTACAATTTTATCTAGAGGTTCCTAGAGATAATGATGTAAAGTCATATCTTTTCTTCCCTCATCTGTGACTTTTCAACAATACTGGCAAAATATATTGTACCATGCACAGCATTATCTGTGGAAATGCACTGCAAAGTAAAGACATTAGAAAAATAAGATATGCTGTATTTAAGGAAAAATAATTTTTTTCTTTATGCTTTTGACAATGGTTTTGAAAAAAGTGAAAGTAGCCTCTGAGTAAGGAACATGCAGGACTTCCTCAGTGCACAAAAATCACGTTTAGTAACAAGATCCATATTGACTGTATGCTTGGCATTTCCCTGAGTGCATTGCCAAAGCCTCTCACTGAGGGGGAGCCCTGCCACCTGAAGGAGGATGACCTGTAAGATCCATCCCTCGGTTTGCATGTGCTACCTGGTAGTACAGATCAAGATTGTGACATTATCCTTGCTTCTTTTCCAGCTTAAAAATCCACCAAAAAAACCCCAAAGGGGTAATAAGATAAAACAAATATATTTCAGGGGGGTGTATTTATTTTATGCTGTAACAAAGGAAATTTTTTTTTCTGAGGACTTGTTTTCAGACTGTTGAAAAGTGTGGGAAATGACAGCCTAGGTTCATAAAATTGTTAGTACTGGTGGTAACAATGCTGAGGTAATAAGTGACCCAAGCTGTGATGGGGCAGACTTCATGTCAGATGTCTCCTTGATGAAGGGAACATGAACCCTGTCCCCTTTATGTCCTAATCACTTTATAGACTGCTCCCAGTCACCTCAGCTCCAGAGCAGTGGCCAGGGCAGAGCTTTATAATAATGTCTTCAAGGAGAAAAATGGAAGTGTAAATGGACTGTGACATTTCAATTTTGGGAAAAAACCTTTCCTGACAAGAAACTTCAGTGTAATGATCTAGGCCACCAAGGGCTCTATACTCATTTTGATTGTTGTATGTTAAACATCTCTTTTTGATAAAGCTATACTTAGCAAAATTTGAGATTTTTATGCTCAGAATGCTGTCTAGACCAGGAGTTCTTGATCTGCATTGTCTCATAGGCCTTGAAAGGTCCTTTTCCCATAGGGCAGTGAGTGCAAAGGTGATTATTTGAATTCTCCATGGTGGGGAAAAGCAAACATCATGTCCTGCTAAGTCTGCCATCATCAACTTGCCCAGCATAGCCTTATCCCGCAAAAATGAAGTTCTTGAACCCCGGGAAAGCTGCTGCCTGCAAACTGGTCCCAAAGCTTACAGGAAATTCTGATATGCAGTTTGCAAGGTCAGGATCTTTTGGCTACCCATGATCTTGAAAAATTTGTTACTGCTTTCCTTTCCACTGAGAGACAGATGTTTTGGATAGAAATATATAGGAATTGTTGCGACAGTAATTTTCTCCTGCAAATCTTTTGCTGCTGGCATGCCAGGAGGACAAAGCAAACTACCCCAGCATCATGTTGTCTCAATACATCTCCTTAATCGACAACTTTACACAGCATTCTTTCAGACCACCTTTTGCTGATTTGAGGGAAGATGAAGGATGCCATCTTTCCCTCTTGTGCTTTTATCACTGTTGGAACAAAGGTGTTTATTCTTGTTATCTCCCTCTGCTGAGCAATAAAAGGTAAAGAACAGGACTTAGAAAAAGCTGAAAAAAGAAAAGCTGAGAAATGTAACTGAAAAGAAAAACAAAGGGCCATCTGCTGGGCACTGCAGGTAGGCAAAGCCCCATGCACAGCACACCCTTCTGGACCTAATGGATGCAAGTAAGGTGAGATGAGAGTAGCAAAATGATGACAAGGATATCTCTCTCCAGGGCCCTTTGGTTTTTGTTTTATCATTCACCAGGTACCTTCTGTGGTTCCCACATCTGTATCTAGATTTTTTTAAAAAAAAATCTATAGTTTTTTATTATTATTATTTAAAAATAATGGTTTTGCTCATTCTGTTTCAAAAAAATTGTTACTGCACCTGAAGCTCTGTATAAATTTTAGTCCTACTGCTAAAAATCCAAAATACCTGGTCTTCTAACCTGCAGTGTCTTTTACTAATGGACTGCAACACCTTTGTAATTCCAACAGTGCAGTTCGACAGTGATGGCCACACATTTCTTCAGTTGCACAGCTGGTTGTAGCACTGCTGATACTAGCTACCAAGAAAGCTTCAAGCTGATGTGCAGTCATGCTAATTAGGACTAGTGTTCACATCAACTAGCTTACAACTTGTAGAAACTCATACCAAAACCAAATATACAGGAGGTCACTCTCTTCTACTGGTAACAGCCCCTCTAAAAAGTCTTTCACAAATGACTGTTTATCAAGAGCTGCCTTCTCTATGTGCCTATTGACATGTGTTTATTGACCAAGGTAGAATATTTATGTGCCGATACAGCTGATACTAGTCTCAGAAGGAAGGAGTAAATACGAGACATGGATTCAGTTTCTGCAGGTAGGGATATCCTTACACCTTCAGGATTGGGAAGCCTCATTCTCCTCTTTTTGGTCCCCACACAAATCCATTCATGTGCAGAGAACAACTCTGTGTAAGAATACAGCCCTACACACCTGCTTATTTCTATCCGGAGATTGAAAACACTTTGGCTTTCAGTTGTGTCACAGTAAACTTGTGTATTTTACCTGTCTCACAGTGAGACACTTCCTGGGCTATATAGAAAGTGAATCACAAAACATGAACAAGGTGTTGGGCATATGTCCTTTCCCACTTCCAGATGAGGAACTCCTGACCTTCACCAACTATTAATACCTATTAATTTACCTTTCACTGAGAGCTGATACTGTGTAGAAGTGTTATTTTCCTTGATGGTGCAAGGCACCATCCTCCAAATTCATGTGCTTCCTTGTGCACAGAATTGTGCCTTTCTCACACCTTAGTCTTGCAGAGCCGCTGTTCCCCACAAAGAATGGTGATCCATGTCCTATTGCTTATTGTTAGTTTGTGCCAAGAAAATAAATGAACTAACTACTGCACACCCCAGAAATAGCCTAGAGGGTGTATTTTAGATACTTGGGGTGCTGGTGGTGCTGCATTTTCTCCGGCATCAGGGCTATTTTAACAAGTTCCTCACTTCCATGCTGCGGTTCATCATCCCATCAGATCTGCAGATGATGGGGACCTACTCTGGATGGCATCAATGGCATTGAAACACCTGTCAAATTAAAGAAAAAGAAGCAATTTTTCATGGGCTATTTTGTTTAGCTGGTTTTTAAACCAGGATGATTTGACTGTTAGACTAATTATGCCCTCGGCATTTCTGCATTCCACTAGTAAGCAAACAACATGAATTCCTGAGTTTTTGAAGGGTGAAGTGAATATTAGTTCATTTGATCTGCAAGAGGGAAATTGATTCTACAAATACAGACTTCAAACCAGGTAAATTCCCTAACATGATGTTTTGAGATATTGCATATAAAAAAAAAATAAAATCTCAGTTTAATTAGGCTGCATAGTATGTTTTCTTAAATATCTTAATAAATCAATAATATTTGAGGGTAGTAAAGTAAACATGATGGAATATAATAATGCCCCAAGCACTGAGGGAATAAAAAGCATGAAACTCATTAAAATGTAATTAAGATATTACCTTGTTACTTGCATTTCAATATCATACACATACTTTATCATGTAGGTTAAAGAGTTCTCAGTGATACTTATTGGGACTTGTTTGTTTTAAATTAGCCCTAGAAGGGTTTTCCTTGTAATACCTTTATAAAAATGAAGGATATTAAATATTTCAATTACAATAATTCTGAAGTCTAATATAAATTCAAGAAAATTAAAAAATACCACTTTAATTTCAGGAAAGTTTCATGTTCACTAAATTTAATACATATTTCTCCTTCATTCAAGAAGACTGAATAAGGAAAACAGTAATTTTACTGTAATTTATGTATATAGTGTTGCAACAACATGCCAACACTTGTACGAGGCAATTTACCTAAGGAAGTACATAAAGACAGTAACAAAGAAGCTTTTGTTTAAAGTTCAACTTTTATTTGTGCTTCAGGTACTTAAGTATTTTGATCTCCAAGCTAGAATAATCATGAGGATGTCTGAGTAAAGGATGCAGCCTCCTAACCTAGAAAGAAGAATTAGCATAAGCAGAGTGGTTAATGGGTCACAAATTCTCTAGACATTTGGACAAAATCCTACAGATGTAGGCCCAGTTACAGCAGGTCAATCCTTTACATTAAGTAACTATTTAGGCATCATGGTCTCATTTTTCTCTATGTTTTGGTAAATTTAAAACCAAATTCAATCATACTGGAAAGTAATGTTTACCTAGCATGTTTACCTGTGTGTTCAAGGCCAAGGCTTCACACTGAGCTCCCTAAGTATTGATAACAGACCTGTGAACTCTCAGGTAATTTTTCATTCAACTTTTACAGCTTCTGATGATGACATTTAATGAAGTTAAATTGACCATTGACAATTGACCATTGTTCCACATTATACAGCTTTTAATTATGAGATTTACTGACCTTTGGTTGATATAATATCTCCAGGATCTTTGGAATTTTATGACAGTGTCTGATGGCAGTTCTTCTTTATTGAACTGATAAATATAAAAACTCTCCTATAGACTAAAAAGCACAGGCATTGGATTTGCAGAAATAAAGAAAGCTTTTATTCTACAGGTTAGCAAGCAATACAGTCAAAACAGGGCTGTAAAACCAGGATTATTCAATAGAAATCTAATGGTGTGTTTTTGCTAATAAAATCATGCTTAGACTTTACATTATGACTTCAACTAGATATGTCCACAGTATAACCCTCAGTGTTATTCAGAAATACTAAAAATAGGTTTAAACACCTCTGTACTGTCCTATAGTCTGCAGTACAGACAAATGCTGAGCAAGCCTGATTTTCACTGCAGTATTATTTGATTTCAGGCTGACACCTCTGCACACTACATAGTTATCCTACTTTCCTTCCTGCAGTTTAGTCCATAAACTAGAGATAAGAAGGTACAGAGAGTGGCAGAAAAGGTTCTTCCAGTGGTAATCCCAAAGACGGTTAGCTGAAATACATAAATAATTGAAGTGTGATAGCAGAGCTAACTCAGCCCTGCTTTAATGGCTTAGGCCGCAGCAACAGCTTACCAGAAAATGCCAGGATCTTCTTTGGCCTCCAGATTAGGTCAGCACAATCCTACAGGCTCTTAGTATCACCATTGTAGTGGTGGCTAGCACCTGAGGAAAGCCACTCCTGCGAGCTTTTCCTCTTCTTTTCCTTGCTAGGGAACCAACCTGCCTGATGTAGTCCACATCCATTCCCATGAACCCTTTAAAATGTAGTAGAGCTGATTTTCAGAAGACATCAGAAAACAATAACTGTTTAATTTAGTTTAAGTTTGAATGTGGGTCTGAACAGTCCCACGGCTTTCTTGGACTTCTTGTCTGTATCCCCTGTGTCCTTATGGAGAAGACAAGTCATTCCAGTTCAGAAGCTTCCCTTTTGTTCTCTGCCTCTCTGCAACCCTCAGCACACGAATGTCAAAGAAAGAGATGTTCTAGGAAATACCATCTCAGTAGTAAATGAATATACAACTTTTCATACATTTTGAGACAATTTTTAAGAAACCAGCAGTGGAACTGTTACAAGTAGAACCATAGCATAATTTGTGTTGGAAAAGACGTTTTTAAGATCATCAAGTCCAAGCCAGCATTGCCAAGCCATGACTAAACTATGTGCCCATGTGCCACACCTTCAAGTTTTTGAACATTTCCAGGGACAGTGATCCTCCACTTCCCTGGACAGCCTGTTTCAATGCTTGACAACCCTTTCAGTGAGGAAATTGCTCCTAATATCCAATCTAAGCCTCCCCTGATGCAACTTGAGATAATTTCCTCTTGTCCTGTCACTTTTTACCTGGGAGAAGAGGCCATCCCCCACCTGGCAACAACCTCCTTTCAGGAGAGAGCCATAAGGTCTCCCCTGAGCCTCTTTCACCAGGGTAAACAACCCAGCTCCCTCAGCTGCTCCTCATCAGATTTGTGCTCCAGACATTTAATGAGCTTCGTTGCCCTTCTCTGGACATGCTCCAGCACCTCATTGTCCTTCTTGTAGTGAGGGGCCCAGAACTGAACACAGGATTCAAGGTGTGGCTTCACCAGTGCCAAGTACAGAGGGACAATCACTGCCCTGGTCCTGCTGGACACACTACTGATGATACAGGCCAGGATGTCATTGGCCTTCTTGGCCACCTGGGCACACGGTGGGTCATGTTCAGTGAGTAGGGAGAAAAACGTAGTAATGTTCTGAAAAGTGTCCTTGTCCCATTACAGGGCAAGGCAAGAGGCAGTAGGGTTATGCTTGAGGGAGATCAATAAGGTTTGGTGGGATAGATAGAAGGAGCTTTTAGGACATTCAGAGGCTTTGTTGAATACGTATTTCATTCTGTATCTGGAAGTAAGAAATTTTGTGTATCACCAAAACAAGCTTGTTGCAGGTTATTTCATGATACTATCATAACCATATCTTTCCCTCTAATGCTGTTTAAAGTAGTTTCTTAGGATTTGAGGCTGGAATATGTTTCCCTATTCACTGTGTTTACAAATTAGCATGTTACAGACATGTTCAATAGCTTATGCACTTTACAGTTACTAAGTTTAATTGCTTTCGTAGTTAAATAAGTTATGTTTTGAAGGTTTTCTACTGAAGGAAAAAAAGATAATTTTAAGAATGATTCAATGGCTGCTGAGTCAATTAAATTTTCCCATTAATACTGCCTCAAATTTTAAAGAAATTGAGTATGTACATAAAAATAATGTATTTATTTTATTGCATTGCATTATCTTATTTACAAAATTCTTAAATAAAAGGAATCTTACATAATAATACATTAGCTTGTTTTAAAATATGTAGACACATAATCAATTTTTTATCTTTTTAGATAAATGGGGAAAATTCTACATTTCATATTTGTTGGAGACTTTTGGGCTGAAGACATCTTCGGCCTGGGAAGGATGCAGCTGTGAGCATGGGAAAGTGGAGAAAAACACGTCTATGGCCTTGCAGTGGCATGGGAAAGTAGAAGAAAGAAGGAAAACAACTGAGAAAAACAAGATGTGTTTTGAGT
>JAWWTY010000001.1:51078077-51167316 GCA_035222235.1 Margarornis squamiger | reverse complement strand
CTGTGTGTGTGTGCTCACTGCTGCCACACATACTCATTATCTGTAGGGCCAAAGTATGCATCTCCAATTTAGACACCTAAATGAAATGACCAGATTTTCAGATGTGTTAGATATTCATACATTCTTAGGCAGCACATTTCAAAACAGGACCATGTCATTTAACTGTTACAGAGCAGCCAAATTTTTCCAAAAATCTTTCAAATAGCCATAGTTTTTCTCAAAGCAATGTGAATGCTGCCATCTAGCTACAGAGCATTAGCACACCTTTAGCCCAGTTGTGCTAAACACAAACCTTTTCAGTTTGGAATACAGCAGAACAGAGATACAAAAATTTCAATTTCACTTCTGTCAATTTAAAAAGGTGACAGCAGCATGCATTATTAAAAAGAAATTACAATATTATAAAATACTGGTTTGACTGCAAACTGAAAGGGTAAGGACAACAAGGTTAAAATTGTAGCCTCTGATGGTGAACAAACTATTCCTTGTAAATTACCTATTTTACAAATGCAGGACCTTATTTTCCAAAGGTTTACATGCCTTCAGTTGAATGGAGTTAATAATAAAAACAGTTGTAAATTGCTTTCCAGTTCGAGATTAATCTTCCAAATATCAGTATTTCTATAAAACAGTTTGTTTAAAAACATCCTTATTGTTACACTTGATCCATAAACTCTCTGGAAGTGTTTATACAGTTCCAGCGGAACCCTCGGAATTCTCACTGTACTGTTTGAGTTCTGCTGTGGCTGTATGGAGGCACACATCCTACCACTGCATGCTCAAGATGTTGATCCCCCAGGCACACTACTGAGCACCTCTTTGGGTAACCAAAGGACCAAGAGACGGAAGACATGTGCACAAGAATTGCCCTGATACTGAGAGGGCCCTGGGTGGTCTCAGCACTTAGACTTGGGAACTAGAAGAACTGATTTTCACATTTCATCCAGAGCATTATGTACAGAGATGTGCAGAGCCAGACTATTGTTAGAGTTTACTCAGCGCATAACTAGAATCACTCTGGTTGAGCCTCCTGCTCACCAGTTTGAGGAGCTTGCATTCCAAAACAAATGGAGACATACAATTCCTTCAATTTTCTTTCCTACATGGAGAAAACTGATGTGATTACAGGACAGACATGCCACCTAGTTAAACACAGAGTCTCTAGGTGCAAAGCTATCGGGAAAGCTATCCAACTCCCATCTGAGGAAAATAAATTGTACTACATCTAGTACACACAGCGTGGGACTTCAGCTAGACTGTGAAACTTATCCAGAGACAGACATACCTTAAACATAAAAGGAGAGGAAATCTACATAAGCAGATGTCTTTTGGCTAGTATTTAACATATCTGTACCAAACAGGACACAAAATATGACATATATTCCTGCACAGTACCAGTTAATAGAATTCTCTAGTCCAAAAACTGGCCAATACCATATTCGTCAAAGGAAGGTGCAAGAAAACATGATGTTATTTACAAAATAACAGCCCTCAGACCCATTCTAATTCAAGCAACGGAAGATTAGTCTGAATTTCAAATCGTGAAGAGCTGAGACTACACAAAAGCAAGCCAGAACTGCCATGGCCAGGGTGGCTTATTGCCTCATCTAAATCATTAGGAAAAGAGATGTTCTTCCACATCATCTGCAGGAAAATCTCAATAAAAGTTATTATACATACAGTATATCACAAGGCCTTAATTCTGACAATATGATTTTGGAATAGCACACTTTGAAGTTCGGGTATATGTGCTTTTATACACACACAGACATGCACACACAGCTAATGAGAGTTACAGCTTCATATTAAAAGATGAAGAGACTACATGCAATCAAACTGCTAACTCAATTTACCACAAAGGCCACTCAGCCACTGAAAAACAATACAAAACACACCACTTGATATCACTGGGCCCACACCTTAGTTTTCAGTTTGACATAGTGCTTGATGGTGGTGTGAGCCACAAAAACCAGAACACAAAAAAGAAGTTATCTTCCATGTTCCCAGAGAAATTAGTTTATGGTAAAGTGAAATCAACATGCAGACATCTGTTTCTCCCAAACATCAAGAGCATTAAAAAAATGTTTAATTACACATACAGTATGAAATTCACCGCTTTCTAATTCTGCATTTTCATTTTTGCATTTTCAATCTTCTGTGTAGCCTTCCACCTAGCCGAAAAAACCCATAAAGCAGCAACGAAAAAAAAACAGGATAAATTGCATGATTCAGTACTTATTAATTGTATAAAATTTCACTCCCAGACTTGTGAAGTGCAAAGTGCCTCTGAACAGTCTCCCTTTTTTGACAGCAGCATACTTCTCCAACTTTGGTGCTGAAAGAAATATATTTCACCACCTCTGCTGCTTTCTGCAATCTGACTGTGTATCAAATCGTTTTGGAAAACACATTGCTGCTATCTAATAAAGTAGCCCCTATTACAAAGTGCCACAAAGGGGCATGATGGAATACTCACTCCATCAGCATTTGAATTTATCTTTTCTCTGAACTGAACAAGCAGCATCTCACTATTGTAATCAGCATGTGTGAATAACTTGAGTTTTGTGGTCCCCAGCTTTACTGTGGTCTGTCCCGGCAGGGATGTGTTTAGCTATAAACCATCCAACAGAAGAGCTTTGTTACCACTAATCTTTACAGAGCCAGATATTTCCCTGGTATTTCCTCTTCTGACCACTTTGTCAACTTTATGTACTGCTGAATGAACAAACTGAACTCCCGATCAGTTTAAGCTGGTCCATCATTTCTCTCCCTAGTTCTCACATTTCTATCCCCATTGCTGCAGACCCTGCTGTTAGCAGACTATCCAAGAGCACTCTGATCCTTTTCCAGAAAAGTTTTCCTTAGGCTGGACTTGAAGACCATGCTTATAGCACCTCTGAAGGTATGAAATGTTGAATCTGGGGTCCCATAAAATGGCCTAGGTTTTCTGTATCTCTATAGATACCCCTTTTCAACACAAGAACACAGCAAATTAGGGAGATGGCCTTTAAGGATGGCATACACATGTAAATGACTGCTCGCTGCAAAGGGCAAGGAAAAACCTTGCACAAGATGGCTACAGCCTGGCAAGTTGCCAAATGCAATGCAGAGATGGTATCTGGACCTGTATCCCTGTCTTTGAATTCACAGAGCCTCCTCCTTCCCAAGACAGTACTGTTAACAGCCAGGTTATTCCATCATCCTTTGGGAGAGGGCATCCTGGATGAGATCATCTTGGGAGGTAGGTACCTTTCCAGATGTTTCACACTCATCTGGTCTCCAGGTCCTTAAGTGCTTGTAGCTGAAGGCTATCAACACTGCACATACACACTGAAGACATGTTCTTGTACCTTAAAGTGCCAGTTCACTCTGAGGTCAGTGGCTGGCATAATTTTAAACAGGTGCAATATTACCTTTGTCAGACAGCTGTTATTGCCATTTCCTTGCCTGGGCTCAGGACAATTTATCTGGAAATGATTATGGAGTTTGAAGTCAGAAAAAAGTTAATTATCACAGTGAGATCATCTGCCCCAAAAGCTTTGGCTATTGTTACAAGTTGTGGAATAATTATATATTCAGTTCTACCCACACAAGAGTGATTTATTTTGCTTCCATCAGTGTTTCAGGGTCTGCTGACTAAAAGCACTCTGTCTACACAGCATGATTCCCATTAGATGTGTAACTAGGTTGCAGTCGTACAGACTTTTGGTGTGAGTCAAATGTATTTGTATACTAGTAAGTGGTTTTGGAGAATTATCACATATTTTTTATTCTCAGCCTCGCCCCCCCCCCCCCACTGACATTTGCTAAAGCTAACAGATTAGCTTGAGATCCCTCAATGATTTTACTGTTTGTGATGTTTAAATAACTTAGATATACACATATACATGCTTATATATCTAAATACATATATATATATATATACAGATGTTGCCTAGCTTATGGAGAGCTTTATGTTATTAAAGCATAAAAAAAATTGAAATACTTTGGGAAAATAATTTTTGTGAAATTGCAGGCAAAAATTAAGCAAGTCCACAATGGTTGTTAAGATTGAAATCACTAAGGATATGGCTTACCACAACCCGAGTTAGCATTTACAAATGAGGTCAAAGACCTGCAGAATAAACATGTAGTTTACATTTTCCAGATTTGGGTGAGGCAGAAGCAGTTTATTTCTCTAGCTCTAAGGGGGAACACGTAGTGAAAGCAGTTCAGCCCTCAATCTAATTCTGAGTTAAGCAAAAGTACTATGGCTTATATAAATTCACAGCAGATACAAGCTGCTCTGTGAGGGGGGCTGATATGGCAGAGCAGTATCTGGTGGAAGGAAGGGTAATCAGGGCACATGTGCCTGTGTGCCTCTGACAGCTCACAGCACACAGCCTTAAGGTGGCCTTAGTGCACACCTGATCAGCTCAACCCCCCTTGGTTGTGATGCTACTGTGCATCACAAGCTTTACCAATTTCTCGACCTCACAAGGCTTGCTCCTACAAAACAATGTTGGTAAAGGTACCCTCTGCATGCTTAAAAAAAATTTAAAACATCCTTCTATTGATTTGCAGCACTGCTTCAAGAGTGCCACTTTTCATCACAAAACTGGTTTTCATTTCCTTGTAAGTCTTGCATATATGCATATAACATAATTCAGTGACATCTAGCTACCTGAGCCCATCCTACCATCTGTTTAAACAAATGTTTATGGCCCTCCACACTAGTCGAAACCCTCATCTGTCTGCATACTGCTTCATATATAAACATCATCCTCACTATATTATCCTCACTACTGTTTGAAGAGAGAAACTCTTCCTGATTTGTGGACAGCTTGTTCTCTTCTCCAGGTTGTTTCCTCTCAGCAGGAAAAGAAGTGAGGAGTTGGCATGCAAGAAGTTTGGAACACAGAATTCCTAGATAAATATTGTGCTTTAAACTACAATCTGTGACAAATTTCCAGAGATACTTCAGAGCTCAATGAAGCTAAGAGGTAAATCCATCTGCCAGGCCAGTGATGGACAGGGCTGCCACTACCTAAACATGTTTACTATGAATTTCCTATGGTCTGTGGTCCTGAGTGTGTTAAAGTTGATTCACAGTCAGCATACACATGACAGTATCTGAGAAAGCAAGTTAATGAGTCTCAGTAAGGCTGGGACCCAGCAAGTTCTGGAAGACCTAGCTCAGGTAAAGAGCCGTGGACCACAGAATGCACCTTTAACCTGTTTAGAAATTTTCTATGTTGAAGTCAAGCTGCAAAAGATTTTTAGCATTGATTATCAAAGTTGCAAATCAATAATATGCTGCCAGATCATATTTAGAAATTCTAACAGCTGTTTCACCAAGAAGTTGGAAGTTTCACCGATGAGTATTCATGTTCTAAGGCAAGTGCTGGAAATTTACTGAGATAATTTTTGGGTTTTTTCACACCACGAGTGCACAAATGCAGCTCCCCCCATGCCACAGCCCCGTACTCTGCGTGGCAGCCAGCTCCACCTTGCCCGTGCTGGGAAATGAGTTTCACCTTGAGACAGCCACCTCTGGAAACACGGCATCTCCCCAAGCAGTGCAGCCCATCATTTTGGTGCAATTAAAGTAACAGTCAAAATGAAATTTGAAAACGTGACATGAAAGGGGAGACTCTTAATCTTCAGAATGACAACTTTTAGGTCCTATTTTTCCATTTTTGGATACTGGTATCAATTACATAGCCAGAATTTGGGTATATGTGCTTTTGTACACACACAGGCACTCACACATGACTAATGAGAGTTACAGCATCTCATTAAAAGATGAAGAGACTACACGCAATCAAATGACTAAATTTACAACAAAGGCCAAGCCACTCGGCCACTGAAAAACAATATGAAAAACAAGACTTGTGCTTACAGTTTATTTTTCAGTTTGACACATTGGCGAGATGGTGGTGTGAGCCGCAAAAACCAGAGCACCAAAAAGAAGTTCTCTTTCACGTTCCCAGCGAAATTAACTTACGGGGAAGTGAAATCAGTGTGCAGACATCTGCTTCTCCCAAACCTCAAGAGCTTTACGTGTTTGCTTACTAGTGGGTGCAATATGACATGCACTGATTTTTAATTCTGTGCTTTCAATCTTGCACCTTTCATCTTCTGCGTAGCCTTCCACACAACCCCCTCAAAAGAAACCAAACCCGAAACCAAACAAACCCCAAACAACCAAAAACCCTTCAAACCAAGGAAACGCCGCCAAAAAGCAGGCTAAACTGCTTAACTGGTGTTAGTTGAGACTAGTTAGTTATTCAGGGGCGGGCACGGAGGGGGCCGGGCGATGACACGGCCGCGGCCCCGCCCGCCCGCCTGGCCCGGCTGGAGGAGGAGGAGGTGGAGGAGGAGAAGAAGAAGAATAAGAAGAAGAAGCAGGCAGGGGTTGCTCGGCTCGGTGAGCGCTGCCCCGGGGCCGGAGGATCCCTGTGGGGTGCAGGGCCAGGTTCGGTGGGACGGGAGGGAGGGAGGGAGGAGGCAGGGAAGGAGGCCGGGCAGGCTCGGAGCTGCGGGAGGGACGGCCCGGGGCAGGCTGAAGTAGCCATGATGATTGATATTGCATTCAGTGCCTCCGTATGGGAATGAGAGGTTATTTGTCAGGACGCTTTGGATGACCTTGTATTTTGTCCTTTTTTTTTATTTTTTTTTTTTTAAATTTTTTTTTTTATTTTTATTTTTTTTAAAAAAAAAAAGATTCATTTTAGACAGCGTTGAGTTGCCTGAACGCGTAGAAATGTGGGCAGTGGCAGGCACGCAGCTAATGAAAAAGCATTGAACAGCAGTCTTACGTAACACTTAAATTTCCCATTGCGAGCTCGAAACCTTCGCGCACGGAATGGCAGGCGGTGTTCTTGCTCTCCGGTGCTCTGATTTAGATGTCGATGCTGGGCAGAGCAGGATGAAGGGAATTGCCTGCCCGACTGGATTCTCACTTTCCCTGTTAGAGAAGTGCCAAGTAGTCTAAAAGCTCTGCGCTGAAAGGATGTGGTGGAGATACAGACCGAGGAGTCGGGAAGGAAGTTCATTTATTTGGACATAACACAGCTCGAGGCAGCAGTAGTACTGAGGGGAGGAAAGACATGCTGGCTGCGTCAGGGATACCACCCTGAGAAGGAGGAATGGGTTGACATGTCAGAGGATGGGAGTTTACTGAAGCGCTTGGTAATTTTGAGAGCAAGAATTACTCTGGTATATCAGATTACTGACTTTTCTTTGCTGCCTAGTCTGTGATATCATCTAGCCCTAGGTGCTTAAAGGCTAGCTGTAGGCCACCACTTAATGAAAAATTTGAGGGCTTCTTTAAGCAATGTAAGTAAACTAAAAGCATAAAAAGGTAAATTTATCAGGTAGTACCTGGCTTGTATTACTTTAAATTCTGTATAACATTTGTTCTAATTCAGTTTGGTTTTTAAATTCTTGAAAGGTAATACTTTAATTGCTTCTTCCCAATAGAAGTAAGGCTTAAACAATTCTGTCTGCATGGTAGTTCTCCTTAATCAGTGGCGTATAGAAAAGAGCTGATAAATACACAGAGCTCATGGATTAAGGATGGTGCGGGGGTTTCTGATTGTTTTGCATTTTCCTCCTCTATACCTCACACCTTTCAAAGGTAGTGAGTAGTAAAGAGTGTCTTATCTCTGTCAGTCAGGATGTTTCATCCTCTTAATAAGCTTAGGCTTCATCTTTACCTTCTGTCACTTTTTAATGAAGCAGGTTTTGCTACTTCAGAGGAGGGATGGCTAGCCAGATAGTTGAGATGGTAGGTTACTGTATCAAACTCAAGTTTCCCTGTTGCAGTGTAGCCTCAAGACATTTAAAACCACAGGGTATATATCTGGACTGATAAAAAGGGCTGTGGAATGAGCTCAAGCGCTGCACTGATCTGTGATTATCTAAGTGCTCGTTAGTTCTTTTCTTAGCTCAGTTTTGGACCTGCTTTCTCCAAGACAAGTTCCTCTAAATCTTACTTGGCACTAAGTAGTACAGATCTGGGCTGATGTGAACTGGCCGCAGGACCAAAGGTTGGCTTGTAGTGCTCTCATATGCACTTTGGCATTATTACAGCTTTAAAACAGAGGAAATGAGACTCTGCTTTGTACAGAAATGGAGTACAGATAAATATTAAAACATGCAGGACACTTAAATGCTACATTAAGATCATACACTGAAAATAATAGTGACAGGATATTCCTTGGATGTGATCAGATTGCTACTTAAGTGTTCTGTTTCAGAGTATTTATTCTTGCGAGGGAGCAATTAGGTAAGTTTATTTTTTACCACCATTACTTTGTATTAGTTTTAATAAGTCACTGCGAATGAATGAAATTCAGTTCCTTGAGCTTTTAATTACATTGTATTTAACTTAAAATCTACTGTGGATTCCTTCATTTCCACATGCTTTGCCACCCAAAGGCATAATATGGTAGTAACTACACTGCACGTATAGTGCAAATTTGGGATGTTTCAGACAATCAGAGATGAGTTGCAACAATCCCACTTTCCAAGTTGCTGAGCCAGCCTTTGTATCCCTGCTGTGCACTAGTGCTGTGCAGACCCTGATCATGCTGACACCTCTGTTTTCTTACAGACCTTTTCTAGCGTTAATAAAGACTGAGCTTTAGCAAGAACAGTGCTGCTGACAGTATGACAAGTGTACAGTGAGTAGTAAATTCATTAACTATGAAGTTGAAATATAGCTATGACTTTAGGATTTTACTTGATGTCTCTTCATGTTATATACAAAGAATCACTAGCAAAAGACATGTGAAATCTGTAAAGTATCTTTGCTCTGGCCTCACCCAGAAAAACTAAATCAATAAACATGGGGCAAAGTAGACTATTGTACTGCACTAAATTGTTTCCAAATGAGTTACTTACTTGAATCCTTAAGAAAAGTCTTTATGCAGGATTGGGTATACAGGCACTAAAAATCTCAAACCACTAAATTTTGCTAATAAATAAGTAAACTGTGATGACAGAATAAGCTTGCCTGTCTCAGTTTTCTAAACATTTTCTGTTTGGAAATCCACAATTCTCAAATCAGAGGTCTTTGCTGTTAAACTGTTTTTCACCTTTATGCCCTTCTTAAAAGAAAAAGTGGATTTTTCAGTAGTAAATACAAATCTTGACATAAGATCATGTGATTGCTAGGGGTTTTTTTACTAGCAAATAATTCAGCTATGCATATCTAAATGATTCAGGTGTAGATCATAAAATATATTACATGGTTGAGTATAATCTTTTGTGTTAAGGATTCAGCTATATTCACAAATGTCTGAGTTCTTTCCAATTATTTTTATTATACTTGTTTGCTGTTGTGCTGGTCAGAACCATGCTTATAAATTCTAAACTTGATATCCTTGGTAGTTATTAAATATGCACTTATGCCAGTGTATAAATCAAAGATGCTGAGCCTGTTGGCAGTAAGTGACTGCAATCAAACAGAAAAATCTCCTACAGCCCAAGATTCATTTTTCTGATATGTGGTGGGGAATGGGCAGTGAGCCTCTACATGGGTTGCCTTCTCAGGCCATCCCTGTCATATTCCTAGCTGTGTTTGTGTCGTTGGACTGAAACCACACATCTTGTCTTTTGCATGACATTGGATTCTATTGTATCATAAAAACAGATGAATTCCAGATTACTTGGCACTTCTGTCTTGTGACTGCAGATGCATCATTCACATAAGTGCTGTCTGCATTTTGATTATAAAGGATGTAGGAGTAGAGCACAACATTCCATCTTTTCCTCTTTAAAATCTTTTCGTGAGCTGCGCTTCCTAAGTTTCTCTGTTTTTGTTGGAGTAGAGGAACGATATTTTCCACTCTCCCTCTCTCTCTATATATTTATTTCTTTTTACTTTGTTGATAGTTAGACTAAAGCAAGAAGAGACATTAAATAAACTTAAATGTAGGTAATATTTCAGGATTTTATTAAAAGTTTGGATCTCAGTAATTCTTTTTTCCTTTACTGATTTACTTTCTTTTCATCCATTGTATTTGTAGAGACTAATCAAATCTCTTAGCCTTTATTGTATTGGCTTGGTAAGCCAAATCTACATCTCTCTAGGGAAAAGTGATTGATTCATCAGGAAATATCAGCAACCTTCTGCACAACTCTTCCTGTTCTGATGCAGATTTCTTGAGTGTGGCTCAGCGTTGTGCGAGTTCTCACCAGTGCTGTGCACAGGGGCATTAGTGCTTCTGAATGTGTAATGGAAGTGTTTTTATTTTTGCACTTGGATTTTACTTTCTCCCGTGTTTCCTGTAGCTTGATATTGTTGTGATTGACAGATGTCTGCTTTCTTTCATCTACCCTACAGCAAAGAATCATGGTTTTGCTTGAAAATATATGCTCTTTAACTTTTATATAGTGTCGCATTTTTATTGTCCATAAACATTATTCTCTTCTAGTATAACTACCTGATTTTTCTGAACTGGCAATGTATCTCAAAGCTGCCAGGAAAAAAACCCAAATTACTGGAATTTTTTACATTGTATGTTGTAAGCGCTATCTCAGTCCAAGAATGATTTGTATTTTCTGCTTATGGCCAAGATTGACAATCTGCATACCATTAAAACAATGATTTTGCACATTTTAGAATTCAAATAAACTTACTGGATTCTTTTCTGCTCTTCAGTTGTTGAAATACCGGAGGCAGTTTGAGGAATACGTTCCAAAATAGACCTAGAACCTGCAACCTTTTGTACATATTGCTACTTCCAGTTTTTGTCATCTCAGGAGCAAGGAGTGTAAAACACCAATTGTCTTTTCTCACTTGATAAACACTGAAAAGGAAATAAGTAATTCACTGTTTTCATTTTGTAAAGCACAACTTTCACTGTTCAAAGTATTTCCCAGTTCTGTGTGTTGATGTTAGTTGAAGTTGATCAAAATTTGTTTAAATCTGTTCAGTGCTTTCTCTTAAATTATTCAAATAGAAATGTACTGTTTGTAAGTTCAGCCTTTATTTAAATAGACAAAATATTAACTGAATTTTTTAATACCTTAGAGATGTTTTTAGAAAACTTAGATTTTTTTTTTAAGTTATTTGTTTATTCCTCTGTTTGCTACTGATCTTTAAGATGAAAAATTTAATATGGGGCATGTCCATGTTCTTCTGATGTTTAACTTGTAAGAAATAAATGTCTGTGATGTAACTAGATTTGATGGTTGTACATTCCTTGCTGTCTTGGAATCACGTCAATCTGAATGTTATTAGGAGTTAACCATAACATATCAGATGCTGTTCCAAGCAACTAGATAGATTTCTGCTAATGCATGCAGTATGGTCATCACTTAGAACACGTTTTATTCTAAGGTAAACATTGTTTGGCTTTATCTGTGAATAATTTTATTGGTTTTTATTCCATTTTGCAGTAATGGAGCAACTGCAGGATCCAGTTACGCAAGAAGATGCAAATATTAAAGCTATTAATGAAGAGTACAGGAAAGCCTTTATTTTTATCAATAAAGGACTGAATACAGATGAACTGGGTCAGAAGGAAGAGGCAACAATTTACTACAAGCAAGGGCTTGACCACTTGCTCCGAGGAGTTAGCATTCCATCAGAGGGTCCTGCATGTGTAGGGTCCCAGTGGGAGTCTGCCAGGCAAATGCAGCAGAAGATGAGGGAGACCCTGCAAAACGTTCGTGCTCGACTGGGCAGTCTAGAGCAAAACACCCCACCTGTACAAGCAAGTCCTGCTACGATGGAATCCCCTGCTGGGGTGCCCAAGTTATACCCATCCATTCCTTTCAAAGAAAAGCCCGAAAGACCCCCTCCCCCTACTTCTCTATTTGTACCAAGTCAGCCATCTGCAGCAGATGGAAGTGTTGCAGCTGTGAGCCAGGGGCAAATTCCAACTATGAGTCCATCATCTGGAAAATCTCTCTGTCTGCCAAACGAAGCACCTCCTGCCTATACTCCTCAAGCTACCAATGGCCATTTTACTGTGTCTTATGGCACAGACTCGGGGGAGTTTTCTTCTGTAGGTGAGGACTATTATAACAAGTGTACGCAGCCACCTCCCCTGGAAAACCTGGGAGTGGATGCAGATGAGCTGATCTTGATTCCCCAAGGAGTACAGATATTTTTTGTGACTCCTGATGGGCAGGTTAGTGCTCCTTCATATCCTGGATATCTACGCATTGTGAAGTTCTTGGATACAGATAGTGAAGCGGCTCAGAATCGTCCACCTGCATTTCTTCAGGTAACAGGAAAATAATATTCTCCTTCAATTAAAATTTCAAGAACTGTCATGAAACCCTTAATAGGCAATCTTTTTAAGTTCTTGTTTTTCTGAGCCTAAATATCTTTGTGATAAATGAGGGATGTTATAGGTGTTGCAAAAGTGGTTTTCTGCAAGTGGACACTTCTATGACTTTTTCTGGGAAAAGTGTCTCTTTGTCTTCTCAAGGTTACCAAGTGCTGACTCTTCTGGTGAATCCCAATTTCTAAAGGAGTTGACTGAACATATCTTTTCATTTCATTAAATTAATTTTGTTATATGTTCTGTAAAAAAATACTGTCTTTCTGGTCTGGATTCTGACTTTGGATCTCCTTGTAGTTGCTAATATTGGCTATTGAAAGTCTCATAGAGAAAAACTGCTTCCTGGTTTGGGGTCTGCTGGGCCAGCTTCACCTGTGTTAGCAGTCTTCAACAGTAGGCCAGCGACAGCCATATGTTCTGTTTATCCTACCATATAAACCTATTCTGAGATCTACAGGATGGTACAGGCACTGTAAATCCTGACTTGTTTGGCAGTTCTTTCATCAACTTCTACCCCTGGGCCTCAAGGCTAGACCTCAGTTGAGAGGATACCAGCCTGAATTACAGTCCTGTGAAAATTAATATTTTCTCTATATTAGACTATCAGAACTAAGAGTTATATTTCCAGAGTCATGTGGGTTGTGTTTTTTTGGGATTGTTTTTATTTTTATTTATTTTCAAGATGGATTAAGGCTTTTTATTTTTCATCATAGAATCATAAAACAATTTGGGTTGGAAGGGACCTTAAAGATCATGTAATTCCAATCCTCCTGCCATCAGCAGGGAACCTTCCACTAGAAGTTCCATTAGAAACTTTATGGGAAGTGAAGTTTGTGGTCCTTATCAGTATGTTCTGCATGTCTTTCTTTTTAAAAGCATCCTTTAATTCCTTTATGTACTTGTCTTTTCTAGGTTTGTGACTGGTTGTATCCTCTAATGTGTAACCAGTCTCCCGTTCTGTGCTGCAATACTGGAGTCTACATGTTCCCTGACACAATGTCCCAGGTGCCAGGGTCCTACGTGGGAGTAGTGCTGTCTTCAGAACTTCCAGCAGCTGACAGAGAGCTGTTTGAGGATCTTCTAAAACAGATGTCTGACCTTCGAATCCAGGTTAATTTCTGGGCTGCCTGTTAATACCAATACGGAAAGGTGTAAATTATCAATATACTCTCACATTTACATTTAGTTGTGTAAAACTGCAAATTTTTGTGTCTTGCTTGGTAAACTGACCCCTGAGAAATAAAGTAGCCAATGTTAAGCAGCTTCGTAATGAAACTGTAGGCTCTGTGAGATGAAAGGACAGAATTTTTAAATAATAACTTGTAAGCACAGAGCAGAATTGGAGACCATTTTGTGTATTTTCTCTTTTTCTTCAAAAAAAGAACAAAGAACCCAAAATAAAATTTTGGGTTCAGGAGAAAGCATGTTTTTCCCTCTGTGTGTGCACACATGTGCACACAAGTTTGGATGATACCATTCTTGGAATATATGGTGCCCAAATGTATTTACAGTTCAGAAATGTTAACCGCCTCAGAGAAGATCTGTGAAAATAGTGTGTACCTCAAAAATCTGCCTTCAAATGGGATCTCAAAGTAGATAAATCTGGTACCTTTTTGCAGTAAGATGTTGACAGGTGGAGAAAACAGGAAAAAAAACCCCATAGTCAAACAAAGGAGCAGTAAGATACAGTGACTGGAAACAAGGTGAAAAATGTTAATGTAAGAGCACTGGAGCACCATTTCAGGAAGAGTGGTAACCCATAACTATTGAAAAGCTCGTAGTAAGATTACATGTTTTCATGAAAGAATTTTGTTGAATGACCAAAGAGTTGAATGCAGTGATGATGAAGGACCATTTTGGAGCATGCCATGAGGGCAGAGTTCTGTTATGGTATAAATCCTGTCATTTTTCCTGCATAGTAGTAGTTCAAATTTCATATCTCATTAGTTCCTTATTGTCCTAAAACTCCATGTTTTTGTTAATGTTCCTTGATACGATGTCGCAGGTGCCAGGATCCTATGAGAGAGTAGGGTTATCATCAGAGCTCCCAGGAACTGAGAGAGTGCCTTTTGAAGATAAATTTAAACAGATGTCTGGCCACAAAGTCCAGGTAAATGCCAGGACAGTGATTCCAACATTTTAAAGTGAAAAAAAAAATTCACTGAAATACATGTTAGAACTGCTGATTTGATAGACAGCAGCAGTTTGTATGCTGTGTCCTGTGGCTGGTTTTTTTTGTTGGGTTCAGGTTTTTTTTGTTTTGTTTTTGTTTTTTTTGTTAAGAGCTGATTCAGTTACTGTAGACTACCACATTTTTCAAACCAGTGTATTTCAGGAGTTTTAAAAACTCTGATATAGCACAAATATTTCAAAGCCTAGTCTGATGGCCACTTAGTGTGTCTATTTTACAGGGTACTCATGAGGATCTAGTTGGCAACTATATTTAATATAATTATAGTATTGAATCACCTGTCTTATTAGAGAATCCATTTCTGCTCCTTAGTATAGTCCTTAGGAGTGTTGTTTTTCTATATAGTGGCCCAAACTGTTCTGTAACTAAATTACATCTGGAGCATAGTTTGTATCTTTTGTTTTTTCATTTGTTTGGTTTTTACCTGTAGCTGTTTATTGAGGTAATTTGGTCACATGCTGAAGACATTTCTTGAATGTGAGATTTCACACTGCTGTCAGGCAGTAGTTGTGATACAGTGCATGTCAGTAATAAGGTGTTAATCTTCTGGGTAGCAACCTTCTAAGTTTTAATCTACTCTTTTCTGTTAATGTTTGGTTTTGTTTTACTGCAGCAGTCAGCTGTGTGCAATACCCTGCTTTTACGTCCAATAAATGTTTTAGGGGAATTTAAGAATTCCATGTAATAGCAAATAGTATTCTATATTGTATATTCTGTTCTGCTGTGGGTTTAATCTATAAATGTTTTCATTTATACTCTTCTAAACTAAATGAAAACATTTTTCTTTCTATCTATCATTTACTAGCAGTTAATGTTTTGGGATTTTATTTACTTTTACATTGGAAAAGTTCTAAAAATAGAGTCCTAACAAAAACGTAGATCTCTTACAATTTTGTTTCTTTCTGTAATTAAAGTTTAATTATACATTGCCTGTGAGCTGTGTAAAGTGATGTTACATTGTTAGAAACACTAAGGGGCCTGTGGTGGTGATTGCTGTGTTTGAATGATTAACATCTACTGCAGAAACTGTAGTGTTTGACGTGAAATAACAGATAACCTGTCCACTCTGCTTTAAATAGGGAGCAGTATCATGCACAGCATGGTGTGTTCCTTGGCTGTGCCAGTCTGCAAAAGCATCAACAGCACACAGCATGAATAATCTCCTTTATTTTTGAATTTGGGAGGAAAGGATGAGGAACAAAACAACCAGGACAGCTGCATTCCTTTAGTGCAGCTGGATTCTCTGACCAAAGATTGCCCTTCCTGTGCTGAATAACAACAGATTTCACTTCTCTCTGAGAAGATAAAAATTATAGATGGACAAGTCTCTTAATCTGTTTTGCTAGTGAACTTGTACTGTAAGTTTTCCCTACTTAGTTATTTGACCATATGTCTGTGTTGACAAGCAAATCTTTTGTAGCTGGATAAAGAAAGTGTAGGAAGAATGCTGACCTATATGATAGGCTTTTTTGGATGAGTAGCATTTCTGTGCCAAAGTAATTGCATCTTGATTTTCCCTTGAGTTTCTCTATACTTACCCAAGGCATGCACAATGTTGGTATTATTTGATAATGGATGTGTATGATCTAAACCAGAAATCTTCATCATGTGTTGCAAAGTAGATTCTCAGATGTTTGCTTTCACTTGTCAGCCTTCAGAAGCCTCTAGTGGTGCAGTTAACTTGCCTCAGACTGTACACATTCAACCACAACCTGAAGGAGCAGAAAATCAGAAAGAGTTGCCAGAATGGAGTGAGAAGGTTGCCCATGGCATCTTGTCAGGTACTGTTGTAATAAGAGGACTGTGTTGAATAGAAACCTCCGTGAGTGATGTTTAAACAGTATTTTCACCTAAATGTGTCAGTAGAAGCTGAGTTGTCAGAAGGAGTTGTTCACTGGTTCCAGGATGCCTTGGTGAGGTTTATAAAAACAGTGCAGAATAGAAATTCATTGCTAACAGTCTTATTAATTGCAAATGAGTTTGGCTCCTTATTTGATACTGTTAGGATATCACCCCCTGTGATTCAGACCACTGTGACAGAACAATTTTACCCCTGTATGAGCAGTTACATTACAGTAGGCATCTGTTGTGATTTCTGCAGATAAACATGTTGTTTTTCCCTCTGAGAACCTTTGAAATATACAAATGACCAACAGCTGATTGTAATAAATGAGCCTGCAAGGAGGGCTAGAGGGTTTGGTTGCATGTTTTCATGAGTGTTAATTGGATTGAGATATGCAATTCTATCACTTCTGACCCAGCTGGAACTTGGATATATATTAAAAAAAAAAAAAAAAGAGAGTATCTGTATTGAGCTGACATTTTGATGAGGGCTGGCTGTATTAAATAGAATTAATTTAAAAAGTAGTGGAATAGGAACAGAAATTACTGTAGGAATTCATGCTAGCCCATTCAGGGAAGAGTATAATTGCAGACTGCGTAATCAGGACTGTTTCTAAAGTCAGTGTTGCAGAGACAGAGGAGGGATAGCTATAGGAATCATAGTCTGTAAAATTCTACATTCTAAGAAAAGCAATTTTTGCCTTGTAGGTGCATCTTGGGTGAGCTGGGGCCTCATGAAAGGAGCAGAATATACTGGTAAAGCTATTCACAAAGGAGCTTCTAAACTGCGGGAACACATTCAACCTGAAGAAAAGCCTGTGGAAGTCAACCCAACTGTAGCAAAGGGACTTCATGTAGCAAAACAGGCTACTGGAGGAGCTGTGAAAGTCAGCCAATTCTTAGGTAAAAATTTCCATCTCAAAATATATATATTTTTGCCTTAAATAATAAACAATTTGTAAAATTAGAGCTCGTTTCTCCAGCCAGTTAACTAGAGGAGAAATTGACCTGATGAAATCCAGACATCAGTAGTTTGTGCCTTGTAATCTCCCGCAAGAGTCATGCTTAAGGGCACATATTTATTACTTGGCCTGGGGACATCTTTTTCTTTCCTAAAAGAACAGTCTGTGTAGTCTTAAGTCTGACATGCTTTTGAAAGTTTCATGCAGTTAATTTGAATACTGTCTCTCTTCTTAAGTTGATAACCATGTATTTTAAAAGCCCTACTGACACTGTGTATATTTTTAAACATGCACACCTGAAACAACTCTATTTGACTACCTACTAATTTCCAGATAGAAGGTGTTCAGAGGTGCTTGGCAACCCTAACAGCTCTCGGTATCTTCATTTTGTTATTTATTTACATATAATGTTTATATTTACTGTTAGTGACTCATCCAAGTTTAAAAGCAAATTGTCCTGGTTGCTATAAAATTACTTGGAATGATTGTAAGAAAGACTTCTACAGAAGACAAGTCAGGAAAGCAACAGTTTATTCCCTTCTGCAGGTCGGGGATAACAAAACAGTGGAAGCAATTTCTTGAAATATGAAGTGTGAAATATGTATACATTTCCTGTAAAGCACTTTCTAGACGTAAGACCGACCTGACTTATTTCTTAGGATTTAGAGCTGTGCAGAATCTGAAAAATAAGGTTGCTTTGTAGCAGTTGGGTGCTTAAGAGTGGATTAAAGTCTGTCTTTCAAATAAGCACATTTAAATTGAGCAACACTTAAAACTTTAGTGAAGCTTTCTTCTAATTAGGAGTAAAAATTTATAAAGAAAGATGTTTTGTGTTCGTACTAAATAATCTGCGTGCTATTGTTTTATGGCAGTTGAGGGAGTGTGTTCTATAGCAAGCTGTGTTGGAAAGGAGCTGGCTCCACATGTGAAGAAGCATGGCAGCAAATTAGTTCCAGAATCTCTTAAGAAAGATAAAGATGGCAAATCCACTTTTGATGGTGCTCTGGTTGTAGCAGCAAGTGGAGTTCAAGGTAATAAAAATTCCTTATACTTTTTTAAATTGCATTGTTTTCAGTACTATGAACTTAAATAAGCTGATTGTTTTTACAGGGTTTTCAACAGTGTGGCAAGGTTTAGAAAGTGCAGCAAAGTGCATTGCTAAAAGTGTTTCAACTGAGACTGTAAAAACTGTCAAATACAAGTAAGTTATGCTTTTATTGAATTTTATCTTCTACAGTACATTGTCATTATGTTTGAATAATGGCAAAAAAAAAAAAGAACTTATGAAAGTGCAGGGAAACTAACTGAAATACCTGCTTTGCTATAATTAAGTAGCACATGATAAGGCACTAAGTGCACAGTAATGAGCATCTCCTGTAAGCAAAAATAGGAAATGAGTGAATGATTGTGTGAAGTATTTTTTTAGCTCTCTTGTAGAGGTATTACAGTTTCAGGCCATGTTACAAATAATGTTAAGGTTTTTATCTTTGCACTACAGTATAATGGGATTATGAAAAAAGTTACTGGTTTAAACCTCTCAGCTCTAATCCTGAATTTATGCAAACTTAGCTAAAGTTAAGAAAAATGGAAGACCTTCATGTATCAGCAGGTCTGGCTAAAGTGAGGAGATACAAAAAAAGAAAATTATGTAAGGAAATCTAAGGGATAAATTGCTATAATAGAACAGCTGTGACTTGCAAAATACAGATGTTCTTGGAAAAAAAGACGGGGAAGAGGACAGTAACATTTGGGATTAAGATTATATTTCTAAGATGATGGAAAGATGAAAGCTAAGTGCATGTACTGGAAAATGGTGTGGAGAAAAGGGAATATATTGATATAACTGTGAAAAACAGAAAATTCACCCTGCAAAAAAGGTGCAGTAAGTTTAATAGAAAGTGAAGAGCAAGCAAAAGCATGTAGGTTAAATGGAATGGGTGATAATCATTGCAAAAGAGATATTAAAGAGAATTGCTGAAAGTACATACAGGCTCCTAGCAGAAGGTAACAAGATAAACATCAGCATACAGTATTAAGCAGATTGGCATTCTGAGTTGTGTTGTGATGCATTTCAAATAGGAGGCCAGATAGTGAAGTTTTAGTCAGTAGTGCTTTATTGCTAATGTTTGTTTTCAGTAGGAGGGTCAGGAGGTATTGTGCTGGTATTCATTTCACATAAATTCAAATTAATGTTTTTGTTTTAGATATAAAACAGAAAATACAGAGACCAGCAGACAACAGACACTGAGTGAAAAACAATAAGTAATTAAATCTTGCAGCTAATTGCAATACAGTTGAAAATTATATGTAGTCTTTAAAATCTATCTTTTATAATTCTATTAAAATTCACATAACTTATCTTTGGGAAACTTTTTTGTCAATGTCAATGATTTCTGTCATTCAAAATACCAGTGAATAAGCTAAATTACCCTTAATGCAAAAAAAACCCCAAAAACCAAAAACAAAGCTAAAAGAGCACAATCACAATGTCTCTAAATCAAAAAAACTTGGCTAAAACTTAGCTGCACTTCCTTTGGAATTATAAAGAGATGCTCATCATTTGCATGCTATGATCATTTGCATGATGGGAATTGGGGGAAAACATAGCTTCAGAAGTAATATTTCAAGTCCCATGCTACTGCCTTTTTTACAAACAATTTAAATAAATGCAGTGTATATCTCTGCACAACTATTTTCTTAAAAAAAAAAGCTAGAAATTACCCAACTGAGACAGGCAAACTAAAAAATTAAGAAGTTATTAAGAAGTTGTTACTTTTACTGTATTGGATAATCTACAGTCTTACTTTAAATGAGGTTACCTATTTTACTGATATTATATACTGGATTATGATGTTCCTGATGAGAAAATAACTAATTGAATTGACAAATAACTGCACTTTGCTGTTAGATTAATTCTGTGATCTGCAAATCTGATGTTGGTGATTCAAGGCTGTTGCTCTATCAGAGAATTAAACAAAAAAAAAACCCCACTAACTCTTTTGAATCTGTTTCATTGTTGGTTCCAGACATATCCTCTGGCTGCTGTACTGATAATGTTATAAATTTTTGGTTTCTTTGATATTCTGTGCTATTTTGAGGTCCTTAGAAAAATCTCTGGTCATAACAAGCATAGGGGAAAAGTAACTGCTGACAGCTGGGATTCTAATGCTGCCAGGAACGCTTCCCTTTGGCCTGGTTTGTCTGATTGCAGTGCTCTCTGGGGAAATGCCTGGCTGCCCGGAACAGCTGGAGTTACTGCTCTCACTATATTCCTGTCCTCCTTCAGTATGCTCTCTCTATAAAGTTGAGTATATTAAGTAGTTAATTAATATGAGACTGATGATTTCCCCCTTAAGCATAAAGAAGCTGGACCCACACCCCATGGGAGAGACCAGAAGATTTTATGTCTTCGTAATTTTCATCATATCCTTAGGATAGCTCTGTTGAGCCTTTCGGGGTTTTGTATGATGCAGTACTCTAGGTGGGGTCTCACCAGAGCCAAGTAGAAGGGTAGAATCACCTCCCTCAACCTGCTGACCACACTGCTTTTGATGCAGTCCAGGATATGGGTGGCTTTCTCTATAGAGGGTATAGGAATATTACTGAAGAACCTATGTGAAAAAGAACTTGGAGGTTATTGCACTTCTCTCCCCTTCCCCTTCTTATGGTTCTATAGAAAAGTCTTCTACTCTTCAAAAATAGAGAGAAAAGAGGGAAAAAGACTGGAAGGTTTCTTGAGGAAAAAGGGCAGAAGCATATTGGTGTTTTTAAAGAGCAATCCATCTGATAGAGGAGCAGCCCATACTGAAATGGCCTTGTAATTTCTAATTTTATTCCTTAGAAATCCAGTCTCTGTGCTTATTATTTATTCTTGGTAATGCCTAAATTTCTGCTTTCAAAAGAATTCCAGTGAAGATTAAAATACTAAGTGTACAAAGTCACAAAACTGCTCTTTCTTTAGGTATGGAGAGGATGCTGGCCATGCTACAGACAACGCTATGAATTCTGCAATCAATGTTGGTGTGACAGCATTTAACATTGAAAATATTGGTATCAAAGCTGTTGTAAAGAGAACTGCAAAGGAAACTGGCCATGCTGTGCTAGATGAATATAAAGTATTGGATAACGAGAAGAAGGGTAAAAAATGAAAGCAATAAAATATTTCTCAAAGCCTTACTTTAGAGATGAAACTTCCTATTTAGAAGTAACTACATTGCTCATCTGCAACTGAACATAAATCACACTGTATTTTTCAAGCAACTGTTATTTAATTTGACATGAAAATGTAAAAATAGAGCATTCATAGAAGGAAGAATGAAAGTTGTCAACTCCTTGTTCTATATTGAATAAGGTTTTTAAACAACTGGGCCAGGGCTTTAGGCAACTGGAAGATTATGAGTTTGCAGTTCACATACTTGCCTCTGTAAGCACTTTTTCAAAATAATATATGGAATAATAGATTAATATAGTAATACTATTGTGAATATTTTTGTAATGCTTTATATTTATAAAGAAAGTGGTGATACTGAAAAAGTAGGATTACTAATTCTGGAACAAGTAGAATTATTAGTTTTGGTTTTATAGGGATACATTAGAGTTAGTTTTACTAACCCAGCCTTGTCTTATTTAATATGCACTACTAAAATAAGCATTGTGTTTCATTGTTTTATAGAAAATTTATATTTTCGGCTACCAAACAGCCAATTTTATCCAAAGCTCATGCTAGGAGAAATGAAAGATGAACCTCAGGTAACTAGGTAGTTACTCCCTTTAAAACTTTTTTTTCTCCCATCCAGCACATAAGTAAACCAAAGACACCAAGCATTTATTTTAAAAAGAGTATTTACAGCTCTAGAAAAAGTTGACTCTATAAGGAATATACAAAGATTCTTTGAAATTCAGGGGTTTGTGTAGAGAGGATAAGTATGTTTTTGCATAAATTATTTTTCTGTGAAAATGTTCTATAGAGGGCACTAAGAACTATGCATTCTGTACTTTTCAGCCAATCCAGAAAGATTCAGATTATATATCATGGCCTCCTAATGAAAGACAGTATGTATTTGAACAAGAAGTTCTAACAGTCATCATCTTTATTCCATTAAATTCATAGTTGTACAAGGGTATGAAGTCTTTAAAAAGGGTGAAAAGACAAATCCTTTTAATGAAGAGTAGTGTGTAGAATAGACACTACTGTATAGATTTGTCATCCTGTTTGTGGCACAGTGTAAGATAACTCAGTATGACAAATCCTTGAGATGCTTTGGCACTGCTACTTATTTAACAGTTCACTATTGAGTTTTAAAGCTGCTGCACTTTCTAATATTGGCTGGACCTGCAACAAACAGAACACCATCAATTTATCTCCATTTCATGCAAATGGAGGAAAAAACCTACAAATGGCTGTTAGCAAGTGATATTTGTATCAGATTGAAAAAAATACAGTAACAACTAATGTCTATTAAAATGTTCATGAGTGCACATTTTGTGGTAGCTGCTGTAGGTGTGTGCTTAGGGTGAGAAATGTGAAACACAGGATCTAACCACTTAAAGTCTAACTTTGATTTATGGAAATAAAGATGAAATTAAAATTGGTTAATCTGTGCTTGACCTTTTTGTGATAGAAAGCTACTGTACGGGTCAGTGAGTGGAAAGACTAGGACTTCTGAAGTAATAAAATAACAGTATGGGGGTATGTCTACAACAGAAACATGCTTATCAATTAGAGCTTAAAATATTTAAAACTAAAAAAGTCCATCTAAAGTACTCTGCAACAATTTCTGTTACTGTAGTCTGCCACTTGCCAGCATGCGTAACCAGTTAAAGGCTACTAAATACTTCACCCTACCAAAACCATTTTTGTTGCTATGAAGTGCATTTACTATAGAAATATATTTATTTGTGTGTTCCTTCTCCCTCCCATTTTTGTTTTGCGTGCAGCTTCCGCCCTTTAATTTCATCTATAAACCAATCAAAACAGCAAGTTGTTGTAAACAACTGTTGTAAACAGTTAAGGTCAAGATCTTCAAGAGACCAAAAGTAAAAAACAGGTTTAAATGCCATTGATATCAGGCAAGCAGTGTTGTCCTGCTCAACCTGCTGTTGTTTTCTTCCTGTGTACCCAGTCATTCAAAATTGTCTTAAAGCAGATAAATACTATTTTTTTTAATGATGCCTATTGCATTTTACAGTTAGTAATGTAATACATCCATGATCTTCCCCTTTACATTGTTCCAAAGCTTAGTTAATTCTCACAGCTGAATATGATGCTGCTGAACTTGCCTTCAACTGTCACTACTTTGGCCCAGGGTAGCAAATCCACAGGCTTCTCCCCACTTCCTCTACCATATACAACAATCGTCTCACACTTGCTGCCTTACCTCAGCTCTCCCTTTTATACACTAAGCTCCTTAAACCTTGTATCTTAGCTTTGCTTCCTATTCACAGCTTCATTTTGTTTGGACACTGAACATCTTTTGATGTATCGCAGTCCTAAAAGCAGTCTTACTAAGCTGTGTACTGCATGAACTACTACCTGATTTTCTAATCCATTTCTATTTCAAAATTTATTCAAAGTCTTTTCTGCTATAATATTGGTCTCGAATCTTGTCTTGAGAAGATTACTTTTAATGATCTCTAAGTCATTCTAAGCTATTCCTGTCTTTGACATTTTCATCATTCTGTAGGTATTTTTACCTCAAGCTAGGCCCCTGTATTTGAATAGATTCCTCTAGATTCCAAGAGTGGGTTGGTATGTTTAATCCTGGTTTAAAACCAGCTTGGAACAGCCTGTTTCCTAGTGTTCCCTGACTGAATCTGTAATCCTTTAAAAAGAATTGGTAAAACTGCCTTTCACTAAAACATGCTGACCAACTTACCATTGAATGGTGTTGGAAGGGACCCCAGAGATCTGTAATCCACTCTCCTCCTCAAAACAGGTCCAGCTGGAGCACAGTGTTCTGCCAGTTCTGCTCACTTTTTGATTATCTCCAGTGAGGGAAATTTTATGGCACCTCTAGGCAACCTTTACACAGCTTGACTCTGGTAAAAGTAAATACTTCTCCCTTATACTAAGCCAAAAATTGTCATATGCATTCAGGTGCATTGCTGCATATCCTTCCATAATGCACAGTTGAGGAAAGTCTGGCTTCTCAGTCTTCTTGACATCTTCCTCTTAAATAGCTGTTGACAGCACTAAGATTGCCTTGTACCTTCTCTTCTCCAGACTGAACATAGGCCATATGTGCCAATCCCTGACCTAAGGCAGTGCTTGGGAGTCCAGACCTAAGCACTCCAGCATGTGGTCCCACAAGTGCTGAGGAGAGTGGAAGGACCACCTCCCCAGGCTCCTGACCAAGCTCTTGCTAAGGCAGCCCAGGCTTGGCCTTGTTTGCTGCAAGGTGCATTGCTGGCTTACGGCAGCTTGTTCAACAGATACCCCCTGTGTCTTTTCCCTAAGAAGTTGCATTCTAGATACTGCCTCCAGCCTGTACTCATCCATGGCCTTTTCCTGTCCCAGATATAGAGCTTTGCGTTTGTTTTTGTTGAATTTCATTAGGTTCCTTTTAGCAGCTTGTTTCTCCAGGCTGTACACCCTGCTGTGAGTAGTGGCCCTGCACACCTGCATACTAACTGCTCCTCTCAATTCATCATTATCAGCAAACTTGCTGAGAGGGTACTCAGTCTTCCATGCTGTTAATGAGGAATTAAGGGTATTGGTTCAGGTATTGATCACAAAGTCAACCAGTCATACTGCTGATCATCACACTTCAAGCCTGATGGCCTAGCCAATTTTTCATCAGTCATTATCCAGTTTTCCAGTCTACAACCGACCAATTTGGCTGTACATATATTGTGGCAGACTATATCAGAGTCCTTGGTAAAGTCAAAATGTGCAATATCCACAAGTTTCTCCTTGCCCACACAGCCAGTCATCATACTTTAGTTACTGGTGCTACAGAAATAACAACTTCTTTGTAAAAATTCATTTATGTCACAATCCAAATGCTTGTCTTCAGCAACTGGTCTACCTTGCTTTTAAGTAAATCTTGTTATTTATTGCCTTTACATAATCTGAAGTAACATATTCAAGTATAAAATTCTGTTCTCAAAACACCTTGTGTTGTGACCAAGTTTTCCTAACTTTTCTTACTAAAACTTTTAATCTCAAAAATAACATTAAAAGCCTTAAAACAATGAAAATACTTTAGAGGTAGCCATAGATCTAATTTTAAGAGATTTATTTGCAATAAAGAAATGGAGGAAAATTCTCATGTGTTGCAAGTGTCACTATGTTACTGCTGTGCTTGTTAAAAATGTTGAAGGTTTCAAATTTTACACACGCAAGACCTCAGTTCACCAGAAACTTGATTTGTTCCCACTGCAGTTCCCAAACCATCAGGCGAAGCACCCAGTTAGACCTGCTGTCCTGTGCCAACCCAACCAGTGTGGTCTGGGTTCATCCTAATGTGCCCAGTGACCTAGTTCCTCAGAGCTTACATAGTTAAGACACCTGGTAATCCCTGTGTTTAGGCTGAGACCTGAAAGTATCCTGGACAGGAGGTCAAATAAAGGTCTCCTGGGGCAGAGGGAGTACACCGTAGCTGGGAAACAGCTCTCAGTTCCCTGTATCCTCCGTTCTCAGACTTCCTCCAGGGCTCTTTCTGAGCTCTCTGATTGTGCCCTCCTGTGGAGAACAATTCATCAGGCTGGTTAAATTAATCTTGAAGCAGTTGTTCACAAAGACTGGTAACAAGAAAAATGGATTATCACCTTTGCTGCTAAGAGTCAATACACTGAGATAGTTATGAATGCTAATGTAGGTCCAAGTCATTACTTAAATTACTGGTTTGGTATGAAATGTGTTGTCAATACGAGTTTTAAAAAGGTAGCACTCAGTAAAACATGAAGGCAAAGTGAGCAGCTAAATTTAAATGCCGTTACGGTGCAGAACTCTTCTAAATTTGTTTCCTGATTAAATTCAGAAATTTTGAATTCAATCCACACCTCAAGTGATAATTCACTGATTAGCTGATAGCATCTGGTATAACTTGAGACTAAAAAATCATCTCCTGCTCTAATATATATCAGACAAGTGAAATTAAAATTACTTTTTCTTAGAATTGAGCTTCCCACTCAGCATCCTACTGTTCTACTGCAAGACATTAGATCCTGCTGGATTAATGCCTTGTTGTTGCAGTATCAGTGAGGTGTTAGATTGGCCCATTCCAGTGTCACACACTACCACCTTAGAATTACAATTCACATTTCAGGGCTGGCTTTTGGGTGGCAGTACTGATTTATGCCGTGTTAAAACAATGGTGATACATAACTCATATTTTAATTTTGAAAGCAGTGCTTCTGTTACCCAACAAGTGGTAGGGCTATTACATTTGGCTTGCTACTCCTCCAACAGACTTACTTGAACTGAAAAACTACACCCTTCGTTTTTTCATAGTATACCAGTAAAGGAAAATTAAAGTCCATCTCAATCGTGAGAAAGTGAACAGGTAATTCCTCTGGTGAGCACTAGATCCCGTGAAGCTGATCTAAGAGCACACTAATCACTCCTAGTTTCCCTCTGTCCCTTGGATCAAGCCTGGTGCTTTTCTGTGCAGCTTGGCAAGCCATCTCAGCTCACCAGCCAACAGAAACTGCAAACATTAAACACTCCCCGTGATGTAAGTCTTCAAGGTTTCAAGAGCTGCACAAGAGCCACACAAGTGCCAAGAGCTGGCACTGAAGCAGACAGGAGAAGGGGCAGGGAGAGCCCACAGAGGTGATGCCACTCTTGCAGCACTGAACTGCTGCATTAACTCAGCCCACCCCATCAAGCTTTGCCTTGAGAATGCCATTAACTGATCCGAAATTTCGTGCTTGAAAAATTAAAGATCAAACATTTTAAGGCATGAATCCAGACCAAGGTTAAGAGAATTAAAATATTTGCCATTATATATTGACTAACTCCATTGACTTGATCAGTGCCAAGACCCGGTTATTCCACGGGTATTTGTCTTGAAGTTAGGGTCTTACAAACTAGTTTGTGCACCCTGTAACTGGGCCCAAACTGTACCGTGTCTTTCCCCACCCGCCTCTGGTGCTGCCTGAGCCACACGCGGGGGGTTTCGCTGCACAGAGCGCAGGAAAGCCCCGACACCCCGGAAGGACAGCCGGGAGAGCCGCGGGGAAAGGGGGGGCTGAGGAGAAAGGGGTGTCCGAGCCACGGGGGCTGAGGAGAAAGGGGTGTGCGAGCCGCGGGGGCTGAGGGGAAAGGGGTGTCCGAGCCACGGGGGCTGCCACGGCGGTCGGAGCTGCCGCCTCTGCCCCCGCGGCGCCGCCGCCCCTCGGGCTCGGCCGGGCGCTCGCAGCCGTCGCCCCGCGCAACGCCGGCGGCCGCGATGAGGGAGGGCGGCGGGCGGCGGAGGCCGATGGCCGGGCGGCGGAGCGGTGGCGGGAGAGGCGGCGGCAGTGAGTGCCGGTGGCGGGAGAGGGGCGGGGGACGGGACGGGGCGAGGCCGGGCCCGGCAGCGGCAGCGGCACCGCCCGGGGGGGTCCCGGCACCGCCCGCCCTGCGGCAAAATGGCGGCGGGCCCGGCGGTGCGGGGGCGGCGGGCAGCGGGGAGGGAGGGAGGGAGGGAGGGCTGGCTCGGGGTACGATAAGGAGCCTGGAGAAGCTCCTTGGGTAAGGAGTGTCAGCCGGAGAGGGGAATAGGACCAGGTGTGGTCAAACCGCAGCTGAGCGCCGCACCGCCGCACGCTCGCTCCCCTCCCATCCCGGTGGGATACGGGGAGGAATGGGAAGGGTGAAGGTGAGAAAATCTGTGGGTTGAGACAAAGACAAAAAAAAAAGGATAAAAGATAATAATAATTAAAAAAGAAACGAACCTAAGAAAAGCAAATGATGCCTCAGCAAGGCAGCCCCAGCAAGGACCACACCACCCCATTCTTTATTTCTGGAGGTGACATTATATGGTATGGGCTATCCCTTGGCTCAGTTGGAATAGCTGTCCCGGCTTTGTCCCTTCCCAGCTTGTTGCGCTTCCCCAGCGCCGTGGGAGGTGGGGCGGGGTGAGGAGCAGGAAGGGCCTTGGCACGGTGTGAGCCCTGCTCGGAAACTGAAACATCCCCGTCCTGTCGGCACTGCTGTCATCGCAAATCCAAAACACAGCTACTGCGGAGAGAGCTACATGTATCCAAGGCAAAACCAGGACCCTGGAGCTGGAAGCCCTGTTGGGGGAGGAATAGAGGAGACCTTACATGGGTGCATGCCTCGTTGGGGGAGGATGAATAAAAATGGGCAATGAGGTGCTCTTTATACACTCTTCTTCCCGCAGTGTTGAGTAAAACTGGAAAACTGGACTTCACCCTTCTCTACTGTCACTAAATGTCTCTGCAACTTGCAGGGAAGGTATGGCATCTCTAGTGCAGTTTGCAGAGATGAGGACTTGTTACTGCTCGCAGCAAATGTTTCAGTGCTGGGATGATTGATGGTGCTCAGGCCATGGCATTCTAGGTTGTTTTTCTTCCCCAGTTTGCTTAGGAAGCTACACATTTTTCGCTATGTTAAACAACATGATTACCTTTGAGTGTTAGTGAATTAAAACTTAGGAAATGTCAGAAGCTCCTGTGCTGCCTTGATTCAGCCCCTTGATATTTACATTTCCGTAGCATTTTCAAGCATTCTATGCATACTGATTTTTCCCCTGAACAATGTTTCTTTCAGTGTCCAAGCTGCAGATTTCTTCAAACTGGTCCTGCAGTTGTGAACTTTATAAAAGGTTTATTCACTAATGGGAAAGGGGAAACCAATATTAACAGAGTCAAAATTGTTTTAGGCACCTTTTGTGTTCAAAATGGCACAAAAAGGAGCTTGGATATACTTGCACCACCTTGTAAGTAAATGTCCTTTCACTAAGCCTGCTGACTTGGTAGTGTGTCAATGCAATGTATCAGTCATCCTCTGCACACACCAGTTCTTTTGCTTGAGACATGATCCTGATATTATTTGTGTTCAGGTAAAAAGTAGAATTGTGGTGGCTTTGTTTCATTACTTGGATTTTTTTTTTTTTTTAAATTAATGAAAACCTGCAATATTTATGTACCTTAAATTCTTGCTAATATCCCTGAGGATCTTCTGCAAGGCTGTGCCCAAAGTCCAGGTCAAGTTGTGTAAAGTTATTTACTGATGAAAGCAAAATATATATAATAAAAACCTTTGTTGTGATGACATTAAAAGAGTTGCAGCTCCAGGTGGATTCTACAGCTGTTTCCTGTATATTTCTCATGTGTACAAATAGACAATACCGTCATTGCTGATTTCACAGGAGTTATTTATTCAACCTAATTGCCAGTGACCAGGCTTGTTAGACGAGTGGCATGTATAGTCAATGAATACAGAACGGCTTTTTGAAGGTGTGATTCATCTGACCTACTTTGCCTGGCTGTTCTAGCATGAGATGACTCACACCCTAGCAGGTGCCAGTTTCTCTCCCTTGGGTATAAAGCAAGCTGAGGATGAGTGGCTTGCAAATAGATGTGTGCATTCCTTCACAGCCATCTCACCCTTGTCATCTTATTACTGGCTTATTGTGCCATTTAGGCAGTTTGCTAACAGCCCACCTACCACTCTCATTTAACAGTCATGAAGAGGAGATTTTTACTTCACAGAGTAAATTGAATCATCCGTGTCCGTACAGGGTCTGTCCCTAAAGTACCTACTGATTCTCAACAATTGTGGATTTAGTACTCTGAAATCTTTCAGATCATTTCTGAATCTAATGAAAATCAGCTTAAGTCTGACTCTGAATTGTTGTAATCAAGATTCAGTACACGTTTTGATTGGTAAATGTCATGACAAATGTTTCAGAAAGAGAGAGAGAGAAGGCATATAATACTGCAGTATCCTTCTTCACAGACAAAGAGCTCTTAAATACATATATTTATGCATGTCAGCTACTTACTAATATTGATGGAATTGTATGCTAATTCAGCTTGTGAGATTTCATTTTGTATGGCTTTCCTGCAGCATTTTCCCAGCACACTGCTGACTGCAAGTGTCACAAGTCCATAGCTTTCAATACTGTATGTGCTCTTCCATGTGGTGCCTCTGCACTATGCAATATTGTTTCTGCTTTGTTCATAGATTCTGAGGGCATCTATGCATTTTGTCTTCTACAGGACTCAGTAAAGGTCTGCTGCGTTAGAGAGGTGATGCCCTAGAACTGATGACTTGTGCTGAGCTTCTCCTCTGCTCTTTCATTGGCTTTTCTCTCTGCTATAGAAAATTGCTTCAGGCAGCCTTTTGCCTGATACATATACCAGATATCCAGATCTGGGTAGCAAAACGTGCAGGAAAATGGCTTTCATCCTAAGTGGCTGTCATTGTCAGGTAAAACAGCACCTGTACACTGCCTTAAAAAAAAAAAAAAAAAAAAAGAAAAGAAAAGAATCTTTTTTTTTCGTCTCTTGTAGTTTCAATCAGACCCTGCTTATCTGAACTGTGCTTTTTTTTCTCCTTTTCTTCACAAGAGCTTTCTTGTTACGCTTAGTATGCAAGGATGTAGTTAAGTTCCCCTGATGACTTAAAATGTAAGCTTTCAGGATTTATGGGCTTTCTTCTGTGGTGACTATAAATTGAACATTGACATGGAAAAGATTTATGGGCCTTGAATGTGTCTCATTATGTTTAACACATGAGGTTGCAGGTAAAATCACAGTGCAGTCCCTCTAAGTACAGACCAAGTCTCTGGGCAGGCAGGCAGCTATACATGGCTGCATTAAATTCACACTAATATACATGGCATGACTACCTCTTCCTATCACAATTAGAAATAACTCCAGAAATGCAAAATACTCTGATACATTAAAAAGTTGAAATATTTATGGAGTTGGTCCTACTGTTGTATTTCTACATCCTTTGTCTGTCAGGACAGACGTATTTTACTGCATGTACACTGACTAAAATAGAAAGGTTTCACCCTGGATGCATTCTGGGTGCTATTGGAGTATTAAATGTTTAATAACAGTTAGGTTTTTAAAAAAGAAATTGGTTTCCGTTGCCAAATGGAAATTAGACTTTGTCAGGATAGCAATTTCACTCTGACACCTGTCAATTTATCATTTCTGTACGTATAGTCATCAGGAGAAAGTATAATTTGAATTTGGCTTGCAGTTTTGCTAATGATGCAGAAAGAATAATAAAATCTAATGGAAGGAATATTCTATATAGTCTTGGAGCGAAACAGAAATTAAAAACTGAAAACATTGGATTTAAAGAACTCATTCTTCCTGTGTTATCCCTCTGCATCCATCTGATCACTTAGTTAAAATTTCTTTGAAAAGGAAAACAATTTCATTTTGATACAGCTCAGCTCTAGGGCTTTAAATATTTCTAATTTTCAGTGTTATTTCCTTCCAAAAATCCCATTTTAGCACTCACTGTCATCATAATTTCCTCTTTTCCAAGCTCTGAGATGTTGATAGAAATCTGCTTTGCAGAAACCTTATCTATTTGTGTTGGAATGATAGCAGCAATGTAGTAAGATTTTGTCTTTCTTCTTCCTAGCCATCTGCCTCTTTTATGTGGAGTGGGAGCAAGCAGTCAGCAGCAATCAGATTTCCTTTGGTTTTCCTGCATCTAAGCTTTTTGACTCATGTTTCAAGGCTATCTTTGGCTGGGTTTCACCACATCCTTTTTATCTCCAGCAAGAGATTGCCAGTACTGTCATTATTTTTTTTTTTTTTTTTGCTCTAATTTAATGTTGGTAGGGACAAAAAGAGCAGTGGAGCAAGGAGGGCTTGGAAGACACAGCTCTCCCTTGCCACATTTAAGCTGTCTGTCCTGCTGTTCTACAGGGTGTCTCCTTCACTGAAATCTTACTTGAATTATCTTTAATTACTCTTCTTTACATTTCTTTGCTATTTCAGGTCTTCAGCCCTGTATGTTCCATATTCAGAAGTATGTTCCAAGCATACTTCTTCAGTTTCTTATGATTTGTTGGCTTGCTTCTGTGGCTTCCAGTTGAAATCTGACATTTCAAGCTATGAAACAGAATGGTAACCAACTGAAAGTGAGCACAAGGAGTACAAGAGGTGATACTATTTCTCAGTAATCATCTCTGTTATCAAAGGTGTGATTTCTCATAGGCTAGATAACTATTTTTTGAAGAGCATTTCTCGTGAACTGTTCAGAAAATGCAGATCCATGTTAACAATGGAAGCTCTCCTTTTTAAAAAAAAAAAACTACCTCCACCAAAAAAACCCCCACCCCCAAACCACAGCATAATGTTTTTCTCTCTTGCATGTTTTATAAGCTAGGCTAAGGTTTCATAGTCATCAATTGTCATATGAATATTGTAAAGCATTTTCCAAAGAGCCTTATTTGCTGAGTTGTATACTCAGTTCTTTTGGAATATCTCAATTTGGGCACTGAAAAATTGAGGCACCTAAGAACCATTAGTTGCTTTTTGAAATCTTGGTCTTCCAAACTTAACTTTAAAGGACAAAACTACAAATTGCTTTTGCATTTTGGTGTGCTGTGTTTTACTTGCACCTATCTTGGTGTGGTCTGACATTCTGAGATCTCACAGGCAGGAGCTTTTCTCCATAGACATCTCCTCAAAGAATCAGACTTTTGGCGTAAATATGGTCAATAACTTAGAGGTAATTTCCTCTTGACAGGATCAAGATCATACGATTCATTGTAACACAGTAAACTATCATTTTGCCACTTTGAAGGATGAGAATCAGCCAGCCTGTTGTCTGAGGCATGCAATGTCAAAGTCCTCTGCTGCCTTCTGCTTCTGGTCATTCCTTCCAAAACAGAAAGAGCCTGGTTTTCATGGTGCTTTTCAGCTGTCTGGCTGACCTGTATATAAAATTAATCAATGGGCGAAAGTATTTTTTCCAACAGTATTAGGGTACTGAAAAAAATGGTGGCTTTAGTTCCTGTATATTTTTTTAACACTCACTTTATTTACTGGCTTTCTTTTCATCATAAAATATGGTTTGTTTTGGTTTTGTTATGGGTGCAATTTAGAAAATGACTATTAATCATTGAGCAGTAAGTCAAAATGAAGGATTAATCGGAATTTCAAATAGCACATCTCTTGGGCATATTCTTGTTTTAAAAAATATATTCATTTGGCATTTTCTTTTAACTGAAAAATAAGGTCAGTGTCTTCTCTACATTTGTTCAGTTCTGATAATTTGCTAGAAAATTATTGTATTTTAGGAAATGTCAATCCTGGGTTTTTATGGAAGTAATTTTATCACAAAGGAGAAATGCTTCTATTGTTTTTAAGGCACTGTAGTATCCATAGAAAAAAATACATTTGAAAATGGACAAGATAATGTAATTACAAAGGAATGATCACTAGATACTTCTTCTGGAAATATATTTGATTCTATTTTTTTTTAATTTCAATAATAGGACTAATGCAATAGCTAATTTATTGCCTTCTTTAAATACCGCAGGGAGATGCTTGAAATCTCAATATCTGAACTGAGAAACACTGTAACAGAACTGGAAAAAAGACTTAACAGTGTTGAAGATGAAGGTAAGTGAATTATAATAAAGTCTTTGAAACTGATTAGGAAACACAGAAAATTCATTATCTTGGGAAAGGCCCAAAGTACAGAGGTTCAAATTTTTATTTGGAAATTTAAGTTTTCCCTTTTCAAACATGACTGTGGTGTTTCAAATGTGAAATGCTACATGTGGCCATGTTAGCTTTTTTTTCTTCGTCATTAATGAAACTATGCATAACATGAATTCATAGAGCTGGCTTATAGTCTGGAAATAGTAAGTCTAGTGAAAATTCGCCCTGATTTATATTTTTAAGCTATAATGCTATGCAAAGATCCTCATTATGAAGGTTTCTTACTTTCTCAGTCTCCAGTCAGTTAAAAGGAGCAGTTTTTAAAAATGCTTTTACTTAAAATGACATGAAATAATCTGGGAAATATAATAAATCTTTATTTGTTTTTAAGGTAACGAATGGAAAACCAGATATGAGACACAAGTAGAATTGAACAAACAGCTAGAAAGGCAAATTAATATTCTTCAAGATAAGGTGAAGCTCATTCGTGGAAGTCCAGCAGGTAGAAATGGATATTCATAACTTTTTGAATAGAATTAATGATTGTATGTTGAAATTTTATCAACGGTCACATTTTCTGCTTATTTGTAGATAAATTGTCCATTGTTCGCACCTTTGATCAAATGCCTGTGGTGAGTACTGTGACATTTAGTTGGCTTAACAACATATCACAGTGTAATTGAAAAACTTGTATAGTCTTTGTTTTTTCGTGACAAAAAATAGGAGCAGCCTGTCCTATAGGACAAAACAATCAGTCCTGTCTATGTTTGTATGGTTTCAGATGTGCAGTTGCTTATAAATCTATAAAATACAGAATAAAACCCTTAAGTAGGAGCTACATAAGACGTGAATGTTGGAAAGAATCATGTAGTGAAATTTTTAACTGAGTGAAGGCTTTATGATTGAATCTGCAGTAAGGCATGTGAGATGGAGTAGCTGGCTTAATTCTGTAAATAAATGGGAAAACATCAAACCTTGGTCATCAAATCATGGAATCATTTAGTGTTTGAACACTCTCACAGTAAAAAAAATGTCCTTATTTGTGACAAAATGGAATTTCACATGTAGCAGTTTGTGCCCACTGCCTCTTGTCTTCTCACTGGGCACTGCTGAGAATAGCCTGGCTCCCTCTTCTTCATTCCTTCCCATCACATATTTATACACATTGATAAGGAACCCTGGGCCTTCTCTTCCCTGGGCTGAACAGTGGCAGCTTTCTCCTTATCTGTCAGATGTTCTGATCTGTTAGTCATCTTCATAGCCCCATGCTGGACTTGCTTCAGGAAGTCTGTATCTTTCTTGTACTGAGCAGTCCAAAACCGGACCCAACACTTCAGATATGTCTCACCAGTGCTAAGGAGAAAGGATGGATCACCTCCCCTGACATGCTGGCAACGTTCTTCCTAATGCAGCCCAGGCAGCAGAAAGAAGCATTGCTCTCTTACAATCACCTTGTTCTTCAGGACCGTGAGGTCATTGTCTGCCAAGCTACTTCCCAGCCAGTCAGCCCCACCATAGACTGCTGCCTAGGATTATTTCTCCCCCAGGGGCAGGACTTTGCATTTCCCACTTCACAGGATTCCTCTCTGCCTATTTTTGCAGTCTGTTGAGGCCCCTCTAAACAACAACCCAATTCTCTGTTGTATCAGTCAGTACTCCCAGTTTTGTATCAACTATGATAACATAGATGGATAGTTGCAGTAACATTTTGCATAATATGGTCACACAAAAATTCCTCATTTTACAGTACATTTCTGCATCAATGAAGGAAGAATCTGTTTTCATATTTTAAATTTTATTCTTTAATACACTCCTACTTTATGCCCTCCATTTCACCAAAACATATAACATTTTTTTCTGCAATATTGAGAAAAAAACAACAAGAAAAAACCCAGCAAATGTTTTGGCCATTTTGTCTTCTGGAGTGAAAAATGAAGTGAAAATCATTTTAGATTTGGAACTGCTTTTTCCTTAGTCTGCCATCTGCTGAAATCTTTGACACCTTTTGTGCTTCTTACCCACTTTTAGAAATAGGGAAGGTAGATAAAGATATGATAATGCCTTATAAGATAAGCAGGAATAATGAACATTATGAAGCAGGGCTTTTAGGATTTTTATTCCTGCTGCGTATGCTTAAAGAAGTGTTACCATCTGACTTTTTTGTGCTTCAGGTTCTAAAGATTAATGGGAGTTTACTGAGTCTAGAGGAGACTGCATGCTCTGTTAGTGGGGATGATTATCTGTTGTAAGCAGGGTGTGAATAATTAACTGCTTTTTCTGATCTGATCCATGGCTTTCAGACAGTAAACATTTTTGCCAGTTTTAGTGTTGTGCTAAGACCATGGTGCTTTCTAGGTAGGCAGGGCATATTTTATTTTAAACAGCCAATTGAAAAGAGAACAAAATCTTTCCCATCTCACTTTTCTGTTTCACTGAATTGATTTGAAAGTACAACTGAGTCTGAAGAAAATTCTTGAAGGCAGAATATTGATCTAGAAAATTTACAGTTTCAGACAATGTTATTCCTGTCAGCCTGTAAAGAACAGACTGACATGCATGCTTACAGTATCAAAGTGTTTATTTCCATCCAATTGCTAGTACTCTCATAGCCAATCCAATTACACCTTGCCAAGCACACTAGGAGTCATTACCAGTGAAATAATCTCCTTTACCAGAAGCTGGGCTGCACCAGTCTGGTACATTTCTGATCCCTACTAAATATGGCATTGCCTCGTCACTAATGAGTAGTGGTTCCAAGAGGTTTGATTACTGTTTCCATAATGGAAAGAGTGCCAGCACAACTGAAAGACTAGTGCTGCCAGAAGGAGTCTAGAAGACAGCCTGAGCAGACCTAGGCTTACTTTGTGAAGCCTGGGCAAGTCTGGAGCCCTCATGCCATGACTTTTTATTCTGCAGTTTCAAGTACTTCCTTCAGTCTTCCAGCGTAGAGTTAATACATTCTGATGTTTGCCAGACAGAAAGGAGAGTGCTTAGGGGTTTAGTGAAATGTTTTATTTCTTCCTTGTTTTCATTTTTGGGAGACGGAAAGAGCAGAAGAAAATAGATGTATTTTGTGGGCTTTGTAGGTGGTTTTATTTTTTTTACTGAAGCTATTAGAATAGTTGGTGTATATTTACGGATACTCTTGGAGAAGGCAGAGCTACTTTTTCTCTTTTAATATACTTTTAGGAGACAAAAGATTGGTAAAAATACGTACAAAATTTTGTGGTGTTTAAGCATATAGATTTGTTAAAATCCTTTTTGTGTTTTTGAAAGTTGTTCAAGGGGCTGGAGGGGATATTTAGCTTTTTCACAGATGAGAATAAAGGACAGGTCTGGTGAGTAGAAAAACAAAGAGTTTTCAGCCAGTCATCAATATACATTCTCTTAAAGTAAAAATTTAGAGAGTGGGTATATAAAACATTGTGTATATGTCTGTAAAAATCTATGGCCAACAACTATGATATTCAGCTTTCAGCTTACAGTTGCATATGAATAGGAATAGGTTTCTATATGAAAAGATATTTCCTATGTGTATTGCATTTGAAAAATTTCTTCACTGAAAGGCTTGTCAAGCACTGGAACAGGCTGCCCGGTGAAGTCGTTGAGTCACCATCCCTGCAAGTATTTAAAAGACATGTAGATGTGGTACCTGGGGACATGGTTTAGTGGTGGACTTGACCGCTCTGGGTTAATAGTTGGACTTGATGATCTTCAAGATGGATTCTGTGATTCTTGAAGCTCTGTGGAAAGATCATGGAGTGATTCTTTCAGCAATGTAATAGAATTTCTATACTGTGGCAATAGTAGACAGTAAATTTTGTTTTGAGCAACATATTTAGAAAATTAAATATAATTTTCAAGTATTTTTAACCTGTGTTCCCAATGAACTTAGAATCATACAGTTAGAGTACTTAGAAGGACTTCTAATAATTCTTAACTTACTAAACAATTTCATACGTGTTTAGAAGACAAGTTATCTCAAAGACACTAAAGAGATTTATCTCACTCAGCTTGTCATTTAAGGTCCTGCTATAGTGAACAGAAGGGGGAAAACATGTCTGTAGAGTAATTCAACCCATTTAGAGATAGGTAGCATAAAATATTTTCTTGATATCAAGCAGTACAGGGAAAATAAAAAAAAAAAAATTAGTCATCAGGGATCCTGGCAGTCAGCAAGCTATGAAAACCTGAATGAAAGAGAGAAATACAAATGCAAATTCTGGACTGATGAACAAGGAGGCATAGAGGATTTTCTGTGCTGATAAATTGCAGCGATTGTTGCAGATGGCTTGCACTATTTTTGCTTTAGGATTAGAATTGTACTGATGAATGATTTATTGCTATTGAAAACACCCCAAAAGCATTAAAATATACAGTTATCATTTTGAAATCCCTATACTGATGTGAGATAATACTTTTTTTTTTTTTAATTAAAAAAAATCATGTAGGTGTCACGTAGCAATAAATGCAGAACCAATACCTTGAACACAGAGATTGTTACAGCCAGGTTTAGAAAATCATTTTTGTGTACTGAGGGCAGATTAAACATAACCTAAACAGTGAGAAGCACAAGGGATTTCCAGAAGTGAAAACTGTTTAGTCAGTAATTTCCTTTATGTCCCAATGAATAATACAAATGTCATACAGTACTTCAGAAATAATTACAGAAGAAATGCCTTCTCTCTAAAGTATAACAAGATGTGAATTTTATTTGCTTCTTTTAAACATGCCACTTTCATTTGTTTGCATTTTTCTTTAAATGAGTTTTGGTAAAATACATGCACTCTGCTTAGCATGATTTCCCATATAAGCAGAAAGAAAAGTATTCCTTTCTCTCTCACTATTTCTGCAAGAACAAATCCCTAGATAGCAGCTTTAGTATGCAAATACTGAAAAGCACACTGCAAAATCAGTTCAGAAGAGCACACTCCTGATAGCATTGCCTTAGCAACGCTCTAGTTAAGGTTAGCCAAGGAACTACGGTTTCTGTGATAAATAACCGTTTTCCAGAATGTCCAGCCCCACAGATGAGAAAATTCTGACATTAAGGGCCAGATACTTGCCTTGCAAAGCTGCCTTTCTGGGAACACCGTGACTGCAGAACTGAGTCCCTCACACAACCACCTTTGGGTTTTTGCTCTCGGTTTTAAACTGTAAGCAGAACGTGGGGCAGTGTCACACTGGACACATATGTGATTGCAATATGACAGGAAGAGAATCTAATCTTGGGTTTGTGAAAACACGCAGTGAAGACTTTGTATTTCAGCGGGTGTTGATAACTACCTATAGGTAACATCAGCACTTTATAATGGCATGGGAAATGTTGGCCATTCTAGCAAGTAACTTAAATGAACATTATTGCTCTTCCTGAATTAATTCATCAGTAGCTGTATGGGAAGAAGAATTTTGGTATTCTAGCTTTTCATTAAACTTGGAAGTATTTTGGAAAAAGATCTGTAGTCCGGTCTGACTGCCCTAAGCTTTATTCTGCCTCCTCACAGACTTCCCCTTCCTACCCTTTTCATTTGACCTCAAATAAATACTTTGAATGCCTCCAATTGACGTTTTTGATTTGTATTTTTCCTTTCCTTGTCATGTTGGCATTCCTCCTGGTGGCTTTGCACAAACCAGGAGACTGTTTTACTCAAATCACTTTGTGTTATGACCAGAGGCAGAATACACTTTGTGTTTCAAAGAAAACTATCAGGGAAAAATCTGGACTCAAATGACATTCTTATCTGCTGTTCTCAAGAATTCCTTAGCAATTGATGGGGACTCTGGGATACCTTCCAGAGAATACTATGAGAAAACACTCTCCAGTCTTTTTCAGGCCTACCGGGAGAGATACTAAATGAAACATTTAGGAGTTTCTGGCAGTCGTTCTGTCAGTCTGATTCACAGCAATGGAGGTCTCGGTTTTAAGTTCCTCCTGCCCAAGTCAGCAGATAACCTCTGTGAGCAATGCTGTGGATACTACTGACTTAAGGATTTAGGGTATCAACGTCTCACATCTACTACACTGCGTTAAAGTGTTTCCAGTCTGGATCTGGTTTGGACTCTAAAGATGCTTCTGACCACAAGGGGGCACTTGGCATTTAGGCAAGTACACGAAACATTTCCTCACCTGTCCTGAAGCTCTTACAGGATCTAGTGCATATACATGCATCGACTGCATGTTGGATGTAGAAACGTGAATAATTCTTATGGACAATATTTTCAGTTATATATGACTACTGAGTTTATTGATAATCTAAAATCTATTTCCATTTCAGTAAAAATAAAGATGTAGTATTATTTTTTGCTCTTATTGAGTTTAAAATGATATGTTAGAAGATTCAGCTAAATCAGTCGATGAATGTCAAGGGAAAGGGAGTTTGTTTTCTAAACGAAACTTCATTTCATTTAAAATATCAAATAGAATGGATTGCAAAGGCTTCTTGTGCTACTTTTTGTTCTACACAACTGACAGATATATTGCTTCTGTTCTAACTCATGGAGAAAAGTTACAGAGGGTTAGAACTGAAGCAAATTGCCATAACGATCAATAGTCTGCATGAGCTAGATTCTCATGGAATGAAGTTTATCTTTCTGTATAATTTCATATTCTCGCAAGTGTTAAGCAAATATGTAGCTTTAGTCCAGTGAAAAGGAAATTGTGTGAAAAAAAGAACTGGAGAGTTAGTGTTTCCTTTGTGAAACTCTGGGCTTGGTCGCTGCTGGACACAAGATTAATGTATAATTGCTCTCAGAGTGAATCATGCTAAGCCCTGCAAGATTCTGTTACATAAAGAAAGCATTCATTTAAAATCTCAGTGTGTCTTTTAACTTACCAGCTTGCTCAGAGTGGTTTGACATGGACAACTTACTGAAACTTACTGAAAAACTAAGGATCTTAAATTCAAGTTAAATGCCTTAGTCAGATTATGTCTCCTTTTCAGGAATACATTGTCCAGCTATTCAAGACTTAGTAAAAAAACCTCTATTGAATCTACCTTAAAAAAGCCAAACATTTCAGTATTCAATTAAACTACTTCTAAAAAGCTTTTTCAGAATTTATCTTACTGGTTCCTGCTGGAGTTTTGTCGGCAATTTCTCCTTCTGGGGAAGTGCTGCATTGCTGGGAAGCTGCTTCTGGTTCTCCTGAGCTCTCACTAGTCCTTGCTTTGTTTTGAGGCTTTTCTGTGATGCAAGAACTTTGCTTCAAATCTGTGTTACTGTATGTTTTAAGCTCTGTTTTCTGTGAGATTTTGCTTTTGTGTTGCTTTACAGTACTAAGCACTGAGCTGCTCATACAACCATGAGCATTGAGAATTGAATTTGTTTCGGTGAGGTTTCTTTCTGCTTGTTTCCCACAGAATTCAGGAAAGGCAAATTCAGCCCTTAATGGTTTGGCTGAGTTTATATGCTGGTGTTTCTCACCTCTTCATTTGTGTTGATGTACAGCAGCTAAAGACTTCAGCTAGTTCTCCAATTACTGCCTTGAAAGTAGGGATGGTAGGTAGCTTACAACCAGTCCTGGCTAAAGTAGACCTCTGGAACTCCTCTGAAGTTTTACTGTTTAGAATTTTTTAGTGTCTGTTTTTGAAATTGCATTTAATAGTGTTTGGGGACTTGTAGAGGTCTTTTAGTTGAGTAGGAACATCTGTGTCACTAGATTCTCATAAGATATTCAGTATTGCCATACTGAACTCTGCACCATCAATTAGATACATGGACACAGGAATAGAAGTCCAAAGGCTGAATGATGTGACTAAATTTCCTAGGTATTAGCTGGGAGAAAAACAGACTGGGATTCACAACAGATTATGTATAAAGATGGAAAACCAATGGGAAGTTGTTAAGAAACACCCAAGAACTGTGTCTGAAATCCTGCCTACTTTTGAGAAATAGAAATGACCTTGCAGCTTTTCTCACTTGTTCCTTCTCCTTCGATGTAAATTTTTGCATTTCTGATTGATTAACAGACTGGCTTCAAAAATTATCTCAGCTCTAGTTAAGTATGATGGTGCCAAGGGCATTCTCAGGGTATGAGATATGAGAATGCAAGCTCTTAGGGTAGCACAGGACTAAAATGTAACTCAACTAATTTCTTTCTACGTTAAATTCTAGGCTGTTAGGTGGGTCGTATTCTTTCTTTCTCAGGTAACGTGGGTGGAGCATCCTTGCCAGGCTGTTCCCTGTTAGTGACATGACCTCCAGGAAGCTTTTCTTTGAGATTCCATGAAGGCTTTCAGCAGCAAACTAAGCAGCTCTATTAGGCTTATGCTTATGGGCAAACACAACAGCAACAGTTCAACCTCTTATTTGACAAAAACAAATGTGAGGAATGTAAGACATTGCATAAACTGGTTTGTTAGTAATAGAATGTTACATTCTGCCTGAAGTGTAATTTCGACTCCAGTCCTGTTTTGATTTTGGGCTTCACTTCCTAATCTGTAAATTTGGAGTATTTTATAGTTTTCTTATTTCACAGAATTGTAAGTGTCGGTTTATTACAATTTATGAGGTATCCAGATACTGTAGGGATGGTAACTGTATACTTTTAGTCACATTATCGACCTATTTCCATCTGCTTGCTCATCAGAAGCAGTGTAGTGCACCGTTTGTTTGCTTGCCTTTGGATAGCATCCTTGCTCCATAACTGAATGAATGCCCAGGCATCTGCAGTGGACCAGCTGCATTGGCAGCAAAAAATAGACAGTGCTTCTGAAAAGACTAATAAATAAAAAATCTAAAAGTAGTTTACTTTGTAAGTGAAAGAACTCAAAGAAATTAGATGAGTACCATCACTGAGGAGATACCAAATTGCTCTGTTGTAAGTAACAGCTGCAACACCAAATCTTGCTGTCTTATATAACACTGATGGACAATCTAGTAAGGAAATAAATAGTGGGCTGTGAATTTACATAGAACAAACCTGGAGAGCAGCATGAACTTCTGTATTTACCATATTTAACCTTACGGTGGTGATACAAAATATGTAGTAAGTGGCACAAAATACGTTGTACAAAATATGCTGTCACATGATTATAATCTTTAATGTGCAGAGAGGTCAAGAAGTCAAAAGCATTTATTTTCCTAGTTGGACAGTGCTGAGGTGTTCTCTGTCTTGTTTAATTCTGTAGAGACACTGATATTGAAATAGCACATGACCTTAGTGGAATTTAGCCCAACCTTCTCTTTAATCTCCTTTTTCTCCTTGAAGTGGCCAACATCGCCTGTATTGACTGTAGGAGTCTTCTTTATTAGGACAAAGATTGTGTTTGCATCCAAGGTACTTCTCCTTTAATTGGGAAAAAACCTACTTCTCCTTTAATTGGGAAAAAACCTAACAACCCTCCGATTCTTCTCATGTCTCTAGTATGCCACTTACAACAGATTAAAGTTAATAGCAGTTCAGTCATGTGCAAAATGTTCTTCAAAGACACAGCTCTTCTGTATCTTCCTTTTTCCTTTTTTGAACGGTGGGAGGGGTTATTCTCTCTTGCAACATATGTTAAAAGTACTGTGCGTTTTGCCATGCTCCTGCAAAATCTTGATATTAATGGAAATCATTCCATGGGAAATCTCAGTAAAAACCAGATTTTTTTAAATGAAAAATAAAATTTGGAGCCAAATAAGTAACATGTTATATAGAAAATTATGCAAAAAAAAAAAAAAAAGATAACAATTGTCTGAAGATGCTAGAAAAGAGAAGACTGGGCACTTCAAACAGGCAGGTGTAATTTTTTTACCATTAGCAAGCATTCATAAACTCTCTGAGAAATGGACCATATAGACATACTGGCCTTCTGGATCTGAGATTTGCAGGCTAGAAAGGGAAAAAAAAAAAATTTCCTTGGAAAAAAGGGGGTGGAAATATTTGGAGAGTCATTTTATCTTCCTTTCCATGTTTACCAGGAAAATCTGGTAAATAAAGGCCTAGCAAAGCATTAAGGTCATGAGAAGAAATACCTGATTATTGAGGCAATGGTCAGGTAATCAGTACAGAAAGTGAAGAGATTCATCTATTCTGACTAAGGAGGTACTTGTGTTAGAATTAAAAAGAAACAAAAATTCTGAGACAGATTCTTATTTTACACAGGGGACCTAAGCAGACAAATGGAAGAACCTGACTAGCCAGGAATGTAATAGCATTGGTAATGAAAACATGAAAGAATAACAAGTATTAAAGGTACACATTTGTCAGGAAAGAACAAAACAGAGATAGATGTGGTATGTAGCAGATGTGAGAGACTTTTACAATAACACTGTTGATTCTTTCTTCATCAGCTGCTTAGATGAATTCATCTTGAGGATGGGTAGGGAAAACAAAGTTTAGTCACAATAATGTTGGGAAATAATATTTAAATATATATTGAAACAATATGACACAAATATTAGGACACAATTATTTTCTTTTCTCTGTATAGATGTCTACCTCTTGGCTAGGTCTTTTGATTCCTACTACAGGCAATGCAGGTCTCATTAATGCAGTCAGCTGAGTACAGAGGTTTGTATCTAGATTTATCAAGGTTGGCATCCTCAGTGGAATAGTTGTGTAAACAAAGAGTCTTGCAGGTGTTTCAGTGCAGAGTAGCCCACTACTGCTCCAGAAGGACATGTCTAGTGCAATACATGTGCCACATCTGCCACACATGAATGTCTTGGCCTCTCTAGAACAGTTCAGATGGCAACTGAGTTGAGCTCTTTAGCTGCTTAGCTGAAAGAATCACTGAACATCATTGATTATCTTCACTGTAATTCAGTCCACATATGACAGGAGCTCAGTTCACATATGGACACTCAAATGTAGATATCCTCACTTCAGATTAATCCCATCCATACAGTCAAATATAGATATAAATATAACATTTGGATGGATTAATTTGGATATAATATTATTAGATTATTGCCAGAAATGTTATCATATGTGATCCTTATAAATAAAGACTAAAAGTCTAACAAGCTAACAATAATGATGAGGCACAGATCTCAGTGCATGTGATAATTAACCCATTTTATCAGAGAATACTGGATAAAAAGGGGGAAATGGTATTTTACATTTTTAAAATCTACAAAAATATTTCAGAAAAGCCAGTCAAAAAGCCTATCAAATCAAGTGATCATGAATTCATTCACTTTAAACATATATATATATATATAGCCTAAGTTTTCAGTAAACATAGAAACAATAAAATGCAGAACAAAGCGACAAATAGCTAATATTAGCAAGTGTTTGGAAGATGAAATGACAGTAACCAAATCCTAAGGAAAACTCACAGATCTGGATGTGCTTAAAATGAGGGAAGTGGGTAATCTGTACCTTAGGATTCTGAAAGAACAGGCTTGCTACATCAGTATCTGATAGCAAGTGGTTTAATAAAAATGTGTGCATTGTGTGTGCTGGAGAAAAGCAATTTTTTTCAGTGATAAAGAGAGGAATAGTTGTTGCAAAATGAAACTGAAACATGGATTTATTAAAAGTGGCTCATGGTGGGCAAACCTGTTGACATTCTGTGATGAGACTATACATTTGTTGACACAATAAATATAGTAATCTTTGTTAATTGTGACCTCTGATAAAGATACCATGTCACATGGGAAGTGACTGATTAATTTGGAGAAAACAAAAATGAGTAGATTCGTTGAAGGAGTAAAGAGCTAGCAAATGAAACATGATAGTGGTGATTAGTGAAGGAGTCTGCTGGGAGAGTAGAAACAGAGTTCTTCCAGGACCAGGTTTACAATGAATCTTAATATTTAATGCACGACCTTGATGCACAAAGTAGAATTAGATTATGATCTCTCTTTCTCTCTCTCTCTCTCTCTCTCATGAAACCAGTTATATAATATAATTGGGATCTGGAGAAAGATACTAAAGACTAGATTATTAAAAATGAGAGTAAAATTTCGTAGTGTAGACCAAAGGATTTATGAAATAGTAAAGAAATTCTGTTCTGAATTGAGAGCTGATACAACTACAGAGGAGTATCTGGGTATTCTAACTGATCCCTTGTTGACTCTGAGCCATCATTGTGCAGCTAATAAAAAGGAAAACACAATCCTAAAATTTATAAAGGTAAAGAAGTACCACTGGCATTGTTCAAGGCAGTGAGATGTCTTTTGGAGTACTGCATATTGTAGTCTAGTTCTGTCCTCCAACCATAAGAAGGTTGAGCTCTAGCCTGGTGTACAAAGGGGTTACTAGGATGATTAGATAAAAGGACAGCCTGCTGCTTGAAAGACCATTTTTAAAAGTTCAGCTTATTCATCCTAGTAAAGTGAATGTTGAAAAAAGGTGTTCATGTCTTCAGTCTACAAGAACAAACAGGTACAAACTGACCTTGAATAATCATAGAATCATAGAATGATTTGGGTTGGAAGGGCCTTTAAATATCATTTAGTTCCAGCCCTTCTGCCATTGGCTAGGACACTGAACAAGGTTGCTCTGTGTCCCATCCAACCTTGAGCAGTTCCAGGCATGGGCCATCCACAACTTCTCTGGGCAACCTGTTCCAGTGCCTCACCACCCTTGCAGTAAATAATTTCTTCCTAATATCTAATTTAAATCTACCCTCTTTCAGTTTAAAGCCATTACCGCTTATCCTGTCACACATGCCTTTGTAAAACAAAGTACCCCTCCAGCCTTCTTGTAGGCCCCCTTCAGGTACTGAATAGGGCCTTCTCTTGTCCAGGCTGAACAACCTCTGCTGTCTCAGCCTGTCTTCAAAGAAGTGGTGCTTACTCCAGCCCTGTGATCTTTGTGGTCCTCCTCTGGATGTGCTGCAGCAGGTTCAGTAATTTTCATAATTTCATAATTGTTCTTATCTTGGGGGCCCCAGGGCTGAGTGCAGTACTCCAGGTGGAGTCTCAAGAGAGCAGAGCAGAGGAGAACAATCACTTTCCTCAACCTGCTGACCGGAATTGAAAACCTCATCCTTCTTCGTGTCCTGGGTAACCAGGTCTCCTATTTCTTTCTGTAAAGGGCCCAGATTTTCCCTAGACTTTCTATTATCACTAATATATCTATAGAAGCTTTTCTTGTTGCCCTTGACATCCCTGGCCTGGTTTAATTCTATCAGGGCATTAGCTTTCCTAACCTGATACCTGACTGTTTGGACAATCTCTGTATTGCTCCTAGGCTACCTGTCTAAGTTTCGACCCTCTTTAGGCTTTCTTTTTGTGTTTGAATTTGTCCAGGAGCTTCTTGTTCATCCACGCAGGCCTCCTGGTGTGTTTGCCCATGTTCCTCTTTGTTGGAATCCATAGTTCCTGAACTTGGAGGAGGAAAGTCTATGATAAGGAATTAAAAGTCATCTATGTTTGAGCCTTTTATAAGAATGTCTCTACTGGATGGAATGGATCAGTTTGTGAAAGGGACTATGAGAAGCAGTTTCCTGTGGCAGAAGTGGAGGAGGACCTGCTTGTGTCCATTACACAGTAAGCAAAGATTTGGCCAGTGCCAGTAATCAAAAATGGTCTGTACTGCTGTTATTCTAACTTATCCCAACTGTAGACTAGGCAAATGGGTGCACACTAAGACAGATAGTCTTCCCACAAAATACTCTTTTCTAGCCAAGTTGATATGAGTTACCTTTGCCATCCCACGTGCCTCCTCAGCCAGACCAGCAGCTCTCTCAGCAAGTGGTTTGAAATTGGATGTGCTGGTAATATCTGAAATCTTCCTTCTAAAGAGGAACCATCAGAGGAAATTTTGGTCAGAAGAAAGGAACAATTCTGACTGGTCACCACAAGGTGACTTTACTAATTTGTCAGGGAGCAGCTGTGTGGAAAACTGTACCTGCATCATTTTAACACAGTGTAGATGTGTAGTACATAACTAATAATTGTAGCATATGGCTAATTGCTTTTATGTCTGCAGTGTCCCAGCCAGAACCATGAAAACAAAAGGTGCACAAGAACCAAAGAAATGAGAAACATTGTAATATTTGAAAAATAAGGACTATGGTGATGACATCTTTATACAGAATGGAAATATTTGTAAAACATTGTTTTATTTACTATAACCACAGGGTTCCTTAAAGGAGGTTCTTAAACAGCTGGAAGAAGAGAAGAGAAGTCTCCAGACTCAGCTAAAGGACTATGAACTTAGACTGGAACAAGAAGCAAAGGTTTGTAATCACTCTATGCCTCTAATCTATAAAAGCCATTATGTTGTCTGACAAACAATGTGTATGTAATACACAGTAGAATAGTTCTACTAAATATGCCACTGGAAAAAGATTCTGCTGTATATTTCAGTTTTTCTGTATCATTCTACTTTAAAATATTTTGCTTAATGGTAGCCTGTGGCTCTTGTTCTAACTGTAGGCTTACCACAAAGCTAATGATGAGCGGCGCATGTACCTCTCAGAGATCTTACAGGTAAGAAAAATGTATTCCTCAGTAACTTTTAAAAATCATTACACTTTCTTGACATAGCAAGAGCATCTGTTGATGCCATTAGGTCAAAGTATTTTCTCACTTTATTCATATATCAAATCCATTGCAAAAACTGCTTTTGAAAAATGTCAAGAGCTATAAATTGAAAGATTTCTACAGTTTCTTAATTTTAAATACTTTTTTGCTTTTGTATCAATTGGAGTGTCATTATTCCCTAGCATAGTCAAAGTGCTCCTAACTGAGAAAGCTAAAGCAATTTTCTGATACTTGCTTGCCCATCCATTAGTCACAAGACTGGTACACAGTTGATTAGAACTGAAGCAAACTATTAGCAGTAGTAACACCTACTTTAAGTAGAAATTCCTTTTTTTTCACATTTCCCCTTTTTTCTTTTAAAGACAAACTAGCCAACCAGTTCAAAATCACTATACAGCACATATTTCCATTAATTTTATAAGACAGGGATAAGACACCTTGTTTTGGTGAAATAACAGGTAGACTTTTATTGCTGCAAACTACATAATACATAAAATTTGATACTACAAGCTGGAAGAACCTGCAAAGCAATCTGTAAAGATTTATAGTACTTCTTATTCTGGAAAAGCTCTTAATTCCAGAATAATATAAAAGTAATAGCTTAGTGTGACACTCAAGAATGGCTGTCTCTGAATTCCTGTCATTGCTAGCTGGGGTGAAAACCTGTAATTAGCAGTGTTTCCATGTATTTGCACAGTGGGAACTGATTCTCTTACATGGGTCATTGCTGCTTAGGGAAATATGAAAGAATTGCTTAACTGAGTTTCTAGAATGAAACCAAGAAAAAGCCCAGGAAATGTCCATGATAACTGTTAATATCTTTGCATTAACAGTGAGAACTTCTGGAGGAAGAAGGTGGGACATAAGAGCTGATTTTATTGCTGAACATGCTAGCAAGTGGAGTGCCTATATTCAGCTACCTAGAAAAACACTTAAATATGCATAAAAATTTGAAGTGCAGTATACACACTGGCTTGTTGCTTAAATGGGGCATCGGGGGACTAGGATTTTGCCAGTGACACTCAAGGTAGTTAGTGCATTATATTATAAGCAATTAATTATTTACCCACGCGTTTTCAGAATCATGAGAGCAAAATAGTATTCTTCAGATTGATATTTGTAGACATCTACCTTTTACATTACTAATCTGAACATGGCAGTAAACCTAACTGCCCTGGTGTACTCCCTCACCTTCAACTACTCTCTGTGCAGTTTTGAGCACTTCTGTATAAGAAGGGCATCAAACTATTGGAGTGTGTCCCAGGGAGAGTGAACAATATGGCAAAAGGCTTGCAGGGTAAAACTTACAAGAAGCAGCTGAGGTCACTCAGCTTGTTCAGGTTGGGTGAGAGAAAGCTGAGGGGTGACCTCATTGCTGAGTGGTGACTACATCCCAGGCTACACCTTCCTTAAGGTGGGCAGCAGAGGGGGAGCTCTGTGGTGAGCAGAGATATGATGTGAGGAGATGGAATGAAGCAGCATTGGGAGAGTGCAGATTGAACATTAGGAAAAGGTTCTTTACTGAGGGAGTGGTCAGTCACTGGATCAGAATCCTCAGGGAACTGGTCATGATACCAAGCCTGTCAGACTTCAAGGAGCATGTGGACAATGCTCTTAGTCATACAGTTTAGTTTTAGGTAGTCCTGCAAGGAGCAGGGAGGTGGACTTGATCCTTATGGGTCCCTTCCTACTTGAGATATTCTAGGATTCTGTGGTTGACTGTTGGTTTCAAAAGAATCATTGATTTATCTGGTTCCATCAGATCGTGTTCTGCTATGACTTTGATTTGACTATTGCTTTTATATTATTTTAAAATCTGAGTATATATGCCCTCTTTTCACAGTTCATTTTCACAGTAGAGGCAGAAGTAAATGTGCATTCAGTCCAGACTCTTTCAGCTGTATTAAAATGTCAGTGTTCTAGAGTCTGGACACTGATATTGGCAGCAGCTGAGTTAGAAGGATTTACCTATAGACTAACTTGCCCATAGCTTCCAAAGTGAATATACTACAGGATATTGCTATCCTGTGACAACAGTATATTCCAGTGACACTCTCTTAGTTACAGAAAATGGATATAATGTTTTTTTAAGCCTTTGTTGTCCCTCATTATGTTTGTAATTTTCTATAGCTCATACTAAAGAAAAAGTAAAAATCGGAATGGAAGTTTTTTACTGATAGGTGTTAAAAAATCCCAGGTGTATTAGGTTTTTTCTATTTTGTTTTATGGATCCCTCCTGAAGCTTGCAGCAGCAGATGAAGAGATCCTTCTGAGCAGCTATTTCCTTTATTTATCTTTTTATTATTGAGTATTTTCTGCTTTTTTTTCTAAAATATATTTATCTTCTGAGTGCTTTTGATGTTTATCTTGTCTGGAACCATAAGAATATAGTCAACTTTAAATTATAGTTTTAAAATAAACTAAAAAATTCACAGTCTTGAGAACTAAGACTAGGGGCACGGTTTATGGTATAATTTTGTTTGCTTTTTTGTTTTGTTTCAATCTGACAAAATGTTGGTTTGGGATTTAGACTCCATAAATCTTAAAGGCACTTTCTGGTGATAATCAGAAATCAGTTTGAGAGGAAAGCAAAGAAGTAGTATAGGGGTTCTTTTAAAAGACTGTTCTTTCAGGCCTGATTTTTGCCACAAACTTTTACTGACAAAGTAGAATCTGACTTGTGATTGGGATTTCTTTGCAGAAAAGGCCCATGATTACAGATTGGTACAGCTGGACAGCTGTTTGTGCAACAATGGCTCATTTTCATTGGGATAGGCCTGGATTAAACTGTACCAGCATAAAACAGTGCTATGGATGACAATCATTTATACTGGCACTCTATCTTCATAAAAATTATAAAACCAGTTAAGGCAATCTTGGCATTGGTCTTGTCTCATGTGTCACAGAATCACATCTTCTTAGATAATAAAATCACATACTAGCCATCATATTTAATACTAGAGTTCCTTGAGTACAAAAGTTTCTTGCCTTCAAAAAAGTAAATCTGCAAATTCTGTTCCATTTTTGTGTTTGCATTCTGAAAAGACTCTGCTTTAGTTAGAGCTGACTTTGCTATGACTGGGTCAGGAATACTTGTTTAGTACATTGGAAGCACAGTAGAAACCATTGTTCTGTAAGCAGTGAGATATGCTTCTTTTCACTGCCAGATTTTTTCTCACAAATGCAAGATGTTCTCACACATGCTATAACATGTAATGTTGTAATGTCATGCGATGCAATGTAATAATCCAAACCTTGAGCCTTGTTTAGATAGCCCCAAAATATAGCTCTAGGCTCTCAAAAAGTCTTCCCTGGTCTGGTGTTGCTGATACTTCCTATATTATCATTATCATGTATTTATTATATGTTCCTGTTGGATCTGTGTAAAGAGGCCGAGAAAGTGCCATTCACTTACATGAGACACTCAAGTATGCACAAAGTCAGATAAGCCCTAAACCTTCTGTACTTTCTGTTTTTCTGTCCATGGTACGGCTGTCCCTCCGAGAGGCAGCTCTAGTAAAGGCAGCTGGATGAGCTGGCAAGTGCTGAGTGAGGAGGGTACCCTGTGAGCTAAGGAACAGGAGAACCAACTGATTAATCCAGCTCAGATTCTGTTAAATGCAATACCAAGAGATTTCTGTGCTGATTTTTTTAAAAGTAGTTCCTGTTCTTAATGGTTTAGTCATTCAAAAAGACAACTAAGTGACTACAGTTTGTTTTGTTTTGCATTCAGGAAAATAGGTTAGAAATATAATGCTTCTTCATTGAAAACGTGGAGTTAAAGGATGTTAAATATGATGATTGAAATTACATACTCTCTGATCATCCATCTTAATAAACAATGGTATTTTTGCACAGCAAGGGATTTGGCATGTGTTCAATTCCACAAATCAACATGGCATCAGTATAATATGTGCTTAAGATACTTTAGGTCAGTAAGGTCAGGGTGGGTCAAAACTAATTTGGAAATATTTACTTCCTTAACTGTGATTTTTGTTAAGATTTAACTTGTTTTGTAAAATTTGGCTATTGCAGACCTCAGCTACACTTAAAATTGTTGAAAGGCAAAAACCAGATGCCCTGACTGGCAAGGAAGAAAAACAGATACAGAGGTAAATTTCCTTTATATTCTCTATTTTCTGGTTTTTTTTTTATTTTTGGCTAACTACTATGATTTAAACATTGCAACTTTCTGTTCATGGTAAATATCACTGAGGATAATCCCACTGACAAAATGTTACTCAACATAATTTTTGATATTGCTTTTCAATCAGTTTTGTTTAATACTAAATATGTTGCAATGTTGCAAATACATATATTTAAGTGGCCTTTTTTAAATCTTAAAATACCTCTGATCATCTTTCTTTTCAACCTGCGTTTGAAGGGGATAATTTTTTAAAAAATATTCCTGCAGAGTTGAGAGCCACAAGTGTACCCTTTAGCATATTAAGAGTAAATCAATTAAATAAATGCCTTGCTAGGTCCTTTTTAGCCAATGGATTGTAAAGCTATGATAATGTGAGTGATTTTAAATGTCACCATATAAAGGCTTCATTGTTTAACAGATTTCTGTTTAGTTATATTGGTTAGAAGTATAAATTTGAGGAAAATCCACCTTCTCTGAGATATATAGAAATAAAATTAGATATTGTTTGTAGTGCTTCTGGATAAGCTTAAAATTGGAGGAGATATATTTTTTACTTTAACTAAAAATGTTAAGAATATAAAGTATGAAGAATATAGAGAATTGTATCAAAAGTTTGTTGAGCATAGTAACCTATTGCCCCCAGTGCCTATAAGTAGATACCTACAAAAGTGTGTAAGCAAGAGATACAATATTTGGTTTTGGCACTCTTCCAAATACTTTGTATCTGGAGACTTCCTAAGGTAGTATGGTTTGTATGTATTTAGTATCTCACATAAAATACTCTACCAGAAATTCACTTACCCATATTATTAAAATGAGCATACACAGTATATATTGGGATCATCTGAAAGTGTAATGAGTAAATTATGAGCATGAAATTGTGTGGAATTGTTTGCCTGTCAACTTTATCCTCTCATTCCATGTAAGTACAGAATCACAGAATTTCATAAATCAGAACAGTGAACCTTCATGCTCCAGAAGAGGATATTAGTGGAGTATGAATTAATGTATATGAATTCAATTCTATAACTGAAGTTTCTCAATACAGAAAAAGCACTGTGGGGTCTGAAGTGCTCCGTGTGCCAGTGTGTCACTTCTGCCCCCAGTGATATTTAACACAATTCATGTGGAGAAGATCAGAAAGCCAGAACCAGGAGAATTCACTGCCTCTGCACTGAGATTAAATATCATCAGCCAGATACTGAGATTTGCTGAGAGTTAGCACTGGCCTGTGATTATGTCAGGGTTTTTTCACAATCTGTTTTAGTAGAGCATTACTTACCCTGAAATTATATGACAGGGTGTTTTTGTAATTTTCTTCATCTCAAACAAAAGAAAATAAAGTGTAAAATAAAATAAACTGTCTTGTAACTGCTGGTCTCAGAAGATGTGTATTATAACAAATACCCATTTTTAATCAATTTTCTCTAAGCAGTTTTCTTTTTTAACTTTTCAAAGTACTTTAAACCCATGAAGGTAATTGTTCATCTTTTAAATTGTTCTTAGTATAAAAGGACCTAGTTTGCAAAGGATTGGCTTAGTGACTTAGAACTTTCAGGACAAACTTTGATCTTTCTTGGCAATATGGATGTAAGAATGGGGATTTGGCATAGTTCTTATTTTAAGGAAATACTAGAATGTAAGTATGCACCCCTTCATCATCACAAGGTTACCACAGTCATTGTTATATTATTCCATTTTAGTTATGGTTTGATTTGCAGCCTGAGGGTTGTTTGTTCAGGCTGACATTAATGAGAAATAGTTTCATTAAAATAAGAGCAAACCTGCATGATTGAAACTAAACATGTTCTTGAGAATAGTTTGAAAACTTTCCATCCAGACTTCTTAGTTCACCTCTGTTGCCCTTTCACAAAATACCTCCATTGGATTTCAAATCATACTAAGAAACTATGTTTAATGTTTGTTTTAGCTGTAGGTACAAGTATGGAAAGCCCAACCTGTATACTAAAGCAATACTGAAAACATTTTTGATTAGTAATTGTAAACACTTATTTTTGATGCAGTTAGTTTCCTGGCCATCACAACACAGAAGCCAAGTTCAGTGGATATCCTTTTTATGGTTATTCACAGGACAAGAAGATAGGCTAGCAGACAATTGGGAAGAACATGGATGTCTTGATGGTTTCTGTCTCTGATGCAATCTGAGCAGCCAATTTATTGTCATTCTAAGTCCTCTGTTTTACTCAGGCATGCAGTGGGTCTTATAGCTCAGTATCAACACTGCATTGCTGCAGCTACCAGGCTTCTTAGTCTGTAAGTCCAGCTGGCTTTTACTGGAAGAGGTTTTGTACCTAAAGAATTCCATACGGACATTTTCTGTGTGCTTCATCAAGCTGTACAGTGATCTACAGATGAATCAATTGATTTTTGAGTAATCAACTGATTTGAATTTGAATAATCAACTATTGAGTACACATAGGGGTTTGGATTCTGATCTTCCAAATATGATTTGAATTAGCTCCATATCTGTATGGGCACAGTTCTCCCTTCAAGACAAAGACCACTTGGGAAGAGCTAGAACGAAGGATTGATACATCCTTTGTTTCAATCTCAAGAAGACTAGTGAGCCCCAGAAATGACTGTGTTGGCTCTTTGCCCACAAATTTGAAACTTGCACAGATCATGTCATCACAGCTTCTACCACATATTTGGCTATCATGACAAATATAATGATGTGGTATGATATATTTTCTGTCAAAATGCCTTTTTCTTGAGGAAGACACTGAAACTGTATATTGTCATTGAGTATGTAAAGTGCAATCTGTGCTCTGTAGTAACGAAGAGGAAGAGAAACAAAGGTATATTGCACAGGAGCAGAGACATATGCTGCTTGGTCATGAGAGTAACCCTTCCAGTTTGGGGAAGCACCATTTTTTCCCAGGAGATTAGTTTACATTTCCACTGACTTCTTAGAAGATCGAGATGAAGGTCTAGTAGGTTCATGTTGATGGTGTATGTATCCATGATGAGTAGCATTTCAAAGGTCTGCTGTCAGGATTTCTTATGGGCATTTCTTATGACCATGGGCTCAAGAGCCTGGGTCTTGAGAGCGGAATACCTCCAGAGAACTCTAAGTACATCTACATTAAATGTTTTTCCATTTTCTGATGAAGATTCTTTAAATGATGAAAATACCTCCTTAGCTAGGTATCATTCTCTTCATGCCAATGTTTAGTGCTCCATTCATGCTCTTTAAATGCCATCACTTAGGCAACAGGAAGTAGTCAGGAATTGTGAGAGTAAGACTGAGTTTGTATGCAGAATAATTAGATGCTCTGATAACCTGCAAACCCAGAAATATACTTGTTTTTTGCTCTCAAAGATTTATTAATTCACTATAGTAATCATATATGCAAATATAAAAAAACATGCATATTTCTAGTAGTTAAAGCTTACAGGGAATGTGACACTTGATGACTAACTTCACCCATTTTATTTCAGATTGAGATACAACGTTCCAGGAAACCTGAAGGTTGTTAATCCTCAAAAACGATCTATTAAAAAGTCTTTAGGAGTGAACCAGCTTCCACAACTATAGCACTGATTTAATATTAATGCCAAGAATTTCCAGTCACTTTTTTTAAAAAAAACAAAAACAAATAACTGAAAGTTTCTAAATTGAAAATGAAAGTATTAGTGCCTTTTTGTAATACCAGATCCAGACTGGCATGTCTTTTTGGCAGGCTTAAAATAAATGTTTCTCTGCCTAACAAAATTATTCTTCTAGTTGCCATCTTTCTACTGGTGATCTCTGACCCTTTCCATTCTGGTACACTTCAGTGATTCTGGGTGTGAGGTAATTGGAAGACTTGGAGAATATTTAATGTCTTTATACACTATGTACTGAACTCTGACTGCACAGCAACCATGGAAAACAAACAAAGCTCTAGCAATTTTGACCTCTCAACCAAGAAGAAAAAGGCAGACTGATGTAATCTGAAGTGTTGTCTCAAATATAACTTCTTTAAAAGCTGGCTTGCCATAGATCGTATGTTGACCACCACTTTGTCTCTGCCTGGTTTAGAAGTATAGCACCATTTCCAGCTACTTTAGGAAGTAGTAATGGATAGAAATGACAGAAAAATTGAGCCCTTTTTATTAAGTATTCTTCAGAGCCTATCTTATCAATGGATTGTTTCTTTTAAACACTATATCCATGCTATTTTTCCGGATATTGGTATGTTGCTCTTTGAAATTTGAACTCTCAGATGAACCCTTTTATCCACAGTCTGCATTCCATAAAAATCTCTTGTATCCTTCAGTGGCACTGATCCCTGTACATTTAGGGTCTAAAATAAAGTCAGCCCTAAAAATAATCACTTCAGTGAAAGTAGAACTGCTTTGTCTTTTCATTCTTAAAAATGCATGCAATTATTGTTGCAGTTTTATTACCTACATTTTAGTCACTAAACTTCAGCAGAATTTTTTCAAGTGGCAACAGGAAAAATGTTTTAGTAATGAAGCTTCAAGCCTCTGGATTACATCTTAAAAGCTGTTGGCAGAGCAAATGTGATTCTTTGACTGCCCTTTATAATTTTAAGAGCACCCCTAGCTCTTTGCAGTATAAAAGCTTTTTGCCTCTTTAAGAGCAGTAGTAATAGTTCCCTATTACTGGCAGCATTAAAGTGTAGCTGTAATTAAACTCATACAAAACAGACCAAGGGTGTCATTCTAAAATGCAGAGAGAAAAGACCTGCAGCATGGTACAGCTTATTCAGTATGGAACCCTCATTTTTACCTCTTATATTCTATGAAATTCATTACAGATATTTCTCATGTTGCCATGATGCACCTGGTATCATTCTGTCTTAAGCAGGGTGGTCTGCCTGGCCAGTTTTTTCCTTAGAGCATAGCACAGCTGATTAGGTTAGCACTCTTCTGTTCCTGTTTTTTGCATGGCAAATTTCCAAATGTTGATTGTGCTGGCATTTGTCATTGTGGATAAGGAGAGGGGGAAAATCGCCATAATTGTCCTGTTGGCATAAAAGACAAGGGACATCTGCAGTAGTAAAGAAGAACCAGTTCTTGGATTCATGCAGCAGACATTTACTACTGCTCTCTCTGAATCAAATATTAGTAAATGCACTCAAGTCTCTTCCCTGCAGCACCTCAGAATAACTGGAAACATTGCACAAATAGGGCAGAACAGCGTTTATTCATGGCAGGAGACTTGTATGCTTCCCTCATGGGTGGTTCTCACTAAGGACTTAAAAAGAGATTAAAGAGATTAAAAAGAGATTTATTTTTTTTTCAGCCTAAAAAGAAACATTTATTGCTACAGTTTGGTACAGTAATGACCTGAGGAGAAGAGCAGACTATGTCCTATTGAGTCCCTGTTTCAGCTTGCCAGGAGCAATCTTGGGATTTGAAACTGAGTAGTATGATAATTAAGCACTAAAACATATGTTTGACCATTCTAACTGCATGTCCAGCTGTAATGTTTGCTGTGCAAAGTGGTTATAGTTCTGTACTCTTACTCTTTGAATTACTTGGCATTTAATTTTCTTCCTGCCTTTCTGAAAATAAGGACAAACCTGCTGATTAAGTTTGACAACTCCAGTTTCTTTGCAACAGTAAAAAGATAGTTTTTTTGTTTCAGAAGTGCTGTGTTGCCTCTTTGGACCTGAATAAAATTTTTACACTTTTAGCTATCTCGAACCATGTAGGAATTTTTTGTTTGGTTTGGTGGTTTTGGGTGGATGAGTGTTTTGCAATTCCTGGATTAATCTTGTGTGGGCTTTTCTTACTGCTATTATGTTGTCCTGTGAAATGCGGTTTGTTGACATTTACGGCAATGAACAGTTACATGGCTTTATACAATATCTTTTATATTACTATTTCAGCACATTTAGGATTAATTAATCCTTCAAAGCATAGTATGTACTATTATTTTAGGCACAGAAGAAAGAATCACAGAGCTAGGATTATTTAAAATAGATATGAGTGTGTTGTGATGTCTGGTTTCCCCCTGATTTCACAACAGGGTGATCTTTTGTAATGTTGCCGACCATTGCAAGGTAAATTCTGTCTCTTCTAAAGTCTCTGTGCATCATACATGATAATGAAGGAATCTGAAAACAAAAATGGGAAACTGAATTGCTGACAGCTGTGGTCAGTGATTGAATAGAACTAAATATCAGAGGAAGACAGGATCAGAGGTGAGGGTTTGAGTCTGGCCAAATTTCTTCCTGCAGCATAGAATGTAATTGGGATTTCAGATATACTGGTTGTAGTGTGTAAGTGCCTTTAATAGATGGACTGGGAAATTTGATATCTTAACTCGGCACATACTTCCTTTATATGGTTACTCATGCAAGTCCACTAATTTCAGATGAATCATGATTTTGAGGTAGCTAAGGCATTTTAAGTATCTACCCATATTATTTCTGGAAAATATATATTTAAAAGTCCAAATGCTGGTAAGTTTCTTATTTCAAAAAAACCGCTCCTTTTTTTTTTTATTTCTTTTTCTTTTAAAGCCTCATGGTATAAGAGGGTATTGAGCCTAACTTTTGTTTTTAATGAATCAGTATAGCAGCAGTGTATTATTCTATGATAGAATAAAATTAAAATGTTTATTGGATAGGCCTTGACCGTGTGGCTGGATATTATGTAATTATGCATCATAGCCACAGGCTCCAGAGAACTTGGGTGATGTGCTTCCTCAAATTCAGGATATTATTAATAATAAGCAAGATATTTCATTGCTTAAATACTTTGTTTAATGTGTTCTCCATATAGAAGCTGACTAGGTGATACAGTTCACAGTTTCCCTGATTCCTGTGATATTTCATCTCCACTGGTAAAGATGAGGTACATAATTTACCCTTAATGCATTTCCAGTAGAGGAAGATGCTGTGCAGCCTCTTTTACAAATGTGATGCAGACACAGTAGCAAGCAAATAAAGTAATAAAAAAATGAACATCTCTGTTATTAAGCTTCTGCTTTTGCTGCCAGCCTGGTGTCAAACATAAACTGTACTTTGAACTAACTCTAGTTGGAAGCAGATGTAAAGTGTGTGGACTAAAATCATAGCTTATTGAAACAGTTTTATCTCTTTACATACAGGCGTCACACTAGTGGCAGACAACTCTAGAACGAATAATGAAGTGGCAGTACTTTATTTAACTTGTCAGATCAGTTTAACCTTCCTTTCCAAAAATACAAACACTGGATGTAGTTTCTTGCAGGTTACAGCTTGGAATCCAGTTTTCCTCTGCTTCACTAATCTGTGCCATAAACTACCCACTAAGAACCACGTAGAGCCCAAATGACTATCTCATACCTAGAGGAGCAGCATGCAGGTGGGATCAGGCTTTCCCTGTAGTTCTGTGAGCAACTTGATGCAACACTGCACAAAAAGAGCTCTCCCAGACCTCCTTTCTAGACTGGTAAAATTCCTATGCTCTGGTTCCCATGTAACTTCCTCGTCTCTCCCCTTGTTGCCTGGGAGAAGATGAATTCTGTTGCAGGAACCCATCTGTAAACTGGGGGGCATAGTATGTTCCCGGTACTGAGAAGTGATACAAAGGTAAAAACACCAGTGCTGGAAGGAAGCCAGCTGGTACAACCACAGTGAACCTAAGTAAGCCTGATCTAAATAAAATGGATTTTCTTTAGTTTTACAATGAAAATGGATAACATTGGTGCTATATTGTGCAGAAACTTAACATCTGCGGCTCCTGCATCTTACTGAAAAGATTTACCAGTAAAGATTCATGTCAGGGTATTTCCCAATGAACACAACCCGGCAGTGGCACCAGTTGCTGTGCAAGTCTTGTCAGAGGGAAAAATGCCAGCACCGAAAAGAGGAGGATCCCATGAGAGGCCTCACTCCCCCACCACTGTACAACAGGCGCTTCCCCCTGCAGCTGTCTGGTCCCTCCACACAACTAGCAAGTGTCCCGTAGGGAATCTGCTAAAGAATGATGTGGTATAACAGAGCAATGCAGTCTGAGGACCAGAGAAATCATGCACAGCTGACGGGTTATTTTGGGGGAAGGATGAAGCAACAAGGGTGTGTGCTCTTAATTCGACCTGTGCCGATTAGGAACAGGATACCGAGACATCTTTAAAAAAAGAAGAAAAGAAGGAAAATTAGGGTGGGAATCTTCTGTCCCTGCTTGCAGCTTAAAAGTCATGCATCTAAGCCTGAGCTAATCACTGTATACTCCATGAGCAGTCAATGGGAAAAAAGAATAGACAACTTCAGCGTGCAGTTCCTCTCATTCTAAGAAAGATGCTTAAAATGGATCAGTTGACACATCAACTGGATTTCTCTCCACTGACTAGAAAGAGAATATAGGATGACAAATTCAGAATAACCTGTCTAGCATGTAGAAAGGTAGGTTGAACCCAATTATTGAAAATGTCTTTATTTTTCTTGCTCTGGTGAGGGACGGTGACACCCAAGATCAGTAGAGGGTCTGAGCCAAGAAGCAATACTGAGCTGCAATTTGACTCTCCCTCAGGTTGATCTTTTCCTCTTGCAGCAACCCAGCACACAACAGAGGACCTGTTCTTCAAGCATCTTATTTACAAGGCCACAGATCTATTCTCATGTTGCATCAGTACTTACAAGGACAAATTACCTTTTTTTCCCCCTTCCTTTTGAAGACATTTGGCAAGCTCCATGCTTTTTTGAAATCAAATCAACAAGCTGCTGCATTATGCTAAAAAGCTCTCCCTAAATCCTATGGATCTCCAATATACAGGTGGGAAAATACATCCCTTAGATCAATTTGCTACAGACCTTAGAAGAAATTTGATGCAACTGTGATAGGAATCAATAACCTGGAGATCGATACTTTTTTGTGTGTTTCTGTCTCTTAAAAAGCTGAGCTAGGAATTCACTAATGACAAGTCAAATTGTTGGCTGTGCAAATGTGTTCTTGAAGGATTAAAATAGTTTGCAATTCCTGCCAGGCCTGCAATAGCTGACAGCATAACTTCATTAGTATAATATATTTCTGAGGCAAGAATAATTTGTCCAAATACACTTAAAATGTTTGGATGAAATCATCTGCCTTGCCTTAGGCTGCCATCAGAAAGCACGTCTGAGGCCAGTCCTTCAGTCTCATCGACACCTGAACAGCGAGGATGGACACTGCTCCTGTGCTGCTGCAACTGGCCTGGCTCAGAGGGGTGTAAGAGCCCTGCGCCTTTTGCTGGCCGGTGAGGAGAGGAGTGGAAGACCATAGGTCTGTGCTGTGTTTTCCACTCTGGACAGCTACAGCAAAGCACCAAGTCTGAAAACATACTGTGTCGTGTTGTGCTTGTTGCTGCCTTTCCTCATGTTTAGTTTGTATTACTGCCTCTCCAGTGGCTGGTGTTTTTGGGTGTACCCACAGACATGCTAAGATGGACAAGTAATGGGAATTCTTTGCAATTCAAATCAACAAAAGTCTTGACAGAGATAGAAAAAAAAATCTCTTTCCAACGTAATCAAAGCGGGAAAACAAGAAACTGTATATTAGAAAACCATGCTCAGTTCCTTGGCTCCACTTTGATGCCCCAGTCATCCTGGGCTGGGCCTGACCCTGATTCTCATGGAAGCCCCCTCCCCAACTCCACTTGCAGGCAGATGTCCCATCCCAGCTTTAGCAGTCCACATCTCCAGGGAGGTTCCTGATGCCTGGGGCTGGCGCTGCCCCTGGTGCCCCCCTGCGCCCACTTTGTGCTGCTCCTGGCTGGAACAGTGAGATAGTCCCTGACCTGCCCGGCCCTGCCCTGCCCGCCTGGGGATCCCCTGAAGCTCCCAGCCCTCAAGTATCAGCGGTCACTGGCTGTTGCTCATCCTTGAGTCAGATTTGGACTCATTGGTAGTGCTGACATAAATAACAATTTGCTGACTGCAGGAGTGATTTACTTTAAGCACTTTAGCACCTGCTGTTGCTCATTATGGGATTATGGTGCCCCAGATTGTTACTGGCAGCCCGGGGTTTACAGCTTTAGCATGTGTGTACAAGTTACCTTACCGGGGTGGGTTCATGCACTTTGTCCTCCCCATGACCCTGCTTCATGTTAAGATCTCACATGTAACTGGAAGCCACATGTTTTAGATGTATGATGATTAGAAAAAAAAATCAGCAATTATACCAACATGCATGCCTTCAGTGATAAATTTGACAGTATCTCATGGTTCAGAATAGAAAAGCATTCTCCATTGTTGGCTTATTTTGTAACTATGTGTATGTCACTGCAATTAGTCTTTCCTGAAAAGGCTGAGAAGGATACAGAGGTGGAAAAGTTGTGAACTTGTGCTAAAGCCTCTGCAGTGATCTGGCATTTCACACTGTCCCCCTGTGCTGGCATTCAGTGGGAGGAGTTATAGCAGTTTTCAGGGCAGATATTCCAAAAACCTTGGCAAAAATAGCTGTCTCACTCTTCCTAGGAGTCTCCCCTGCCTACTTAATTGGTTTAATTGCTGATTCTTCTGTTCTCTACAGCCTGCAGCACATCCTTTCTCACCATAGCATTTCACAGCACTGAAAACTTAGTCCTTCATCTCATTTTATTAAAATTGGTCACCTGTGAGCCTGAGCCACAGTAGAGTTCAATTATTATTTTCTGGCCTGGTAATTTCCCAGGACCATCTGTTTCCTAGTGCCAGTGCCAACTACAGTGGTGCCTGCTATGCCCTTTTTGAACTGTATGTCCTCTCTTCTCTCACCATCAAAACTTTCACTGGGAAGTACTTGAATTATACTTCTTAGTATGGCTCTATAGACTACGACTCTGGTTTCAGGAAACTATCATTTAAGAGCAGTGCCCATGGCATTTCCAAGTAGGAAAGATGGAACAGTCTGTGCCCAAAGATACAAAAAATGGAAAAAAGAACAAGCTAACACTACAGAGTACAAACAGCACCCTGCTGCTTTCCCAACTAGTGCTCTGATGATGTGCAAAAAAACCCCCCCAAAACCCCCACACAAATGTCAAAAAAACCCCAACCCAAAACAGCCCATCTAAAATCTAAATAATAGGTTTATACAATGAAAGGCAGAACTGGTACATACAAGTTTTGAGTTGTTTTGAGGAAAAGTTCAACATGAATATGAAAACATTGTAGTATCAATTTAAATACTATCATTGTAGTATTCAAATTTAAATAAGCATTGGTACAAAGCAGGGGGAGAGGAGAAAGGTTACACCATGAGGGCCTATGAAAGGTTTACTTAAGGAATACCTTTGAGGGACTATTTTAAATCTGCAACTGTGCTCAGAGGCAAGGAAGATACTTCTGCTACAGAAAGAAAGAGATTTGCTGAGGACATAATTTTTTTACTTGTAAAGTTTAACAAGTTTAATGGGCTGGTAGAATTCTCATATAAAGAAAAAAAGAGAGAGATTTTTTAAAGTAAACCTGCATGTTTTGGGCATTCTTTTGAGCCAGAGTGTAAGCATTGCTAAGGCACTTGCCCCATATATCTGTACAAAGACTCTCTAACAGTATCCAGTAGATTTCTGGACCCTTAAAAAGTGGGTCTGGGTAATACAGAATGTGGTGTTAAGGTTTATATTATGAGCCAGATTTTCAAAGGACTTTACAGAGTAGATTCTAAGAGGGCCCAAATTACATAATGCTTGAAAGTCAGGTTCCAGAAAGGGAGCCTGCTGCTGACACTCTCTGCATGTTGCATGGGAGAAGTTAAAAATCATAGGATGAGATTTGCAGCACTCAGATGCTGACGTGGGGGAAGCCTATGCCAGCCAGCCAGCCCGTAGTCCAATCATCAGGATGATACCCAGGAATGGTGGAGAGCTCTTGTCAGCTGTGCTTTATCTTATCCAACCCAAGTGGGGAGAGCTTCCATTTCAGTTATTGTCCAGTTCGTGATGAAATGCAGCTGAACCAGAAAATTCTGCACTTTACTCCATTTCAGAACCCTCAAATGTCTTTGAGCAGTTCAGCCTTTAGATGTTTTCTTGTTAATGGAGTTTTCTACAGTGCAAAAATAAAAGCGTCACTGAAGTCATTGCATGTATATTGCAAAATACATGTTTTCCACAGTCATCTAGAATTCTTTGGTGTTTGATAAACAGAAAATGTTCTGCTGGAATGATTAAATAAAATAGGTTGGTAGTTGCTTCAGTTTTTTTTAAATACCACTTTATATTTTGAAATGTATGTGTACAAGAAAGAACACTGAGAGTAATCATAATCAAGTGAAAGGAAAAGGTCTTCTTAATAAGGAATGCTGAAGAGATTTTGTGTAACCTTTCCACCCAATCAAATCAACAGGCAAATCAACATTTCTGATATGTATATCTATGAGAGAGATGCTCTTATCAGCTTAGTTATCTCACTTAGTTGTTGCCCAAGCATCACTATTTTAAACAGAACAGCTCTTCTACTTTTTCACTGACCTTAAGCACAACAATTTAAGAGCCTGAAATTGTGATTTTGGCAATTTTAACAAAGCAGTGATATCAAAGTCTTCTGTCTATGAGCTGACTAATGAGGCTGGTGAATCTCAGGAAGGATAACTTCAGGCTTCTTTGGTGTGTGCAGAAATGCCAGAAGATTTTGTCCCCAGGTATGCCACTACTATCAAATAAGCCTTTTCTATTTGTATGTTTCTTGTCCTGTGTTTTTAAACCAAGGCTGTATTGAAAGCATTAAATGTGCTAATATCTAAAGTTACTTTGAGGCACCTGGTTTTTAACTGGGTCATGGAAACACAAAACTGACAAATGCAGGTAGTTTTCAAGAACAACTGCTTGATTTTCCTGGTAGAAAAGGTAGGAAATCAAAGCCAGTCTAGACAACATGTGCCATGTTCTAAGATTGCAGCTTCTCTGGAATAAAGATACTGTTTGCTATGGGAAAGAAATAGAAACACACTACCAAATGTTGATGCTTATTGTTCTAACATATGTATTTTATTTTCAGTTAAAGGAATGGAAAAAAATCTGTGGGAAGACCTTCATACCAAAAGTTTTGAATAACTTTTATTGACTCATATTTATGAGTCTTGGTTTTGTCTTTGAATTTACAGGTAGAAGACACCATTTCAGCTGCTGAAAGCAGTGTTTTCAGCATGGAATAATCCAGGTATTGCTTTCTGGGATTAACAATTGCTATCATCATTTACCTGTGCAATCTCACTCAGCTGGGAGTCATGTACAGCTTATCTACCCACTTGGAGGAGATTTACATTCTGTAAGAAAACTTGAAGCTAATGTATGACAAACCACAAAAATCTGCAATACCTGTAATTTTGTTCTCAGGTGACAGTTGTGTAAATGAAAGAGGATTTTCTTTGGTTTGTAATAGAAGAGTTTTCTTTCTTTTTGCTGTATGGTACCTTTAACCACCAGGTACCTTCATCAGGCTGGTGGTTGAAAATTGTAGGCAAGCCACACTGCCCTGTGGACAACACCCCATTCATCTGAGCTGAGATCTTGGGAAAATATTTTTGAAATGCTAAACGATATAATAAATGATTACATTTAAATTTGCTTCCTAAGGGCCATTAAGTAATTAAATTAGCTCATTTGACTGGGAGGAAAGCTCTGTAAACCAATGTAGTGCTGGGTCAGTATGTGTACTAGTGAGCACAGGGGAGGAGCTTCGCATGGTTGGGTGGAAAGTTCACAGTGATGGCCATGACCCGTTCTCTTCAGGATAAAGCACTTCATCAGATGAATATTGAACAGCCCTTCCTCTAGCCTGCAGTACCTCCTGAGGATATCTTGCAGGTCATGACCCAGACTCAGTGTCTGTAATTCAAATGTGAGACAGCGTGTTGTGCCGGCAAGGCACTTACCTTTAAGGCTTCATTTTACTTAGATGATTCTGAATATGGAATGATGTTATAATTAGGACACTCGGCTGGGCTGTAGGAGATGATGGTGATATGGTGACTCAATTTCTCACTTGCCTGTGGGATGACAACTGTTTCCTGTGGGCGTTGTAAGCACTATAATTCTGTCATGTTCTAGAGGTGTTTCCAGCTCAACATGACAGGCATTACTGGTTAAATTCTGTAAATGAGTCCGTGACTTCTAACTCAGAAAGATGAAACAAGAAAATTGAATGAATGGTGAAAATTGTGCATGCTTATATTTTTATACACCAAAAAATGGGACTATTTGTGGTTATAGGCTGGCCGCCCAGCAACATGTAATACCCAGATTTCTCCAGTGACTAGTTTCCTGCAGGCTGCTCAGGCTGTGTACTGCTTCTGCACCACAGCAGAGCCCTGATCCTGATTCTTTGTGACAGCCACTTCCACCAGTCTAGACCAAGTGAGTGTGAGAAATCATGGCAAGTTTATCATGTTATTCATTCTCCCTTCCTGAAGGCTAAATATCTTCTCTGTAGGCAGAAGAACCCTCCAGTGGGTAAAACAGAGCAGTCCACAACTGCAAGCAAAAGGACAGCCACCAGTAGAAATCCATACCGTCTTCTGTGGAATGCCATGGACATAATTTTGAATTAATATTTTGAATTATTTTGAATTAATATGTCACGTTGTGCTTCAGAAAGCGATGGAGGAAAGTGCCCTTTAATCTTCCTTTCTTTACTGGCATAAGAACCAGACAAAATCTGCTATTTTGTCTTAGCTGAGAACAGTACAGAACATCTATTATGACTGAATCCTTGCCAAACACCCTTGGGTTAGAGTGATGAACCTGAATGAAACTGTCAACTGTACTGGGAATATTTTTAGTTCCCTCTTTATCTCTGACTCCCCTGCTCTGCCTTTCTCCATAGCTTTTCAAGGAAAACATAGGATATTTGGTTCAAATTTTGGATTTCATCCAGGTAGATGTAGTGATTGAAAACTCTCCTGAGACAAATGCACACAAAAAGTAATTACAGAGAACATTCATACTGTTATAACTAATTGAGAGCAAATGAAATGTGGTAATAATAATAATAATAATATGTAAAGTGACTTCACTCTGTAAGTGGTTCTTCACTTGAATAACTTTTAAAGTAAGAGTTGTCTTAGAACTTAGCTGTAGCTGATTTCAGTTTAAATTCTGCAGGCTTCTCAATCCAAGCACAGAGATCCACCCACAAGAAACAGCTTGCAGACTCAAACCTTTAGCTGGAAGAGTTGGCTGACTTATGTCAATCAGCCTGCCGGTGTATACTCTCCCTACTCTCTTCTTAAAATAACAGTAACTAGTTGAAAATTTGTTTTCATGGGGTTGGGGAGGTGATAGGAATAATAAAATGAATTCATAAGCCTGGCTGTGCATGATGAAATATATCTCTTGATTCTTATGTATATTAGCCATTCACATATGGTAGATGGCTGCAGAGTTCACGGTAATGCCATTCAAAAGGATTTTGACATTTAAAGGTCAAATAGCACCACATTCATTGAGAGAATGCAATCTTCTCTCTCCCCCCCCAAAAAAAGGGTGAAAGTGAGACTCAAAAAGAAAAATCAAAGGAATGGTGGTGTGATATCTTGCCATTTTGTTTGCAAGCTATTTTAAAGATCACTAGGTAATGTTTTTCTTGCCATTCACTATGAAATATAGTTCTAAAAGGGACATACAAAGGTAAGCCTCTAGCATAAAAATGGCTACAGCACCTATCTGCTAGAGATCAAATAGCCAAGGCACTCTGAAAAGCAGAGGAAACAACAAAAGAATTACACGACACAGCTCTACTTTCTGGTTCTGCTTCCTTGTTTAAAGAGCTGGCAACTGAACTAAACTCGTCTATGGTCAATGTTTTCTTCCATCTCTTTGCTTCTCTTTTTTTCTTTGAATTTTTTTTTTCATCAGACAAAAAACTGAGAGTTCTAGGAGAACGTACTTATTAAGGAAGGAGAACCAACTTAGTTGGTAAAGGGCTTCTTACTCACTGAGTCATGCTGGCAGAGGCCACTGGATATGTGTACAGTGCTGTTATTTGCACAACCTAAGGGCAATGAAACATTTTTTTTTTTAAACTCGTGTTGTTGCAGCACTTTTATAATAGTCATAGTCAGAGCAAAAGCCTTCAGGAAAAAATGTAAACATTTTAAGAAATTTGTTCTGTTGCATAAGAACTGAAAGGTGAAACGAGCTTTTCCCTCATTCCAGAATAAAAATAGACCAAAAGCACAAAGAGGAGATTAAACTCTCGACTTTTCTTGACATCCTTTTGCAATTAACACAGAAGTGTGGTTTCTCAGCTGGACGCTTTCCATGTCTGTCAGTCACTGTTGTCTACTTTTCCACACCATTCCACTCACCTGAGAATCTGCCTTTGATGTGTGTTGTTAAAATGAGTCTTAAAGCCAGATTTTTAAAAGGCTGACATTTAGCTAGATGGGAAGGAAAAAACCCCATGACTGTAATGATAGCACATGCTCTTTCTCACCCATCCTTCCAACTTTTGGAAGGATGAAAGCAGAGGCTTGTCTTCTTTCAAGGCATTTTCAGACTTTCAGTAATTAGTTAGCAGAAAACTATTGTCAGAAACAAAACCCCATGATTGCAACTGAAGAGTTCCCTACAGAACTGCCCTGCACATCAGCCTGGCTAGTTTGAAACTACCACATGTTGGCAGGGAAAAGAGGCAATGCAAGTTAAATCACTTCCAATATGCAAAATTTCTAAAAAAAAAAACCCCACACCAACACAGTGAAATGTCTCCCACTGGTAGATTATTGTTTGTCACTGCAGTATGGAGCACAGAAAATGAAGGCTAAAATATTTTCAAACTCATAATTGATTTGCCTGTTCTTTTTACAAAGTTTCTAAATGCTAGTTTTACAATCTCATTATTTAATAATGAAAAGAGTAGAGAGCAAATAGTACAGATGAATGTTTGTAAAAGACACAGAAGAATAAGCAATATATTTAAGTTGGCTTAACTGGAAACATTTAACTGGATCATGCTGAGTAGGGAAAAAAGGAGTAAAATACATGGAAGTTAATTGGAAGAGGAGCAACAAGCAACTCTTCTAGACAGTAAATGTTTCCTTTTTTTTGTAACAGGGGTCTCACTTTACTTTCTGATTCACTTCCTTAATTTGAAGACTTATGCCTGTATGAATTAAAGAAAGTATTGGCAATAATTTGTTAATCCAGATGTTGTAATAACTCCTATAAACATTAGTTTTCAAGGGATGAAACAGTTTTTTGTCTCTGACCTCGTCCACCACGGTACAAAGCCAGGGCACATGAATTGAAATGGGATTGTGTTCCTTGGGAAGAGCTTGATCTGCTTTCCCCCTTGCCAAGAAGAAGAAGCCAAGATGGTGAGCACTGTTAGGGCATTAAGCAACTACTGCAACACAGCTTGCTTTCAAGGGGAATACCAAGTCCTCTGATTATTTTAACTAGAAAACAAATGAAGTTATTACTATGATCAGCTGTTTGATCTCCTGCAGTAACTAAAGGACAGGAAATGATGCTACAATAATTCTTCAGGCAATATCTGGTTATACAAGGTATATCCAAAATAGGAGTTCTCAGGCACTCGGAACTCATTCTAGGATGTTTTACAGTATTTTACATGCTGCCAAAAATTATTTCCCTGTGCTTAACTGAATTCATCCCCCCCCCCCCCCAATCTTTACACTGCAAAAACACTTCAAAGCAATGGAACGACTTGTAAGAGGCGTCTGATGCCCGTACTTCCATCACCAGCATCCTGTGTTGTGTCACAGAGGTATTCCTGACAAATATGGGTCCTTCAGGATCTGTATATCAATGATATTTCTTCACTGATGAGTGTCAGTACATCAGATCTATGAAGCATGCACAAGAAGACAGACTGAGAGAGTTGGGGTTGTTTGGCCTGGAGAAGAGAAGGCTCCATGGAGATCTTACAGCAGCCTTCCAGTACCTTAAGGGAGCTACAAGAGAGTCGAAGAGGGACTTTTCACAAGGGCATGTAGTGATAGCACAAGAGGTAATGCTTTTAAACTGACAGAGGGTAGATTTAGATTAGATATTAGAAAGAAATTTTTTACTGTGAGGGTGGTGAGGCACTGGAACAGGTTGCCCAGAGAAGCTGTGGATGCCTCATCACTGGAGGTCTTCAAGGCCAGGTTGGATGCAACTTTAATCAACCTGGTCTAGTGGAAGTTGTGCCTGCTCATGGCCAAGGGTTGGAAGTAGATGATCTTTAAGGTCCCTTCCAACCCAAACCATTCTAGGATGCTATGATTCTATGATCTTGGAAAGAGTATAAACCTGTACCTTGTCAGGCATAGTTTTTCTTCATCTTGTAATAGCCTAGGCCACTGGTCTTCTGAGTGCTATTTGTGTGTCTGTAAGTCATTATAAAGGCACCAAGTATATGTAGGTCTGTCAGAGATGCTGCCTGAGGCTAAATCCCTTGGCATCCTGGTATGAGTGACCTGGAAGTATTCCCACAAGCAGCTCTGACAGTTTTGTATTTATGTTATGCAGTGCATTGCTCTCCAGAAACCAGAGCCAGACTTCTGTCTCAGGATTATATATCACCTCCTCTAATGAGCTGGAAGCCACACCAGAATACAATGCTTGGAAATTTAGTAGAAATGACCACACAACAGCCACTGAGCAAGAGTTTTCACTCATCACAGCTGCCAAAGGAGCAATGTGCCAACAGGAGAGGCAATGCAAGACTGCAGCAAGTCAAAGATATAGTTTGCACTGCTACCAGATTTGACTTAAGTGACCTTTAGATTTCTATTCACAAACAAACAGGAATAATCAAATTTAAAGGTGCTTTGAGCACTGGTCCAGGCTTTCAGTATTCCTGAGGATCCTGCTGAAGACTTGGCTGGGCTGGTTCATAGGCAGTGTATGACTGTAATTTTTTATTTATTTTTTTACATCTTCCCTTTCCTATCAGCTTAACCAGCCAGGCTGCAGCTGAGCTCCATGGAAATACAGAAAGAGGAGTAGAGCAGTTAAAAAAGACTGTAAGTTATCTTTTATCTAGTGGTGGGTGAGTACAGCTTGTGCTGATCCAGTTTTCGTGTCAGAATCCCACTTCTCTTGATTGCTGTCTTAACTTCAGCCCTCATCCCTGTCTTTCAGAGGCAGCTTTCAGAGCACACAGAAATACAAAGCAGAACCTTCTCATTTCTCCATATTTTCAAGATGAGCTTTTCTAACATAGGTTTTCATGAGTGAAAGCACTCCATGAGCACAGGAGGATACACTTGTCAGGGATATGATAAAGTCTGACTGGCCAGCATTAATTTTTTTTTTTCTTTTTTTTTTTCTTTTAGACTGTAAACAGAGATGCACCATACTCATCCTTGTGGCTAGAGGGGAATCAGTGCTTGATCCAGAATATGGCAAGCCACAGGAATGGCCTCATACAACTCAAGGGTTCTTAGGAGAAGGTGGGATGGTGTTCTGCATGGGTTAGACTGTTTCCACCAGAGTTTGTGCCTTGCTTTGGTACGCATGGGATGGGCCACAGCCGTACTCTCTAGTGTAGTGTATAGTTTGCTCTGGACTATTTAACAACAGGAAATCAGTAAAAGGGAAATAACAAAAGCTAACAAAAACATACAGTCTCTGTCCTGAGGCTTCATCTAGGCGCAAAAATGTAAGCATTAGTAAGAGGTTGCAAGGTCACTTAATTCTGCTTCTTGTGCTGCCAACAGATCTTGTCATTTGAAAACGCCTCAGCAGTGTCTCTTAAAGATCTTCCTCATCCCTTTGTTTTCTTCAAGTAATTTCTCTCTCACTAACCTTTAAAGATTTTTCCTCAGTGTTTTGAAACACTGTAGAACAGTATATGCATCTGTATATATGTTTATCACCGTAACACAAATTTTGCAATTTGCAAAATTAAATTCCCAACACATTATCACATAAATGTGTTTTGTTACATGTCTGGTTATCTGGGCAGGGTAAAACATGATTTTATTCTTTTTACTCAATTTATATATGGCATTACAAACATAAATATAAGTTGAGAGCCAGATTTAAAAATGTATTGAATTTTTATTGAAGTAATGGTTACTGTGTGCCTAAGTTCATCTTCACTGTTAATTACTGCTCAGCTACCTTTTTCTTTCAGTTGAAGTTTATCTAAGTTAAGGAGCTCAGAACTTGCCTCTTGACATCTTTTAATGTACTGACTGAGAATCCAGTGTGTGGGTTTCCATCACCTTGATTGCCCTTGCCATTAGCAGGAGAAACTGTGCTGCAAGTAATAATAGCAAAAATAAGATCATTTCCTTTTTTTTTATTTTTTTATTTTTTTTATTTTTTTATTTTTTATTTCAGGCAGAGCACTGCCAGTTTGCAGAGTAAAATTCATGCCAATAAGAAGATTAAAGGTTGTTTAGACTGCCATCATTTGTGATTCATGGAGAACTTGAACACAATATATTTTACCAGTAATACCTGCATAATTGTAAAATACTAGTAACTTGTTTTCCTGAAATGGTTGTAGCTGCCCATGCCTCCAGGCTATAAATAAAGCTAAGTACCACAGAGGAGAACAGATATCAGGCTCGTAAGTAAGAATGTCTGCTTTTGGTATGAAAATGTGTGATCTAAGAAGCTTGAAGCTTGAAAAAATAATTGAGATGATTAGTTCAGTCCTGTATTTCCTCCTAAAATGAAATCTTTACACAGCTGCTCTGTCAAAGAAAATTGGTGGGTCTGAATATAAACTAAAGGATCAGGTCTGAGTTACTGACCTTCCATTAGTTGAAAATAGGCATCTCAGATAGGGCACAAAGGGTCATTTATTAGAATCACCAGATTTGTTCAGACGCTACTCAGTGGTAAGTGGAATGCAGCCTTGCAGGTTTGGAAAGCTTCCAAGAACCATAATCATAGAATGATAGGATAAGATCACTCTTATCCCAGCACTGCGAAGCCCAACACTGAATGATGTCCCTCTGTGCCACATCTACCCGTCTTTTAAATACCTGCAGGGATGGTGGCTCAACCATTCCCTGGGCAGTCTGTTCCAATATTTGAGAAGCCTTTCAGTGGAGAAATTTTTTCTTACTTTTATTTTAAACTATTTTTTATCTATACAAAATTCAATTAATTTAGGGTTGAGCATAAATTGATTTAGGGATTTGTAAAAACCTCAAAAACTAAGAAAACTAAGAAAACCCTCCAAACTCAAGCTTGAACCTCTGGAACAGAAAATCTCCAGACACCAACAGGCTGGGAGCTATCAGCTGAAAAGTAGCTTTGCAGAGAAGGATGTGGTGGCTCTAGTGGACAATAAGATGACCAAAAAACAACAGTTCACCACTGTGTCAAGGAAAGCCATCAGCCTTAATACCCAGGAAAGTGATTCTTCCCATGAATTTGGCACTTGTGAGACCATATCTAGAGTATTGTGTCGAGTTTTGGGCTCCCCATTACAAGAAGGACATGTACATCCTAGACTGAGAGAAAAAGGGGAATCCTGCAGTATAGAATTAATCTTACTTTCACTATCCTTACTGTCAGTGTGGAATTCAGGTGCCCACCATGTTTTGGTATGAGGCTTACCTAGTTCTCTTTAAGGAGGGCTTCCTTGCTGTTATGGTTTGAGCTTTCTAAAGGTAATCTATCAGTTTACGCAGTTTCATAAAATCATGGGCTATCCTAAGTTCTCTTCTAAGCGGCCCACAGGGATCATCAAAGTCCAACTAATAGTCCTGCATGGGACAGTCCCAAGAGCCACACCTGATGTGTGATTCTTATGTCCCTGAGAGTGTTGTCCAAATGCTTCTTGAACTCTGGCAGGCTTGGTTCATCTTGCTAGGAATGGCATTCCCCGTAAGTGTGCCAGCTGATACAGGAGTTCCAATTTTCTTGCCTCTGTCACAGTTTTGTGTCCTTCATTTTGGCCTGTTGCTGTTTGATGTTAGAGCCCTCCTTCAGTTCTAACAGCTGTTGTCCTGTTTCTTCAATTAATTTCTGTTCTGGATGTAGCTCTTCAACTTTTTAAATCAGGATAGTACCTTTTGTTTAAAAACTCGTGTGATTACAGTGAAGGCAGATTATCTAGGCTTTTTTCTTCTCTCTTCCTTTCAGTGCTGAAGACTTTCATACACCAGTTATGTGTGCGAAGATTGATTTTTCTATAAGTTAATCAGAATATGCATAAAAACACTTAGAGGATTTTTTTCCCTTTTCAAAAGTTTAAGTGACACAATCACATTGGGGTGTTTTATTCTAGGAAACAGAAAAGAGCACTTGAAAAAGTAGTTTATTGCTCATATTCTGGAATATTATAATAATTACTTTCTATTTGAAAATAATCAAGATGAATTCTTGCTGTTTTGGGGAGAAGTCAGTTAATTATTTACATTTCTCTTTTATTCGGTTATTCTTTCTACATAATTAAAAATTCTTTCCCATCCAAAAAGAAGTCTGCCTTCCTGCTGAGTCTGAGTCTCCTAGAGAGAAACAGTTTTTTTGTTATTGCTGGTTTTTAGTCATCCCCTGCTGATATCCTGTCATCCAGTCAAAACAGAATGAATTTGCAAGGGACTTTCAGCAGCTAAAATGTCTCTGAAGCTTTGCTGTAAAATAATACATACAATGTACTGGAAAACAATTGAGCTCACAGTGCTGGAATATAAAATCATAGTAACAACCACTAATCAGTTTGACACACCTAGTCCAACATTGATTTGAAATAATTTCATGTAGTTCTTGTGCATTGTCAAAATGGGAATTGGATGTAATAAAGACACTAAGACAATTAACTTATAAAACTGTATTGAGTGAAACAAATAATCACATAGAAGTTTTAAATGACTGGCAAATATTTGTTCAGATTTCATCTTACTGTGGTGAAAGCCGTGTCTGTTTTGTTTGAGATTATTGTGACACACCTAAGAGTAATCAGGTAGCTAAAATGACTTAGTATAAAAATAAAGAATTAAAAAACCCCAAAAAACAACAACAAACCCAAAACATTTCCTGATTAGTTTGAGTCAATAGATGGCCTATACACTTTCAGTGCTTATGTGAGGAATTGGCAGATTCATGCACAATTAGAGACAGATTCTTCTAGAAGTCACCAAAATGGAATCTGAAGATAGTCTACAAATACACAGAGTGTTGTCACTACTGAATCCTGTGAAAATCATCACATAGGTCAAAACAACACAAAAACAACCTAGATTGTGGCTGGAACACAGGATGGAAGGCTAACCTTAACATTAGCTGCATTTTAAAATCAGTTTTATTAAATTCATGAACACAGTTGAATGGACACGGTTTTCCTTTCTTTTAGTATATAAATAAGCCAATATGGTAACACCAGTCAGAAAAGTAATGTGGGAGTCACGGATATACAGCATGCTCAGGCATCTATCATCTTCCAGCACATGTGGATCCCATACCATTGAGCAAATCTATTCCTTGTGACATTTTGATGGGGCTTTTTAGATCTTTTGTTGCTGCAATATTGAAGACCCTAGTCAGCAACATTGAGACTTATTTTCATGTCTTCTACGTGGGTTCCCTGTCTGAAAACAGAAATAGTAGAGTGCTTCTGAATGGGCTGCCAATGTGAGACAGCAGAAGGGACCTACTCTCTATGGTCATGTATTATTGTGAGACATTTTAATCAAATGAAGGCTTTGTTGCTCAGTTTATTCTGTCTTCTTCGTGTTTTTCAAAGCTTTTACATACTTCTCATGCCTTCTGTAAAGATTTGTGTGAAGAAAATGATACATACCATCACTGTTGTGCTGAAAAATTTATCAAAAAAATAGGATTTTTGTGGTTTATGGCCAATTCAGACAATTAACCTTTTGCACTAAACATTAAATTCAAACTGTTTTATACAACCAAAACATTTGGAATACACAAATGCTTTCCAAATATTAATTAGTTATCCAACTATTTTTCTATGCCTGTTACACTGCAAACTTGAAAGTGCATGTTACAGTGCCAAACATGTATAAAGTATTAGACAAAAGCAATGAGCTAATTTCAGACCAATGAATCTCATCCAGATTGTTGTGTATGTCTCAGGAAGCTTTTACTGCCTAATACTTGAAATAAATCATGCAACAATGTTATGCTACTCATTGTTTACAGATCTTCTTTTACAAAGGTGAAATTGTTCTTTTCTCTGTGGGACCACATTATCACAGATCTGAGTTACTGAGCAAGAAAGCTAAGCTCTTGTTAAGGAGCACTACAATGGAGGAATGAAAGAAATGTAGGGGCTCCACTAATCTAAATTACAGCCTTATCCAAACCTCGTATCACTTACATGAGAAGTAGTATCTTGACCCACCTAATTTACTACACTCTTTTGCAATTCTGAATTAATCTGAAATACAGATATTTTGCTGATGTCACATCTGCTGACAAGGTTGAAGGTTAAATACTATCATATACAGCTTAACTACTTATTACCTTATTTTGCTCCTGATCCATTCTTGATTTTGTGACTGCAACAGCTCCTGAGTGTGCTGAATAACCCAGTAAAGAAATCTTTAGATGATTTTTTTTTCCTGTGGTGAGGATCTGACATGAACAACTAATTCTTTAAATTATTTTTAAGTTATTCAAGAACAGCTTCATTTATCTGAGATTTAATCTATGGAAAGCATAATTTTCAAACACTTCTTAATAGCATGGAAGTTCACAAAGTGCTGTGCAATACATAATATTTTTTGCCATGAAGCTGATTTCTCTCAATGTTGTTTTCTATAAATACTGCTTGATCTAATGGAACTTATTTTTAGAGCTCTACTGAAACAAATCATTTACCTCTTGAAACTTTTTCCCAATATCATCTAGCATACTAAGCCCATAAATTTTAGTTTCTAGAGTAGATAATTTTATGTAGTACTCTACTGGGTTCTGAAGATTTCTGGAGTAAATATAGCAGAATTTCCCTTTACAAAACAGAAGACTTTTACTCTCTGATGGGGCCTTGTTCTGCTAAAATAATCAACTTGATAATGAGAGCTTCTGTTAGGTAATAAATTTTCAGTAACCTTGAAATATATGAATTAAATTTGCTCTTCATTCACAAAACCCATTTTTTAAAGTATGAACTTTTAATAAGATCACAGTTCTAATATGCCAGAAATTATTAATATTTAAATGTTCCTGAGCCTGAAGATTTTTTTTCAAATTTTTTTTACATAGTGGTGAAATAGAGTATCAAAGAATACAGTGTTTCTCCACCTGTGGTGTGCAGTTAAAGGCATCTTAGTACTTTTTTTTCTGTAATCTACCCAGTAGATTGAAACCTGTTGTAATCCGCTGTAGTCTGCTGCTCATTTTCTCACAGATCACAACACAGTTTTTTAGTCAATTTTCTCTACTCACTGAGTATGGGGAGTACAGAAAGAAATTCCTTACACCAGCAACTCCTATACAGATGCTTACTAAACACTGAGACACCTGAAGTTTACTAATATTCTTGTCCTTTGGCATGCAGTGCTTTCTGTGCATATCCATAGTGCCCTGTGTCATTGCATGTCCAGAAGCATCAGTCCTGATAGGTGAAATACTCCATCATGACTCATACCTAAAACATACAGAGGTCTAGAAACTTAGGATAACACTCATTTTACCCAACTTTGTAGCCTGTTTCAGTATTTTGGTCCCTGTGTGTACTTCACAGGAAGCACAGGCACATGAAGAAGGGTTCAGATGTCTAGAGCACAAACAACTTTTTTCAGCTTCCACCTATTTTATGACTATTCTTCTTGGGTCTCCTACAGCTTTGAATTAAGTCAAGGGTGGCTCTCCCCATACTCAGCTCACACCCTTTTGTGCTCCTTCCACCTACTCGTATGAATAATTAAATTTTTTCCTTCTCAAAACAGGAGATAAAACATTGCTTCTTATAGTTACAGAATCAGTAAAGCTGAAACTTCTAACCCATGTGCCACATGACATGGCTGATGTTAAAGGAAAGATGTAAACAATTGGAATCAATTTAGAGCAAGACACTGAGTTTGATTTCTTTGAAATTTTATTTCTTGTTAAAAGTCAGCCTTAGCCTGTGATAAGAGGCGATGGCAAAATAATTTTAAAATGCATTTATTTTTAATACTAGAGAGAGACCATCAGAGAGAGATTGTCAAACAAAAAGCATTTTATCTGGCAGCAGTTGAATGAGGAAAAGCAATAAGATTCATATTGTCATTTTTCACAGGTGACTTGTTTATATTCTTTCAGAAAGCTATTAGACTCTCTGAATAGTTAATAGGGAATTGTGTATTCATGACTTATTCTCAAGAGGTACTTCACAGCTACCAAATATCTTAGTCCCTCAATTGTCTTCTGGGTCTCGGCTCCCTGATTGTCAATACTGTATGCATTAGGCACTCCTTTAGACTAAAAAATTTAGTTCCCGACTAAACAAAGTCTAGGTGCAGTTCTGGCAATAATTCAGGCCAAAAACCATTCTCTGAAGATGATATTATTACCCTGCACAAGCTGAAATTCCTGCATTACATTCTTCCAACCCACACTCAGCAGGCTTTGCTGCCTCAAGCAGCCTTACATGTCTCACCAAAACAGGTAACACATGCTTTCTGTTTCATGCTATAAATATATTGCTCTTGATAGGTTCAAACAAGATCCTATTTTTTTTTTCTGGCAATTTCAACTAGAATAGACAAGCTATTAAAAATCAATTATTTTTCTCAGCAACCTGGGCACCATATAGGTCCTTGAGGAGGAAGCCCAGGGCTAGTGTGGATGCAGCCAGCTTGTTTGAGTGGGAGAAGTCCCAGTGGGGACATGAGCCATCCTGCACCATGTAGTGCAGGGTCAGGGATGTCCCTGTAGTGAATGTATTTAGCAATGCATGTACAGCCAAAGAAACTAAGCTTTACCAATTATTCAGGCAACTGACATCAAACTCACAATTGTGCAAGTGGCAGCAAACTGAAACCAGCAGAACTTCTCCACTTCCTGCACAAAATACACGTGTTTTGGTCCCACACGTATTTCATGGGTTTTGTATCTTGCTGAGGTATCCATACACTTTTTTGTGCATCATTCCACAAAAATCTTTTGAAAAATCTAAATACCTGTCTTTGGAATACACTTCTGCATATGTATTACTTTACTAATGCAACTTCACTGGGTCTCAGTGATTAATCAGATACTTAGGTCTTGTCTGCACTGAGTCCCAAATGTTGTTCAGATTATTAGTGAACAAGACAACTTGGTATAGGCCAGCTCCACCATAACCTCTAAATAAAAATATCTGCAGTCCAGTGACTTCAAAGACTATTAGTCAGGCCCTTGGGTTCATAATACTTACCTGTAATAAATGGATGCTTTTTTTCGTCTAGGGGATCAGTGTTCAGTTAAATTACATTTTGTTATATCCATCCCCCAATTCCATTCATATGCGAAAGGACTACTGCTCCTGCAACACTTGAAATGGTTAAGAATTTTGCTACTGTTACTATTTTATGTTATTTCTAAACAAAGTACAATTGCACGATTCTTGCAGTTTAATTAAAGAAAGAGATTTAAGTAAGTACTTTGGTTTACTGATTTCTAGGGGCCTTAAGTATACACTTCAATCAGCATATAGGTAAATATACTGCTAAGGCATAATTCTGGGAGGGCGGTGTTTGATAATAATTGCATTGTCTGTCCTGTATTAGTCAGCCTAGGTCACCCATACTCAGCTGTTTTTTGGATGTCTTCTTCATCTCACCCCTCTAATATTTGTTCTCTGTTTGTCTTTTTAGTAACTCAGAAACCGCTTCTTTGTTTACTTTTGGAAAACAAGCCATTTCATGGTATAGATTCCCCATCTGAGCAGTCTTTCTATCACTTGCTACAGATGAAACATCAATATCTGTAGTAACTGATGAAGATGCTTTAAACCTAAAGAGAATTGATTTGATTTTATTTTACAATTAATGTGATCAACAGAAATAGTACTTTCCAGACATCTTTGGCCTGATGATACCTTTTTGCTGCTGTGGTTAAGATAAAACATGAAACATTAGACATGAACATAAAGCATTAAACATAAAACATATATCCTCACCTCTCTTTTAAAACTAGTCTTAGAAAGAAAAGATTCAGCAGTGATCTTAAGAATATATTTCGTAGAAATCTTTAATGCAATTGCAGACAAATCCCTCCAGTCCTTGCAATTTCATAACAAAGGACTGTAACAAAAACCCTTGGGGATGGAGTGGGAATTTTAATTTCCTACCTAGTTTTCACTTGGCCCTTTTGGGTAAAGTAATACAATATTCAGAGCCTATCATCACTGGTCTTAATTTTATTGTATTTTATTGCAGACCTGTGCCTGCAAAGAAGGCAGCAGAAACTTTCTGAGCCTGCTGTCAAGGATATGTAGGAATACTTCACTGATATATTCTACCTGGATGACAGAAGCAAAAGACACGATTAAACAGTATCTGAGGACCACAGAGGCACAGCAGGGTGAAGGACAAGCTTTAGGATTAAAGCTTTAGGAGGATCCAGGGTAGAAACTAAGCTGAGAAGATGCTGTCTGCCATTACTTGAGACAGACCTGGTATCATGATTCTGTACTGAGTTCTTTAACTCAGAATTGTGTCACCAAAAGGATAAAGGTTTGCCTTCTGCTGGTCATGGCAAGACACAACTATGTCCCCTCTGTAATGCCTGGGCATTATGTCACAACAGGGTTTCCAGAGTGCTTAGTAGGGAGAGGCAGACATGAATGTGCAGACATACCCCTTTCTCCCACTATCACACAGTACTTATTTCCACAGGATACTGTTCTGATTAACAACTGATACCAGTTGCCAGTTGTTAGTATAATAGAACTGTTAATTTTGTAAATGCCTTAATACTCTACACATAACCTAATAATTTCAAAAGTAAGAACTCCCTGAATACGACATAAACTGAGACTAAGAAAAAAAGGATATCTTGTATATACCCCCCCACCCCCCAAGCTTTTAGGGGTTATTTATATGCCATTTGTATTACAGTCACATGCAAAGGGCCACCACTGCAATATACTGAATCATAAAATAAATGGCAGTATTTTCTTTAGCGCTGTTAAGATAGTAAGTATATGCTTGCAAGTATTGCACAAAACACACCATGGCAAACATTTTCAAATGAAAGCCTGAGAAACCAATGGGCTGTACCTCTCAAACAGCAAGTATTTTATATAAGTTATAGGTCTAACCCTGGCTCTCTGAGAGATAGATTTATGATTGCTTGGGATAGACTGAATTCCCTTTAAGGATGCTGCATCATATTTCAATTTAAAAACAATCTAAAAGGAAACAAAACCTCCCAATCTAGGCAAATTGCTTTCCTTTGAATTTTAGCTCATTCTTGTAGCCAAGAAAAAAAAAAATCTATATAAGAAACTCACATGAAAAAGGATGGAGAGGCTGGGATATACAACATAAGAGGATCTGTACAAACACTAAACTGTTAACCTCCCTTGTCTTATTTTGCATTGTGCCTGATATGTGTACATGGTGTATGTATATATCCTTTTCCTGTTTATCTCTCATTATCACACTGATTGTCCCCAAAGTATATTTTCTTATATCAGGCTTGTAGGCAGTACCTTGTCTTTCATTTTTATATAACCATTCTCCCCCTCAGTTTTCAACACAGCAGCCTGTTTCTTCCTCTTAGCTCCCACCTCTTTGTTATCACTCCCTCTTTGCTATATAGCTATGCAGTCCCTCAATTCTTAGCACATATGCATATCTAACTTTTCATAAAGTCAGGAATATACTTGTTCTACTTTTGTTCTGCTGGATTATACTTGTGGGAAAATGTGCTGGGACTCCTTATGTGCCTAAGGGAGAGATTTTAAGCTATACTATTTTATAACAAAAACCCCCATATACATAATTTGTTTAGGGTATCATCTCATAAACTTGCTTTTCTTAAGTTTGGAAGACACACTGCACCTTGTTTTTGTTTTTTTTTAAGTTGGCACACTGTGAAATATAAATGGGGCTGACCCAACATGGATGATAATTAGTGCTCTTTAAAACCTCTAACCATTTTCATTTTAACTTGTGGATAGCTGTGAGAGCATATGATAGCAGATACACATAAGAGCACACATTTCTACTGATTAGACCAGTGTCTTTTTACACACAAAATATCATCAGACACAGCCGTAATACTATAACCTGCAGCATATATTCTAAAGGTCTATCTTTACTTTGTTTCCTCTTTTTTCTTCCCCCAGCTTTGTGCTTGTTTTATCCTTTCTCACTCAGGAGCTTTGTGTCTCCTCTCTAGCTTGAGAATGAAAAAGTATGAACACCAAAAACTCTGCAGGGAGTTCAGGAAAATCACTATTACAATGATGTTTCCTGCAGTTCTCATGGCTCCTTACACAGAGAGAACCACAGAAAAGGTGCAGAATCTAGGGCAATTCTTCCAGCTTTGCACTGTACAGTATGTGGTCGTGGGGAAGCTGAAGGATGTCCAGCAACAATAAAGGAATCCCTGTTGAATTAGAAAGGAGAAAAAAGCATTTTTCATCCCAGTTATTCAAGGATTCACCTTACTATGGAATTCATCCTTTGTTTGTGTAGGGTCACTTCAGCTCCTTTGCAAAATACAACTATCAGCTTCCAACAATATTATTTTTATCTCATAAGCCTGCCAAAAGTACAAAATTTTCTATAGGTACATTTTTCAAAACTATTCACACAAATGAAAAGCAATTATTATTCTGATTTTTTCTTTCTTTCTAATCCACCTTTGCCCTTTGCTTCCTTCTCCCTCTTGCTGCCTACTTCCGTTTGCCAAAGAAAGGAGAGAAAACAAATACAACACAAGTTATGGGTTTCTCCTGGGTTCAGATACCTGCTGTCTGGTGGACTATTTCTGTATCCAGGATCACCAGGGATTAGATAAAATATGGAATCCCTGGAAAGAATAGTCTAGGAATTACATGTTTGAGGAACTAGTAAGTAGGCAGTACAGTTATGGTCCTGCATGCCGTCAGCCTGCAGATGTAGCATAACTTAAGTAAACCAGAGGGGAATGTTGATTATTCCATAGTACTACTTTCATTTTGAAATATGAAGTAGCATAAGAAGACAATATTCTTGTTGAGATTATAGGTGTTTGGGGAACATGCTGAGCTGCCCAAGGAGTATGCAGGGATTGCATAAAGGGATCTGTCTGTCAGACATTTGCTGAGACAGAGGTTTTCTGCACTGGTCCAGCTAAAGATATGAAACACAGAAAATTCAGAAATTCTCAATTGAAAATTAGATCTTCTAAAGTATGGAGCAAATATTGTCAAACTGAGCACCTTCCTGAACTTTCAACATGTTTTTGGCAGTGCTAAGGTGTGGATCATCCATTTTCTCTGGAGGATCACTGCCAGCCTGCTACTGTTGGTCAGCAAATCCATCAGCTGCCTCCTGATCATCTGCAGCCACTGGAAACTGTAATAAAATTGGACAGGAGGAAAGAGCCCAAGTATCTTGAATTCCTTAAAATTCCTTATGAGGTGAGGCAGCTGGCAAGAGAAAAGGGTATTTGCGTCTGTGCTGAGGAAAAGACTAAGAAGCTCACTCACCACTGGAAATCAAAGAATCAATATAGGCAAGACGAGCTACTGACTAAACTCCATTCATTCCGTTGCTTTGGAAACAATTTTTTAGCATCTGTCTTAAAAGTGAGGGGACTTCCTACATCTGATGATAAACTGTTTTTAAACACTTTTACACTATTGGTGATTTTCTTGTAGCTAAGTGATTATCACGGTGTTGTGCAATGGATTTATCACTTCTGGGTTTATTTTAATACAGTGTTTTACTAAAAAAAAACAAAAAAAAAACCCTAATAATGATCCGCATTCTTTATTAAGAATGCAAATTTAAACAATTACAGGCTGATATTTTTATTTTGCTTTTGAAGCATATTTTTTTGCACCTTTCTTCCTCAAAACATTTAAATAGCTCAAGTAACATGGGAAAAAAGTAAAAATATTGTAATTCTTTAATTCTTTAACAGCTTCTATCTATCAACTTCTGTTGTGTACCAGCTTAGATAATGCTCAAATCTAAGATGCTGAAAATGGAACTAATACTCCTCATAACATATATAAGAGATTTTAAATTATAGACAGTATACTCAACTCCTTAAGAATAAAGAAAAGTGCATTTTCTGAAAGATTGGCTGTCAAATTTTACATTGCTTCAGTTTTCAATAAAAGGCTTTAGTTCAGTGCCAGACAGCAGTGGAAAGCCAAGCTAATGCTAAGAGGGAACAGAGGAAATATTCACATAGTAACTTAAAAGAATACTTGTTAGACAATTCAAAACACATGCACATATAGGATATTGAGGTTTCATGTTTTTCTGTGCTATGTGCAAGAAATAATACTTTATATTAAGTTACTTGCAATCTTAAAATGATTGAGCCTCATGTTTTCTGCATGGTTTAGTACTTTCAAAATGGGACAAGTAATTATCTCTTACATAACAAACCATCTGCATGGATATAATTAAACATTTGCTCAGTTGTATTTGATATTAAACCAGAAAAAAGAATGTGTTTAAGTAGCATTTATCATGCAAAAGATGTCAAAATCAGCTGAAAATCCATCTATAATATCCTGGTTAGTTGCTAAGCTTTTGAAGTGGTCTTGAATAGATCTCAAATGTGATGCTGCATAACTCAGGTTGACATGGTAACATGCATAGTAAGGAAAAATCTCAGCTTTATTAACAACTTCATTTTAATTCCCTCCCCTTTTCATATACTCCCCTCAGCTTCTGGAGTAAATGTATCTTAAGAGTTTCTGATTGTAACTCATACTTATTTGGCATAACTAAGATGGTACACTAGTCTTTTATTTTGTAGGCAGCAGAATAGTAGCAGGTCTATGAGATGAATCCCTAGCAGTACTTTTTTAATGACCATGTTAAATTTAGTGCTGTTCTGAGAGAGATTATATGTAGTGTTTGGTTAATGGGATGTTTGCTATACTCAGAGTGATCTGGCAGCACTGTGCCTGAGGAAACAGGCAGAAAAGAAATTTTCTCAATGTCAGCATTCTAACAAACATATAAGCTGTTAAGGGTCAATGACCACAGCCATAGGTCCTGAAGACTCTTGTTGAGAAGACAAGGCCAGAAGAGCCATAGCTTGGGAACATAGGCTGAAAGAATGATTGCAGGGTAAAAAAAAAGATCCTGTAAGACAGAGGCAAAACCAAATTTGCAATAACAAAACTGAGACATAGTCCACACTTCGGGTATTTTTGGATAAAACCAAGGCTTAATAGATGACCATCACAAAACTGTATGTCTTAAAGGAATGTAAACATACATTTAGATTGTTTTGTAAAACAAAAATCTTTCTAAGGGCTTTATTTCTTCTGCAAAGTAAACTATACTTTGTTTTTAACAGGATCCACATCTTCATACATTCCTTAATTATCTTCTTCTTGCATGAGAGAGCACTACAGATTGGTGTATGGTGTGGGATGTGTCTGGCACCTTATAGCATGTGATTGAGCAGAGGGAGGAAGGGAGAGAAGGAGGTATCTGCAGAGCTAGGATATCATCTGAGGAACATGATAGTCAGACTAGGAAAGCAAAGTGCTGTACTGCATGAATGCATGAGGTACAGACAGAGATAAAGAGGAGAGGCAGGATCTGTTTAATTGTGAGACACTTCTCAGGTCTACTGGATACAGAATCCCAAAGGTACTCAAACTCATCCAATCTTTTCAGTAAGTTATGGATGATAGAATACTTCAGCTCTGAGACTGATTGAGGGATAGGAGAGCTGTGAGATTCCACAGAGCATAAATAAAGGGAGACTCAGAGCAACAACAACAACAAAAAAGATTAGCTGAAGCTTTCCCTGAAACCTTGACAGTGGTTACTCTTCAACTCCCAAAGTAACTTAATACTTAGAAAAGTGAGATGTTACCCTCACACTAGACTGCAGTGTTATGGGGGGAGAAATTAATGCTTAATTTTGTCACCTGGCTTTACGGGGAAACCTCGATCGACTGTGAAAATATTGACATCACTGTGAAAGATCTCTTACAATGGACATATAATTAAGGCATTAGAAATACTTGAAAAGGAACTTGACAAATGAAAGAACAGAGAAGATCTTCCTCTTCTCTAATAACTCTGTAATTAACAAGATTGGAAAATGGTTGAAACTAGCTTCTGTGAGAGCTGCTGGGTCCACATATCATTCCACATATCTACTTAACGTCTGATTCCTTCCACAAAGGCATTCCAGAGTATCAAAAAACAGCAAACTTTTTTAAACTGAGAAGTGGGGTTTCTGTTGTTTAAATAATTCTAACTGTAATAACTCTGATAAAATTAAACTGAGGAAAAAACCCAAGATTAACTGTTTGGAGGCACTTTCCCCTAGGCCTACACCACCCCTAAAGGAAGAAAGAAAGGACAAATTTTAATGTCATTATTTACTGCAACATTAATTGTTAAGCCTAAAGAAATGCTGCTTTTTCACAATAACTTCCTTTATTGAAGCTTCACAAACTTAAACCATGCATAATTTAAGGTTCTTTAAAGAGGTGTAATTCTGCTTATGTAAAACAGCCCTTCATAAATTTTCAAGGGCTATTTCACACTAAACTTTTGTATACTAAAGCAAAATTAATTACTTCTTCAAAACAGAGGACTCTGAATTCCACTTTCACGGCAAATTAGGTTTTGTTTCGTTACTATCTAAGACCACGTGGATTAACTTTCTAAATACTATTTTCCTGACTATCAACAATGGTTTGAATGTAATCTTAAGATTTGTCTGTGGGTTCTTTATAGCTATTAATGGCAATAGGCTCTTTTTATCAAAATTCATGTTTAAGGCTATATGTGAATGTATTTCACTTTGACTTTACCTAAACCTTCAAGACGTGATCATGGGGACAAGCAGAAAAAGAGTTATCAGCCAGCTACCTTATTCTCTTCTAAACCTCATTAATTTCCCCACACAAACATAGTTACCATATTGATAACAATGGTCTTATTTCTTATCAATGGACTGAGGTGACAATCCAAAAAATTTCAGAATTACAGAAAACATCAACCTACCCCAGCCCAGAGCTTTTGCCTTACATTTTCCAACAGGTAATTTTAAAACAGCTGCTCTCAAAGATATTTAATTTTTAATCATTATAGATCACTGTCATTTAGACTGGATGAAGACTTTTCCAGCTCGAGTTTTTAATGAACTTTTGGGTAATTCTAGTTTGGTGCAGTAGAACTGGAGGTATCTGGAACTGTCCAGAAGGGTAGCATGTTGGGCTGATTTCAGTTGTGTATTTAGGTTTCTAAAGTCTGAGTCCACTATTAGGCATTTAAATTCTTTCTTCAGGGGAAGGTGAGAAGACTATCAGTTATGTTAAGTTGCCTTCTCCATTTACAGGCTGTTTAGTTTATCTCAAAGAGCCTCTAAATTTCATCCCTTTTCCTCTGCGTATCTGTGCATCCCTGACACAATCTGTGATGACTGTGGAATATTATGCTTTGATCTGATTTTACCTCGAGCCACGTTACCACATGAGTCACAATTACTCCCTCAGTAAAACACTGTCAATAAAATAGTCTGGTGTATCAGACCTGAAAATATTACTGCTTGTATACTTACCTTTGTTTTTCTTTAGTAATATTTAGGATTGATATCTGTGATCATTTTGGTTGTCTTTTACCTGATGAAACTTACAGCAGTGCACAACCTTATGGTGGCTAAGCATAGCTAAATTAGCATCAACAGAGATGTTATTAAATAGTACTTCTCTAGAACTTGTATTTTCAATAATTTGGAGGTAAAATTATTTCCTGCTCAGCATCTTAAAACAACACTTGCTATTTATCCATGCAGTGATGGTATTAGAGAGTTAGGCTGAAATATCTAAGATTACCATGATAGTTTGGAGGTTGAATCACCTCTAAATTAATCAGAATTTGACTTTCAGCCATAATGTAGATAAATATTTAATTAAATGCAATGGAATTAATTTTACCTGCTGCTGTTCTTTGCCATTGGGTGACTGAGTGGAAGGACCATCAGTGAGGGAGCCTTTACAGACCATGCAAGGAGCAGACCAGCATCCCTCCATAGTACACAACCTGCATGAGAAGTGGTAGTCTAGTTACAGTATCAGCTGTTGCCTTACACCCCTAACCTTTGAATGAACTGCAAGAGAGGATGGCATCCAAATCCTCACTCCGAAAAGTGCCCTAAGGGTCTGATTCAGGTTGTAACAGGAGGTGTGGAACTCAGCAGACTCTGCTTGACAACCTCGTATGGCCAGTGCATCTCAAAAAATAGCATCTAGAAGGTGAAAAAACTACTCCTATACACAAAGATTGGAGTCACCTCTGGGGTCACTAATGTCTTCCCACTTAATGTTTCCTCTTTGAATGACCTGAGATTCCCCCATTGTTTCCTGCTTACAGCCCCCACACATCCTTTAGTGATTTGGGACACCCTGATTGATTACTTACCTGAGGATAAAGTAAGGTGGGCCCCTTCCCCTCCTCATAAAATCCTGCCTCAGCTACTGTGATGTTCCAACCCTCTTCTGACTGACAAGACCCACATAGCAAAAAAAAAAAATAAATTATTTGGGGATTTACTTCAAAAGTGCCAATAGTTGGTGAAGAATTTCACCCTCTAAATCCTTTTGGGAAGCAGGTCCTTTCTAAAAGTAATATTTGTGAAAATTGTGTCCCAACCTTAGATGCTCTACCTTACTTTTAAAACACTGGTAAACAAAACTACCACATGTGCTCTTCTTAGGTAATTCAAAAAACCAGTTTGAGCATTTATATTCATAAAACATTCCAGCTTTCTCTCCAAATGAAAAAGATGGTCCCCGAGTCTTCAGCTCAGAGCATG
>JAWWTY010000001.1:51059930-51077977 GCA_035222235.1 Margarornis squamiger | reverse complement strand
GCATTTATATTCATAAAACATTCCAGCTTTCTCTCCAAATGAAAAAGATGGTCCCCGAGTCTTCAGCTCAGAGCATGTGAATACTACTGAGATTGAATCGAGGTTATTGTTAACATACATATTCTAAATTATTTAAAATGCTGCTGCTAAAGGTTACCAGTCAGCAAAGAATATCAACTCAGTTTAGTTAATTTGAACCAAAGACCAGCAAAAATTCAGATTCTGCACTTCAGAATTATTCTAATTTGACTTCTTGGCAATCTGGAAAGCAGAAAGATTATAGGGACAATTTACTCAGATATGTATCTTTCTATACTATGTGATGATGGAGAATGTTTTGGAGATGGATGGAGCTGTTTCACAGGTAGGATTTGACCTGCCACATGGATGGTTCATTTCTTACTGATAATCCCAAATGAGAGGGGTTCAGGTTCAATTTGTTAACCAATAAGGGCAAGCAAATTAAATCAGAAAACAGTTTTTTAAACATGCAATTAATAATACCTGAAATAATAATAGTATCTGAAACATCTCAACAACATCTGAAAGAAAAGTAAGAGACATAAGTCTAATAAACCATGTCTTTTTTTTTGACAAAGTTAAAACATATGTGGAAAATCAGAAAATGAAATAAAATAATTTTCCAATATCAAATGTGTTCACTTTACACTGGAATCTCTTTCCAGTGGACAAACATGTAGAGGTAACTTTAAGAATGTTTTATCCAATGACCATCATGTAATTATATGTGATGTATGTGAAGAGAATTAATTCCCGGTCTGTGATCTAAAAAGATGAATTTCTTGCAGAAATCAGTAATAAGCAAATAAACGAGAAAAAAAAAGTCTTTAACAGTGAATGATTTCACCAGATTCAAAGATCCAGTTGCACAATTAGAGAGGACAATGTTTTTTTTTTTAAACACAGCCTTGCTGAAGAGAAATACCAAAGGTCAGATAATATAACAAAAAAACTTTTTGCCCAGTATTGCAAGTTTGGACAAGTGAAATATCAACAACAGACAGATGAGAAATTATCAGTGAGAAATTTTATAGCCAGAAATACTAAGGAGAGGAATTAAAAAAAATTAAATATTGTGAAAAAATTAATCCTAGCAAAATAATAGGACCATTATTAGAAGGAAACAGTTAATATTGTCAATAACAATTCAGAACACAATGAGGTCATAAAATGTGCGCAATGTGGTCCCATCCAAGTCAGGAATGTCATATGGTTTTGCCTAAAATAATATGCAAATAATTTTTCATACATGAGTGCTTTAAAAAGAAATTATTAGTGGTCTGCCTGAACAATTAATGCTATTCAAGAAACTCAAGGATGCTAAGGAAGTATTAAAAACATGGATAAAGCTAAGATTACATTTGGACAACATAAAAAATAAGATCTTGGTTATATAATTCTATCTATGCTGGAATCTGTAGCAGGTAAAACAACTGAAGGCCTGATATGTGATGCAATCAATACAGGAAATGATTGTGTAATTAGTGACAATGAGCATGTCAAATTGGGAGCTTTCTGGGTGAAAGTGCCAAATATGATTGATAATGATGACTACATTGACACATGCTTCTGTAAAGCAACAGACATACAGCAGTATATCACTCTAATTAAGTGATTAGCATTATAGAAAATCAGTGTAACACATAATAATTAATTAAAACCCAGGCAAACGGAAGATCTGCAAAAGTAACCATAAACAGCTAATCATCAACCCTTGGGTAATCTTGAGGAATTCGTAGAGTTCTGTGCTTTTTCCACAAGCAAGTTTTTCCCAACGAGTGGCTGGTGCCAGGACTCCACCACCCCACCCCACGCCTCTGCAGTGCCCAGCTGGCTGGTGCTGCTCCAGTTGCTCAGATCCCTGCTGGGAGCTGGCACAGGCTGTTTGCTGAGCTGGGCATATGCGACGACACTAGTACCAGTTCCCTTGGCCTGGTCTGGCATCCTGAGAGCCGAGTGCCTCTCTGACATGAAGTGGAATGAGCTGTAAACACACCCTTGACACCACTGCCTTGGTGGATTGAGCCCTACATTTTAGAAAATGCAGTCCTCTGCTACTACATAAATTTATGAGGGGTCTGAAGAAATATTTAACAGCATTAACGGTAAAATTTGCAGATGACATCAAATGCATAAAGCACTAAATAATGCAAAGAGAAAACAGTTTTTCTGTAGGGAAATTGACAACCTTTAGTAAGCCAGGATCATTTGAACATGCTTTTTGAGGCAGCTGAATGCAAGGTCACTCAGCAGGAACAAAGAATGTAGGTCACGTTTAGAAGACTGGAGACAGTGTCCTGGAAAGCGGTGACTCTGAAAAGGATTTAGGAGTCACAGTGGTTAGGCATCTAAAGAGAAGATCCCAGAACAATGTTCCAAGGCATTTGGTACAGCCTTCAGATACAAGAGTGTTGGGTGGTGACATAACTGTGTCCAATTCTACTTTGAGAAAGGTGCTTAAAAATTACAAGTGTTCAGAAGAGCACTTCTGAAATACTGTTAGATCTGAAAATCCTGATTAACAATAACAGATATGAGAAATCCAAGTTGCTTATTTTATCTAAAGTGAGATTAAGAAGTGATTGTTTTGTGGTTAATAAAGATGCACTACAGAGAGCTCAGGAAACACAATACCTATCCAAAAATACTCTGTCCAAAAAAGAAAGACAATTTTGTACTAGAAAAACAGTATATTTTGTTAACAGGGTGACTATATTAAACTGTTGAATAATTTTATTTAAGCTTTGTTGCTATTTAGAATTGCATTGTTTTAACTGGAGAACAAACACACGCAAAAAAAGGTAAAGAAAAAGCATATTTTAAAGTGCTTTAAAAAGTACTGTAAGCATGCTTGACAGAAGTAATCAGACTGTACATTGTTGTGCCTTCATGTTAGACACAGAACAATAAATGAACAAAACAACACATTCTAAAAGATGCTTTGCTGTTGTGTTTATGCTTTTGTATTGATTTGTATTATATTCTCTTCTCTTTTTTAAAAATACAATTGGAGTGAAGACTTTCCTTGAACATCTGTGAAATATTTTGCACACTTAGGCTAGACATAAATAATACATATTAGAGAGACGTAAACACCAATGGGAGAAATAAATTATGTACGTGAACATGGGGCACTATAGCTAAAGTAATGAGCTGAAACATAAGAAACTTCCATTAACCTGATAGTCAGAAAAAAATTCCTTATAATTGGAAGAATTCAACTTTGAACAGATGTCTCCTTTGGGAAGAAGAACCCCATTACCCAAGACATTTAAAATGAACTGGACAAAATAGCAGTGAAGAACGTTAAACAGGAATCCTTTGTCAGAACCGTGATAGCATTTTCCGTCTCTAATCTTTGTGATCCCCTGGTTTTTCTTATAATTTAAGATGGTCATGAATATTTCATTGGATTGTTGACCTACAAAAGAAGTGGTTTAAAGAATAGAATTTTGTTGCAAGACTATCAGAAGTATTTTAAAATATAGTTTCCATTCTCCCGCAAAGTATACCAACATTACCAGTATCGCTGTATCTGTTATGCTTAAACAGAGACCAAGAGGTTTTCAAAAACAATAGACTAAACAGCAATGTAGCTGTTGAAATACTCAATGTTGAGGTGCTCATTTTCTAGAAACTTGCATGTGAAAAGCAACAGTCTTTATAGTAAAGTGACTCTGCACCCCACTGACCATAGGGAAAGAATTAAGTGCCTTAGAACAAGATCCACAAAAACTAAGCTAGGTGGTAAGAGTGTGCTGAGGACAGAATTGTACATTGAATTCTGAATCTTTTTGATGTTCAGGCATTTTAATGTTATTACTCCTTTGAGCAGAGGTTTTTCTGAAGGTTTTAGGTGGTCATTTACCTTTCAAAAAATAAGGGTAAAAAAGTGTACCCAGAAGACTCCTGTCTCTGCTCTATACTTTAGTGATTAATGAACTCCTCCAGGATGATGAAGACCAGGCAACAATTAATTTTTCTTCTTCAGGGAATCTTCTGTCTCCTAAGAGGCTCTACTCTAGGGGGAAAAGAAAAGAAAGAGAGTGCTCCATCTCCTTGTTCTTTTGAGCCTCTTACAGTTTCTGAAGACTGAAGGCTTCGTTTGCCTTCAGATGGATTAAGCAGGAGCCTCTGTCCTGATTAGAGGTCTATCAATGGGAGCAGGGCACCCTGGGCTTAAATCCTTGCTCTACTGATTGTCTCTGGATTTATGGATATAAAACATATATTATTGGTCTGTAATAGAGACACACAAAGCCATCTTTTGTCCTTTCCAAATGAGTGTCATAACCACGAGGTTATAGACTAATTCCCTCTCTCTGATCTAATGCATTTTTAATTCTTTCAAAGTGTAGCAGCTTCAACAGAAGGGACAGACTGTGTTTTCTTCCCTTCCATGTCCCCCTGGACCATGGGCTGTTTACCTGGCAAAAAGAGAGTTGAAGTCTTTGTTGAGCAAAGAACAAAACAGATCCTTCACGTCGAGAATGTTTTAACCATTTTACATTAAAGTGAAGAATAACCAAGCCAACGAGAAGAAAGTATCAGTTACGGCTGAAGTTTTGTGTGGAGGTTGACTTAGCAAACATTGTCTAAGAGCCGCGGAGCTCAGGCGTTGAGTGACTCAGTCAGATGAAGCCCGAGATGCCTTCGGGCAAATACAGCTTCTGGGAAATTTAAGCATAAAAACTGTAGCAACTGTGGATGTTAGTCACCTCCAAGGTCAGCTGCAACTAAGCTAATGGTGTGAATAGACATGGCTCCACTGGTTTTAATACCTAAATTCCACATCCATTCCACCTTCAGCACCCAAACCCTGTCATGGGGCTTTGTGGACTGCGGGGGCTTTCTGTCCTTCGCGACCAGGCGAGCGTCATGGAAATGCCAACTTACACATTTGGTAAAATTACTTCTCAAGGCGTTTTTTGGACGCCGGGCCAGCTGCCCCCCGCCAGGCACGGCCCTGCCTGGGGCACAGGCATCTCCCGACCGGGCACGTCTCGCTGCCCGGGGCTCTGCGGGGCGCGGGGAGGCGCCAGGCGCGCAGCGACCCGCGGTGCGCCCAGAAATTCCCGCAGGGAGAGCCCGCTGGGAGCGTGGCCGATGTTGCCGGCGCGGCTTCCCCGGCCCCCCCGCTGCCCGGAGCGGCTCCGGCGCCGATGGAAGAGCGGGCCCGCAACGGGAGGGAGGGATAGATGGAGGGATGGAGAGAGGGGGAGAGGGGGAGACAGCGGCGGCGGCGCCGCCCTCTGGAGAGCGCCTGGGAGAGGCTGGTGTGAAGAGCCGCATTTCAATGAGGGCCGGGCTAATGCAAATCACTGCAACCGGCAGCAGCAGAAGAAAGGCGAAGCAGCTGCAGCCCGGGCTCCCCAGCAGCGCGCTACAGCCAGGGGAGGCGTAACAAAGGCAGCGGAGCCGCTTTCTGCGGCAGCTACTGCGACTGCAGCCGGTGGTCGCGGGGGGGAAGGGGGAGCCGCCGCTCTTTGGCCGCTTCCCATTCCGAGCCGCCGCCTTCCCTCCGCGCCCCGCCGGCAGGTCTGAGCGAGGAGGTGCCCGCCAGGCTGCGGAGAGCAGGTAAGCGCCGCGGCCGGGGCCGTCCGTGCCCTGCGGGGCGCGGTCTCCGGCGGTGCGGGGCGGTGTGCGCACCTGTGCCCATTGTGTGGGGCGGTGGCCGAGCCCGAGCCCCGCGGGGCTGCGGGGGCTGCGGGGCACCGCCGGCTTCCCTTGCCTGCCCTCGCCTTCCCTCGCCTGCCCTCGCCTGCCCTCGGCTGCCCTCCGTGCAGCATCCCTGCCGGACAGCCCGGGCAGCGGGCGCGGTGCTCCCCGGTGCGCCCCCGCCTCGGGCACCGTGCGGGGATGAAGTGCTGGATGCCCCCTCCAGCGGGCTCGGGGTATTTCGGACGCGTTTTCCCCTACCACGGCATTATAAACGCCTTTTTTTTTTTTTTCTTCCGTGAACCCGCTGCCGCATTTTGTCCACGTTTCCCTGTTCCCCCCTCCCCCCAGTGACTAGTAGTCATCGTGCCGCTCAGTGCCTGTATGATCTGCACTGAGTCCCAGCGACATCGCTGCGTGATGTATTTTTCTTTATCAGCATGTGTGGTTGTTTTGTGGAAATGTTCACCCACACCTGTATTATAAATAATTCTTTAACAGATGTTAGGGTGTGAAGTGTTGGACATGGTGGTTTTCCAGGGGTGTGTCCTCTCATTTTTCCCTATCTGTCTGTATACGACTATATATTTATACGCAGACAAACGGGAACATCTGATCAGATCAAATTGTTTAGGATTTCTTTGTCTGCTCTGACCTTGTGGTTTGAACAGGCTTTTCTGTAAATAGCAGGACTATGGTGTTTAAGGGGAGCTCTATTTCTGTTTAAAGGGCGAAACTGGGAATTACAGACGTTATTGATTCAAGCATAAGCGTGTGGAAGAAAAGGCAGTGACTCTCACTTCTTCCTTCTCCCATCCAAAATTGGTAAAGGTGAAAGCCTATTAAGAAAGTATATATCTTTGCCTAAACGTCTTTTGTGTGTGTGTGTTTGAGATGGCTTGAGTAAAGGAAGCAGCAGACCTAAGAAAAATCCATTTTTCTTGGCACAGGCATCATTGCTTCTGAGATACAGTTTCTGAATTGTGCATTCTGGGATTGTTTAAATCTGAATAACAGGTTCTCATTGGAACTGGAAAAGAATTAAAACAACTGACATAATTTTTTAAACATAGAAACAGTAGTGGTATAATCTTGATCCTAAGATGTGGCCACCAAGCTATATTTTGTATTTAACCTATAGAGGGGCATCAATGAAATGCCACAGCAAATATTCTTGTTAATTTCAATGAAGTGGGGTGTAGTTGTGTATGGGAAAAACACAGATTAGTCTTTTTCTTATATATGTAAGAAAACATGCACATATACTGCACCATATTTACGTTAGTTGCCTTTAAAGCATTTACAAGTATAAATCCTGCATATACACATAAACATATGATCCTGTGCCATTGTAAGAAAATAAGCTGTGAGCTGTAACCAAAGTGGGGTAAATAATTTCCACCAAGGCCCTGCACTTGCAGTGGTTAGCTTTAGGTGCTTGTGCTAGTCAGGCACATGAGCTGCTCTGCGAAGTTGCTGAGCGCATCCACTACAGCTTTGCAGCATCAGGGTCCAGCTGCTTAATCATTGGTTTAATACAAACTTCTGTAAGCCAAAGAGCAACTGTAATTTTTCTGTATTTCCTCCCACTGTTTACAGCAGGTCTGAATATATTTTTTTTCTTAATAGTCACATCATCATAACTGATTGAAACAAAGCTAGTGCTTGCTGCTTTTTTGTCTTTTTATTGGAAATCAATGAGAGAAGCCACTTCTAAATTAGGTCTGTGTATCTGTGCTATAAATAAACTTACTGTGCTTTGCTGTTCTGCGGACAACTGCAGATCTAGGTGGCTCCTAAATTAAAATAGATGTTTTGAACCTAATGGGTTTTTTTTTGGTATTTTTGTGTCTTCTATTTGTGAAGATTAATGTGCATTTTGTAGAATTTGGTCCTGTACTGGCTGTAAAAAGGAACAAGAGTATTTGCCCCCTTGATTTAATTTCAGAACATGTGAACTTCTATTTATGTGAACTGTATTGATCAACTGAGATCATTTTGTTTAGGGCTGATGGATTTTTCTCTCTGTCAAGCATGGGAGACACCAATTACTAATTTGCCCAATGACACTGATTTTATCACTCCTTTGGTAGTGACAAAAAAAGATGTCAATCTTAATCAATTTGAATATTAGGCTTAGGATATTAATAATACATCTTGCAAGTCTTACAGAGCACTAAAGTGAAAAATACTAGTTTCCTGTCTACTCCTAATACATTTTTTTCTTTAATTTCATGCCATGTGAGCCCTTGTGTTGGTTCAGAGTGTGTAAAGCATTTGCACAAGGACACCTGAAGCAATTTATTACCAAGTTTAGGCTGTAAGGAAGCCCGTGGTTGAAGTATGTGGGGACTTTTTAGCAGTGGGATTGACCCACTAAGTGATAGCCCTGATTCTCATTGACAACCTGCCAGATCTATTCTTCTGAAAAGTTCTTAATTACTTACTTGTTGGTGACTGGATGCCCTTCTGGAGCACTTCTTGAGATCACAGTTGGAAAAAATAGTTCAATGGGGGCAAACTCTCTAGAAGATAGACTAGGTTCAAATAGCACCTGAATATAACATGAGAAAAAGTAGAAAGTTGATGCGTTTGTTTCTTTTTTCCAGTAGCTCAGCTTTGTCACCTCATTTTCACAGTTACTGGATTTGAACAAACCCTTCTAATGTTTGCATATCACTAGCAGTTTGGTTTCATGAGTGATGTTTCTATGGTGTACAAAAGTCTAACAAAGTCATTTATGGCACGGCAAGAGACTTATGTGTAAAATGACCATGTGAATGCAGCATGGTTTTATTCAAACATTTTTCTCAACGTAGAAAGTAGTCCTCTTTAATGTAGAGAATGTGAAGTCTGAAAGTGAGCTCCCTTAAAATGTCTGTGGTTCTTAAGGTTTTTCTCCTCTTTTGTGCATCCCTTAGGTTGAACTTCAAGATGTCCCTTGGGAGAGATATGGAGCTGGAGCATTTTGATGAGCGTGATAAAGCGCAGAGATATGGCAGAGGGTCCCGGGTCAATGGTTTACCCAGCCCTACTCACAGTGCCCACTGCAGCTTTTACCGAACCCGTACTCTACAGACCCTGAGTTCTGAGAAAAAAGCCAAGAAAGTTCGTTTCTATCGTAATGGAGACCGGTATTTCAAAGGGATTGTATATGCCATCTCCCCTGACCGGTTCAGATCCTTTGAAGCTCTCCTGGCTGATCTGACCCGAACTCTGTCCGACAATGTGAATCTGCCCCAGGGGGTGAGAACAATCTACACGATTGATGGCTCTAAGAAAATTACCTCCTTGGACCAGCTAGTAGAAGGTCAGCAGTAAGATTTGGAGTTGTAAAATTGAGTCACTGTTTGTTTAATCTGTTAAGCCTTCCAAAAATAGGTAATGGCATTGTTCTTCTTGATAAAGGAAGGATCTTCAATGGCCTAAAAAGAATTGTGAATATCTTAAATTGTGCCTTGAAATATTGTTGCCTTGCTACTCATTTCCATCTTGTTGAATGTGTCTGACCTTTTTCTTTCTGTTAACCCTTTGTTGGTAGTCCTAGATCTTGAAGATCGCATCTGTTTCTTCATTTTTTTTAACCACACAAGTTCAAATACCAGTGAGAGTTTAGTCTGTTAAACTTCACAAGGTCTGTGGTGCTAATGAAACCTACATGAAATTCAGTTCTGATGGATGTCTTTTTTTTTTTTCTTCCCTCTAACTCTCTTTGTACCTAGTGAACTCTTCCTTTGGGGTGAATATGGCTTAAGTAAAATACTAGCCTCTCATGGGGTGGCATAAATGTTGGCAACCTGTTAAAAGAGTAATATTGTCGCCATTGTTCAGCTGGCTTAGATTGCAAACTTTTCTCCCTGGTAGCATTTGCCTTTTCCTCTTCCCCAGTCACAGTATTGTTAAGGTTGGAAAAGACCTTTAAGGTCATCCAGTCCAACTGTTAACCCAGCACTGCCAAGTCCACCACTAAACCATGTTCCTTGGTGCCACATCTGTGCATCTTTTGAATAACTACAGGGATAGTGCCTCAACCACCTTCCTGGGCACCCTGTTCCAATGCTTGACAGCCCTTTCTGTGAAGAAATTTTTCCTAATATCTAATCTAATCCTCCCCTGACACAACTTAAGGCCATTTTCTCTTATCTTACTCCTTGTTAACTTGAGACAAGAGGACCAACACTTACTTTGCTACAACCTCCTTTCAGGTAGTTGTAGAGATCCTTATGTTATTTGTAAATAAGTCTCATGTATATACAGTATAAAAAGCATTACTGGGATCCTTTACAACTTGGCATATTCTTTGATTGTGTAGTTAATTTGCCCATTATATCACTGAATTTATCACTCCTTCAGTGACAGTTCTATTGGCAAAAGAAGCTGTAAGCATTAATCAATTTAAATATCAGGCCTAGAAAATTAATAATACTTTTCACAAGTTTTACAAGTAGCTAAAGTAGCTTTTCCAACATAAAGTTCTTCTTGCTTGCAGTGGGTTTCTAGTGTAAAACATCAGAAGGTACAATGTATGAAAACATTAACTATCACATGGCCATAAATGGTTGTTGTTTCTTATCTGTAAAGTTTAAATGTAGGTGCCTGACTGCATTCAAAGAAAATAAAGGTGGAGCAATTCTTTCATTGTTGCTTCCATCCTATCCCCGGCCCCCAGTGTGCCATGGGCAAACCTGTAAAGGGTGGATATATAGTCACTGGGTAGCCAGTTTAGAGTTGTAACAGAGATTGTAATTTCTTTGTGATTTTCATTTTTAGCATCAGGTGAGAGAGTTTGCAGTATCAAAATGTAATGAGAGGATCAGAAGAAAGCTAATGTGGGGAGAGAAGAAGAAAGGACTAATGTAAAATAAGGTTTCTGAAAGGGGAGCACATCTTTGCATTTGCAGGTGTTCAGCCTCCATTGAGTTGTCTTTATGTCAAAGCAGAGGAAAGCTTTTTAAGGAGGAGTTTTGAGAAGCAGATATTCTTGACAGTCTTCCTTGTGTGAAAAGGAAAGTAGGAGGCAACATGAAGACTCTCCAAAAAGAAAATTGAAGGGGCGGGATTGTCCTTGTAAGTAAGGGGTTTGGGGACTAGGACCAGAGGTTTAATGAAACGGAAAGGAAACTGGTCTTAAGAGCAAGATTAGAAATTTGAGGGCAGAGTTGAAAACTATATTTGTCAGGACAATATTTAATTGGTGGAGAAAATCACTTTCTGGGAGGAAAGACCAATATTAATCAATATCTGTTTAAAAGCAGTGTTTGTGCATTTGCTTATTTGATTTGTATGCTCATCATTGATGTTAATGTTAATTTGCAGTCTTTTTACAGCCAGTCAGAGACAGCTTTTGAAAAGAAAGAACTGAATGCAGAAATAAATTCAGCAGCCTATAAGATTGGTTCATTTTGGCATCCTAGAGAAGAGTAATACCAGTTATAAATCAGTAGACAAAATGAGTAAAAGTGCAAGAACCTGTTTATTTTAAAGAAAGGCTTTGGGATTTCTTTTAGTCCTGTGGGACTTTATTCCTTACCTTTTCAATGAAGACATCTTCCTTCTTGGTTTAGTTTGAGTTGGACAGTCTTACTTTTTTGTGCCATTAACACTGTGGGATTTACAGAAGTCAGTCTTTTTGTGCAAATAGAGAGATACATCCTCATTCCATCTGAGAAGGTGCTTCTGCTTATTTGTATAAAACTGCAGGTGGGTTATTTTGTAGTTTCACTTGTGGAGCTTCACAGTGCAGTACAGGTTCATATATTATTAGCTCAGTAATGGGTTTTGTATGAGCCCCTTCCACTCTTTACTATACAAATTTATTAGTTTGGCCAGTCTGGTACAGCATTAATTAGCTTGAAGCTGTGCTTTGTGTTTAAATAGCTGGAAAATCACTTGATTTCTGCCTCTTGCCAAATGACATTTGTGCTCCAGCTATTGAAATATGAAGCATTGCTTTCTTCATGGTGAGACTATTCCCTTACTGTATGAATTCATTAATTAGTTGAATGAAACTGTTGTGAATTTAGGTGATTGGGGGGCTTTGATTATAGCGATTGCATTTAAAGGCAAATGTCTTAACCCTTGATTTGATGTTGATTTTTTGTCTTTATGCCTGTGAGGAAGTTACTGTACTCCTACCTTCCCATGCAGTATGTGAAGACAGAGAAGAAAGTAGCTCCTGGGGGAAATGAGGCAGCAACCACTGTCTTTCATCCCAGAGCTAAATACACAGAGCTGTATGAAAGATAGTCCTAAAAGAAAAAGACTGTAAAGGAGGTGTGTTACTTCAGTTAGATTTAGTTTCATTCTGCATGCAATTCAGAGCATGGCTGTATGCTGGTGCTGTAGGTTATTTTGAGCTGCATGCACATGTTTTGTCTTTGTGTGGGGTTTTTTTCTTTTCTTTTTTTTTTTCTTTTCTTTTTTTTTTTTTTTGTTGGAATTTGATAACAAGGGATATGTAGTGTTGTAAAAAGTTTCACACACTCTGTAATATCACCCTGGATGAAGGAAATAATGCAATGGATTCAGGTTACCTATTTTTGTCAGACCTGGTATTAGGACCCTCTTAGCTTTAAAGAATGGTTTCCAAATGTGACATGACTGTATTCCCTAGGTATGACATGCAATCAAAGCATGTAGAAACAATGAAGATAAAGTTGCTCTTAAAGGCTAACTTTTCCAGCTGTAGAGAAAGTCTCAGGAAAGGACTAAAGGGCTTGTGCTTCTCCAAAAGTATATAAACTTTAAAGCTGAAGTAGACTCACAGGTCTTAGCCTCAGAGCTACCAATGAACAATGTAACAAAAAAACTAAGAAATAGGAATGAGCAGGATAACTCTGAAACAAAGAGTATTTACAGTTTTCACTCCTGGGGTCCTGCTGTGTGGAACAAAGACCACAGAATCAATCCGTAGCCAGAACTGCATCCCTTTCTCATTAATTTTTATTACAATATTACTTCAGAGTCTTGGGTATGAACCAGAATCGATTGTTTTAGGTTTCCACAATACCTGCCACAAAGTTGAACCCTGCAGCAGAGAACTGGCCATCAAAGACAAACCAAAAACCCCAAATCACAAGGCTGAGAGTGTACTGGGAAACAATATTGTCACATCAATATTGGGTGCACTGCCAAACGATTTGAAAGACTTGTATCTGTGCGTACATGTTTTTTGTTGACATAATGGCAAAAATAGAAAACAAGTATCTCAGAGCTGCAATCGTCATTGAAGGAACAGTTTGAATACACCAGTTTTAAAATCCAGTAAGAGCTGTAACTAGCTAATAACTCTTGGGAGATGTGAACCTCGCTGCAGGGCAGAAGAGATGATGGGTCACATGAGGACTGCGGGAAAGCTCTTGTGATGGAGGCAGGCAGTTTGTGTTTGGAGTAGCAGAGAAAGCTGCCTGCCACTGAAGGGTTCAAAAGGCAGTGTCTCCTTCCTAAAGTGGGGGTCTGCAAAAGAGTTCCTGACTTTTTTTTTTGTATGTACGTCTTGCTGCTTCTACTGTTTCCTCATTCCTTTTATTTCAGTTTTTCCCTCTCCTACCTGCTGCTCCTGCTGCCTTCTAGATTCTTCCAACCACTCCAGTGTTGCTGGTGAGAAGCCCAGCCAGGCCAGACTATAGAAATTAATTGATGTGGTCTCTCATGCTCTCTGGAGCTAATGCTCTTTCTTCTAAGTCATGTCTACCTCACCAGATGGAAATTGATGGGCTGGAAAGATTCATATGCATATGCAATGTGATATAAAAATAATAATAGGAAAGTATCTGTTGAAATGTTTGTAGAGCTGAATCCATGTGGACACTTGTTTGTAGGATTAAATTTACACTGGATATTTACCATGGACTTGATCCAGGGCTATCCAAGTTAGTGAAACTTGGACTGAATCCTGTGGCAGAAATGCCTGCAGTCCTTATATTGTTTGATAAACAAACAGCTGAATAATCCTGTTGCATAAAATAATAGTGTTGTTCTGGCACTGTTTATTTGATTATTTTGTTCATCCATTAGCTAGTTTGTCCACACTGTGCCATCCTTAACAACTTCTTGGAAGGCCATATGATCTCTTATTCTAGGTGCTCTCCAGGTGTTTGTTTGTTGTTTGTTTGTTGCTTTATTTTTTCTTTATTTTTTTTAATTAAACATGTACAGTGTCTATCTTGCTTAGAGTAAGAGTGCAGAAATTTGTGGGGCAAAGCAGGAGAAAGTATGTCTTTTTTTCCCCTTGGTTTTTGATAAAAAAGAAGAATTTTTATTCCGAGCTGAGAATGAAAAATGTTGTACAAAAGAAGTCCTTTGAAAGGTCACAGGAGATCTGATTTAAAGTTTCTGGTGCATCCAATTGCTAGGTGAACATCTGTAGGTCAGATTTATTTCCTGTATATGCTCTATCTCTTTTGTACTATTGCATTTTTTCAGACCCTGCAGAAAGACAAGGCAGCCAGCAATGTAGTTAAAGTAGGTTATTGTTCTATTAACTAACACATTTGGGAACTATCAAGTATCAGTAACTTCTGTGATTCAGGTCATCTTGCTTTTGCAATCTGCTCTGTGTGGTGAGGGATACTCAGAATTCTTTGACCTTTCTCCTGAGAGATTGAGATTCTGCCTTATGGATGTACAAAACCAAAAGGTAGAAGCAAAGAAAGGCAGGTGTATCTAGGCGTGGAGTGCTAGTGCCTTCCCTGTTCTCTTAAGATATTTCCTGCTCTGTCAGTTGGGGAAACAGACCCCAATAAATCACTGCTGAATGTCCTCACCACCCAAATGTGCAAGTGTTGCATTTCCTCTACCTTGGATGGGCCTGTAGATTGACTTTTCTTTCCTACCACATACTCTGCTCCAAGGACTCAACACTATTTTCAATAAATTAGTAAGTCCTGAAGCCTCCACAAAGAGTGGATGGATTGTTCCCTCTTTGCTAGTATGATTCAAACAGATTCTCTCTTTCTTCTCCAAGGTTTTCACCTAAGATCAACTGGCTTCCTCGTGAAGTCATTTTAGGCCAAATCACCTTAACCACACAAAAACAATATAAACAATCACTTTTAAGAGATAATGACTTGATCCTTCTTGTGGGGAGAATGTCAGCAAGCTGAAGAAAACAAACTGCTAATACCAATATGCCAAAGAGGGAAACACATCAAGAAAACTCCAGTACTTACATGCAGTGATTCAATGCCTCCTTAGCAACCACTTCGTACACAGATAATATTTTTAAAAATTACATATCAAATAAATGAAGCATGTCTTGAAATTCTGTCATGACCTGGAAGAACTATCCTTCAGTGTTGCATGTCTCTAGTGGTTTGGCTAATATATATATTAATTTATATAAATATAAATTTATATAATTATAATATAATATAAATATATATTTATTTATTAAATAGTGGTATTTCCTGAAGTGTTGAGCACTTGTACAACTTAAATTGTAGGATTACTGGTTTGAAACTGACCAACAAGTGCTGTGTATCTCTTTTGAAGGGTTCGAGTGGTATGTGTTTCATTTCCACTGTTGCTTTTAAAAGGCTATCAGGAATGGGAAACTTTCTAAGATTTAGTACTCACTTTTTTTCCTAGATGCCAGATCTCCTTAAACAGGTGATGGAAAGGGCATTCCCCTTTTATTCTTCTACTGGCTATTGATACTGTAATCAAGAGTCAAAATTTCATTAGTGACAGCTGGCTGCACTGTGAAACACTTGTCCCCCTCTCTTGGGAAGCTGAGTCAAATAAACACTGTAAATGGGCTGTATTTTCTGTGCCGTTCACTTAATCCAGTGTCTACAAAGAGTCCTTCTTCACTGTGTTCTCCTTACAAATCTAGTGTCTGGAGATCGTTAGTCTCTTCCTTGCAGTTAGTCAAAGCTGATGGTGAGGAAGCAATTGCTAAAGCAGAAGGTGGATTTATTTTACTTGTAACTCTTGCCCCTTGTGAAATTTCTTTGCAGTCTTCTCTCCTGAAGGTACTAGGGAAAAAGAAGCGAGGATGAAAATCTAGGTGAAGACTTTTTGTCCTTTTGTTTGAGACTTCTCTGCATACAAACACCATAGATGCTAAAGTTTTCATTCTTATAGGTCTGATCCTTAGGACCAGCATGGTATACGTGATAACTGTAGACCCTGACTAACAGCTAAACCAGTCTCAACAGCATTATGAGGAAAGTGTCTGTATTTCTGTTGACCTATATAAAATAGCTCTTAGTAAAGTTATTTCATCTTAGAAGGCCTTGGATACTCTACCTCCAGGATGTTCTGTAGCTAAATATGAGCCTCTTGAAGGGGAAAAAGTATCTTGGTGTAAATATTTTATTGCTGTAATATAGTACTGTTGGAAATTAAGAAAGGGCAAAAACGCTGATGCTCAAACAGTCCCAAACCTTCAGTGATTGTACTGGTCTTCTTTTATGATCATTTACAGAAAATTAGTCTTGTAATGAAGAGTTGATGTGCAGTTAAATGCTACAAGGAATCCAGCTGACCTTTAAATATAGCTGGTATTAAAAATAATGTGGAATGCTGCCCTTTCAAGAAGGGGAACCAAAAGAGTTTTTAAACTAAACGTTAATCTTCTGAGTACACCATGCATGGCCATTTATTTATGCACCTACCCTTTGAGAAGTCAGTTTTAATATGAAGACTTGTTTTTAAATAAATGACTTAGTTCATGCAGCTAAACTAAAAAATTTATCTGATAGGACTGAACCTGAAAACCCCCTCAAAAACTAAAATAAGAGGTTGCTGGTGGATTTCACATCTTACAGCAAGCACAAGTGAAGACCAGACTGTTTAGTTTCAAAATTCATACAAGAGAATTCTGTGAAGTATTTTATAGAACAGGTGTTTATTGTATTGAGTGCAGTCTTATTCATAGTAGGATTTGCTTTTTCCCCCCTACAAAATAGTATTAATGTTTTTAAAGCTAGTTAATTTTATGGATGTAGTGCTGTGGGTGCATTCTGACCTTGTAGTAGTTGAATAGCTACTACTAGAACTATTGGACAGGGACATGGATAAGAGAAAATATGTACTGTTTGATTACTCATTACTGTAGCTAAGCCTTTCTGTTCTGATGTTACTATTTATCTATCTATCTATCTATCTATCTATCTATCTATCTATCTATCTATCTGTATATACAGTGGCTAAAAGGAAAAGCTCACCTTTATCTCTTGTGGGGTTGGTGTAAGCATTCTGTCTTAGATTATTTTCTTAAAAGATTTTTGGATTTTATTGCAAAGTGCCAATTAACTTGAATTTACACAATGAGCAGTAAGCACTGGAGTCTCGTGCTTCATTTTCCACTCTATATTTTGTTCTGCTTTAAAGTAATGCTTTTTTTTAAAAAAAAAAAGGAAAACAAAACCCCATTTTATAATTCTTTTTTGATCCTATGCTGTCATTGCCTGTATTTTTTCTGCTCAGTGTCCATTTTCACGTGTTGCTCTGAGTTCTCCGTCCTTTTGGACTTTTCTCACTGTCTTTTTGATAATCACTATAGAGTGTGTTATTGTCTCACCTTTTGAGCACAGTGCCAACAAACTTGATTCTCCCTTGCATCTGAGTCTCAAGTCCTGGTGTTCCACACCTCCATTTCTAACTGTGGTGACCCTGCATCAGCCTGCATTCCTTGTGTGCTGTAATGTTTGTGGGATTGGGCTGGGTGCCTTGAAACCTTAAAATTTATTTTCAGAAGTAAATTTTAAATACTTCTTTTAATAATTGAACTGTGAGTCCTCTTTCATTAGGGTAGGGATCACTAGGAATAGTTGATCAAGGGAAGGCAGTTGATGTCATCTTGGATTTCAGCAGAGCTTTTGATACTGTCTCTCACAGGATCCTTCTGACAAAATGTCCAGCACAGCTGTATAAACACATGTGGTGGGTGAGCAATTGGCTCACAGGTCGGGCATAGAGGGTAATAGTGAATGGGGTGACATCAGACGGGTTACCAGTCACTAGTGGGGTTCCACAGGGCTTTGTCTTAGGGCCTGTGCTCTTCAACATCTTCATACATGACTTGGACACAGGACTGGAAGGGATGCTGAGCAAGTTTGCAGGTGATACAAAACTCAGAGGAGCTGTTGACTCCTTTAAAGGAAGGGAGACCCTGCAGAGAGATCTGGACAAATTAGAGGACGGCAATCACCAACCATATGAAGTTCAACAAGGGAAAGTGCCAGATTCTGCACCTGGGATGGGGCAACCCTGGATGTTTGTACAGACTGGGGAATGAGATGCTGGAAAGCAGGGCTATGGAAAGGGACCTGGGGGTCCTGATGGATGGCAAGCTGAATCTGAGTCAGCAGTGCCCTGGCAGCCAGGAGGGCCAACCCTGTCCTGGGGGGCATCAGGCACAG
>JAWWTY010000001.1:51004408-51059830 GCA_035222235.1 Margarornis squamiger | reverse complement strand
GCAGTTACAACTTCCTTGTGAGGGGAAGAGGAGGGGCAGGCACTGATCTCTTCTCTGTGGTGACCAATGACAGGACCTGAGGGAATGGCCTGAAGTGTCACAGGAGGTTTAGATTGGATGTTAGAAAAAGGTTCTTCACCCAGAGCATGGTCGGGCACTGGAATGGGCTCCCCAGGGAAGTGGTCACAGCACCAAGGCTGACAGAATTCAAGAAGTGTTTGAAGGATACTCTCAGACACCTGATGTGACTCTTGGGATGGTCCTGTGCAGGGCTAAAGGTTGGACTCAATGATCTTTGTGGGTCCCTTCCATCTCAGGTTGTCCCATGATTCTGTGAGTATCTTTCATTCTTATGTGTTTTTCTGGGATAGGAGGTGAATCACTGAATTTTGTTCTGTTTTTTTTTATATTACCCTGAGCTAAACTACTATCGTGAGAGCCTGTGTGCTGTTAGCATACAGTGAACTACTGAACCCAGAAGAGTTAAAACATCTCAGATATCTTTGTGGTATTGTTCAGGATAATATTTTTGCATTATTTGTAATGGAGCGTAACTTCAGGCTGCCAGCAGGTGTGGTCTTCCTGGATCTTGTATTGTGTCCTTTGAGGTTTGGTTTTTTGTTTGTTTGGGTTTTTGATGTTGTTGTTTTTTCTTTCTTTTTTATATATTTATTTTTTTTTTTAAACCAGAGAATGATCAGCTGGTTGCAAAATTAGTATTGTCTTTATATTCAATCAGATCACTGAGCTGATCCAACTCACCCAGTGCTACTGGCAGAGCAGACACACAGTCAAGCTCAAGGGAAAGGATGAGAGCACCCACACAGGTGCTCCTTTCACAGCAGCCTTCAGCTGGACTGGATTCAGGTGTTAATCAACAGGGATGTGCTGGTGTTTTCTGGTTGTCTCTAGTTCCCCAGAAATTGTGTGGGTGTGGTATTTGTGAAAATATTTTATTGTAGATAATGTTCCAGTAGAAATGAGAACTAATACTCAGTGTTTTTCTTTTAAGTATAGTAAATTTGTTGTGATGAGAAGTCTGTAATTACTACTATTTGCCTTCCTTTTCCCCAATATTGTATATTGAGTGAGTAAAATAATATTGTGAGATTTCTTGCCTATACATATCCTGGGTTTGTGCTGCTTAAAGTTTTAATAATCAAATGTTAACAAATCTCCTGTGACACTTTCAGCAACCTTTAAATGGAAGGTTTTTTTGTAGTCTATTGTTTCTGGTAACATTTCATATTATTTCCTCTGAAGTGTTTGGGGCCTGCTCTTTTGTTAGGAGTGGGCCATTTAAGCATGAAGGCTCAGGAAGTACTGTGATAATGTGCTGGGCTGGGCAGCTGATGAAATATGAACACTGTTTACTGATAGCAGTGATCCCCACTGCGAATGGTGTTTCCTAGGAAGAAAACTTCTGCTTTCAAGGGTTTTTGTTACCAGCATTTCTTGAATGATTAACTGAAGACTGATCTTCAAAATACATTTTATAGTCTGTAGCATCTGAGAAGGGAAGTGATCAATACTTTATGCACTGTATATCAAGAGTGATAAGAATAATGTTTAATAATTTGAGAAGGATTTGATTTTGTATTTTTCTGCATTCTCCTTTTTTCCCCCTTCCTCTCCAGTCTAACTTGCTGGTCTTTCCCTTTTGTTTCTGCAGGGGAAAGTTATGTATGCGGTTCCATAGAACCCTTCAAGAAACTGGAGTACACAAAGAATGTAAACCCAAACTGGTCAGTGAATGTTAAGACAACTTCTACTTCTCGTTCAGTGCCATCTCTTGCCACTGCTAAAGGAGGTACTCCAGACGCAAAAGAGAATAAGGATTTCATTAGGCCTAAACTAGTCACTATCATCAGAAGTGGAGTGAAACCACGGAAAGCAGTCCGGATTCTGCTCAACAAGAAGACAGCACATTCATTTGAGCAGGTTCTTACTGATATAACTGATGCCATCAAGCTGGATTCAGGGGTGGTTAAACGCTTATACACGCTAGATGGAAAACAGGTAAGAATTTTCATGATGACCATTCTCATCATGAAGAAAATAAAATTTTCCAAATGGAAAAGAATGACACCTTAGTAAAAAAATCCCTTTTCTCTAGAACATAAAACCAGGCCTCCTACTGCTTTCAGTGTATTTAAAATCTGTTAGCAGTTCAGGAATATGGTGAATCATTACTTGGCCTCAGTGAAGGTCTTGCCATTTATGATAAATAATAGTTCTAAATCTGTCAGTTGAAAGTGTGATGTGGTTTTGGCTCTGCATGCCGGAAATGTAGGATGAAGGATGTCACTTTAAAGAAGCTCATTCTGTTAACTTGCTTCAGCTTTTTCTTGCAGCAGTTTTATGACTCATTGTACTTGGCTTTCTATAAACTCTAAGAACAAACAGTAAGGACACATTCCACTGTGATAAATGCAGGCCTATTGCTGTCCAGAGTGACTAAGTGATGAATTTTATTGCATCTAGAATGGACAATGAAGAAGGGTCAAGCTTAGAAAATGAGTAAGCTTTTTTCCCTTTTGCAGGAAAACAGGTAGGGTTATGTGTGGTGTTCACATTTATTGAAGAATTTCATTTAGGTTACATATTCTTTCTCCTATGAAATACTTTCAACCAATGTCTCTTTTTTTGCTGATTTATTAAATTGCAGTACAGTGAGATTCTTGAGAGGCTTCTTACTGAACTTGGGGATGGAGGGACATGAAAAAATTGCTACAAAGTAATCCTACTTCTTTTTTGTCTTTCACTTTATTTGTAATTTGTCTATGTACATCTATTAATTATAGCAAAACTGGAGAAGCTGTTAACCTGGTGAAGGGCAAGGCTAATTTCAGCATGACCTGAATTGATTTAGAGCAATGGTGACTCTGGAGAAATAAGGCAGATATTTGCATTTACAGATTTAACTTATTAAACTGAAGAAATTATAGAGGTGTAAAGTGTGGGTAGAAAGATGAACAGTCTCCACGAGAAGCTAGAGCTGCTAGAGACCATGGTATTTCTTCTGTAATAAAGCTGTGTTTTACAGATTCTAGATTCAATGATTCACAGATATGCAGCAAAGTGTAGGATTAGGGTTAGGGGATGCTGTCAAATATGCTTGATACAGGTAAATTCTCAGCTAGATCTGGTGGTGTCCTAACAAGTCTGCAGTTACTGGGGCTAATGTGCAGGCATAACTCTGGAAAAAGCTACAGCAGTACCCTCTGATCTCGGAGAGGGCTGTTTAATGGACAAGCTGCTTATTTAGAGCACTGGTTCAAACTGGGGCCAAGTCTGGCTTGACCAGAAGTCCCTTCCATCTGCTGTTTTGTGTCAGTAACCTCTGACACCAGTTATAGACAGTAGTCTAGTTCCTGATGACTATATACATGCCTCTAATGATCCCATTACTGTGAGTTTGTTGGGAACTTTGACCTGGAACCAAATGTGAATGTGAAATTCTTTTTGTCTGCAGCAAAGGTAAAATGTGTGTCAGGGGAAACTCTCAACTCCTGTCCTTCCTTAGCTTGTCTTACGTTCCAGGGAGCAATAAGAGTAGTAAATTTGAGGAAGGACTTGGGATTTTAAAGCTGCAGAGATCAGTGGTGGTCTCTGCTATCACATTGACAGATCTTGAATGACTATTTGGGTTCCTGCAAAACCTCTCAATAAAAAAGGGATGCATATGTGTTTTGTACTGTATATGAAAACAAAATTTTGGTTTAGCTATGAAGTAGTACAGCCTGGAAAGGTGCCAACGTGGCCTGTTGTCTCCCAGATAATGTGCTAATTTAGATCTTTTTATATTCCAAAATCCCCTTTAATGTTTGTGCTTAAAACAACAAAAAAAAACCCCTTTATACATATTTTAGAGCTCTAATTCCTGAAAGTGTACAGTCCTATTCTGCTACTGGGGGGAAAGGGAAGACCAAGTTTTCTTGGCTCTGATAGGATAGTTCAGTTGAATCCTTTGTCAGCTCATGGGCTTTGAGATGAGCTTAAATCAGCGGTGTACTGGGACAGTCCTTACCTACCTTGTAGCCCGAAGCCCTTGGGTCTAGAAGCTCTCCCAAGAGACTGCTGTCTCCACCCTTCTTCCCTTTTTGCATATACCTCCACAATCATGTATCTTGCTGTCTAACCCTACTGGTAGTCAGAATTTAGGGGAAGGGGTGTGTGCGTGTCCTCCAAGTGCAATGGAGACTTTGCTTGTGGCTCGTACAAAGCAGCTTTTCTGGCAGAAAGGGAAATGAATGATTCTGTGCTCAGCAGGAGCAGTCTGTTGCTCACCCCTGCGTGGGGATGTCATTGATTTCCTGTGCTGCCAGGCAATTGCTGCTCCATTTTTCTCTGCCAAAAGCTTGATCTCCCAGATGGTGGTGGGGACACGATGATGGATTTCCTTATTGGTAAACTCAAGCTGTGAATTATTACTGGGAGGAAATCTATGGTAAATTTGAAATTTCTGCAGTAGTATTTGTAGTTGGGAGCCTCTACTTTGAAGCTTCTACTTCTGGAGCTTTGAACGTTCTGGAAAAGCCTGTGTTCAGTGGCTAAATCTAACAAATCTGTGATTAAATCTGTCATTGCTAACGTAAAAAGCAATAAAATCTTAAAGCTCTGAGTCAAGAAAATTAATTTACTGTAAGGATAAGAGAATAAAGCTCTTCTGGGATTATTCTTTGGGAATATAACTTGAAGAAAGGCTATTTTGTACAGTTGTCTCTGAGTTATTTTAGAAGGCCAACATTGGAGTTGCCCATCCGTGGGAAAAATTGACCTGAGTCCTCTGTTTTGTTAGTGCAGGTGGACAGTGTGGTGTGTATACTGTTGTTGGATACTATCATTAGATGCCTCGTGCCAATGAAAAGAAAGTAGCAGGAGTCAGTCTTAACTGGACATCCAAGTTAGGTGCTTATCCCATACTGACACTGCACATTGAGAAACAGCTTAAATGCCCTTCCTACAAGAGCCTTGTTAGCTGTGATGTTTTGATTTGTATCTCTAAAAGGTGTTAATAAATATTATATTCAGTTAAAAGGAATTTAAATGACGGCCTATAAAAAGTGATTACAAAGAGCTTGCCTTGATGAGAGAGGTAGTGTTTGGACAATCAGAACCTGAGGAAACTTATAATTGCTAGGAAGAAAACTCTCCTATCTCCTGGTTGATTCCCCATCCCAAAAGTTCCTTCTTGATTTTGGAAGATTCAGAAATTTTTGGAACATATGTTGCCTTATGAGTGTTCCTTAGAAGTCTAGAGGCTTGATTAAGTAGGTGTGTTGTAGTAGCCATTTCAATTTTTTAATGCTGGAATAGCAGACGAAAGTAGTGGGGGAAGTGGGAAGTCAAAACAAAAGAAGGAACAAACTGAACCTGCAAAAAACCCCAAGGAAACAGCAGCAGTTCAGGAACTAAAACTTGATTTTTTCCAATATTGGGTAGGTATTTATTTTGGACTTCATGCATGTAATTTAGTTTTGTTAAAATGTGTTTCTCCTTAGTACAAGCAGGATGACTAATGGTTTATTTGTATTTGCTTATAATACATCAGAATCTGTATTTTGACTTCACAGCTTGTCAAAATTCAGAATATAATTTAATTTGTGCTAAAAGGGGCACAGCATACAAGTGCAATCTGATTGTAAAGCACATCAGTGGCCTGCATTTTGGATGCTTTTGCAGTTCAATTTTTAATGATTCCTCCGAGCTGGATAGGTTTCATACCATGTCTAGAGTAGTTTACGTATATTTTTATGGTTATACTTATGTTTCTGCTGGTACAAGGCACTGATGCTCTCTGTACTCTAGAGAAGGAGAGAGAATTGCTTCCCTTTAACATGGTGATGGATTTTAGATGGTGGGACTCTCTGAAGTGTTTAACAGTCTTAGGAGCTCAGGCCAAAATCAAAAGCTTTCCAGGGGGAGATCTTGAAGTGTTTTCAGTATTAACTTTGCCGTGTAAGGAAAATTAAAATACAATGAGTGGGTTTAATGACTGCCTGTAGGAATACAGATAATGAGGGCATGCTCTTACTGTGAACATTATTCAGTTTTTTAGATTAAGAGGTTGTGTAAGTGCATGAAAAGATGTTGTCAGTGTTGACCATTGATATTATCACACACTTGTGCAGAGAAGAAACACTTTCTCATGGCTAAAATGTGTCTTGCTTTACTGTAGCTGCACTGTTGCAGTTTGATTTCTAACCTTTCCTTAAGAGAAGGTGGTATTTTTTGTTTGATGTGCATTAAAATATGGGTTTGTAAAATGCAGTGTGTGGACACACAGCGTCAACATTGAGGATACAAGCTGCATGTGGAGATAGAGCCTAGTTGCTTTGTTGCAAGTTCAGTTTTCTGGTTGCTGTTAGCTTGGTGCACTTCTAAAACAACACCAATGACTAAAATGGGGGAAAACTAACGAAGGTCACATTTAACAGCAAACTGTGAAACAGTACCATATTTAGAAATGTTATAATATGTGTATTTTTGTTAGGTATTTATAATTTGCATGTTAGACAAGGACTAAAGGTTGGACAACAGTGCTTTATTACCTTTTAAGTCCTCCATTTGCTTTTGGCTGAACAAACATCTGGTTTATAATAGGACCTATTTACTTGAACAGGTGGTTTGCTTAGCTTAACAAGATGCAATAATGCAAATTATTTTTCAGTTTATGTATTATGCTGTCGATTTGACTCCAGACAGATAAATGGTCAGTAGCAGAAATACCAGAATAAAAGTCACTATCTGTTTTGTCTGTTGGTTGGGGTTTTTTTTAATAAATATTTTATTTCAAATCAAATTACCTTTACAGATATGAAATACAGCCAGTTATTTAAAGACGTATACCTTTGTTTATGTATATGTGTGAAGTATAGGATGTAAATTTGTGGCTGCAAGGAAAGGGAACATCATAGTGTTGAAAAGCTTGAAGCTTCTTCATTGAGTGGAATGTGCTTTTGTCTTTTAGTGAAAACCCATTCTAAACTGGGTATTTTATGGTGCAAACAAACTCTCTCTCTTGTGTACTTCTCTTTATGAAGACACATGGTATCTTGGTTTTTAAAAAGGAATACTACTGTTGTAAGAAAATACTCTCTCAAGGAAACAAAAGCAACTGTTTGCACCTACACCTAAACTGAGCATGTGTGTTTTATTGTTTTGTTCTTAACAAGTGAAAAACATTTGATATTCTGCAGTAAGTTCTTGGCCAAATCTACCCTTTTGTAGGATGTATTAAAGATCTCAAATGTCTTTCTCTAGACCTGGATTGTCCTTGGTACGGAAATACCGACATAAAGGAAGGTAGGTGTCATTCACAGAATGACATTCTCTACTCAGTGTTTGAGTAGTGTAAATTGTACAACAATCTAGACAAAATGAACATTAAACAAAATAAAATTTATGTGCAGCAAGTGACTTGTTTTGTGTGTGCTCTGTAATTTTGATTCACATCAGTGTTTGTAATCAATTCCACTCTTAATATAGAAGGTGCATTTAATTTTAAGGGTGACTGGTCATGCATGTTATTTTTATTTGTTCTTCAATTGTAGCTACAATCCACTTAAAATAGCACTTATTGTCCACATTTTTCAAAATAGGAAAAAATTGAGTGCATCTTCTGAATGTCTCTCAGCACAGTAACTTATCTTCTTTCTTTTGTTGGAGGCTTTGGAGCTCCCTGCCAGCCACAGGCATGCAGGGGCGATGTTGATTGACCAGAGAACCATGGTGAATTCTCTGTGAGACGTAGCTGTGCAGATAATGATTAATTGCAAGAAAACATGAAGGAAAATGGCTTCTGCTACTCACTCAAGCATTTTAACAGGGAAGCAACAGCTTTTGAGTACTTTAATATTGCACTACCATCTGGGGACCTGAAACCCCTTGTGCTTACACTGCACAAGCTGTTCCTTCTGAAAGGGCTTCTAGTGCAAATGCTAGATGGCATACCCCTCAGAAGATACCTGTGCTGCTTATTTTAAATATGAATTTTAAATGAATTTTAGGATTTTAAACCTGAAAAATTTAAACATGAATTTTCTGATGCTGACAGACCATCATGTTATATAGCAATTAAAATTTAAAAAACCCCAAAGGGCACGTCTCCAGCTTGTAATGCACCTCACTTTCCCTCCTTCCTGCCTGCAGTATAATTAATCGAAAACCTTTTTTTTCTTCCTCTGTAAGATCTGTCATTTCTGGCTTTGGTGTTTTGAAACAGATTTTGGGAAAAGATTAAAAAGATGAGAACTTTTTCCTCAATACTGAGGAAAAGATCTCTTCTTGACGACATGATAGTCTGAAAAACAAAAAAAAAAAAATCAATAACTGGAAATTGCCTGTCTCAGCAAGTTGTGATGGGCTCTGGGGGTCTGGGGAGATTCTTGCGATTACTGTTGAGAAAAGTGGACTTCTGTTACACCTTAGACTGTATGTTAAGAAAGGCTTAAAAAACTGTTTCAAAATTATTTGTGCTACGGTAGACAGTTGGTATTATCCTGGTGTAAGAGGAGAGCTGTGATGGTCCTTGAACTCTTGTGTCTCTGGGTAGGCTGTTTCGATGTCGTGTTATGACATTGACTAACAATTTTAATTGTTACTCAAATAAGGTTCTCTGTAAAGGAGTGAACAGAAGCCCCTTCCTAATTGAAAGCAGTGTGTTCATTCATTTGTCTAGGGTCAGTTCTTATTAAGCTGAGACTGACAACTGTGTTGCTGTGTCTCCAAAAGCTGTCTCACAATAGGAGTTTCCATGGTTGCTAACTGGCATCCTGCAAGAACTGTAGACTGACTTTAAAAATTAAGAAGAGAAGATGCCATGTTCTGAGACCTTGGGATTGGCTGTGCAAAAGAAGAGCTGTTATTAGCTGGATGAGACTGAAAACTTGCATATCTGCTTCAATATGCTTGAAATAACACATAAGTTGATCTTAGTGTCTTTAATGGTATCCAGTTAGTCATTAGAGAGCTTATGTACTGTCAGAAACCTTTGATAAGGAACAGTAATTTCCAGCTCCTCAAGGTAGAGTTTCATATTGTGTAAGTGTGAGAAAGTGTTTATCAGTGGAAAGGAGATGGTGTGGTAATTCAGAACTGTCTGTTACTAGAACAAGTGTCCTTTTCCTCTACATCTGGACTTGGCTTTGTTGTTTAAATGTACAATATAACTAAGAAGAGCTTCTCATTCAGTTAAATTCAGATTCATATATTACTGGCTAGTGGGGGAGGAGAAGAAAAGCAAATGGAAACATTCCCAACTAAATGATCTTGTTGGGAGGAGTTCTGTTTGTGAGGTTTTGTAGGTTTTTTTTCCTTTTTTTTTCTCATTTGTTTCAAAAGAGACCTTGGAAAAGTGCTTGCAGATTTCTCTGAGGATGCTGTACAACTGTTTTGTGGAGACAGGCATGAAATTACTGGTGGTTATTGAAGAGTTTCCACTGCTCAGTAACAAGCAGTCCCCAGGACCAAATAAGTTCTCTGTGAACACCCTTTGTGATGCTTTCAAACAGTAGTCTTCCTAAACTTCCTCTGTTCTGCCCTTTCCTGTTAAGATACCATATTTCATGACTTTGAATGAAATGAGATCAATAGGTTGAAGATTTTACAGTGAGTATTGTCAAACTCTTCTGTTTCCTGGGATGATTTTATCTTTCCTCTCTGAAGCTGTTACTGTTAGTAATACTTTATTTTGTTGACAAGAGTAAGTGTGTATTTCCTTTCTTTTAAGTGGTTTGGTGTAATAAGACTGTAAAAAAAAGCATAGTGAACAATGGAATTGATGGGTTGTTTCTTTCCCTTCTAAAACTAATTGCTACAAGAGGATTAGGAATTTCTAGCCATTTAGAATAATTCTAAGCATCATCTAAAGGAAAAAAACAACCACATTTTCCTCTCAGTTTTTTGTAGAATATGTGTTTCTTTCCTAAGAAATTGAATTATACCATTAATAGGAAAAATTCTTAACAGTATGTGTAGCTTATTAAATTTAAATATTTTCTTTTAAGTGTAAGTATTTTTGTATAATTCTCTCCTTGGATTGTTGGGCCTTGAATTCTTACACAAACACTTGGAAAATCTTGGCAATGTCTCTTTTGAAAAAAAGTTGAATTAGTAAACTAAAGGATGGTAACTTAATCAAACTCAAGCTTAAAGAGCTACATGAGACCTAGTGAAAGTATATCCTTGATTACATATTTCTTTCCACTTAGTTTTCTATTCAACACCTTTTTGCCAAGCTGTTGTGTAGAAGAAAATTCTTCTGTGAATGATGAACATTGGGAGGGCAAACTACGTAAATATTCTGTTGCTGAATTCTCTGAAAATTAATCCTTTCATTTATAGGAGCCAAGATTTTTCAAACACTACAAAAGAATTGATACTGGCAAAATAATTTAAAAATTACTGACAGTTCAGGAAATGGTAGCGACAGCCCAATTTCATACCTTGTTTTTCTAATTAAGTTTTCATGAACCCATTTTCTGAAACTGCAGTAAACTGTGAAGCATCTAACGTCCAATACTTTCCAGCTTCTTGAGCCATACACTTTGTTGTTGCTTGTAGTGAGTGACAAGAAATACAAATGTCTGAATATTCTACCTATTTGTTCTGAAATTGCCTCTCATGATTCATTTTCTGTAGAAAGCAAGTCTAGGGCAATGACATACTTTCAGGTGCTCATCAAGTTAATTAAGATGAATCCAGGTCTCTACCTGTAGAAGAATTCTTTCTTAGATGATCTCTATTGTACATAGTAGTTGGAAATGCAATTCAGTTTCCTCACTCTGGGAGTCTCAGGATTTCTGCTGTGGATTTTAGAAGCTGGACTGAGACTTGATCTCTGAGGATCTTCAGGGACAACTGTATTACGTAGTATTAAATCAGCGATGTACCATGTATTCCACCTCTTTCCTCCTTAATCTCTTCTGAATCTGTGTCCCCACTACTGTGTGCTAGCTCATGGGGGCAGAATGCCCTGACTCAGTCAGATTTAGAAACTAATACAATTACCAGTAGGTGAAAATACTTCCTTTGTACTGAGTGAAGACAGCAGTGCCATGAAGATGGTTTAGATTTTTTATAAATAAATCAGACTCTTTTGAGACTGCTTTCCTAATGTCAGTGGTTAATGGTACATGACAAGGTGTATATCACACAGTTTGTTCTTAAATTTTATTAAGTACTTTCTCTTATGTTTTACCCCAAAAGTTTTTGAAGGTGGTCAGACCATCTGTTTACAAGCAGGGGATTTTGCTTGAGAAACCTGCAAAGAAGGGAATCAAGCTTCTTCCTAGAATTGAATTCTTGAAGTCATAGACAGAAGAGCAAAGAAGTCTTTGGGGACTTGAGGACAGGGTATGGTACTCTACACATTGACAAAAATGAATGCAAATGGGTGTGAAATTATTTAAGTGAGTTTAATCTCAGAAAGCAAGGCAGAAGACGGTAGTATGCTCCCACTGGAACCAGCAAACCTTTACAGCATTTTGAATTCAGAGGATTTTACTGAAAATAAAACTCATGTTAAGTAAAGGCTGATTGCCTCTCCCAAATCAGTTATTCTAGTGGATTTGGTTTTCCATTAAATGTTGGATCTCACAAACTTCTTTTAAATAAAACTCCTCTGAGTTTTAAGAGCTTAAAACTGTAAGAGACATTTAGTCATCAAGTGAATGGAGAGTGAAATCTCAGTTTGAACTGCTTTTAATTATCTTTTTGGATTGATTTAAGCAATGATTTTCTCAAAGCTGCCAAACATAGGGGACACTGGGGGCATCTTGTGGATTAGCGAGGGTAGAGTGCCTTTGATTAAAAGTGAGATAAGACAGATGTTGCCTAAAATGCATATGCTGACTTCTTTTAAAAAAGAAGAATGTTTGCTGTTCAAAATACCTTCACCTGCCTTTCTTTGCAGCCAGGTAATATGTCTGTTTTGCATTAATTTGAATTGCAAACTGCAGCTGCCGCTATATAGCATGCATCCAAAAGCTAAACCTTAGACTCTTTCTTCTAGTTGTCCTTGAAATATCCTGCTGTCTCATGTTCCCTTTCTTGAGTTCTTATATACCTCAGAATCATTTGTCTGTTTCTGAAGGTTTTCTAGGAGTCTCCTTCATTCTTTGGGTTTTTTTTAAGCTTTTCTTCTTCTGTCTTTCAGTATTAACTCCTTTTTTGATTTCTTGTCACAACTTCTGTTCATTTAGAATCTAACAAATTCTGAAAAATGATGCTTTCTATGAATTTTGTTCTATGTGTGAAATGGTCTCCTGAGCACAACATCATGATTCTATAGTGCAGCTTTTTTTGTTCTGTTTGTATATCACATATACTCATAATCAAAATTTCTTTAACCTTCTTCTGTTTCTCCATGTATGAAACACGTGGTTGCATTTACACCCACACAAAATCTGAGTTAAATCTAATGCAATATATGGAGTGTTTAAGTGGCATACTTGCATGCTTCTTGGCGACGAAGTAACTTTGAGAAGGAGGGGAGTGTAGCACGTATGTGTTGTGGGAAATGGGTCCTGACAACAGGAGGCAAGCATAATGAGAAACCCGGTGTTCACATGAGAATAAACTCTTGCAAGCTGTAATTCTGTCTTCGTGCTTAAGAATAAAAAGGTTAAAAATATAGAAACTCAGTCATGCAAAAAGTCCATATATGGCTTTGTTAATTCTGATGCAGAGTAGTTTGATTTTTTCTGTCCATGTTTTACTATAGCTCCCTGGGTATGTAGGGTCAGTGCCCCTGGGTGGGTATGATGGTCCTAGCAAGGTTTATACTTCAGCAGTTAGATTTAGCATGAGGGCACTTGGAATACAAAAAAACACTATTATTATCTCCTGTCATCTGAGTAGCCTGTATTGATATATGAAATGCTGTTGTACTTTTTACTCTTGCTATATAAAAATACCTCCTGAGCTTCAGCACCTTCAGTTTTCTGTATATTTGTGAAGGTCTTGAAGAAAAAAGTTGATATTTGCATGTTTCAGTTTCTAAACTAGAATACATCTGTTCTGGGGCAGATTGAGCAGCACTGTGAATACTCTGGAGTAATCTATTTAAACAGAGTGTGATCTTGATGAATTAGGAACACGGACTGCAATCAATGTAAAATTTAATAAGGCAAATATGAAGCAGTTAATGTAGGAAAGAATAATCAAGTGGCCTGTCAGAACCAGAGAAACAGAAACCGGATAAGAGTGCAGTTGAAGAGTGCACGTGAAGGTTTTTAACACAAGAAGGTTCAACCTTTCATTGTTATGAGATGGTGGAAAAACATGCATGGAGAAATGTTTAGTAGTTGTGCAGTTGATTAGCATCTCTGTGAATGCAGTTGTTGACATCTGCTTTTTCATCAGGGATAAGCAAACTAAAATTTCTGTACCTTGTGTAAAGATAGTTGGACTAATATTAGCATTGATTGCCATCAGTACTGTGAGCAAAGATTGAGAGACACATAGCATCTTAAGGGATGAAATAGGAAGAACAGGACTAATTCAATTGGCTAAAAATCAGGAACAGTGATACTTGAAGTTTTCTTCCCGCCCCCTTCCCCCAACCGCCCCCCCCCCCCCAAGTTGAATTTAGTAGCAAACAAACTTAAGATGGACATTGAATATATGTAGTATGGACAAGCCAAGCAACTAGGTAAAGCCTTTCTGGGGCTCTATTTCTATAACAGAAGACTGGAATGAAATAAAGCCTTTTACAACCATGTATAGGTATTTCAGTAGTTAATAAAATGTGTAATGTTTTCAGTTAAAGTATTTGTCAGAATGAATACATTTAGCCAAGAATTTTTGTTTTTGATAAAAAGTGATTCATTGGAAATCAGACAATTAAGCAAGAAATAATGCTGTGAAGCTAAAATTAACTTTAAAACATTTACTAAATTTTAAATGTGGGACCAAAAGAGCAAATGGGTAAAGATTTATAGGAGTCATTTATAGATTTAGTATTTGTAGGAATGTCACCTTGCTAAAAAATCCTTTCAAAGAAAACGATATTGCAGCTTGATTTAAATCCGATTTAAGTGGCAGTATTTAAATGAGTTGTCTTGGTACATGACCTGCTGTGTTTTATCCTTTGGTTGTTTATGTGGGGGGGAGGTGATGAGAGTGAAAGGATGAGACTTTCCTTTTCCTGGCAAGTCTTCAATGACACTGTAGGAGGAGTAGCTTTTAAATGCGGCATCCCTGTAAAAAACTAACCCTTCCATCTGCAGATGGAGGAGGGCTGTCCTAGAAAAGAAAATCAAGCTCTGGTTTCTCTTGTGCTGAGTCCAACTGAATGCCAGTCATTTTTCACAGCATTCAGTAGAAACTGCTCTCTTAAATGTTACAGAAGGAGGGGGAGAAGAACAACTGAATGTCACTATGTACCTCTGTAGGAAGAGGAAAGCTTTTAACAGTGCTAGTTCTCTTATAGGCAACTAATAAGGAGGATCACTGAAATTAGAGGGTGCTCTGAAAAATGACTGGTTATACTGATTGAAGTTCTTCACCACTGCTTCCAGTCCCTCCCTTGACTTACCCCTTTTCTCCCCCACCTTGTTTTTTTTTTTTTTTTTTTAAACAGTCTGTCATGACTTAACATCATTCTGAAACCCTGAAGTGACAGGCAGCCTTACAACTCCAGATTTTCTCCCCCAGAATAACCTAGGTAGAGTGTGTGGGAAGGTTTAATATCCCAAATCAATGATAGTCTGTCTGTACAGTAAGTGTTTTTGTTCTTTGGGAACAAAGCCTCACTAAAGACGTGTACCAACTTTCCTTAGCTTTATTCTGTATTATTTTAGATTACTCCCTGGAAACAAGTCTTTAAACTTGGTACAAAAAAAACCTCCAAGCAGATAAGAAAAAGTATCAAGTAATTTTCAGCTGGTCAAGTAGAGCTGGAACAGTTTTCCGAGGTAAGGTGGGTGTGCGCTGCATTAAAAAGAACAAAGATGCCTCTTCTCCATCTTTGCAGTCCTAATCAATGTTAGGCAGAAAATGATGGATAACATAAATGGGAGGCTTATGAAAAATAAGACTGAAACACTTTATCTTTAGCAAGATGTACATAATTCCTTTTAAAATTAGTACTTGATCTCAATCGCTTAGAAATGGAGATGTAGAGAAAGAGATGCTGATTAGTAAACAGTGGACATGAAGTTGTGCATGAGACTGGATAATTACCCTCTGTGGAGGGAGATAATGGACATAAATTGAGAGGACAATATAAAGTTGTCATGGATTATGCTAGTAGACTGGAACAATGAGGCTAAATAGAGCACAGAGGAACAGCAAGGAGAGATGAGGTTGTACAGTACAACAGTACAGGGCTACTGAAGAGACATGAAAAGATAATTCGCCTTTTACACAGGAATTTCTATGAAATGTAGGTTAGGAAAATTTACAATTCTGTGAAACTCTTATGGAAGTCTGGGAGTAGAAGGAATATTGGTAGTCACTGCAGAGGGAGCAGCAGCTGTCTCCTAGCAAATTCCAAGTAATACATTCCAAAGAAGGAAGGGAGGAAGGACTCTATACCCCAGAAGGGTAGTTGCTCCTTCATTTCCAAAAACATAAGTAATTTAGAGAGTCTTCTGCCATTAACATAAGCTGGGATATAGCCCAAGTATTTATGACATATCATGAGTTTACTTGGCAAAGTTGTAGCAGAAGCTAAGCAAGGGCTTTTCAGATAAAAAATTTAGCAGATAAAAGACTTACTAGCCTAGCTTTGTTTTGTCTTGCTAGTGGAGCCATAATTTGAGTTTTTCTTTCCCTTAGGCGCTTATGTTCTGTATTACTTAGAAATATTCTGTAGGCTTCATGTTCCCAGCTTTCCATTCTGAGAAAAGATGTAAGTGCTGTGAATAATACCATTCTGAGTCAACAGGCTAATGCTGACAAGTTTGAGGTATTGTGACACATCCTGCAATAGAAAAATCAACTAATTAACCAAAGTTTTTTGGTATAGTCTCATTCATAAAATTTTGTGAAAACTTTCTTCAGACATCTTGTTCACTTGTTTCTAAATTGTTGTATAGAGGAGACGTGAGACCATCAGTTTCTTAGCAATTGTGCAAAAAAAAGCTGAGGAAACTGTACTGTTGCTAGTTTTCTCCCTTCCTAGAAGGAAGATGGTACTTAGAAAGGGGCCAAGAAGCAAAGGGAAGGTTGGTTTGGGGGTTATTCTTTCCTTTCCTCAATAAGTGTAAAGTTATTTCTGTACAAAAGGATACAATTGATCTACACTGAAAGAGATTTTTTTTTTTTTTTTAATGACCCTGCATAGTTCACATTTCATTTTTGAGATGCCTGCGTCAATCTCTGCTACTCAGTAATTTGCCCATCTGGGAAAGGCAGCTTGGAGCTCTTTTGTGTGTTTATGTTCACATACACACACCCACAATCCAACAGGCACGTCACTTCTCTTGAGAACATATAAGGAGGTAGAATTTTTTCTGATTTTTTTGGTTTGTTTGTTTCTTCCAGTTGGTGTTGTCTGTGGAAAAAACCCTGTGCTATCCCAGTTCTATGTTTCGTGTGGACTTTTATCTTCCATCTTCTCCCTGCTTGTTACAATGGCTCACATTTCCCTCAGGTCTGTGAAGTTTGGTTCATCTGGGAACTAGTACTGAGCAGAGCCCATCTGGACTAGTCCTTTAACTATGGCAGATGGCTTTTTAAGGAAATAGTTTCATATATGGCATAGCACATACAGCTGTCTTTGGAGAGGAAAAAGTCATTAGAAAATTTAAGTTGATTCTTTCCTGATCTTGCTCCATCACTCATAAAAGCGAACAATCTGCCGCTTGCCTAAAATCTTTTCAGGCTGTGGAAAAAATTGTCACCATCAGACTCATTATTTTATCATTGCTACTGATCTCTAGAGATACAGAATTGTGTTGCTCTTGTATGAAAATCTGATATTCCTTACTTTCAGAGATACTGGGCAAATATTTGTTATTACTTATAGAATCATAGAATCACTTAGGTTGGAAAAGCCTTTTAAGATGTCTGAGTTCGATAATTAACCCACCACTGCCAAGTCTACCACTAAACCATGTCTCCAGCTGTCTTTTAAATACTTCCAGGGATGGTGATTCCACCAGTTCCCTGGCAGCCTTTTCCAATGCTTGACAACGCTTTCTGTGAAGAAATTTTTCATAACATCCAATTGAAATGTCCTCCGGCACAACTTGAAGTTGTTTCCTCTTGTCCTGTCATTTATTTCCTGGGAGAAGAGTCTGACCCCCACCTGGCTACACCCTCCTTTCAGGTAGCTGTAGAGAGCGATAAGGTTACGCCTGAGCCTTCCTTTCTCCAGGCTAAACAATCCCAGCTCCCTCAGTTTTCCTCACAGGACTTGTGCTCCAGACCATTTAGGAGCTTCATTGTCCTACTCTGGACAGGCTCCAGCACCTCAATGTGTTTCTTGTAGAGAGTGACCCAAAAGTGAACACAGGACTCCACATGTGGCCTCATCAATGCCAAGTATAGAAGGATGTGCTCTGCCCCTGCTGGCCACAATATTTCTAATACAAATCAAGATGCCATTGGCCTTCTTGGCCGCCTGGGCACACTGCTGGCTCACATTCAGCCAGCTGTTGGCCAAAATTTTTCAGAATAAGAAAGTATTCTTAATCCAGTGGATATATTATGGTGAGGATTGAAGAAACTGTTAAAATAAGCAGTAAACTGCATTTATCACAGCAGCTGCCTTCTAATAAGTTAATAAGTTGATGAAAAATTGGAGATACAATCATTTCTGTGGGCAAACTGATTTCATATAGGTGGTAAAGAATGGATTTTTCACTCACTGTTCGGAAAGTGTCTTTGAAATATAATGCTGTCACATATCCAGGTGGAGTTTTATTGACTGGCTTCATGAGATGATGGGAAGTTCAAGATGACTTACTACCAGACTTCAGCAGCAGAGAAGTAAGACTGCCTAATAGAGAGTATATTTTTACCTGCCTCTTCAAAGAGCAGAGAATGTGCAATGATGTATTTCAGTGGAACAAGTTAACAGACCACATGCTAATAAAAACTTTTACACTTCAGGACACAGGCTGTAAAGAGCACAGAATGTATGCTACCCGACTGCTTTGGCTCTTTGCTAAGGTGGCTGTGCCTCTAGTTCTTCTAGGGCATCAGAATAGACAAGCAGTTGAAGTATAAAGCCACTTCTGAGACGTGTGAGAAACTTATCCAGCTATCTTATACTTAGGTCAAGTGAATTTGGTCAGTTCAGTGCCTGGTCGAAAGAAGTCAAATTCTTTGTGTCTTTTGTAATATTCCTTGGTTTCTATAAGGATAACTCAAAAGTTACTGTAGTTAGTGTGTCATAGTAAAGAGAACTTCACAGGCAGTATTTGGTACACAACTCTTCAAGCTATAAAAATTAAATTTTTAATGTCTAGTTCTAACTCTCTAGAGAAGTGGTATGCAGTAGTATTTTTCAGGTTTTTAGGGTGAGTCTGCCTGTGGTGGGAAATAGACTGTTGGTGTGTAATATCATATGCTAGAGAAACTTCTTCCAATCACCTAAAGCTCAGAAATTATTTCCCTATTCCATTAAAATTAATGGAATCTGTGCAGAATTTCTTTGTGGACATAGCAGGTAAGATGTTAAACGAGGAGAACTCGTGGAATTGTTAGTTGGGATGCATGGGTGTTTTCAGTTTATAATTTATGATAACTGATTGATATGCAGCATTTCTCCAGAGCAGCTGCTTTCTTTTAGCTCCACTGAGTTTTACACACCTGACAATCTTGCTGATAATCACCAGTGATAGCACTGGCTTTCACAGTTCATTGAGTAGCTGAGCGTGAGCACAGTTGTGTGACTGACTTTTGATTTGCAGAAAGTGTCAAGAGGATGGATTTTCTTTTAAACTGCTGATGTTCTGGTCTAGTTTCCCATGGAAGCAGTATATGGACTGTTTATTTCAGTCCTTGCCTAATATGTTTTGAACCTTTGGGTCTGCCTAAGTCAGACGTGAAAGAGCAATAGAAATTTTGAAGCAGTTCCAATGACTTTAAGGAATTTTATGTCTGAGTAAAATAGACTTGGGTTGATGCCCTCAATGCTGCAAGCGACTTTTCCCCTTGAGGACATGAGGCAGCCGGGACTTCTGTCACTGCTGCTATGTTTGGCAGTATCCAGACAGTTAATAAATAAATATTTACTACCTAATCTGAACCCTGTGTAGATGTCATGGTGAATTGTTGAGTGCTGAGGTTAGCATGGCAGGAGGAGAATCCATCCTGTGTCTGTTGGCGGGAACCTGCCATCACTGAGTCTCTGTTTCTGAGCAAGTGTATGCAGGCTCTCTTCATCTCTCTTTCTCTGGAATATATCATTCTGAGGAGTTACATTGCCTGGCTAGGCAGCTGAATGAACTAGTTTTCTCTCTGAAGAGAGGACTTTTTTGTCATATTCGTTTCCTTTTTTGGGAAATACAATATGTGGTGAGGTTTTCCCCACCTTGTTCACTGGTAAAAATATATGCCTTGAGTGTTCCCTCTGCATATGCACATACACAGAATCTAACTGTGGTTCAAATGCATTCAGGACATGGCCATCTCTGGCATCTCTCTAATTACTGAGGAAGATAAAATACCTTCTACTAATAAATATTTATAAATTAATAGAAAACTTGATTATACATTTCTTAGCTCAAGTGAGCTGTGATGTATGCCACTGTTCTGCCTTTCCACAAGTGTTAACACTTGTTTTATCTAGCTTGCAGGTATTCTGGGCACACCACACAACAGTTGTTCTGTGCTGTTTTCCCTCAGCCTTTCTCTTCCCTGAAAGAGCAAACACTGGCTGAAATGGGAAGTGTGTCCTCTTCAACTGCAGTATAAATCTTCAGGTGTATTTGCCAACTTGAACCAAAGGGAGAAATGGGCTACTGGCTGCTGATGCAACAAAACATTAGCTCTCTGTAAATCCATTTTTACAGAAATAATGAAAATTACAACTAGTAATTTAGTATTTTAATTTCTGGTTCTTTTAACAGGGGGAACGCTGTAGGAAGTAATACAGAATATACCCACCCTATTTAGGATTGCCTTTATAGCTGCTTTGTTTCAGAGTTTTCATAAATTAGTCTTTCCTGTTTCCGTGGCAACTCAGTTGTCTGCATTGGTTGCCAAGAAACAGCTTCTGCCGCACAAAGGGCAGGGACGCTGCTACAGAGTGATTTCATTCTTGGCACTGATAGGCAGTGGGAGCGAAAGCTTGAAATTCGGAGTATGGCCTCCATATTGACTGTTAGAACTTTATTTTTTTTAAAGTGTAATTGAGTTGTTGGCTTCTTTTTTGTAATTGAGCCATCATAAACCTCCTGTTATACACAGCTATAGTATTCCTGTGGAAAGGTGTAATAATTGCATAGATGTAAAGGACTGGAAAATGTGTGTTTTCAGAACGGTTTAACCAGCCATACAATCAAACATTTGTTTCTCTGGCAAAAAAGTGAATTACAGTAAGTCCCAACTCTGTGATTTGTAGTCAGCAATTAAATATTTTCCTTCTACATATTCCAGCAAAGATAGGATTAAAAGTGAGTGCTATTAAAATAACTCTTGGACACATGACTCCTTGGGTTCTCTGGAACTCTAAAAGTATTTTCTTATTTGACCTCTGGTAAAACTACAATCTGGATTCCCATCTGATCTTTCTTTTAAGAAGCACAAACTGACACCTGTCATCAGTTCATCAGTTTTCTAAAATGAATGCAGATAGAGGGAGCATATTGTGAGTCATGATTCCACGTTAGTGAAAAATTTTATTTTTGAGGCTGCCTTGCAGCCATCAGTTCTATGGTTGTGAATTTCTGAGGGGATGGTCTCAAAGTAACTAAGGAATTCATTTGGAATTCGTTAAAAAATAATATACATATTTTCAAATGAGAATATTCATTTTCTTTTTAGTGTTGTAAATGGGAATCAGGACAAAATATTGTACATTGCATGTCGATGTACTAATAAATCCAGTTCTGTGAAAGAGTGAGAGGATTGGACTCTTCCTTGGAGACTGGTATAGATATAGATATAGAGTCTTTTGATCTTAGGATAGAATCAGTAGCTCACATTTAGTCTGCCTTCTGTCATTGATGTCTAATGAAGGGCCATTGCTATACAGTGTTACATGAGTGCTACTCATCAGTGAGTGTTGAGTCAATCAGTGTTTGGAATAGCTGCAAGGAGGGTGAGTTGAGTAGTATAACACAGAATAGCTCCTTATATGCAGAAATGTAGGTACTCTTGTCAAAGAGAAAAGCTGTTGAGTAGTACTGTCTATCCACAGGTGTGTAAGAAAAGAGGCCAAGGTCAGGGTTATTTTCTCCTGTAGCTAAAATGTCAGGAGGAGTTTGCAATCACAAGGCAGCTTACAGTACAAGGAGAAGCTAAGCAATTAGAAATTTGACAGCATCTGTATTTCTATGTCCAAGGTGAAAAGCTACATTACCTGCAGCCACTTTGCTTTTGTAGGTACTGAGCAAGGCACAGCCTCATCAGGTAAGTGTGGCCAAAAAGCACCATTACTACTTTCTAATTTTTGGACACTTTTTTAAGTCTTTTGCCACCCCGTACTACCCCTCCTTATGTGAACTGGCATGCCTGCAGGCTAACTGACAAGAGTTCTGGGCTCAATTTAGCTTCGTTTAGAAAGGCTTTGACCTTGGAAAACTGGAGTTAAATCTCTGAAGCCAAGTCAGTGCCTTGGTTTTATCTCTGATTTTTTTTATCACCATTATTACTGAATCTGTTTTTTTTTTTAAAAATTTCTAATACAAGTGCAGAAGTATTCAAACCTCTCCTGTGCTGTTGCGATAAAAATAAATAGTTGTTTCATAAGTGAGCGTGTTTGTAAGGTAAACTATAATGCAATGAGCACAGACAAAATTACTGGAAATGAGACTGAGCCATAACTTGATGTAGATTAGTGCTTGAAAAGCTAGATACCAGGTTTCAGGTATGATATTACACCTTAAGCAAACAGCTATGTTTTGCAAGTTATGAATAAAGTAGTGGGTATGATGGTTGTATTTCATAGTGCAAAACAGAGCCCTCAACTTCCTTTTGTTCTTAGTTTGCTGTAATCTGAAAGCTTTGAACAGGGAAGAAAAACGCACTGGAAAATAAAGGAGGAAGTTACTTATCTTATAATGAATGCAACAAATAGCAGCCTATCCTTTGTACTTGCTCTCTCTTTCAGATACTGTATTTCATGATACAAGCCCCACAATGTTCTTTAAAAACCATTTGGGGATTATTAAGTGGGGAACATTAAATTCACTTTCTTATAATGCACTTACAATAATTTTCAGTCACCCAAATAGCTTTATAAGTCACTTGAGGCATGATTTACCTAAAAATTATATAAATCAATTAGATACTAAAACATACTTAATGTAAAAGTTGCAGTACAGACTGATGAAATTCAGGCAACAAGATCAAGTATTTGACCTAAACTTGTCCTTTTGAACCAGGGATGCAGGGAGGGCAGCACTCACACTGTAGACTGAGGGAGATATTCTGATGTCTAATCTTCAACCAGGTAGGTTGATTGGAGGGTCTGTGATCACTGTTTTAATATTTATTATATAAAATATTTGTTATAAATAGAATTAAAAAAAAAGGACATGGCAATGCAATTGAGTGCTATTACCTGAATTATTATTAGATCTCCATTTAAATAAGATCAGTCATGCTGATTGTATAGAATCTGGCCAAACTGGGGATTTTTTTCTTCTTCCTTTTATATAACAGACTTTAAAATCCTGATTTGATACAACAAATCCACATGAATGTTTTATGTAAAATACATGTCCTATATTCCATCTCTTTATTGCCTACCCTGCCAAAATGAAACTGCTGAATGCACACATGAATATCAATGTCTAAAAAAGACCTTATTTGTGCTAGCTCTATAATGGCCAAAAAGGGTCATTCTAGAAGAGGTCTTTAATGGGAAAACTCTTCGTTGCCCAGGTTGGTGCTGCTCAGCTGAGATGGGGTTGCTTTATAACCTGCTTATGTTGTCTGGTGTGCTCACACTGGCAGGATGTGCTCCCCAGCCTGACTGTGGCTCTGCAGCTGTCAGCACAAAAGCTGCATCAGCCAGCCCTATCCTGCATGCTGTTCCCAGCTTTTGGTACTATCAAAGTATTCTTCTGGTTTTGATCCTGTGTTGGAGAGTGCCACTGTACGATACTGCAAGTTTCTAATAATTCAGTCTCATAGAAATGAACTGAGTGTTGATTTTAAGGTGTTTGTGCTACCTAATGACTGCACTTCTAGTCATCCCAGTCTGAGCTAAAAACCAGTCTCTTTTTACACTGCCTCCAAATTATCTGGAAAGAAAAAGAGATGCTGAATTTAACAATCACTGTTTCACAGCACATCTTAAAATTCACAAAACTAAAGCTTACCTACAGTCTGTGCCTTTGTTGGAGCTGGGTTGTGAGAACATTCTGTAAGGATATTAATATTGCCTTAAGAAAGGCCTTCAGCTGACCAAGTAAGTAACATGCTAAAAATCTCTTTGGGCAGATTTCCCTGTAAGGGTAATTCAGAAGAACGTTATCACAGAGTTGAGACTTTTCTGAACTACTGCTAAAAAACAGCAAGTGACTGGAATTTCATTTAGTAAGTTGTGAGTACTTGCTGTCTAGAGATCTAAATAATGTATGATTGAAAGAAAGTTACTCTCATACAAGATTGCTGTTGATTCAATAAAGACTGACATCAGCTGTGTGATATGGAAGAGTCTATACACTTAACAGGTTGTTGACCCTTTTTAGCCTTCAGTGATTAGCCCAATCAAGCCTTGTGTTAGAAGAAATCAAGGATATCGTATTGTGTGTACATATAATACAATAAAGGGCACCAGAAAAAGTCCTGTTTTCTTCAGCTCTTGAAAAAGGACTCATCATTTCTTTAGTCACTGCTTGGCTCCTGATATGTTGGAGTTTTGGGGGAAAACTATTTTGCCTGCATTTTTGCACGAGTTGCTGAAAGTCTTATGAGCCATCCTTAGATTTTTTTTTTCTAAATATTTTTGCTTTGTGAAAGTCTGTTCGGTGTGCTGCCTTGTTACTTAAAGCTCTGCAAAGATGTGGTGTTCAAGTATTCTATATTAGAGGACCTTCTATGAGCTCCTTGAACTTAGCCTTCCCAATGAATGCATATAGGTAAGTGCTAATCTTGCTGTTTATAACTTATCACATAGTGATGCTGATGTACCTTTTTACCTATTACTTGTGTTCCTGCCATTTTAAACAGCATCTAAAATCTAAAATCTAAATCTAAAAGTTTGGTTACATCAAGCTGGACTTCTTATCCTGATTAACAGAATTCACAGTTGATTGGGATATTATCAGCAAGGTAAGAAGCAGGAGGAAGTAAATTTAATTTCCATAGTATAAACTTGTGCAATTTTTGCCTTTGGGACTTTCTTTTTTCATATGTACATTGTGAAACCTTAGTGGCTTTGGCTCATTAGTCACACAAGCTACATCTAGTATTAGTGACAATGGAAACATACACAAAAGGAAAATGTGCTTCTTAGGGTTCAAAGTTGGCTTTGAGGTATTAAGTCTAGTTTAGTTCAACTTCCAGGGTTTATTAAAGTGTATGTATGAGGGGAAGCTCCAGAGTAGGGTATCATACTGCTGTGTTTAATCTCTCAAACTGGAACTTCTTGGTTGCCCACAAACCTCCTGCCTTGGCTGAGAGATCAACAGATGATATTGATAGTTTTTGTACTCTCTTTGAAAGGAGGCAGAGAAAGGTCACAGTAATCAACAGAATTCAGAGGTACTTTCTTTCTTCTGATAATTCACAGGCTTGGCTCTATTTTCACTGCAGTGGCAAGAGCCCATCATGATTTGAAAGTGAAATTATATTTATTGTTCACAGTTGTTTTCAAGAGGAATTTTTGCAAGAAAGTATCTTTTCAGACAGAGAACTTCTTTTTGTCATTGACCCTCATTGCTTAAGTTGATGGATTTTTTAAACTTTGCTTTTAAATTTGGAGAGATGACTAGACTGGTACACTGTGGCTCAGTTTGCTGGGGTTTGTAAGCAGCAGGGTATCCCCAGGGGCCCTGCTGGGCAGCCTTCTTAGGTGTGTCTGCTTGCTGCACCTTAATAAGCACAGCTGAAAGAGCTGAAGCCAGCTGCAGGCAGTTCCTGGTAGGGATGAGTTTTGGATTCTGTTCATCATCAGCAAGTGACAGCTTTGGAAGGGTGGTGTTAGCTCAGGCCGAGAAGCCTGGTGTTGAAGGGTTGTGAGTGGCAGGATGTACTGAGCCAGTTCAGTGCCCCTTGACGAGGTGCCTCTGGTGTTTGGGGTAGTCATCTGTAGAGGGTGTTTTTGATACCTTCAGTGAGTGAAATTACATGGGTTATGTGTATATCTTTAGAGTTTGTGTTGGATTTTTCTTATTTAATTGCTTTACAGTATCTTAGTTGCTGATACTAGAAAAGGGGAAACATTTTAATCTGTTACTTTGTGTACTGAATGTTAGTCATCATCTTTCGACATGAAATCGATCAGTTGTTTTACTGAGGGAAGATATCTTTGCAATAATTCAGCCTTTGATCTATGCAGCAAACCATAATGCTTCTCTTGGTTGCTTTCTTCTGGTTTCTGTACAATATTTTGAGAATTATTCTGCTGTGAATCATTATTTGGCAGGTACATGGAAAACTGCAGGATCTAGCTGAAAACTGACAACATTTCGTGTCCTGCTGATCTTGGCCATGTTGCAGAACAGTGGTGGTCTCCTGTACTTAAGACATTTGAATCTTATATCATATTTTAGAGAAGCTTCTGATCTTGGGTTCAGGCTTATTGTCACAAAAAAAAAAAAAAAAAGTTGGATTGAATAAAGTGTCTGTGCAATATATTAAGTAAGTCTTTTGTTATAATGGTCCTCAGGTACAATTAAAGGACAAGGAGCTGTTTATTTTAGCATGTCTACTTTCTCCGCATTTAAACTAGTAATGATATCAATCTCTATCCCAAGCATTTGAAAATGAAAGACCAAATGGTCACAGTTAGCTTAAAAAACTTGTTTGCTTGTTTTGAAAATAAAAGAAAATATGAAACTTTCACTTCATTTGCTTGTTACCCCCTGCCCTTTTTTTACCCCACCAGATGCTCTTCCATACTTTTAGCTGGGAATAGTTAACAGTTCCCTGGTACTGCACATGTATGCTGAAATCCAAATTGAACAACTATAGCATAATTGCTTGAGAGCAGAAGCAGGCACCTTGGGTGAAATACAAAATATTGCATGATTCCTGATTAAAATTTTGCATTGGGAAGGAGTTAAGATTCCCCCAAGTCCAAGCTATGATTATGATACGAAAACCAAAGCGTCCTGCACATGCAGTGCAAAAATGAAAACCACATGTAATACTATAGTGCTTTGAAACAATTGTGAGAACACATGAGACTGCAATAGAGTTTAAAATGTGTGTAAGTAAACATGGTGTGTTTTTTTCCTCTCCTGCCGGTAGATTATCCCCTCATGCAATTTCACTTCATAAAGCACTTTGTGGTTTTACAAGGCTTCTTTGTCCCTCATCTTCAAAAGATACTTGCTTTTGACTTTATTTCAAAGCTTATCCCTTGTTCCCAGGACTTGTCTAAAAGGTTGCTCTAGAACAAGAAAGAATGTTAGTGCCCACTCAGAAACAAAATATTGGAGATGACAGAGGTCTTTGAAATGATATCTTTAGGATATGCCAGGAGCAAACACTTACCAGGCAACAGTGTTTGTGAACAGATTTGATAGCAAATGCAGGAGACATCAAACCCTCTAGTTAGTGACCTGCAAATTGATGGTTAAGCTTCTCTGCTAAGAGGCAGTGTGGAGTTTGTGAGATTCCTGTAGCTACTTTTCAGGAACACTCTTGGCAAGATTTTAAAAGATATTTCTGGGTACTTAGTTGCCTGCAGCTAGTATTAAGCTGAAAGTCTTATTAGATGCTTAACAGCATCATTAGCCACCTAAATACCTTTTAAACTGTTCATCTTTGCCAGAAGGATCACAAACTTTGCTGGAACAGGTCTCTTAAACTTAGCTCTATGCTCAGGTTTCTTGGCCTGTGCTAAGACAGGTAATGTCAGGTAGAAAGTATGTACAAGTAAAACCAGACATAGTTTGAGGACTGTATGGTGGGTTTTTTTCAGGGTCTACTTCACAGAGAAACTTGGGAAAGTAGAGTATCTGCAAGTCTCAAAAGAGTTTGTCAAATAGTTTGTTTCAGTGAGCCATATAAGGGTTCTCTTCAGAGAGGGAAGTAAGGAAAGCCAGTAGGGAAGTGGACTGGCCTTGGAGTTTCAGTTAAGTTCCTAGCTCAAGCATTCTGTATGTATGTCTGTCACACTTTGTTTTTGTAAAAAGGTCAGGGAGTGTCTCTGCTTAACATTCTTACTGTAACAAAGGATTCCTATGCTTGACTTCTTGGTGGCTTCCATTGGTTTCTACCTAGCAATTCCTGGAACAATCCGAAGTCTTCTCTCCTGCAGTTCAGCTTTCCTGCTCTGCTGTGTGCCTTCCCAGCCTTCCTTCAGAGCCTCAGCTCAGGCATGAATGGGCACTGCATACTCTGCTGCACAACTGCCTTAGCATTTAGAAGTTATATTCTGACTTGAGGCAATGAATCACTTTGTAATTAAGATTCCTAAGTCATCCCTAACCATGATCATTTAACAAATCAACACATCATTTGACCATTTTCAGAGAGGTTTGCTGAGGAAACTTTTTTTACTATGGAAAATGAAAGATAATAAGAAAGGATCCTACCAGTATGGTGGTCGCAAGGGAAAGTTCATGAAAAATGGGGTGTTGTTCAAGGATGGAGGAAGGCAGGCCAATGACAGGAGATGCAGAAAAGGTTAAAGTACTTTTCCAGTCTCCTATCAGGCTTTGTAGACAAAACTTTGCTCTTAGAAAAGTGGTTTGGGAGGCAGAGGAGCAGCCAGCAGTATAAAGCAAGAGTATAAGGATTACTTCTCTAGGTAGTTGGATATATTGAAACTGATGAGCCTGCAAGGCTCATTTTGAATGCAGATCTGTCTTCTAGATAGATAAGTTTTTGATATTTGATATTAAAGTCAAATATGTGTAAAATAGATTTTTTAAAATTTTAATTGTGGTCTCCTGGCATAACACTACCTAAACAGTTTCAAAGAAGTCTCCTGGATTTTTGTTGAATTTGTTGGTTAGATTTTTAAATTTTAGATTTTTTTTTTTCTTTTTTGCATCTCTCCCTTCATGCTCGTCTTATGGCCCTTCAGTATATTCTTATTTTTGTGCTTATCTTTAATTAGGTGTTTTCCTACTGTTCTCTTTGTCTGAGCAGGTATGGTGATCATTACAAATATAGCAGACATTTGCCTGGTTTTGAAACTCAAGATGCTAATGTTCAGTGTCATAGAGAGATGGGATTTTTTTATTACCAGGTCAAGCAAGTGTGGTGTAATTAACATGTTTCGTCCAGATCAAACCTCCAGAGCTTTGCTGTCAACACAGAGCAGCATCCTAGAAAGCAGTTTCCTGTTTGGCTGGAGTTCTGTTAGCAGCGCTGCCAAAAGATGCAACTGTTTCCCTTTGCCTCTTCTGCGCCAGCACCAGGACTGGGTGGCTGACCCGGATCCTGAAAGCACTGATCCCACTACAAAATGGGGAATGGAGAGAAAGTGCTACAGCTGGAAGGCTAGTATGTGACTAGTCACGTGACAGCAGCACTAATTTGGCTGTAGTTCATGAAACCACATCCTAGCAGAGGATATATTTGAGTCATGTTCATTTGGTCAGATTTAAAAGGGTTTTTGCAAGGAGTTCAGAAGTCATGAATTTGGCTGTAGCTTCCTAACCAAATGGTAAATCTGTGTTCCAGATTGGGGAATTATAAGAACTTCTTATGGAAACAATAATTAAAAGCATTTTCATATGAAGAAATCTCTTCATGTCAGAGCTGTAGTTAACGAAGCCTCCTGCATCAGGATGATGTGAGACTGCTACATACTATGGGGACTTTTATTCCAGATACATCATTCCTTGCCAAATTTTAGAGAACACTTCCATTTCTAGAAGTGAGTTAATACCATTGTTCCATCTAAAAAGGGAAAACGAAGTGCAAAAAAGGTGGGGAAAGGACAGAGTTCTCGTCAGAATAGGATATTAATTGACCTCTGAGGCTTGATGGTACATTACATACCATTATGTAGTTACAGTGGTATGTAACAGCTGACCTCTGTGTATGGAGAGTAAGCAGATTTTGCCAGCTGGGAAAGAGACATGCCTCCAACTCCATTCCCTTCAACTGCAGCTTCTGAGGAGGGAGTTCCCATGTGACTGGTAATGCTCAGTGTATGGTGAAGTCATGTGGGGTTTGCCTTTTATATAAAAGGTTCCTGGTTTCCTTTCATCAGTCTTCAGAAATTCTTAGCTTATTTTTCTATTTGACACTTTGTGCCTCAGGGGAGATTTCAGTTTAGAGATACTGCATATATGAACAAAACAAATAAAAGTTATTTAGCAACCTCTGTTTGCTGACTGAGTGACCTTTTCAGCTTCTGAAATGAAGATGATATGCGAGATAAAATACGGTACTGCAGTAACAAATCACATCATTTTATTATAGTAATATTATTATTAACACTGTCTTTTTATTAGGATGGTGTTTTGGCGGCAAGGAAGTTACATGAAGATGGGCATAGTTGTGATCTTGTCTCTAGATAAAGCAGTTAAGTGATGAACAATGAGTAGATGTCTTCTATGACTTCATAGAAATCCTAGGAGGAAAATACCTAATTTGTGTGCATTTAACCTTGCTTGAAGTTCAGGGAGTTTGCAGCCCATTGGAATCATTCTTTTTGCTTAGACAGGAAAGCAAGTACCTGCCTCGGGCTGCAGAGCTGGCCAGTGACAAAATCAGTGTGGTGTGCTTCAAGTCACAAGTAACGAAAGGCATACACGGTCATGTCATGAACATTTGCTTCCATTATTTACTTTTTGTCCCACTTGATCACCTCTGAATGTTACTGCAACGCATTGGGATTTTAAGGCCATATAAAAATCATTCCTCTGTTGTTAACACAGGAGACTGAAAAACACATAGTTTGGCCTTTTGGGGCAAACCCTTCTTAATCCAATACAATAATAAGAGTTATCTACAAAGTACTTTAAAACCTGTAGCCTTTTCTCCCCTGAAGAGAAAAGCAGTACCTGCTACCATTATTTTTAGTTAGATGTTTTGGTTTTCACGTGTAAAAAAGTCTGTTTGGTTTTCCTGTTTTGTTTTTAAACTTAAGGTGTTCTACAAGGCTGGGTTTTGTGGCTCTGTGCAGGATGTTTAGTTTTGATGTTGGGAGTAATGTGGGCTTTTTTTTTAATTACTGTTTTAAGATGCAGAATAACAAAAATAATGGAGTCCTTCACTTTTCAGGTTAATGAAAACAAATATTTTAAGTAAATTTTACTTTGTTTTGTTATAAAGTAAGGAAAGACAAAGCAAAAGGGAAAGCTAGCTTTCTGTGGAGAATAAATTTGGAATGCAACAAAACAACTGCTCAGGGCTTTTCAGTGCTTGTCTGTAACCTATCTTGGCAGTGCAGCCTTGCCTGCTAAATTGTGGTGAGCTCCTGTGCAGCTTCCTTCTCCCAGGGGTCATTTTTGTATCTTTCTTGCTCTACTTATAGTATCATACAATGGGGAGATGTGTTAAACAGCTGAGACCTCTGCTTCTCTGTCAAATCTGAGTGAAGCCAATGATTTTAAATATTGTGGAGATAAAAATATGAGGTTTGATGTTCAGTGTGTTTGCATAAGGTCCATTTCCTTACAAGATTTGGTTGTTTCCAATCTTTTAATTTTTTTCGCTGTTTTTATCCAATTACTTGAAAACCCTCAGATTCAAGTGTGTGTTGCCTTTAGTATAAGGTTGTAGTTAGATGTAAGTTTGTATTGGAATAGTCCAAATTATGTATTAGAATCTGTTTTTTCTCTATACCAACATATTAAGACTAAGTGTATGGTTTAGTGTTCTGCCACTGCTTTCTAAAATGAAAATAGCCATGGACATGCTGCCATTGCTCTTGAAGAGGAGAGACAGAATTTGGCAGAAGCTGCTGAGAAGCACAAGTTCACCATAATTCCTTTCTGTCTTTGTATTATTTATTACTTTTGAAAAGATTTTACTGTTTCTCATGCTGCTTGTGGGACAAAACTTGCTTTACTAGATATTTTGGTGTAATTGGAATTCAAGGGAGCAGGACTAGTAAACGCAGAACCAGAGAATGGATGCCTGGAGCACATTTAGGAGTCTCATCAGCCAAGGATAAGGTACAATACAGATGACCACATGGGTCTGCAGGTGCCATATATGATAGAAGTTCTTAAAAGATAGAAGCTCTTCCTAACATTTTCCAGTACACTCATTTTCCAGCAGTTTTTTTAAGGAGCTCAAAAAAATTATTGTATTAGGGCCCAAAAAGTGTTGCTGGGTTATGATGTTTTTTAGACAAAGATGATTCTCATTTGATTTCAGGTAATAACACTGTTTGGGTAGAGAAATGAATCTGATGACATGCACTGGTTACTTTGATATATAGAAGAGCTGAGTAAATTTGCAGGTACTTTTTGGGAACTATGACTTTGTTAGTGCTTCATGCTGGTCTGCTGTTGTGGAAAACCACTTTTGTTTTTGAGCAGCAATTCGTGGGGTAAAGGGCATTGGCACAGCTGTGGCAGGCCAGCTCTTGGGGTATTTGCTCTCCCTCTGCAGCAGCTGGCAGAAGGCTGGTGCATCTGCTTGTCCCATTAGCAGCTGCCCTTCTGGGTCAGAGCTCCAGTGACTGCAGCCTTTGTGGAGAGCTAGCAAACCATAGGAGTTTCTGCCTCTTGCTGTTTGTATATGTGATATTGAAACATAAAGGGGGTTAAAAATGTCAAAAACAGATCCCATACTGCTCTTCTAAGTCTTAAATAAGGAAAGCCATACCTACTACTGTAGAGTAATTTTGCTGATTCCACTTACTGTATTTCTGTAGCACTGGGGCATAGCCCTTAGCAAATTCTCAGGATGTAATAGTGTGTCTGTGCTGTAATACCATCAGTTTGTACTCTGAAACCTCAGCAGTACCTACAGTGTCTGCAAAAATGTAGAAAATGTATCTATGTTGAAGTTGAAAGATATCTTTTACAGCTGTAAAAGTGAAGGCATTGAGGGTGAGGTACTGACTAACTTTGGCATTTAATTGATGTGCTTTTGGTACAGCCTCAACCTAGCTAGGGGAGGATAACTCCTGCAGTCCTGGGCAAGAGGGAAAGGACTGTTCAGATGAGGGACTAACAAAGGTGAAGTTAATCTTTCTGACATTTGGAATAGAATTCACAGTTCTGTTTTGAATATTGAAGTTTTCTAGACCAGAAAGGGGGAAATTACAGTGGCAATAGTGGTATTGTCTACTGTATCAGAGGGTGGAGAGAAAGGATGCCTGGAATTGGAGAGGGCACAAAAAGCTTATCAACAAAGCAGGTGCTGCACTGGAAGACAGTGTTTGTGGTTTTGATAAGCAGATGAGAGAAAATAGTGAAATGATGAAATTCAGAAATAGTGAAACAATGGAAGTATTGAGAAAAACTTTCTCAAAGATTGATGGTAGTGAACGAGAGGGAGCAGAGAAATTGCAGCTCTGTGTGATGTTTGACTGAGACAAGAAAGAATTGAGAAGGAGCAGAAGATAGGAACTGGGTAGTTTTGGATTTTACTCAGATAAGAATAAACCTCAGTATCTGTTGGATGACTGAGTCTTTAAAAGGATGTGGACGAGACAATGCAACTCTGCCCCTTTCTTTAGAATAAAATTACTTTCTTGATGATCGAAACGATACAGCTGATTGGGGGCACCACATTCACCCAGGAAAGGAGTATTCTATTTTGTCTGAAGGTTTTTTTCCCCTCCTGTTACTGGTTTTACCCTTTTTCAATGCAAAAAATGTCCTATTCTTTTTAAATTCCCTGACAAAGTTCTATGTAGTGTCAGATTTTTACTTCGATCTGGTAATTTTTGAAGTACACCAAAGCATGGGATGGTGGCAAGATACTGGTGACTTAAAACCAGCAAAACCTCAGATAATGTTCTGCATTTATGCTCTTTTGTGGGACTGGACTTGGTTTGCTTATTAAGATGAAGTTACCCATTTGGGGAAGACTGTGACAAGTGACATTGGGGGTCAGCAAATTCATTCAATTAAATTTGTATTTAAACTCCTCTTTCTAATTGGGAAACTTAAATTTATTTAATTCTGCCGTGGATATTCCCATATATTTTTATACATATATTTTTTTGCACTTGATTCTTGTAATGGTTAACAACCTGGAATTTTTATGAAACTTTGTATGTATGTATTCATCAAGTTGGTCATTAAGAATTTAAAATCATCTCCCAGGATCTGTAGGCTGAGAACTGACACATGTCAAAGACCTAAGGAGAATGCAAACAGGAGCTAAGCCAGCCCATCCCTGAATAAGAGGGGAAGGAGCCTTTCATATCATGAGCTTGTGTCTTCAGGTGGCATCCATTTGCCTCACTTCAGATGTTTGCATCCTCCTCTCCTTAAGCCAATTGTTTACACTGTTGTCAGTGGAAAGGCACAGGCATTTCTGAGGCCTGACTTGTGATCTTTTGTAAGGTGAGATGAACGAGACCTTCAAGGGCGGATTGTTCCTTTGTGAAATGGAGCTTGAAGTAACCAGAGTCCATGCAGATGTTTTCATCATGGAAAACCACATCTGGGGCAGAACATGACCACAATGCTGGAGGACATGCCTGACACTGGACACTGCTAGAAACAAAAGAAAAAGAAAGAGGCTAGGAATCTCTGCTACCTGGGAATCTGTATCAGAAACAATGTCTTAATAGAGCTCTTTGAGGAGCATAGCCTGTCTGAGAACTGTTGGTTTCCTATTTTGTGGGTTTAGTTTTGGGAAGCGAGGGACTTACATAACGACCATGTCATCACACCCACAGCAGCAGAGTGGTGACACAGTTACAGGGTACGAAGAGCAAACCAAAGATGCTGTTTGCTTGGGAATTTTAAACCAAATGGACTGTTTGAAGGTGTTTAATTGTAGTGATGTGAGTTTTAATTTTTCAGTCCTTAATTTTGTGGTAGTCATTGCCTGTTGAAAATGTGGCTCCAGAACTCTTGTGAGAATATGTGTTGCTTTTTTTCTTTTTATTTTTTTCTTCTAAGCCTCTTGATATTACACTTCAGAAAAAATTTTAGAAACCTGTTTCACAACATTTTATCCACATACTTTTTTTTATTAACCATTTTGTTAAATATTGAAGATCTTCCTTTTTTTTTTTTTTTTTTTTAATGTTAGGAAGTTTGGAGCCACCTTTGTGGATTTGGGGCACATTGATCTGACAGCATTGTAGGAACTTTTTGATTTAATTACTTAGGCAGAAGTCATCTGAATTTATTTTTGTTGTTATTACGTATAGAGAGTGTTTTTTGACATGCTTTTGAATAGTCCACTCAAAACTGATATAACAGAAGAGAATGCAGTTAAATGATGTTTTGCCTTTTTTTTTCTATTAATCTTTCAGTGGAAAAGTAGCAGCTAGTAGGGTGGAGTTTTAGTTTCAGTGGAGTTTCAGCGTTTCACTTTTTATTCATTGTGACCGTGTCTCAAAAAAATAATTGACAACAAAAGAATTGGATTTTTTGGCAGGTTTTCTGGACTATGATCATCTAATTACATTTGTTAACCTGCAGTAAAAAGCAATTGTCAGACCACAGGACATGTTGATGTAATTATTTTCCCTGTTTGTCTTGTGATAGGAAAATGCATACAGACAGATCAATATAACAATCCCTATTAAGTGGTTCTGTTCTGTGAGAATGATGCTAAAGCAGATGCTTTTCTGAAACTATCTTGTTGATAGTTTCAGAAGTTTCACTGGTCATAGTGAAAGAGACAAAGGTAGGGAGGGGAAATCTGGTACAAGCTATATTATGCTTCATTTTTTCATGGTGAGTATAAGAGAAGGTACTCTGGTAACCCAGCCTTTCTGGAGTAAGTTTCTGAAAGCTTTCCTTCAAGCAGTTCTGAGCATTCACCAGTCCTCATTTTATTCTAGAGGGTTGTGTCCTTCTTTGTTCTTCTGAAACTCTGTTAGATGCTTATTGGAATTGTTTTGCTAATGATTCCTGACACTTTATTTCCTACTTTAACAGCTTGCTGAGCAGGGTACTGATATTTTTATGCATCTGTTTATCATAACTACCAAAATCTTGCTGCTAGCAGGTAATTGTATACTCAAGCTCACAATTGTCTTTCTGAAGTTAGTGTTGTTTTCCCTATGTGCATGATTTATCTACAGTGAATGTTACCTGCCATTTTATTGTCTATTCAGTAGTTTTTCATAAAGCCTTTTTTGGCTTGTTCTGGTTTAAGCCCATTTGGCAACTAGAGCACCACAGAGCAACTTGCTCAATCTCCCCCCTCCCCCAGCCCCAGTAGGATAGCGGAAGAGAATTGAAAGGGTAAAAGTAAGAAAACTTATGGGTTGACATAATTTTAATAATTAAATATAGTAATGGTAATAAATTGTAATAAAAAGGAAAGTAAAAGAAGGAAACGGAAAATAAACCCCAAGAAAGACAAGTGATGCAAATGAAAATTATTGTTCACCACCAAATGATGCCCAGCTAGTACCTGAGCAGAGGCCCACTGTCCATGTTCCCCCAGCTTTATATACTGAGCATGACACCATATGGTATGGAATATCCCCTTAGTCAGTTGGGGTCAGCTGTCCTGGCTCTGTCCCCTCACAACTTCTTGTGCACCCTCAGCCCCCTTGCTAGTGTGGTGAGAGACAATAAAGGTCTTGTCTCTGTGTAAACACTGCTCAGCAATATCTAAAACATCCCTGGATTATCAACACATTTTTTCCAGCACAAATCCAAAACACAGCCCCATACTAGGTACTGTGGAAAGAATTAAGTCTATCCCAGCCAAACCCAGCATATTTTTGTAGTTTGCATTTTTCATTTATTACCTTGAGACCTTGAAGGTCTTTGAAAGTCTTTTGAAGGACTGGAACTGGGTTAGCCTTCTGCACTGGTTTGTGGCTAGAACTCCAATAGACTTTTAAGTCAGGACGTTCCATTACAAAAGCCATGCTGACTCTTCCTAACAAGATTATATGTATCCCGATAGCTCCTAATTCCATTCTTCTTTGCAGTTTTTATTTGTATGTGCAGCACAAATCCCAGGCTTAATGTCTTGCCCGTAGTCTCATAAAAGTCTGTCACCTTTTCCACCACACAGTCCTCTGCTTCCAAGATAGTTTTAATTGAGAGGTGACACACCGTTGTGCTAGTAATTCACTGATTTCATGCTTCAGTTCCTTTAGGATTCCTGAGGTGAGTGCCGTCTGGCCCCAGTGAGGTGTTAACGTTTGTTTTGTTTGTTCCTGCTGTTCTTGCTCATACAAATCATTGCAATTTCAAAGACATCATGGGTTCCCCTGCAAAGAGGGGTCCTGGTAGGGGAATTCTGAGAAACAGTGTTGCAATATTCTACCAATAATGTGACAAAACTCAATGAGACTTTATAGGAGGGAAAAGTGATTTGATTTCATTTTAATACAAAACTGGTTTCATTTCACACTCTCACACCTGCGTATTTACAATCACCAAGATACTTCTGTCCACACAGTTTAGGATTCAGGCACCGAGGTGTGTGTACCCAAGTTGTTGGTCCAGGATTCCTTGCAGTGATGTGGAAGACAAAGGAATCCAGCTGTTGAGTTCTCATTGAAACTTCTGGACCCTTTTTCTGTCAGGCATGTGGTTAATCCCTCCATCCTTTCTCATGTCTGCATTATTTCAAATTAGTTTCAGTCTCTTTTTTTAGACTTCTTTTCTGGATTAGAGTATCCTGAAACACTACAGTAAATGTTCTGCAGTTTGTTGACTTGCCAATATAAATACCATCAAAAATGTCATTACTATTTTCCCTCTTCTTGGGTTTTTTTTCCCCTCATGTTTCATGCTCAAGCATTAACATTTATTCTCCATACTAAAGTTCGTATTTCTATCAAGTTTCTTTACAGAGACTCCCCAGCATTGTGTACTGTCACCATCACTGCAGTGAATCTGCCTGATTGATGTATTTTCTGTAATGCTTTTATCTTCTGAGTCTTCCTTTACTATTCTGATGATGAGTTGCCTCCTGGAGTTTCTGGCAGGTTTCCTCTTCCTGATGTGCTTGAAAAAAGATTTATCATTAGTCTCTGCCAGTTGTTCATCATATCTTTTGTTTGTTTTGCCTGCCTTGGTGTGCTTCTACATTTAATTTGCCAGACTTTATGATCTATTGAACCATGTTTTTCTATTTGGGCTTGACTTCAGCTTTTTTGAGGGTAACCTCACTCCTACACTGCTGTTCTAACCATTCTATTTTCCTTTCTTCCTTTCTCAAGTTTTACTTAATAGGAAATATGTACCTGCCTTGTCTTTCTTATCTTTGTTCATAAGCTCCACAGTGCCTGCAAAGATTTAAATTCTTTATCTAACCCTTTCAGATTTTTTAACAAGTTCCCTTCTCATTCTTGCACACTCTGAAGCTGGATGCAACTATAGGTTTATTTTTCACCTCCATTGCTCCTACTGGGAGCTATTGCACAGAGGAGTTTTCATAATCTTGTAGCTGAAGAGCCACTCTATATTTAGGACTAAATCAAGGATTGCATTTTCTTTAGTGGGCTTCCTAACCAGCTGCTCTGTGAAACAGTCATTGATATACTGAAAAAAAAAAAAGTCACATCCTGGTACGATGGGATGTTTGTGATCTATATTGAAAAGAAGTGAGCTAAAGTCTCCCATTACAATACTCCACTTTCATCATATCACAGTAAGTGTTGCTATTCATATTAGGTGGTCCAAACATCTTCCTGTATCAGCCTAGAATCTAGGACGTGAGGATGCTGCTTAAATTGTGTAAATGATAGCTTTGTCTGTTTGAAAGAAGAGGAACTGAATATACTTGTAAATCAAAGTTGTACTTGATTTAGCATAATTAATATAGATAATTAGCATAGAATTTTTGGGCTTGAAAGAGGCCTTTTAAATTCATCTAGTCTATCCCCCATGCCATGGGCAGTGACATCTTTCACTAGACCAAGTTGGTCAGGGCCCCATCCAACCTGGCCTTGAACACTTCCAGTGATGGGGCATCTGCAGCTACTCTGGGCAACCTGTTCCAGCGCTTCACCAGCCAAATTGTAAGAAAATGTTTTCCTTGTGACCAATCTAAACTTACCCTCATCAATTCAAAGCTGTTTCCTGTTCTCCTATCATTACAGGCTGTGGAAAAGGTCTCTCTTCTTCTTTAATATTTGCTCCCTTTACGTATTAAGAAGCTGCAATGAGCTGTTGCCGGAGCCGTCTCTTCTCCAGGTTGAGTCTTTCTCTACAGGAGAGGTGTTCCATCCCTCTGATAATTTTTGTGGCCCTTCTTTGGATCTGCTCTAAGATATTCATGCTCTTCCTGTGCTGGGGACTCCAGATCTGGATGCAGTACTCCAGTTGGGGTCCCATGAGAGCAGAGAGGAAGAATTGCCTGTTGGCCACTCAGTTAAGTGCAGTAATTTTTATGACTGAAGTGTTGAATAAATAGTTTGCTAAAGGAAAACCAAGGACAGAGAAGAGGAGAAATTCTTTTTGTGTTAAAGATATCTTTACTTAATCCCACAGCAATGTTGACAAGCCTCTAAAGGTACAATGAAGAAAAAAAAAAAAGTGATGCTATTTCTCTTTAGATTCCTCAAGTAGCCTATTTCTTTTTTATCTGTCTTCTGAAGTACAGGGTACAGTATTCAGAGGGACTTCAACTGCTCTGTCAAATTCCAGAAAATAGTATTTTAACATGCACAGTGTAAAAAAATTCCATCATTTCTTTTGATCAGCAAAGCTGAAAGCAACTCATGCTGAATGTCTTCTGTATTTGCTTCTGACTAAAAGAAAGGGAGGGATGGAGAAGAGTGGTAAATTGGATGAAAGTAGCTATTAAGCAATGGCCTGGAAAGAATACTTCAGAAAATCAAAGAATTTTTCAATGTCTGAGGACAGAAGATTTAGTGGTTTCTTGAAGACATGCTGTAAGGGCACAAGTACAAGCTGTTTCTTTGGGAAGAATAGATAGCCATAATTGCTGCTGCCTAATTACAAGTTTTTCATTAGTCAGAAACTGAAGAAGCAATGCAAAAAAGGGGTACTAGGTCAGCTTTTGAACATGTCTTAAAAAAGAATAGTACTCGGGTGTAGAGACATTATCAGAAGGACTTGGTACAAAACAAGAAAGGACTGGCAAAGCTGCAGAAAGAAAACATTCTGTAAATATGTTAGTAGCAAGGAAAATCACTAAAGAAAGAACTTGTCTGTTAGGAGAAAGATGAGAAAGTTAACAACAGATGTTGCTAAAGAGGTTGTAAGCACCATTTTTACTTTACTGATCAGGATTAGCTGTGAGCAGACAAGCACAAGGGCTAAGAGGTCGGGACACAGCCTAGCATACATATGCAGAGGCTAAAGCTTGGGGGCCTTTTGAAAATACTCTTACAGCAGATAGAAAGTTTAGGCAAATGACTAAAATGGGTTGATGCTATTAGGGACCTTATTTGAGAGTGAACAGAAGATAACTGAAATCCTGGAAAACCAAAGAAAGGCCGACTTAGTGCCTTATTCTTAGGGGATCAGGGGTTGAAAGTATGGAACCACAGGCCAGGCAGATTAATTTCTAGAAAAATACTAAAAAAAACCAATTTGCAGGCATTGAAAGAAAGTGAGGTGCAATAAGCAACAACAAAGAGACTGGGCAAAGACAAGTCACTTTGAATCAGTTTGCCTTCCTTCTGTGACAGAGCAACATGCCTGCTGGATATGGGAGAAATAAATTTGATACATCTTGACTGTAGGAAAGCTTTTGACCCTTTTCTAATGCTCCTATGAACAGGGTGTAAAAATACTAACTAGTTGAAGTTTTGTACAAAGTAGATAAAGAGCCAAATTTAGTGTATGGTTAGGGTAGTTTGTTTTTGGCTGCAGAGAATTTCCGGATTTTGTAGTAACCTCTCTACTATCAATTAGCCTGCTACTAATTGATACTAATGCTGCGAACAAGAAGAAATACTAATTAAGATCTGTTCAGCAAATTGTATCAGAGCTGAAATCTGTGTTAGAGAACAGATAAAAATTGAGGTTTTCTTCTTGTAACATTGCAAAAGGTAAGCATGAAGCTGGAAAATAGTCAACTATCACATGGGAAATGTTTGTTAGCAGGTCTGAATAAAAGAATTTTGAAGTTGGAGTTGATTCCAGCTGAACACTAACTGGGAATGACATCTTGTTGGAAAACATTGCCATTGGCTTTATAAGCAGAGTGGTTATATCCAGTACTGGTCCGGCTCAGAAGATACCAAGTAAGCAGTGAAATGAAATGTGTGCTGCATGGGGCTTCAGGCTTCAAAAAAGATTTTTGAAAGCTTGGAGACAAGCTAAATGCAAGAGCAGAAAGAATGAGCAAAGTTCTAGAAAACTTCCATGACATGGCCCATGGCTGTGGCAGTCTGTGTCTGCAGTTCTTGTTCACATTACTGTACTGCCTGTGCTACTGTTTACTGTCAGTTACAGTAAATCTTGTATAGAATCACGAGTTTTATTTGTCCTTTTAATATAATCTTCATAAAACTGCATTAAAAAGGGGTCAGAGGCTGGGGCAGAAGTCCTTATTCAGAAAATGTTCTTACTGAGATGGCAAAATCTAGTACTTAAAAATCGAGAAAGGCCATTCCTTGTCTGCATAAGTCCTTTCAGCCTCCCTGTATTAGCACAGGCAGTCTTTTTAGTTATGCAGTCGTGTATTGTTTATCTCATACAGCTTTCTAGTTTCACATATCACATGTTAAGAATGCACACAAAACCAGCAAAGGGATATGTTCATTTTAATCATGCTTGCTATTGCCAGTATTTAGTTTGATGCAGTCTAGTGTTTGTAAGATTTTGGGCTTTTTTAAACTCATGGTTGTACTTGTATAGGATGCAATATGGATCCACTTCAGTCAGCAGTAAGATGAATTTGGTTGGTTTAATATTCAATCATTTACATTCTCATTGTGTGATTTTAGTATCAGAAGATACTTAAGAAACTATTGCCTTAATATAGTCAAGGAGAATTACTTGTACTTTATTGCTTATTATAGTTTTCCATGATAACTGGTGGTATACATCAGTTAAACTATCTCAATGGCCATATTAAAACCAGAATGTTCACCACTTGCAGAAGATGAATTTAGCATTGATAGCATTTTGTTCTTTCCATTCATGCCATAAATAATATTTCATTACTGTGCTGTAAGGAAATTAATTTAGTTATATGCTATGCTGATAAAAAGATTACTACAGTGATGAATGTGAACTCATAGGTGAGCAAGGTCTTATTCTGATCTTTCTTCAGCTGATGTAACTGCAGTACAACTGGAAAGAATTCCTGGTCTGTTTTTTATAGAGAGAAATGGATAACATTTGAAGAGGCACTTACACTGCGTGCTGAAGGGTGTGGGCCATATATTTTTGGAAGGTGACTTTCTTGAACTATGTATTTTGAGCTCTCTGTTTCAGTCTGATTCCCTGCAGAAGAGAGAATTTTCTGTTATCCTGTAAAACTGAATAATTTGTACTTGCACTATGCAAAAATATCTTAAAATACCTGTAGAAATGCAGAGCATTGGATTTGGAGATTACCATGAAAGCACACTAGTCGGTGCAAAATGCTGGATGGCCATATTTAAAAAATAAAAAACCCCAAACAAACCAACTAGCCAAGCAAACAAACAAAACAACAACCAAACAAACAAAAAATCAAAACAATACCCAAAACCCCCTGAAACATACCCAAACAAAAGCAAAACTGCAAAAAGCAAATCTGTTTCTTCTTTACCCCTTCTTATGCCTGCCAGTTTCAAACCTGAGCAGTGCAATGAGAGGCTGTAATTGCTTGCCAGAAGGTATAGAGGAGTTTAGGGAGTACCCTTCATGTGAAACATTTGTTGAGTAACTTAGAGATTTCTGATTGTCCTACTGAAATCCACGGACTGAAAAGCTCAGAAGTGGTGGAGGTAACAGCAGTGGTTGTCTTCTCTCCAGTATTTCTCTGTAAGTTTCCAGGGGGTTGTACTGATGAAAGCTCCTGGCATGTCTGCAATGCAGTCAGAACTTGTGGCTGCAGTTCATTATGCATACTGAGCTAGCCTTAAGCCAGCTGGAGGCTGTTCTCCAGCCACAACAGCACAGGTTCTGACCACTCGTAGCAGACTCTGCTTTTCCTCATTCCTGGTAAACTGCCTTTGGTGCAGGGAACTAGAGGCAGTGAACAGAAGACTAGAACCCCTATTTTAGTAATGGGAATGGAGTGAACATGCAAGGGAGAAACTCACACAGAGTCTCTTGGCAAAAAGAACCAGAAATTGTTGTATGCTAAACAGTTTCCTCTCCTTCCTTCTTTCCCTAAACTTATCTCTCTGCAAACATTTTTAAATTGTCTAACTGTTAAATACTAAGCTTCACTTATCCACGCAAATGTGTATGAAGGCATTTTAATGAGCCTGTAAGGGGAGTGAACTCTGACAAAAGGAGCTGTAGCTGTTCTTGTAGGGCAACTTCATAGATTGTCCTGCAATAAACAGCTGAACAGAAGAGGATAGTGTTTGAGTCAATTATGTTGCTTGATTTTGTCAGCTGGCATATGGTAGCTGCAGTCCTTAAATGGGTTTAAAACAGAGATCTCCTGCTGTGCTGATAGCTAAATCTGATTATTCAGTGATCTGGCTTTTCCTGTGAGATACCAGAATTAAACAAGGCAGCATATTTATTGTGACATGCACCAGAACCGCATCAGTGCATCCTTTAATAAGGAATTTGTGGTACTAGCTTTGTGTCATTAGACTACTGGAGGTGAGATTTGACTGTTCCAGTGTGTCTGGCATTTATGAGCAGGTAATAAAAGGTGTCTTATGTGTTACCCTAGAATTTACCATAGCTTCACTCTGAAGCAGTAGCTCACTAACTACTAAGAACAACTTAGTAATCCTCACTGTGATACTAGACACAAAGATAATGTATTGCAATATTTTTCTTTCCTGCAGTGTTCATAAAGAAAATGATGTCTAAGTTCAGTTCTGGTGTCAGAAAAATTTGCAGACAGACATGCAAAACATGGAGCATTTGCAATTTAGAACTTGCTTTAGACCTTCTTCTTCCATGTTATATTGTATTTCTCCAGATATAAATTTATCAAAACTATGTTTTCTATCTCTTTTGTAAGTGTGGTAGACATTTAGGTGTTATCCATCATCTTCTGCACCTTAGAGATGAGGAACACAACAGAAGTTTAGTGGCATTGGTCAAAACTCAACAATGAATGATCTGGTCTCCTGAGTTCCTGGACAGTCTTAATCCTTTCAAGACAAAACTAGTAAATCTCAAATGTGAGAAGTAAAGGGATTTAACTAAAGAAAATGCTGTTTTCCAAATCAACTATTTATTATGACCATTCACAATATTTGGTTGGTAGTTTAGATCCTTTTAGTGTTAGGGGAGAGCTGTGTGACTTTCCTGCCACTTTGTAAACCCAATGCATATCCACAGTGTTTTTGGAGACTTTGGACTTATAGGTCTTGACAGGGCAGGTATATTGAATTTGTGTAGAAGAATGGTTAGTTCCTGCTTGCCTGGGATTAACTGCTTCTTCACAACACTGTTGTTCTGTGCTTTTTGTGTGACAGCTTTGGTATCACTGTGGAGCAGCACAGTTGTAGGTACTTGGTGATGTGATAGGCTTGAGGGATTGCAAGAAGGCTCCAGGTTAAGCTGCTGCAGCAGCTGCCAGGGCAGTGAATCCAGTCTTTGCCCTCATGTCTCTCTTCTTAAACTTGGGAGTTGCCCTGAGGAAATGAAGCTGTCTGGAGCATAACTAAGTGAAATCTCTTGGGGGCCCATATCCAGCATCTGTACTACAGGTTGAACTATATAAAAATCCTTCCAGTCAGTTTCTGTGCATTATCTAAAGCTTGTAGTGCTGTGAGCAGAAAGATTTGCAAATACTAGTTACACAAAAGTATACAGAAATTAGAGAAAGCTGATAGTGATGTTGTTTTAATGTAAAATATCTGTGTGCTTGAAGCTTTTGACTATTTTTGCAAATTGATGAGAATTTTTTTTAGTGTTGGCCTTGGTTGATGGTCGTCAGCACTGGTGCTGGTGTGTATCAAGTCTGTGCTCAGGCTGAAGTACTGTGGTATTTGTTCTCTGCAGTGCTTCTGGCTTTTTCAGAAGGTAATCCAGGAAGTGATTGCTTCTTTTGAAAGTTTGTACCTGTTTTTCTCTGTTAGCACCGAGAAGTTGTACTTTGGAGCTGGCTTTTACTTGTTTTCAAGAATGGGATCTGTAAAGTGCAGCTGGTGTTGGTTGTATCTCTGTTTCTTATCAGATACTTCAAAAACTTGATTTGCTCTTCAAAGAAAATGTTTTCCGTAGTTGTCCATATCATTAGAAGACTTTCCCAGTGCTCAACTCAGTGCCAGAAAGGAAGATGGGAAAGAAACATGTAGGAAATAACTTTTGTCACAAATTCAATACCCAAGCCCAAGAAAACATTCTGCTTGCCATATGGATAAAAACCTATCCTTTGATAGTTCTGGAGAGAAGGAGAGGAGAAAATGTAATAGCACAGTGGCTGGGACATTGGCGAGAGGTGCAGGTTTCTTGGAGCGAAGTCTCTGCTGTGGCTTACTGACACCAGTGATGGCTGTGCCACGTCACTGTTAGAGACTTGCCACAGAATATTTGTTTTCTCTGTTGCAACTCTCCTGCTCAGTTTCTCAGATCCCAGCTCCAAGTGCCTCACCTTTGCATGTAGCATGTTCAATAGATAAGCAAGCCCTTCACCCAGGAGGTTCGGAGGCATCATGTCCAAGCCCAGTGTGCAGCCCAAGTTAATAATCCCTGCTGGGTTGCTGCTAGTCCTGTCATAAAGGAAGCATAATGTGTAAGGCTAAAAAGACCTTAATATTGAGATGGCAAAAATACATTGGGGCAAAAATACATTGGCAGAGGAGCTTGTAGTCTAATCTGATATCAGCTAAAGGAAACTTAAATGAACAGGAAAAATAGATGATGACCAAGGCTCCTTTCCCAGCTGGGAGTTTTTTAGTGCATGGTTTGTTGCTGTAGGGAACCTAAGCATGATCAAAGTGGGTACTTTTCACTTGCATCCATGTGTCATTCCTAGGTGCGTATGGAACTGGACTATGAATGTAACCCTCATTTCCAAGTATTTGATTGCAATTATAACACTGGGGGCAAGGGAGGGAGATTAGCAAAGTCTCTCTACCTTCAAAACAAACTGAAATGAAGAAACGTAAACTAGATCACTTCTAATGTTTTAAGACTTTTTAAGTCCTTCAGAAACATGGTGATGATTTTGTTTCATAACATTCTCTGGTTGTTTTTGTGTGTGTGTTTTTTTCCTCTGAAAAACATATTGCAGTAAATGGAAATCCTATTGCTGAAATTGCCATTTGAGTCTCAATAAATACCAAGACTTTCTGATAATCACAAATAAAAGCAAAAGATGGCCTTTAGTGACAAAAAAGAGACTTGCTTGTAGAAGGAACTGCATATACTCCTGTACTGTAATTACAAAGAAGAAATCAAATTTACATTGCTTACAGTCAGCCTAGGACCCAAACACCATCCATTGATACTTTTAAATGCTGCTTATCAGATGCATCCAAATGTCTCCTGTCCCATTTCTTTTGTTTGTTATTCTGTAGAAATAATTTTCAAAGGAAAAATGTTTCCTGAAAATCAACAAAAAGGTATTAGTTACTCTGACATGGATTCAGGTTATCTGAATCAATGGGCATACTTTTCACTATAGTTGGTGGCACATTCAAGTTATTCATAATGCAGTGGGGCATTTGCACAAACGAGGATTGGTAACTGGGACAGCACTCTTGATCGTGTAATGCAGTTGCAGTTGCAGTTCCCAGAGCGCCACGTCAAGCTCTAAAGGGTTGGCATTCGTCATAGAATGATGACGTTGCAAACAACCTATCGAACTAATCAAACAAGCCAAATTAGTTAAGTGTTTAATCTTATTTCAAAGTTCTTTCGTTGGCTGATATAAAAACATTTACAAACCAAATTTATTTTTGTGTCGAAGTTTGTTTTCAGTAGCTCAGACATGGATACATTTCTCCTGAGAACAACCAGTAAGTCCTTAGTGCTTTTTCACCCTTTCAACTGAAGTGTTTCAGTTAAGTTTTTCAAGTGGACTTTCCAGTTGTGGGCAGGAGAACACAATGTACCCAGCCTGGGATTACTATTCCCCCTGCCCCTGATTATTGAGCATATGCAATGTCGTACAGTTTTAAGGGAACAGAGAACTTCAGCAGAATAAGTTCTCTGTGCTGCTTTGGGAACATCAGGACTGACACCTGCAACAAGGTTTTTATGGCCTGGGGGGAAAAAAGAGATGAAAGAGAAAGATCAGAAGAAATAAAAGGATTTGGTATGTAATCCTCTCTCAGAAGATTCTGTGCAGTCTGGGTGGTATTGATGGTTGTTGGGGAGAGGGATATGAAACTTCAGTTTTCTCTGTGAAAAAAACCCTGATGGTTGACCCTGGTGCTGCAGAAATGCTGTTTGTTCTTCTTCAGAACCTTCTGACTGCTCTGATCCTTCCAAGATTTTGCAAGTGATTCCTATATGAAGCATCTTAGACCTAACCCACCTTCGGAATGTTGCTTCTTTTGCAACCATTCAAGGCTAAGTGTTGGCCCAAGTTCTACCAGAGTCCCCTGTTCCCTTATACAACAGGCTGAAAGGAAGTTCCAGGAGGAGCCAGGCCCACTGAATGAGTGCCTGAAGTGGGGCATTTTGCATGGCTCCCTTCTCTTTGAATAATAGGAATACCAGCATCAGGCTTTCTTACCAGGCACTGTGATACATCCTCTCAGAAGTTTATTCTTCCTTTGCAGGCAGATCTTTTACTTTGATTGCTTTTGCCTTTACAGAAACAAAGCCTAAGCCACCCAGAAAGTCTTCATTTGCTCTGTGTGACTTCTGGTATAGTTCATGCATTCTATGTTTATCATCTAAACCACAGTAAACCCACAGTCACAGCTTTCCAGTTGTTCACGGGAGTTTTCTACTTTCATCAGATAACATTGCATTGAGTACTAGTTCTTTTTGTTTACTCATAGGGCTGTTAATGAACTCATTTTCAGGGCAGCCTGAGTTGACAGGTCTCTTTTTATTCCCTAAAGCAGTGTGCTAAATATTAGATTTCCTGATCGCTTTGAATGTTTGCTTTTGTGATTATGCAGAATTATTCTAATATTCCTGATATAAGCAAGTAAAATTGCATAAAAGCAAAGCAAGTGGCTGGGTGATACAGTAGAAGACAGACATCTCTGGTGGAAGTTCTCTCACTGCAGCCAACACTGACATTACGCTGATGTGTGCCTCCTGTCATGTCACTGCTGTGCATTCGGGTATTAGGCAAGTCTGACTACCTGAACGTATCTTCATTAAAGTTAAGAATCCAAAGGCCAAAACCAGCCTTCAAAAGAGTAAGGATCTAGGATCTACATCTGATTGTATTCATCAGGAATCAGGGTATTTTGAAAACTGTATTTCCTCTATTCTAGATACTATTTTGCTACAGTTATTAAAAACAATATATAGTTATATTGCCTTCTTGGATTCAAAATAACTCAGAAGGAAGAAAATAAGAAACACAATTTACTGTACTGACAATTTTTGTCCTGCTTTTGATGCTTTCTGTTTCAAGGATATGTTAACTTGATATGTTTTTTGTGCTGTGGTGAATGTTTCAGAACTGTGAGTGATTGCCCTGACTTCAGAGGTAGGACTGCAGCATTTGAGCTGTCTCTCTGCACATCTGCCTTTTGGTCATAGCGTTTAGCTTAAAATAGCCTGTCACAAGGGTGAAATGAGTTTTCATATCTGATTTTCTGTAAATCCTATCCATCTTCCTCAGTGGCTCTCAAAGAAAGATGCCCATCTATTAAAACCACCAAATTTCCCCCTTAAATACCATGAACAAAAAGAGTCCCATTCTCTCTCATTTCCATGTGTGCTGGCATTCCAGACTTGCTGACTCCTGAGAAGTTATTCTCCATGACTTGATTGTGAAAACTTCAATTTTCTTCTGTCTCGTAATCTCAGTGTTTGCTTGCTAACCCCTGCATTTTAAGCATCAGTCCCACCAACACTGAGATGCGTCAGTCTTACAACCGGGGGATCAGGCCTAACCAGCATGGTTTTATGAAAAGCAGGTCTTGCTTGACCAACTTGATCTCCTTCTATGACAAGATGACCTGCTTAGTGAATGTTGTCTACTTAGACTTTTGTAAAGCCTTTGACACCATTTCCCACTGCGTTGTCCTGGAGAAACCGGCATCCCATGGCTTAGACAGGCACGCTCTTTGCTGAATAATAAACTGTCTGGACGGCCAGGCCCAGAGAGTGGTGAAGAATGGAGTTACATTCAGCTGGTGTCCAGTGACTAGTGGTATTCCCCACGGCTCTGTATTGGGGCCAGTCCTGTTTAATGTCTTTATCAATGACCTGGATGAGGGGATCGAGTACACCCTGTTCAGTCAGTTTGCAGATGACACCAAGCTGGGTGAGAATGTTGACCTGTTGGAGGGCAGGATAGCTTTGCAGAGGGATCTGGACAGGTTGGATCAATCAGCCAAATCCAGTTGGATGAGGGTCAACAAGGATAAGTGGGTCCTGCAGCTGGGTCACAACAACCCCCTGCAGTGCTACAGTCTAGGAGCAGAGTGACTGGAAAGCTGCCCAGCGAAAAAGGACCCAGGGATGCTGGTCAACAACTGGCTGAACATGAGCCAGCAGTGTGCCTGGGTGGCCAAGAAGGCCAATGACATCCTGGCCTGTATCAGCAGTAGTGTGGCAAGCAGCACCAGGGAAGTGATTGTCTCCCTGTACTCGGCACTGGTGAGGCTGCAGCTCAAATCCTGTGTTCAGTTTTGGGTCCCTCACTACAAGAAACACTTTGAGGTGCTGGAGGGAGTCCAGAGAAGGGCAACAGAACTGGTGAATAGTCTAGAGCATAAGACTTATGAGGAGCGGTCAAGCTTTGGAACAGGTGCCCAGGATAGTGCTTGAATAATCAACCTCATAAGTATTTAAAGGACTAGGGGATGTGGCCCTGAGCGTCATGGTTTAGTGGTGGACTTGGTAGCTCTGGGTTAACAGTTAGACTCAATGATCTCAAAGGTCTTTTCCAACCTAAATGATTCTATGATTCTAAAGTGGTCAATAAAGTTGCCATTCATTCCCTATATTATCAGCAGAATTACCCATCTGAGAAGATTTAATATTGGGAGGATTTGACTTGCAGACATTTTGTTTGGCTTCAGATTGTAAGTAAAAAATGGTCAAACATGAATCAGTCCTTGGTTTCCTCAATATCTGAGTCAGTTCTGAAAATACGCATTAGGAGACTGGGATAATATTTTCTCTGGCCTTTATTTCATGGTTATCTGCAGTGCTACGCATGTAAGAAGTGATGAAAAATAAATACAGTGGTAGATTTTTTATTGTCAATAAAACCTTCACATTATGTTGCAGTACAACTATTTTGTGATATATAAAAGTAATTTTTTGACAAACTTTTGTTTATATACTGACACAGAAGGAACTTGTGTGAAAAAATGATCTTTTGGAGGATTCATAAAGCTTGAGTTGCTACACACATATAAGAAATTTGTCTTGAGCTTTTTACCCAGGAAGGGTGAGTTCTGCCCTGATAATATAACAACATTCAGGGTCATTTTTAGATTCTGGCTTTCTAGGCAAACCTGATTAGCTTGAGGATGCAATTGATTAAAAATAACATGCATATTTATTCTCTTTTCCCTGAAAAAACTTCATTGGGAGTTATCAGTTTTGCCTTGGAAATCAATGGCTTTTGTCTAAGAAAAAAGAAGCTTCATCAAATCTCAACCTCAGTAGCTTTTAACTAACCATGTTTGGTTTTTCCAAACTGCGAATCTGCAAGTTCTTCCCACGCCCAGATCTGCACACACAGATATGTGAAAATCAAAGGGCATAATCTGGTAGAAATTCTGCTGTCATAATAGCATATACAAGATGATGACAGTTTTGGCTGAAGTACATTTTTCTAACAGGCAGCATCTGGCCTTTGGTATTAAAAGTATGTCTGTGAATAAAATTCAGTTTATTTACATTGTGTTATCATAAGACTTTTTCAGCAACATTTGTCTTTTAAGTACTGGCTGGAGTGATTCATTGCTAATGATAAACATTGTGCCTCTTTTGCTGAATCCATTGTTTTAATTTTAAATTGAATCAATGAGAACAGAGCTTTCTATTTACAGCTTGCCCAGCTCAGGTTAATGAGCCAAAACAAAAATATACACAGTGTTTGATGGGAAATAATAGATCATTTGCTTTGAACAGTAACACTCTCCTCAGAACCAAAGCATTTGTTAGGACTAATCAGATACTTCCTTTTTTAATAGAAAAGCTTTCATATAATTTTAAGTCTCAGAATGAGGTATATATACTAATTCAGGAATGAGACAAAAATTAGATGTATGAGCTACATGTTTTGGAGGAGAGTGTTTGTTCGATATTCTGCCCATATTTACCTCATTTAAAAAAGAAAAAAAACAAAACACAGAAAACCCCAAAGCCCCACAAAAAAACCCTGAAAAACAAAAAAAAAACCCACCAAACCCCCCCAAAAACATACGACAGCATAAGACACTGTTGAGCTTTTGCTTCCCAGTGCCTGCTAGTTTTAGGAAGGGAGAGGACAACAGTCTTTCCTCAGCTGACAGTCTCTTTCTCCTGACTTCCAAAACATTGCATAATGTTTGTTTTGAGTGTGTGTGTGTTGTCTGAAGGTGCAAAATCCTTCACTAGTCAGGTTTGATTGAGGAACTGTGTTTCAAACTAGTCACAGCTGACTTTGGACACCCCATCTTGCACAGAATATGTTGAAGGCCAGGTTGGATGGGGATTCGAGCAACCTGATTTAGTGAAAGACGTCCCTGCCCAGAGGTTGTGAGCTCCCATCCATTAGTGGCAGTTTGTGTGAACCTCCCATCTCAGTCTAATATTCAGTACTGTTGTAAGGTGTTTCCAAAGTCATGTTAGGTTATTCTTTCTCATGGGATATTATGGACCATTGATTATGTTTGCCATTACTTTCACATACAGGTGAAGCATTTTTATAGTAGTTGCTGTCTTGTCATTGATACTTCTGCTTAAAGGCCATTATCCGTAGCTGTGTGCTCTTGCTAAGTCTACCCTCTGCATGGGATCAGGCAGTTGAAACTGAAAGTAAGGAAATGCATGTAGAATAAATCTGTGCATAAAAAAAATATAAATACAGTATCAGCAACTGTGAGTATTTGAGTATTTAGTCTACCTCTTGAACTACGTAAGGTAGTATATGCTGAGAAACGTTGTTCTTCATTATGGCTATTACCATAGTGAAGAATAGTTTCTATTGGAGACTGCATGGTAAAATAGGAGAGGGGGAGGAATAGGAAGAGATGTGTATGGGGGAGTACTGCTACATTCCTGGATCACATATGTAAGTGTCTACACCTGAAAAATCAGTGATCAGCTTGTGTTAAACTTTGGGGGAAAAAAGTTCTTGTCGTACCTGAAAAAAATTTACTAGTGTCTTGTAGTAAGTTGTATTACCATGCCATTAGTAAAACTGGAAGGAATTATTCACTTTCTCCTCATTCATCTATTTTAGGTTTCTGCCAGGAAGTGAACTACAAACAGGATTTTCACTTTGCCAGCAGTTTTTAAAATAGCTGCATTTTCTGTCCTCATTTGATTTTAAAAGAAATCAGTCTTTGAGATGTCTTAGATACTTTTTAAAAAAAAAAAAAAAAATCAGAATCCTAAATAGTACTCCAGTATGAATCAATGCTCTGGCATCTGCTTTTTATCAGCTCCTTACCTGCTTACAGGAAAGCAAAACTGAATTTACTGTCTTTCATGAATGGCAAATGTTGCAGACTTAGTACTGAGGGCTGAGCATTTTCAGGTGATTTGTTACCAACCCCATATTATAATATGAGTTTTTAACTCAAAGTTAATTTCAAGGACTGATCGTAGAGTTACAGGAAAAGGAGGAGATGAAGTTGTCCCGTGGGGTCCATGTGAGTGAATTTGTGTTGGGTATGAGCTGTGTGATGAATCAGAGACTGTAAGGACAGGGAAATTTCTGGGGTGAACATACTGTGCAATTACATAATGTGACCTGTGATGCTGCTACTTTTCTCTTTGTGGTTTTGTGGATGAATCATCAGTTACAAGTGTGAAAATCAGAAACTTGCCTGAAAATTAAGTGACAAAAAACCCCAAACAAAACAAAAAAAACCAACACCTGATCTTCAGTTTTTCAACCTAGTTGTCACCCAGCATAGACGATTTGCATTTCGGTGTATGACCAGAGACCCACAGTCTTACCAACTATAAACTAACAAGAAAAGAATAGCATGGTTGCAGTAACTGACATTTAGGTTTGCTCTTCAGTATGCTAATATCTGGACTAGAAAATTATGCTCCTTCAGGTTAGCTGGCTTTCTAAACTAGTAATGATCTGTAGTGTGCTTTTGCAAAGTGAAACAGCTTCATTATGGGGTTGAGTGTTGTTGCCTAGAACAGTTTGACATGGTGGTTAAAACTCTTTATGGAGGAAAGGGAAATATTTCCTTTAACCATTAGAATATTGCTTGTCTACTGCCTCTGATGGTTAAAAAGAAGTACCCTTTTGTTTCTTTTCCCTTATGGAAAGACTGGCTTGTGGATAAATGCTTGAGTGAAACACTTAAGATTGGCAGAGGTGGTACTTAAGGTACAGCTTTCCTTCTCCCAAGTTCTTCATGTTTACTGTTAATTGCTCAGATACTCCTTTGAGTGCATTTAGTAATTTCAGAGCCTGTTACTGAGGGATCTGTTGTAGTACTGTAGAGACATCATACAATCTTTCTGCTCTGGAAGATAAATGCCTAGTTAGTCTTGTCCAAGGTTTTGCTTTTCTTGAGTACACCTGAGGTTACTTCTCTATTCACAGTTTTTATCTGACTACTAAGAGCTTTCTGAAAATGCAGTGAAGTCAAGCTTGGCTTGTTCTGAGATACTGGAAGCCCGATGCAGGTCTTGAGAGTACTGTAGGGATGCTATTTCTGTAAGTTGTCAATGAACTGCTTATGTATCCAGCAACATACAAGTTCGTAGTTCATACCTGCCAGTTCACTATCTGGAAAAATCAATTGTTGTAACTAAGCAGTGTATGCTTGAGAGTGTATTTTTGGTCATAAAAGTTAGAAATATTTTTGGTGTGTTGTAATTACACTATTGTATTTCAGATCTTGATCTCCTTGTTGCCAATTTTCTGCAAAGATTTATACTGGAAGTATTATAGTTGTTATGAACATCCCATAGTTGAGACAAATCTAATATATTGCTCTGGATTTTCACTTAAGCAAATGTGACACCATGAAAAATTAATACCGTGATAATTATCCCTCTCTGGACATGCTGCAGCACCTCAATATCTTTCTTGTAGAGTGGCCCAATAGTGAACACAGGATTTGAGGTGTAGGCTCACCAGTGCCCAGTACAGGAGAAAAATCACTGCCCTGGTCCTGCTGGTCACATTACTTCTGTTTTTTTGTTTATTTGTTTTAATTTGTGATGTTTGGAGGTAGGGGAGAACACCTGTAAGTTTATATTCTATGGATATATCAAAACCTGAGTTTCTGGGGTTTTATGCTTTGGGATTATTGTTTTATGAAAGCCAGATATTATATATATGTATATTCTACCTATATCCTTTTGGTTCCTATAGGCTAGAGACTTCCAGGGGTTAATACACAAGAAACGAGATGCTGAATAGTGTACAATGGTGTCAGTCCTACATGAATTACAAACAGCGACTATTTCCCTTATGTTACAGCAGGCAAAGGGAGTTACAGAGGCAGAATAAACTAAAGAAAGGGCTGATTCATTTCACATAGCACTAACTTTCTGAAGTTCAGTGTCTAGTCTAAGCTAATTGTTTAGAGATAAGTGGATATTTCCACGGGGCAATTCAGTTCCTCTAGAAATAATCTGATACGACTGATAACAGTGAATTACTCTTTCAGGTTTGCTGTCCTCCATTAAATATGCTCTGTCTTCAAACAACAAGCTGAAACCTTTCTTGACATGTGATATTACTTGTTTTTAAAGTCACAGAGTAGTCTTTTAACTTCTAATGCTTTCATTCTGCCAGAACAACTTTGATGGGCCCCTTCTCCTAAAACCCCAAAATACTCTGCTCCACCCTCTCCTGTAGGGTCATATAAGTGCAGAAAAAATTAAGCAAATCCTAAAATCTATGGTTATGTTTTTGTTTAAGCAGAATGGAATATTGGTCCTCTAACAGTGAGTAGTGCAAGTTTATTTCTATCTATTTGGTGGTAGGCTTTTTGTGTTTAGGGGTAACAGGAAAGCTGTGGAGGGAGAAAAGGCATCTCTGTAGGCAGAGGTGCAAATGCAATGCTGGCTCATTGCATACTCTTGAGTCACTTTTTTAGTCATGTTCTTTAGTTTTATCCAGAAATCTTAGTTTCACTGTTGTTTCTCAAGTAGAGATGAGTTTTCTGTCAATATCACAGTGAGCTGCAAAAACTCGCATAAAGATTGAGACCCTGAGCAGTATACCTGTTATGCCAGTACTCTCTCCATCTTCCTGATGCTACAACGAGAAATTTAATAACTGTCATCAAACAAAGCTTATGCATTAGTTGTCTACAAAATAGTATTTGACGTAAACAAGGACTTTCAGAGTCCACTGAGCGTGCAAACTATTATCTGATTGTACCATCACCTTTTCTTTGTAGAGTGCAGGTCTTGGAAACAGTATTGCTGATACATCAAACTGCTTGAGTAATTAATCTGCCCTGCCTGCATGAAGCAATGCAGCTACCTGCTAAGATGGCATCTTACAGCAACCTCCCCAACACCAGCAACTTTCTAAAAAGGTTTTATCCATACTGCACACACAATCAAGATAGCAGATTGGAGGTTCCCCAGAAATGTCTCTTGCTGCTGCCTTCCTTGTGCAAAAAGACCATTTGGAGGTGTCCTAGTTCAGCAGGTGGGGCCAGTTATCACTGTGTGGGGGTGATCAAAGCTATGTATTCTACCCCCCTCT
>JAWWTY010000001.1:50940435-51004308 GCA_035222235.1 Margarornis squamiger | reverse complement strand
GGGGAACCACACGGGTCTCAGCACAAGGGCTAACAAACCCCTTTGGGCTTGTGCCCCGGGACACTGGGTTATACTTCAGGGTTTTGGTGAGTTGAAAGCAGTTTTTCTTTGTGTCAGTGTATTTATTATAATATCTTTCATTAAATTGTAACTCTGACTTATAATCTCTCTAGTGGTAGGTCCATTTTCTCCTGCTGGTTTACTTTTAAACCAGCACAGGAGGCTAATACAAGAGCACTAGGAAATCACTTCTTAAAGCTTGTCAGCTCCATATGAGTAATTGCATGGAGAGCTCTGGGTTGAAAGGTCTGGAGGTTTGCTCTGGTGCTGCTGCATCCCTTGAGGTAAAGCTTGCAGCCATGCTGGAGGCCAGGAAAGACAAAAGGAAGCTCATACAGAATCAGTTTCATGATCCAGTCATCTCATATACACATATTTGACTCACCAATCTACATCTTCGTCACCGATCAGACTCTTGTTGCAGACTGACTTTAGTGATCTGAAAGTATTAAAAAAAAAAAAAAAAGAGGAAAACTGTGCTGGAGAGTTATTATTTGTGACAATTATGCGTATTATTTTGACTGATTATAGGGACGTAAGAGGAGTGTTGGAATATAGTAGGAAGTAAATAGTGAATTAAACTACAAAATAATTTCAAGAACATGTAGTAAAGGAGGAGGAATGGAGAGCGGATTCCAAAGAGCATCCTTGTGGATTAAGACAAGGGGCTCTGCTGGTTGTCTGGGATATCCAGGGTCATCTAAGCCCTAAGAAAGGCGATGAGCTGAAAGCAAGCTCCAAGCATTATGTACTTAACCTTTTTTCCTCTGCTTTTTAAGTGATTTGTGGGTAAATGAACAATGTTGATTTGGAAGGAAGTTGCCATTTTGAAGTGTTAATCAGTCACTGGTAACAGCTAAGTTAGGCTTGTAACAGTGCAGTTATGCTTGTCACTGATTCCCCCAAAATTGTAGGGGTGTAAGGTGATACTTACAAACACATAAAGGCATAAGAAAGTTGTCTTGTAGAGTCATGTTGGTAAGACAATTCTTACTAGAAGCATGACATCTAAACTATAGGGTTACACAAAAAATCCCCAGCAGCAGTAAGTGGAAGAACATGGATACATATCTATGTGAACTCTCGTGGCATCCACCTGCTACTGGTGGTATCATGGGTTAATTTCTCATCAAGTCAAGTTTGCTTCTTCATTGTCCCCCTTGCCCTGCCTGTGGGTCCATGGGATGTGTTTGAAAGAAGGGCATGAGTGACTCTGCTCCTAAGTTTAATGCAAAATCTTCTTAAATGGAGACATTTTTAAGAAGGCAATGCTTTCTTACATTGTCATGGAAAAGACGTCTTCTAACAAAGATGACCTTGAACGCTTTTGAAAATTCTTCTCTTGCGTGCTAATGTGGGATTTTGCATCTCTCATTCAAAATTTAGGGCATGTTTGATATATTATAGATAATTAAAAATATGTAATATTATAATATAAGGGTTTTACGTCAGTGAGAGGAATGGCTTTTCATAAGTTAGTCTTGTATAACAGTGCCTGTATGTATGACTGTCCCCATATATAAATAAAGCACAATATTATTACAAATATGACTTATTTACCACTGTGGTATGTTTTGAACAGTCATCTGAACTCTAATTTTTTATCAGTGAATGTTGTACAGTTTCTATAATTGAATGAGAAAAATCATGAACCTGAAAAATAGCACTTTTTTATTATTATTTTCTCATTCTTTATGCACAGATCTGAAAGTTGCTTCCTTCAGCAGCTGTTATTTGGTCACTTATGTGTGTACATATTGAACGGGCAGTTGGTAACATTGAAATGTTAAAATGAAGAATGTGGCTCCATCTTGCATAAATGAGGAGTGTAAAAGCCGTTATTATATGGTTTCTCTCCCTTCCAGATATCAAAGTGCTGAGTGACTAGCTACAGCCAGGGCTCTCCTAATTCTCTCCTAAATCTAACCTCCCTCTACCCAAAAAACCCTACCCCAAAACCCTACAATTCAAAAATGATAGCAGCTACTTTACTGGAAGGAGCTTCCTTGTTTGGCAAGGACAGAATATCTATTGATTGAATTACTTACCAGCATTGCCTGTAATACTGTAGAGGCTGACAAGCAGTGTAGTTGTTTAATGATAAGAACAATTCTGAAGCTGTTGGCTGACACGTCTTCTGTCCTTATTACATTTTGAGCAGTTTAGTTTCCAAGGCAACTGCTCATGTCAGCATACAGATGTGCTTAAAGCTGTGGAAAGACATTTTCCAACAATATCCTTAATATAGTGGCAAAACATAAAGGGCTAACTTCTATCCTTCTTTCTAACATCTGCAGAGAATTCAAGATTTCCTGTGAGCTAGTAGTGTGTCTTGTCAATGCAGAGATTGGCCAGAGCAGAGTGATTAGAATGAGTATCAAAGTGAGGCATGGTATTACTGATGGAAACAATGTAATTCTGAATAGATCTCTTTATTAGGAGGTTAGAAAATGAGTAATGAAGAGATCGTGACCATTGTTGTTCAGACATTGTTGTGATGAGGTTTTGTCTTGGTATCGTCTTCCTGTTGGAAAGAGAAGACTGGATTATAGCAGAGCAGCACATTGTGAACACAGCAGACAGCGCCCTGGAAGGTGCAATACTTGCTGATGGTGCTTTGGCTGGGCCTATATTTTTCAGTCAAGTAGGTCGCTTTCTGAGCTAACTAGGACTGCTTTCTTGAGGGAATAGAATAAGGCAAATAGCATCGTTAAACTGTTGAGTTGATGAGCCATTACTGCAATGGCTTTAGTTCAAAACTGCATTGAAGTACAAAATAAGTACTATTTCCAGTGCCTTGTGAACCAATAAGAGAACTTTCTCTGTAAAAGAGCATAGTGATTATCTATTAAAGAAAAAATGAGGGGAAATTATTCATGGGTGCAGAGATGAAAAGACCAGAGAGATGTTATGGTCACTTACCCCAATCTGCCATGTAAAGTAGAACACAAGGGCTTACTGTTTTTATTTTGTCTCCCAGTGTTTTAGTTATATGTGAATAACATCCACTTTGGCATAAATATTCATTTTTAAAATGTTCCCACTTCAAAAAGTAACCCTAAACCTTAGTAGTTACTATTAAGCCATTTAATATTTTCCTGTGCTGAGACGTATGGTGCACATTTTGATGTGAATTTATCCACCTTCAGCTTTCAGTAATTTGTCTTGAGTAGGTCTTTGTTGGTTGGACAGAAATTCCCACTGGCCAGCAGCACACTGAGCATAGAGAAGGAGGGAAAGTACTCCTCAGTACTATTGACAAAGTTTGCTCCTCTCATCCACCCCTGGGCTCAAGCCAAAACGGATGAACAATTGGTGACTATACAGTTACTGAGCATAGCGACTGCTAGTCCAGAATCTCAGGGATGGCTCTAATATATATGTTGCACTGTACAAAATATGTATTCGAGAAAACATATTACTAAAGGGATGTTCCTTTAAAATTCTGTTAACATTTCCCAGTTAACTACAGATATGGATAAGCAAAATTGTGTACTTGCTGCCACCCGGTAGAGGAACACCTTCTTCTTCTGAGCAGTTCAAGTTCTACAAGAATTCCTGTAGATTGGGAATGATTAGACTGTGTTATCTTTGCTTCTGTCGTGAACATACATAGAAAGATGGCTTTTAAATCTTTCTGTATCAGTTCATTACACAAATATTTGCTAATGGAATATAAAGTGTATTTTGCGAGGTTCAGGAATATTAGGAAATGTATATGTTTTCCATGGAGGGTGAAGGGTAAATTAAAACACAATTCCTAACCCTGGAAGAATTGTACCTGAGTTATGATTAAGTCCTAAAAGAAGTCCCAAAAGTTTGCTTTATTAACAAAGAGGTAGTGCTCAGAGTATTAAGAGCACATGCTGTTTTTCATATGGAGAAGGGTAAAGGAACTTCATGCTTACCTCCTTTTAATGCTAATGGTACTGAATACTGTGGCAGATTCAAGTTAAAAATTATAAAGGAAGGTAGAAAAAAGATTTTCTAAAGTTATATGTTCAGATTTGAAATGTTTAGAAAGGAATAAACTTCAAGAGAATTTCATTATCATGTCTTGATTTGCTGTGAGGATTGCATGGCTGTGTGAGTTAACTTCTTGGTCCTGTTCATCCCCTCAGCTTCTGTAACCTGGTGGCTCAGGGTGGTTCTGTAGTGTCACTGAACAATCCTGTTTACATATGTATGAAAATCAAGAGTCAATACTTTTAAAGACATGTGCATTTCTGAATTTTTTTTCATGAATCTTAGTTTTGCTGCAAACGGGCTGTGGACATTTTTAATTTCAAGGACAAGAAAATCAGTGTTGAAGAACTGGAGAGTTTGCATTAATTATTTTTGTGGTGATTTTTTCCAAGACCTTTCCAGTTCGTTTTTGTGAAGAATTTTCCTGCTGTAAATAGAAGTAGCCTTTGAAATTGACCATGACAACTGTTTGCAGACTCAAGCTTCCAGCCTGTAACTATTCAGGGGGAATTTTCATTCTGTGGGAGATACTGATATGTTAGAGTTTTGTGCTTAATTGGGACAAAATATCAATCTCATTTGTGGATGGAGCACTTCAAAAACATTGGCACTGTTTTTATTTAAAATATTGATGAAATGCCTATGTTCTCACAAAATGTTTTAATTAAACCTAATCCTCATTTCCCAATGAGAAAAATTCCAATGGTTTTTCATCCTGTTTTACACAAGAGCACAAAACACTGAGTTAAAATCCACTTGTTACAGTAGAATTAATTTTTGCATGCATGACGGAATTGGATTTTGGGTACTCAATGAGAGTCTCTTTATGATGCATAAAAAATAAACCATCTGTTGCAAAGTTGTTGGCTTGCAAATCTAATATGACCAGATGAGCATTTTGCTATCTGTTTTGCACCTCTCTCTTCAGTCCATTAACAAATCAATTAAGATAACCTTGTCCCTTTGTTTAGGAATTGCACACTAATACCATGAATTCTCCTGAAAATGAAATACACCAGTGTATTTTGTCAGGAGTTACATCTGTGGTGCTAAAGAAGTAGGTGAGCAAGGTCTTGTTTGAGGCTGTGGGGTAGATGGAGGAGTAGGATGCACACCTTTAGGTGTTTATACTAGAGGTATGGAGAGAGAAATTCAATCTCTTGGCACTCATTTTGGAATGTGTTTTAGCTGAAGGCACCGCTTCAGCAGACATTCAAAGCAAATGAATCCAGAGTTGTGCCTGCTAAGTTTATTGACTAAAATACACTCTTTATATTCTTTTGGCAGTTAAAATTCAGGACTGAACCCAGTCCTGCTGTGAGGGAGAGGCAGAGTGAGCAGAGCACAGGCATGCACCTGCGCTGTGCTGTCCACTGGAGCACGGGGGCTGCTGAACACAGCTGGGCACATGCACAGGTCTGGTTTGGCCCAGCGTCTATGCTGAGATTGCTAGTTTGCATTCTAGGTGTAGGATCATTTTGCCATCAAAGCAGGAACCAGAAATACTTGGGCTTGATTATAATTTTGTTTTAAAAGGCAACAGTCAGCAACATTTTTCTGTTTGGTGAAGGGGAGCTGTTCTGGAAGTTTAAAGCAGCTTTAGGCTCGAGTTTTAACTTGTCCAATACAAATGAAAATGAACAACTAAGATATTGTAACATGAATCCAAACCATACTACCATTCTATTTTGGCATGTAACCATTGTAGCTAATGCTGTCTAGTCGTGTTCTCCAGTATAACAAAATCCATACCAGAACAGCTTCCTCAAAAACTTGTGTCAGAGAATGGTTTCAGTGCCAGGATCATACCATTTCTCCTATTTGAAGTATTATCCAAGTGAGAGAAGCCTCTGCTTCTCTTTGCTTGTCTGAAGCCTTCTCTGAAAATAAAAAATTTTCTTTTTCCTATCTCTAGTCTTTTGTACATGTTTCTGCTTACACATTTTATCACATCTCCTGGGAAAACCTAATATCATGAAATACTAAAACAGCTGCTCTCTGTGCTCTTCTCCAGGCCACAGAAGGAGCAGAATTATGGCACTGAGGCTGAAAATTGTCAGTGTTCAGGGACAATTTCCAAGAATACTCTGTCATTAAATGCAGATCAAGCATCTTTATTATAAATTGCAAGCTGCTATTGAGGACTTATGTCATTCTTTAAACTGCCCTTGCCTGTGTAGTAAGGGAACCATATGGTGACTTGTTTCCTGTGTAGTTATGAAGACTCGATTATTTATTTTTCAAGCTACATTTTAACACTTTTGTTATGCGAGCTTAAAAAAAAAAAGGGAGAGGGGGCAGAGAAAATAGGCTGAACCTATTTTTTAATCGATGAATTTTGGTTAGTGTAGATTGAACAGATCCACTCATAAATAAAAATATATCTTTTGATGACAAACTAAGGATTTGCTGGTGCATTATTCTAGTTTGTTTGTTTGTTTGCTTTTTCACAATAGAAGATGCTTATTTGCATGTTGATTCTGCTACAATAATAGGATCCACCTCTTCCACCTATGTGTCTCAGAGGCTGGGCTATTCCTATACCACCTTTTGATTGTTTCACTGAAAGTTTTTTCCTTCCCACCATGCTCTTTGATGGGTTAAACCTTTGCTGAAATTATTTTTCATATACACATAGTAGTGGTATTTCTTTCTGGATGCTGCTGTTCTTAAATCATAGAAACTGTGTCAAATTAAAAGGTTTAGACTTTTGGAGTCTTGGAGAGATGACTCTTGCAGTTTTTTAAAGGAAGGCATATGGAGCGATAGTGTAAAGTGCTATACAAGAGAGTATTCCTCCAGACTTATATGCCAAGTACCTGCTACTGTTGATTCATTAATATGTTGCTGTGATTCAGTGCTGTCTTTTTGAAGACCAGACTGTGGCTTTGGGGAGCATCTAAAGATCTGCATGGTTTAGCTTGTCAAAGAGTATAAGGCAGTTTTCTGTCAAACTCTCAAAACCAAAACAGGTTGCTACTTTTCTTTGAAAGTATGTGTAGGATTTGAAGGGACTGGTATTCTAGGTTTAGACCCAAACCAGGAAGTTTCCTTGACAGGACTTCTGGAGATTTATGAGACTGGGAATGGCACCTAAATGTAGCTGTTCTTCAGCAATGCAAATCATAGTGATTTGGACTGACTAGAAATAAAGGCAGTATTGCTACAGAATAATTACAATTAAAAGCACTTCAGACCAGAACTGAAAGTCTGTGTTAATTCTTTGTGCTTCTTAATATTTTGTAAGCTACAGTGAACAATGCTGCAGATTAGCCCTGCTGCAGCTTCCCGCACTGACAGTGCCTGCTTTTCAAGCTGCTGTTCAGAGTCTTTCCTTGGCAAAAAAAAGCATAAGTCATTTGTATTTATAGGTTAGAGAAGATGCTAAGGAGGGTTGCATTTGTGAAAGTCTTACAGACCTCATATTTGATGCACTAGTTTAACAAATACTCACCAAGCATAGCTAAACAAAAATGGGTGAGGATTTGGGGTTAGTGATATTAGCTAAGTTGCACAGTAGTCATTACTCCAGTACCTTTTATGTCTAAATTCACTTCATTACATTTTCTGTTTCAAAAAATCCCAATAACCTGTCACATTTTTGTCCTTGTTTTGGGAACTCTGTGGGTTAATTTTTAATAGATATTATTTTTGGCATTTAAGATTGTCTTTTAGACTTCAGAACTGCTGCAGTTGCAGCTGTAGAAGTTAGAGTATGGCTGCACCTCGAGTTAGTCAGAGGTCAGTCAGGGTTGCAGTAGTTCATCATAAGCGGCTCTCGTGTATCCATTTTAAGACACTAATGTGTTTCAGAGCTTTGATATCTTCAATTTCATCTGCAGTCTTTTGTTCTGACTGTGGGCAGTGGGAGTAGAAAAGTAGACTGTTAGTAGTTCCAATGTATGAAAGATGTGGGGTCTGCTGGTATACCTTTTTATTTTTACTTTGTCATGTGATATCTATTTGTATTATTGGTTACTGTTGACTACCCTTGAAAAAACATAATTTGTGATCAACAGAGCTAATAGTATATTTCAAGAATCTATAAGCTGTTGCTGACTAGTATAGTTTTGTAGGATTTTTTAAGGACTTCTTCCTGGGATCTAAGCATTTTAATTGATTTTGAAAGGTGCTATTAGAGAGTAATTAGTAGTGGAAGTTCCAATTAGAATGGATGTTTCAGTTATTCAGGTTTCTTGTAGGAGGCAGAGATGTGGAGGAGGGAAGGTTGTATTGGCAATTAGTTCTTGGAAGACTATATAAAATACATATAAAATGCTCTACAAAGTTTCATACAGCAAATTTTATAGCATTTGAAAGAAATACAGTCTGTATACGGTGATACTTTAAGCACAAATTTCAAATTTAATACTGCAGCATTAATTAGAGAGAAATCTGAAGAGGATATGGAACTCAGGATGGCTAATTCTAAAAGGAATCTTGCCTTAAAACTTCCCCAAATTGCTGGAAAGCAGTAGCTGAGAGGATTATTTTAGTACTATCTGAAGGACAAGACACATATAATAGTGAAAGATCAAAGAAGAAGAAAGCTTGAGAGAGACAGAGAACAGGAAGGATTCTGTGCAGAGTTGCTGACAAGCTTTAAGTGGAAAGTGAGCAGGTAATGGGAAAAAGGGAATTGGAAGAAGGCCTTTAATATGGATTTCTCTTTGAGATAGCATAGTAATCCAAGCCAAAGACCTTCACCTCTGTGATCTTTCTGTGTGCAGAGGATTTGTCTCCAGGGTGGCAAGTTCTTAAGGAATTGGGCATAGGAATAATGAAGTTTAAAACAGTTTAGTTTGGATTCCAGAAGTCATAAGTTCAGACTGGGCCAAGATTAAATTAAAGCTAAGCTTGGAGTATGATTGGTTTCAAGATTTTAAAAGATTTGAAAGATTTTTAGATTATATGCATTGAGGTCACTAGGAGAAGATTCTGTACTAACAACTATGCTGAGAAACTAGATTCTTTTCACTACAGGAGTGTTTCACTTACCATGACCCTTGAAGCTACAGTAAAAAATGGTAACAGGCAATGAAAAGGAAAACCTTATTCAAAGGAAAACAAAATTATTCATCTCTGCATTGATTAAAAAAACACAAACCAAAACAAAAACAACCCCAAACCAAACCATCATTCTTTTTACAGTTTTCCTCAACAGAAATGTCATCCTCCACATCTTCCTGTAGGTCCTAGTGCTTTTGCAGTGTTTTTGAATGTATACTAAGTTTGCAGGAAGGGATGAGCTAAGCCTTCTGGGTGCTGTTAGCCAAATAAAACTCACTTATATTAATTTTCTAAGACATTCCAAACCTTATGTATCAAAATAGCATGTATGCATTGGCTGCCTTCTTTATGAGACAAGGCTTATTATTAATATTGCCTTAGGTGGTTTCATCTGTTCTTTGACACATCTTGATGGTCATTCCAGGAATACAGAAAGTGCTTTTACTAAACTATTGATGATTTCATCTGCTTCAAGCAGTGTTCTTCATGTTCCGTGCAGCACTGATAAGTCAGTCCATGACAAGCTGAGAATAGCTTCCTGGCTTTAATGAAAAATAGCACTATGGGCCCAGGTCTTGTTTTGTTTTCAGTTTTCCTCACACTTTACAAGGTCAAGAGACATTTCCTATAAAATATGTCTGCCTTCAGAAAATAGTGCTGTAGATAAAGCACTGGACTAGGCAAAATATGGGAACCTTCATAGCACACACTTCCTTAACAAATAGAATCAGAGAATCACAAAATATGCTGAGTTGTAAAGGATCCACAGGGGTCACTGAGTCCAACTCTTAACCCTGCACAGGACCATCCCCAAGATGGTCCCCACCATGTGCCTGGGAGTATCATCCAAACGCTTCTTGAACTCTGCCAGGCTTGGTGCTGTGGCTTGCTCCCTGGGGAGCCTCTTCCAGTGCCCAACCACCCTCTGGGGGAAGAAACTTTTCCTAATATCCAACCTAAACCTCCCCTGACACAACTTCAGGCCATTCCTTTGGGTCCTGTGAACGATCAGTGCCTGCCCCTCCTCTTCCTCTCACAAGGAAGTTGTAACTGCAGTGAGGTCTCCCCTCAGTCTCCTCTTCTCCACACAGAACAGACCAAGTGACCTCAGTTGCTCCTCATATGGCTTAAGGCCCCTCATCATCTTTGTTGCCCTCCTTTATACACTCTCTAATAATATCTTTCTTATATTGTGGTGACCAAAACTGCAACAAGTTCATCTGTCTGTTTCATAAGTTACATATTGTGTATGTAAAAGGTAAGCTTTACAGACCTTTTTCATATTTATATATGTCCTATATGTTTCAACCAGAATTTAAAATACTGTATATGAAAAAAAAAAAGATATTTCTTCCTCAGTGCAGTGCCAGGTTTGTGGAGGGGAAGGGATTGCCTTTTCTTCTAGATACCTATATTGGTATGTGAAATGGATGTAAATTGTTCTCAAGTCATATTTCAGAATGCTGTTCTCTGACCAGATTCCATTTTTATAAACCATAATGGAGGCAGATTACTTAGGACTGCTTTTTATAGTTCTCACCTTAACCCTTTACTGAAGTGCACAGCCCTGAGTGCTTTCTTCAGGGCTCTCCAGAGTGAACCTACGCATATGGGTTCGGGGCTGAGTCAGGAACTGCAATGTTGTCCATGGAAAATCTTCTCTAACAAAAGAAGTTTCAATACAATAAAAGCCTGTAATGATTTGTAATTCCTTTCTAAAACTCCTGCCTTTTTTTTTCTTTTTTTTTTTTTTTTCTTTTTTCTTTTCCTTCTTTCTGGAGATTAGTTAAATAGTTTCTGGCATGTGTCTTTGAGAGTTGGTTGTGCCATTTCTGCTCAAATATGACACCTACAACTTGTTCAAAGTATCAGTTTTACAGGATTCTGTTAAGGCTGTTCATTGAAGCTGCCCTTTTCCATCATCTTAATGAGGTCTACAAACCTAAACTTTGGAAAATTTTAATTTTTGTTCATTCTGAAACCAAATAAAATCACAATTAAAAGCAGTTAGCTGATAGTTGCTGTAGAGTGTCATAATCTCTGGAGTTAAAAAATTCTCTCTAACTTTTCCTAGTATGTAAAAATGCAGAGTAAAACAGGCACTGAGATGTTACCGTGATAGCTGACACCTATCGTAGTCTCAGGTCACTGGTGCTGTCATTAACACCAGTGTTGACAGGCTTTTCTCCTGCCTGAAACTCTGATGAGATATAAATCTAAATGCTAATCGAGGTGTTGTTCTTCATCTGATTTTACTGGGTTGATCTGAGTTACCTTGCCTTGTTCTGCTTAATAAATAAGATCCAAATGAAATATCATTTCTGCTTCCTACATATTTCCTTCCTCTGGAACTGAATTAAATGCTGCAGTATAATGTGTTTCAGTTACATAAACACTGTTCTTTATCTCGTTAATTTTACCTCCTTTCCCATCTCTTCATCAGTTCCTGTCTCCAGGTAGAACTATTTGTGACCTCTACTTTTTATCTATAAGGTAGTTAATTATGGCCTAACATCTAAGAAGCAGGAATGCAACTAGAATAATTATTTGTCTGCATTATTGCAGAAAGATCTTGAAATGTGTGCCAACCTAATTTAAATGCTCTGGTGTGCAAGATGTTGCAGATACACAATTACTTGACACACAACAGCGGGTTAATTGATATGATGTTGGAGAGTATTTGGTTTTTGCAACAAGGTTTTGGTAGCAGGGGACTACAAGAATAGATTTTGTAAAATGCTACCAGAAGTTCTACAAAGCCAATGTCAGCAACCTCTAAGGTGGACTCACCACTTGCCAAGGCTGAGCCCATCAGTGATGATAATAGCACCTCTTGATGAGTGTCCAGAAGAAGAAGGGGGAGTGGGAGTGGGGAAAGAGTAAACAACAACTGCAGCCAGAGAGAGAAGAATGTGTGAGAGAAACAGCTCTGCAGACACCAAGGTCAGTGAAGAAGGAGGGGGAGGAGGTGCTCCAAGTGACAAAGCAGAGATTCATCTGCAGCCCATGGTGAAGACCATGGTGAGTCAGGCTGTTCTCCTTGCAACCCACGGGGGTCCACCATGAAGCAGAGATCCACCCACAGCCCCTGGAAGACCCCACGTCAGAGCAGGTAGATACTCAAAGGAGGCCTCTGGGAAGCCTGTGCTGGAGTGGGCTCCTGGCAGGACCTGTGTACCCATGGAGAGAGGAGCCCATCCTGGAGCAGGTTTGCTGGCAGGACTTGTGACCCTGCAGGGGACCCACTCTGGAGCAGCCTGTTCCTGAAGGACTACACCCTGTGGAAGGGACCCACCCTAGAGCACTTTGTGAAGAACTGCAGCCCCCTGGGAAGGATGTTGGAAAAGTTCATAGAGGACTGTCACCCACGGGAGAGGCCCCCTGCTGGAGCAGGGGAAGAGTGTGAGGACTCCTGCTCCTGAGAAGAAAGGAGCAGCAGAGATGAACTGACTGCACCCCCCTTTGCCATCCCTCTGTGCTGCTGTGGGAGGAGGAGGTAGAGAAAGTAAAGGTAGGAGGTAAAGTTGAGCCTGGGAAGAAAGGAGGGGTGGGAGGAAGGTATTTTAAGATTTGATTTTATTTCTCATCATCCTACTCTGTTCTGCTTGGTAATAAATGAAACTAATTTCCCAAGTCGAGTCTGTTTTGCCCATGATGGCAATCAGTGACTGATCTCTCCCTGTCCTTATCTTGACTCATGAGCCTTTCATTATATTTTCTTTCCCCTGCCCAGCTGAGGAGGGGAGTGATAAACCAACTTTGATGGGCACCTGGCATCCAGCCAGAGTCAGCCCACCACATAGAGCTTGGCTTAATTTCAGCTAGTGCTTTTTATTATCCTGCATCATGCTAATATGCCAATTTTCTTGCATTCCAAGTGACAGCAGCTGAATGCATTTGAAATACAAGTTCAGTGCTCTAATGTGAAAGGATTTTTCTGTTCAGTTCTAGCACAAAGATTTTAGTAACTTGTAGATGTCAATGAGATCATGAGAGATGTAAATTTAATTTCAAAAATTTTTAAAACCAGACTGAACCTTCTTTTTCATGCATATTTCCTCGGGATCATACACTGCATTTCAGCAGAGGATTTTTGGTAACCATCCAGAAATACAGGATCAGGGTTCAGCATTGCTACTGTTCTTCAGGTTCTCACTGGTTACAAAATGTGTGTGAACTGCCTCACTACTCATAAATATACCATTACATACCTGCCCATGTCTGTTAGCTGGAATGCAAATGTCAAATATATTAGTATACATTTAGGAAAGAATAAACTATGTTCCAAGAAGCAAAGAGATATTTCACTGTATGTTGACTGTGCAAAGTGTGGTGGCTACTTGCTCCATCTGTGCGCTTCAGAAGGGTCAATCTGATTCTGGCATACCACATACTATGTGGCATCTTGCGGGATGTCACATTACTTGCAGTGACTCAAAGATTAATCTCACTGACAGTAGAATGGTCTTTGTTTTCAGGGTGTTTTTAAAAATTGGTCTTACTGACTCCATTTGGTTTTTAATCTTAATTACAGAGCTCTACAAATCTGGAGATAAATAAAAGTAATGTGTTGTTATTTTTTATTAACTGGTAATGTGCTGTGTTTTGAAAACCATCATTGGAATAAACTGGCAATTTGAAAGAATGATAAAAAACAACATAGTAAATAGTAATTTAAAGGTTAAATAAAAAAAGATGGCCTGTTAATATATTGGATTAATTCAGGTAATGGCAGCAGTTTCACTCCTTCAGATAGAAAGGAGTGGTCCTCCTGAAAGTGCAATATTCTTCAGAGTGCATTTGGCAGAACTTCAGAATCAGTACTGACTTAATTTCTTTTCCATTTTTGCATCAGCTCTTGTAATGAGAGCAAAAGGACTTGATAAAACTCCTTTCAAAGCTGTAGCTGTTGTAAAGTTCATCACAGAACTGACTTGAGCATCTCTTGAAAGAGATTGTGTAGTGAGGGTGGTGGTTTCCCATGAGAGACACAGTTCAGCCTGAGAGGCAAATGTGCATGTGCAGGGCAGATTTTTCAGCAAGGGGTGGCCAACAAAGGACATTGCTGCAGTGAGATCAGATGGCACTAAATTACCCTGCCTCAAGACTGAAATACAGAAATTATTTTGAAGCCCTGTATTGTAATAAATGCATATTAAGGCCATCAAGTATCTGAAGCCTTTCTTGGCAGGGCCATGAGTTATCAGGGAGAGAAGTACTCAAAGTACTTCTCAAAGTACTTCAAACTGTGGAGGTAATTGGGCACTGCAAGGACAGGCATGGCATGAGTTGGCATTAAGAGCTGGAAGTGTTGGCTGTGGTGAAGCCTGGTGGGAGGCCTTCTCATTGCTCTGATGGTGATGTGTAGGACACTTAATACAACTCCCTTTTCCTCTTCTCCTGTTTCAAAAACAATAAATGTTTCTTTCTTGCTGCTACTGTTGTGAATGGCTCTTGAGCTTCCTCTTCATATCAGAACTGTAGCCTTTTCTTTCCAAGCGAAATGAGAACAATTCAAGTCCTGTTCCCTGAGAAATCATCTTTACAAAAGTCTAGATAAATGTGGAACATAAGCTTCCTGTTGGCTGCAGATGCTTTGTTTCTTGCCGGGGCTTGTGCAGTTTCTTTCCAACCTTGCCTCATAAGAAGACTTACTTCCTTCATTTTCACTTGTATATATACCCTTGACTAAGATGAAATGTCGTTGCATTGTTTCCTGATACAAAATTTGTATACCTGGAATTGTTTAAATAACCCTTATAATATAAATACAAACATTGAGGGGTTTTTTGTTTTTTGGTTTTGGCACTTTTTTTTTTTTTTCCCCTCCAATGAAAGACTGAAGTACCTTTAAGGTTTTCTGTCTGATTTTTTAAAAAAAGGAGTTGATGAAATATTAATTCATTATCTCTTCTACAGTCCATTTTAGAAACACTTTTAAATGGTGTTTAGAGACATTGCACTACTTCTTCTTGATGCAACTTATTGTTAATAGTATACAGTGCTGTGTGGAGAACTGGTGAAGACAAGGAAGAGATCCTTTGAGAGTTTGGCAAGAGTCATTTCAGTGGACATCAAGAGACATGGTCAGAAGTGAAGTAGGTGTGGCGATAGGGTTGGGAATTCCAAGAGAGCACATAGTCTTGCTTCATGCCTGTGAACATGATGACAGGCTTTAAAAAGAGCAGTAATTGCAGATTCAAGAGAAACCATGGTCTCTGATTTTACCTACTATCTCTTCTCTTGGTCTTTCTGGAATGCCCCCTTCAGATCTTAAAACCAAAATCTTCTGTTCACATGAGGTTAGTGTTTGTACTGTGAACTGTCTAAACTCCTGCCTTTGGCAGTGCTCCTTATGGAGGTTTCTCCATCTCAAAACCACCTGGCCTTGGAGCAGGACAACACTAGTAGATGGTCACCTCCATTTCCCTGTTCCTGCCTTCTCCAGCAGACCCTCCTGCCCCAGACTCTTCACTCCTTCTTTTCTGTTAAACAGCTTACAAACTTCCTCTGTTTAACCTCTACTTTGGTTACTGTTTTCCCTCAGCAAAAGGGCAATACATTTGACATTTGTACATTGTCCAATTTCTTTGTATCCATCCTTTCTGATTGTCTGGATTCACCTAGGTATCCCCTATCAATCTTCTGCCTCTTATCCTGTCACTCTGCTGCCCTATACCTTGTCATCTTTCAGCTGTTGACTCTTCTGCTGCTTTTAATTCTCCTTTCATTGGTTATCCTGTAAGGACAATTTGTTTAATCTTTTTCCCATTTAAAGCTCCTTGTCCAGTATTAGTTAGAAAGTAATGTACCACTCTGGTCCATGTGACAGGCCTGGTTTTGTCTATTAAATTAGCAGAAAAACATTTTATTTTTTTTTTCACATGGGAAGATACAGAAAACAATATAACTTAAAATGTTGTTTCAAAAATTGCGTTTATTTTCTTGAACAGTGAACGCACTCTACCAGAAATGAATATTTCTGTGTTAGTGTTTGAAATATATCATTACTGAGACACATGCCCTGTGCCAGCCATATTACTTGTAAGTAATAAATCAGCTTATCTTCAAACAAATTAAATCTGACAGCTGGCCTTTCATCACTCCCTATCAAATGAACATGTCAGACTGTTCAACTCATTAACTCCTACTTAAGTCAGGATTCAGTCTGGGTTTCATATGAAGTGAGGTCACGATAGCCTTTTAGCATCCCTTCTTTAAGGAAGTGCCTAAGGTTTCTTCTTCAGAAAGAAAGATTTGACATCTCCTTCCCACTCAATGCAAATTTTTTAACCCCGTGGAGAAATTTGTGGGGCAGGTGACAGGGAAATTCAGGCAAATGGCTACAGAACGGGGGGTGTGTGTATCTTCCTGTCCACATATGCAACTGTAGCATTGTGAGTTATGCTGTTTATAGAAAAGGTGAAAATAAATTATTTTGAAAGCCAACCTCTAACTTTTGAACACAGAATAACTTGGACTGAGGTGTTTTAAATTGCAGTACCTGTTACTTAGATGCTTAGTAATAGCATAGGGATCAGTTGCCCCCTTTCTGTTGGGACGTGTGGGAGGATGTTAGAGTACATGGATATAGCTTCTGCAGATGTGAAGAGGAAGCAGAGAGCCCAAAGGAAAGTGTTTCTGAGGAATCATCTGTTTATAAAGAGTTTTCAGCTGAACTGTGTTGTATGTGGGTCAAGCAGTATTGACTCTATTTTGCTAGATTTTGGACAATATACAGTATAGTCTTTTCCCAAACCATTTATAGACTAAACTGGAACATAGATTGATGAGATGAAGTGGAGTATAAACAGAGCTGTCAAGTCTTTTACTGTACAAATAAGACTTGCAGAAATGACTCCTATCTCACAATTTCCTGCAATCCTCTGCACTGTTTTGTGGTCTTTTACCTTTTTGCTTTCACTTGACTCAACTTTCATCACAGGCATGAGATGTAGTGTGTGAGAAGATGCTCAAGAGGTCTACAGATAAGTCTGGAGAGTAAAACCATAGAATTTTGGCAGGCAAAGAACAGCCTTGAATGCAGTGAAAGTGCATGTTTATCTCTGCAGAAGCCCCATGTCAGCACAAGTAAATAAAATGTCATTGGTCCAAAAATAGAGGTAAGCATGAGTTAAAACCAAACAAAACCCGTGCAAATTATTATTTGACTTTTGTGAAATTTGTTTCCATATTGAATATTTTAAAAATCTGAAGTAATTTAGAAATTATAGCTCAGAAATAAACAGATTTACATTATTTTATTTTGTTTATGACTGTGCTGTTTCTTGTAAATGAAATACCCGGTCTGAATTGTCCTTAAGTTTTCTCACCCTCTTCAAGTTCAGCTTTCATTTCAGGGGTCATTTTTGTGGAGCGCTATATGTAAGCCAAGAAACGATGATCTCAGATTCAGAAGGTTGGAGTAATAATTAATTGGATAAGTAAGGGAACATTATGAAAAGGAAATGTCTGCTTGGCCTGTAATGAATGAAAAGCTGAGAAACAGATGGCAGGAGTAAGATCAGATCTCTGCTAAGACTTTAACATTGTCATAAAAATCTGGGAAGAGGGGTCAGTGTTGGGTTGTTATGGTGTTTTCTATCTGGAAAGTCAGTTCTAAAGCTTCTGGCAAAGTCTTACACATGTATTTCATGATATTAAGCAACTGGCCAGAAAGAAAGCACAAATCTAACTTCTTGTCTGCAGATGAAAAGTGATTCACCCAACTAGGCACGTGATCATTTCTAAATCAGCTACTTTTGTTAAGGAAAAAAAAATCTTGAAGTTGAAATGGATTGTATTTTGAGCTTCAATATTCAGGAGTAGTCAAGGATTCAAATGGAATGTTAAAAGTGGTTTGGAGGCAATAGCAGATGCTTCTGATGCCCACAGCACTGTAGGGGCATGTGCACTCCTCAAATTGGGCGTGTAGTCCTGCTTAACCCTGTTTTTTCCTCTGATGTACAGAGAGGAGTAGACAGTATGGAAAAAAGACCTGAAACTTATTCTAGGACTAAAACTTTTTAGCATGGAGAGGAAAGCCAACAAAATGAAAATGAAGTTGAGGTCCATACAGTCATGAATAATGTGGGAACCTTAAATGGGGAATTACTGTTCACTGTTTTTCATCACACAGGTGATAGCTCTCAAATAGGAACAAAAACCAATTTTACAGTTAATTGACAAGTCTAGTGTAATTTCTCATAGAAAAATGTAAACTATTAAAAATGTCACTAGACACTTTGTGTACTGCTAATGCAGTTACATAAGACAATGTGACAAGTGAAGAGACAACTTTCATTCTGAAAAAAATTCTAGCAAAATTCATCGTGGTTTTCAGTTCCTTCTTATCTTCCATCTCATCTTTAAATGAAAATGCTTATGACCATAATATAAAGGTCTTATGTGATGTCTGTCATTTAAGCTGAAGACAGCTGAAAAGTCCTGAAAGTTACAACTGTATGTATAAACAACTGTGTGTGTGTGTGTGTGTGTGTTAAAAGTCCATTTTCTGTTTACAGAAAAGGCTGAAAATTGAATTGTGCTTCCTCTCACAGTCTGGATTCTTGCCCTACTTATCACTTTCAGAGTTAGCAGCATCAAATAGGTTTAGACTGATTCTTCAGTGATGATACTCAGACTCTCAGAGAGATTATTATCTCTCATTAGTGTCATATCACACTGGAAATAATGTGTTTTTTTTTTTTTTAAATTCAGGTTGGATACTCTGAGGGGAACAGTTCCTGCTCTTTTTAGGTTGTTGTAGGCATGCTGGCTGAGGGGATGCTGCTGTTGTTTATGCACTTTGTGTGGCACAGGATGATCATTGGAAGCCTTTGGCTTCCTTTTTCCTTTTCTTTTAAAGATTAATTGTAAAAGGGAAACATGCAGGGATATTTGATATATCCTGGGAAGAGAGTCCAAATGTAGAAACAGACTCTGATACTCTGCATACTTTGCAGAGTATGCCAAGTGTATTGTGTTTATAATAGTATTTCTAAGAGATGTAATAAATATTTTCTAAAACTTGTTATTCTAAATTTATGTTTTACTAGAAAAAAATACCTTTGTACAAAAGACAGAACTTGCTGCATCACATCCTCTTTATATCCAAAAGGTTTATATTGGTGAGAAGAATATGAATGTAAAACCAAATTGGTTTTGACACTGGGTCAAAACACAAAGATTGTCTTTGTTACAGATAGCGTCATCTTTGTGGGTGAGTTGATCAAAAACCTCACAGGAGACTGCTTTGGAGGTAGACATTTTTCTGTACAATAAAATTTGGAGTATCTAGAGATCTTATCTAATGACTTACGAAACTGCTTGTGTCTTTACAATATTTTTGTCAAGACAAGAAGATCAGAACTCACAAATTTCTATCTAGGCTTTGGGTTTTCATGACTGCAGACATTCTTATCTGTGCTAATTTAAATATGCCATAAATATATTAGGTTTTGGCAGGACAAGAGCGAGAAGAATATTTGTTCTCCCAGAAGTAGGGAATTGTATTAATTTTTTTTTGTGTGTGCTGTAACATTGTGGGAGAAAAATATTTGAAAGGGCTGCAAAGGGTTCAATGGCCTGTTGAGAAGACTCCCTTTTCAAAGGCAGAACCAGCTCTTGGCATATGTTTGCCGAAAACTTCAACATCCAAGAGATTCTGCAACCTCTCTGTGAAGCATTTCCCAGTATTTTATTGTTCTTGCTGTCAAAAAGCTTTTCTTAATGTTTAACCTAAATCTTTCTTATCATTAAATTTCTTCCTGTCCCAGCAGCATATCTTTTTCCCATGCAGTGGTCCTTTTTATATACAAATGCTTATGACCAAGTAATTTTTTTTCCCTCCAGACTAAACAACTCTGCTTTGCTTGATTTTATTTCATATGTCACATTTTATACATTTTCCTTCATTCTTTGTCTTTCTTGGACTCTACAGCACCTCCTGTCCCTGGAACTGTGTTTTTCATAACATTAAATTATTCGAAGTCTCCCTGGAATGCTTTTTGGTCTGATCAAGCTAGCACACTCGTGCTGTAGGGAAATGTTGCATTTACTTGTCTAGTTCTCACCTGAGGGTTCAGAATGATTAGAAATCTGTAAAACATGATTTGTAAGGCACTTCTCACTTATTATGCTTATCCTTTTCTGTCACCAATCTTAAAAGCAATAATCTTATTATATGTATTTTGGGGTCACTGACTGAAAAAAAATAAAATGCTGTTAAGCATCAAACCCTGTGCCAGTCCCAGTGGATTCCTGCTGAAAATGCTGCTTTTTCAAGGTGATTTCCCAGTTGTAGCTCCTGTTTGGGAACTGTTATTCTCTCATCTTAATCCAGTTATCAAGTCCTTTACTGATGTTGAATGCTGCCAATTTCTGAATCAGGATGTCATGCAATAACAACTCAGATATTTAATTTCTCTATTGCATCTATGTAGTTACCTTAATCAACAAAGTTATTATTTTATCAGAGGGCAAACCCGGGTTTATTTGACAATATAGATTTTTCCACAGAATTGCATCAACCAACTCTAATTATATACCAGTCTTCTAATTCTTTATTTCCTCAATCTATTACATTTATCAGGAGTATTGTCAGGCTAACTAGAGTTTATCTGCAAACATTATCTGAAATGATGTTTTGTTTTCTATTGTACCCTTCCAGGCTCTAAAGGATTCTGTAGCAGCCAAAGATTTACATTTTAAAACCAGCTAATCTAATCTCTTCTAGACTTTTGGATGTTACTTATCCAACTCTTCCAATTTTGGAAGTTTTTTTTTTTTTTTTTTTTGTAGTAGCTAATTCCTCATACTCTTCAGTTTTCAAGGGACTGGGACACACTCTATCATGACTTAACGCAGCAAAAAAACTTCTCTGCCTCTTCTGAAATGTAAGATAAACAAACTTCTTCTGCCTCTTTGGTAACAACTTTGCCATCCTTATTCACAGAGAACCCATACTACTACTTTTCTTCTTAATTGGCTTGAACATTTTTAGTATCCTGAGTCCTTGGAGGTACTGGCTTTATTTTTTATTTTTTTTTTTTTTTGTCCTTTTACAGCTTTTGCTGTGTTACTGTTTATTCTCCTCCTTTCCATTTGTGTGATTTAATAAAGGATACTTTAAATTGCTTTTGCTTAGCCAACAAACCAAAAAAGGCTTTTAGCCCATGTTATTTCAATTGTCCAAGCCACAGGTTCTGGACAACAAAAACTCCTTTTTTTTCCCAGTCAGTTATGGAAGAAATATGTAGCCATTCAGAGCCAGGGAACATCTTCTTTTGGAGCTGTGAGTGTGCGCTTATGCATTCAGATCAGACTCATTTCTGTTCTCCAGTAATTTTCAGATTGTGGTTATTACTTCAGAGATAACATGCTTACATAGTCAATGTACTGTTCTTTATCCACAAGACAAATTTAACATTCAATATGTTGTTGGTTTGTGGGATTTTTTTTTTAACATGATTGTGTAGAATGTTTTAAATGCAGATGCAGTGAAATGCAGCTGTTGGTTTCAGCAAAAAGTCAGACATACATTTCCTGTCTTGAAGTGTGGAAAAGTGAAAGCTCAGTCACTGTGCAGTGATGGAAAAGAACATTGTTCATTCTAGTGGAAGGGAAGAAGAAAAAAATGGCAATTGAGATAAAGTTTGATTCCATACTGATCTCTGGAGGATAAATGTTTGGGTGGCTGGTGAGGCCGACAGGCAAAGGGGAAAATGAGGTTGAGCTGCTCTAAAATGTCAAATGTACCTAGAGAGGTCTTCAGTTAGAATGGCACTTTTTGTCATTTTAACTGCTCTTCCAGAAGAAATACTGCAGAGGGGGAAGAAAAAAATGAATGAAAATGCTTTTCGACAATGCTTTGTTGCCTGTAATTATATTTTTTCATATGAATATTTTTTTGCCTTCATTTTTATGTGGAAGTAGCATTTAAATAAATATTTTCAGTAGGTTGGAGCAGAATCTGGAATTAGGGATGTGATTACTTACTAAAACTGAACTTAAGAGTTTCCCTGTGCTTGGAAATGTTTGTTGCATTGGAAAAGAGCATAGACCTTGGAATTGGGAAGTATAACAAAGGCAGTGAAGAAAGAAGAGTGCAAAGAAAATTGGCTGAACTTCTCTTAAGGTATAGACAATTGACGCCTTTGCAACAGACTTCTGATTCTTAAAGCTGCACAGAGACATAGGCAGCTCCTGTTTCCAGTGCATAAAATAGGCAGCTTGTGTGCAATAGCACCTACGTGTCTTCTCACCAAGCCATTTATTAGCAGGCTGCAGGTATGAAAGATTGTGACTGTTTGCCTTGAGATACTTAGATGAGATTGTTGCCTTGTAAAGTAGAATTTTATGTCCGTTTCACAAGTCAACCGTGTGAAAACTATCAGATGAGCTCTTTAGTCCTGCAAAGGCCTGTGAAGGTGAAGAAGAAAGTCCTTTGAGATCTGGAAGGGTACAAGACAGCCTTCTGCTGCACATCGCCTGTCCCACGGGGCAGTCGTCTATGCTGCTCTGTGGCTCTTTTCATGTGAATCGAAATGGGATGTGTTTGTCCTTCCCAGGCACCAACTTGCCATCTTTTAGGAATTTTGAAAGGGCAGAGAATTACCAACATTTAAGTCATTTAGCATGCTCTGCGTGTGTATTTTGCTCAAATGGTAGCTTACTGACAGCTATTAGAAATCCACAGGTGTTCTCTGCCTCTTTCAGACATGTAATAGTCATTGGGTAAATTATAGTCAGAAAGTTTAAGTGTTTTGAATTTATCATTTCCCATGTTCATAATGATGTGTAGGAGAACTCCTCTGGCTTTGTCTTTCATATCCTGCTTTATTATTAGTATTGTGGTCACAGGGGAAAAAAAACCTATGCATGATCAGCAAATTTCGTCCAAATGCCACTGCCTCCTCTTCATGAAAATTAAAATTGACGCAAGGATTCTATTTCACTCCTGTTTCTTCTAAAGGGCATCTTTTGAAAAAATACTATTTTCACATGCATATGAAAGCCTCAGTATTTGTGCTGCTGTTACAAGAGCACACAGCAGAGCTTTCCACAGTAGCTTTAAATTTATGTGCTACCATTGGAAGCAGCATCTCTGCAGCAGCAGCACAGGCTCAGTAGAGGCTGCTTTACCTTCCCAGGCAGTTACTTGTTTCCGCAGGGGAGCCATGTCACTGCTTGCCACTGCAGGCGGACATTGTGATGCTCTCTGCTGCTGACTTCTAGCAGTTCCTGTTCACCTTATTGCAGTATCATACTTGGCAAAATTAAAGAAAGAAGAAAATTATTTTGAAGCAAAAGAATTAGCATTCAGAAATTAAAGCAGCTCTAAGTTCAGGGTCAATCAGTTAGGATCCAAACCTTATGCTTCATTATATCAAAACAATGTCACACTTCTCTACCAATGTATTAAGATGTAGCTGGAAGCTCTACTTATATTGAAGCTGAAATGCATAAGAAATACCTAATGCATGTGCTCTATTTTTTTTTCTAGATTGTCTCTCTAGTCATTTTAGATCTCATTATAACTGGAAAATTGCCTTGCATATCACCATGCTCTGCAGGAACTGAAAGGATTTGTGAATAGAAAATGGCAGTCAAGTTCCATTGCAATCAGCAATGCTGTTTTTAGGCCAGCTGAATACCACTTCTCAAAGGTTTTCTATGGTTAAAATGTGATTGCTATCAGAGTGATGGTAGAAGGTGAGAGAAAGAAGTGAAATTTCTTCTGAGATTGCTTGAAACAGGCTTAAAATACTGCTGAGCTGTGCTGGGAGTTGCAGGATTTTGTGTCAGGTGCTTAAATTCTGTTCAAGCTTAACTTTTTGAAATGATCTCTTACCACTTACCTGACCTTTTAAAAGGAGCAAAGTCTTCATAAGAAACAACTATTGCTCCTAATATCCCTCTCTTTGATAAGTGTTGGAATTTGATTATATACCTAAAATTCCTCTCTTTAAGAAGCTCTCAGGGTTTTTTAATAAACCTATAGGCACTATTTTCTGAATATATACATCTTCTGTAGGAGATGAGCAGTACTCTAGATAGCTCCAGGCCTGAAGATCTTCTGAGGCACCTACAAAATGTGAGAACTGCAACCCAGTCCCACAAAGCAGAGGAAACTGCAGCATTTGTACTTCTCTCACGAAGTCTCCAGCTGCCCCACTCAGCCAAACAATAACTACATCTGGGAGGGTAGGTCAGGAGGCTTGTTTTATAATCTAGCAAGACAAGGAAAATGGAGACACTGTCAGAAGATCAAGACTCCAGAGGAGCCTCAGTGGCATTCACTTAGAGAGCTAGGTTTCAGTAGGAGATGCTTGGCAATTGTTCTGTCTAGTTTATGATATGGAGGAGGAGCCAAGACTGGAGCTATGTAATAGCAGACTTTTCATAGGACAAAGTGTTCAAACAATTCAAGTTTTGAAGTCACTGAAGATCCCTAGGCTGGTTTAAGGCTTTATTTGGGCAAAACAGGAAACTCTTTGTATGCTACATATAAGATTCCAGTAAACTGTGAATTATTAGAAAAATAAATTTTGTTATTATATATATATAAAACAGATATAGTAAATTCTATTAACCTTTTATGAGTAGAATAACCAATTAGTAGATTAATCAATAATCAAAACTCAACATGTGATGCATGTAGTTGTGGTAATATATCAGAAAACATTAAGATGCACTTGCTGTTCTCTCTGAAACACCCATGAACACACATTTATATTAATTATTCTTTCATCCCCCTGCCTTTGTGTCTGTAAACTCACTGTGGCTTTACGTCAGAAAAAGTAGTCTGCAAAACTTACTTGAGGAAGTAGAACAGAACTGTTCTGTTGCTTCAGAAAATCTTTTGAAACACTGGTGACATTAAAGATGAAATGGTAAACCCTTTCCTTCTTTAGTCAACCACAAACCCACAAGCCAGTCCTGACAGTAAGGTCCAGGTGAGTAGTCACTGGGAAAAGCTACCAAACCTTGAAGTGCTCATCCAGAAAGATCCGGCCTTTGCATCCTTTTGTGCTTTTGAACAGTGATCTTTCTCCCTTTATCACTTTGTTACTCACTCCTTAACCTTCTCTCTCTTGTCCTTTACCCCATCCCTGTTCTGTACCCCTCAACGCTGTACTCCAGGCAGTTGTACAGACAGAAGCAATCCCTGAAGTTTGCTTAGCTTAGTGATGCCATTTTAGCCACATCCCTTTATGAACCTATCTGAATGCTCTGCAGTGAACAACAAGCTGAAAAACGCAGAGGGAAAAGCAATGGAGGAAGATTGGCCTGTTTCACAGTCTCCTGTGTTGTCTGACAGGAGGAAAAGGGGGAAGATGAGAGGAAAGGGGTCTGTATACATTTAAATGACTGCAGGCAGGGCTGAAACTCTGACAGGGCAGGACAGTTGCTAGAAGGCAGTGGGCAGTAGCACAGAAGCTCTGCTTTGATCCTGTGGACTGATTGTGGTTCTAGAAAGGAGCTGGGAATCGCTGGGGAGGGATAAGCACTTATTTTTGATGAAGGAAAAATACTATCTGAAGGAAACGAGATCAAAGAAAGGGATTGTACGTTCTTCATGTCGAGCTTAAATGTTTGAGTCTGATTGCTTATCAGGACATTGCAATCCTCAGATTAAAAAAAAGGAAAAAAGCATAATTGTTCTGTCTTGTGATATGATTACCTTCTATTTGGTGATGAGGTGACTTTACTTTGAATAAGTTATGGTACTAATTGTACCCCTGTGCCTCTCATTCTTCCTTTTTACCCTGTGGTGGCAGAGATCAGCCTTGCAGACTGTTGCTGTTCTCCTTCTTGCACTGCTCTAGTGTGAGCAGGCAATGGCTGCTACAGAAAACACAGGTCTGGCCTTGGAGGGAGGAAGAGTTGGAGTGGTTTCAGTTGCCACATCTCTGCATGATTCCAACTGTAGCTGACAGTGCACATACATCATGTTTTGATTGTGTCAAATTTGGAGAAAGATAATGCAAAGATTATTGGGCATAGTCACTGAGGCTGCAACATGATGGGGAAAAATGATTGCAAATGGCTGAAGGGTTAAGTGTTAAATTTAGAGTTTCTGTGTAGTTTGTTTACTTCTTTGAACTCTTTACCCTAGGCTTTGTCACCCATTCCTATTCTCTGTTCACCTTCATTCTTGTTGTCCGGCTGCCCATGAGATACCATGGCCATCTTTCTCCTCATGCCAGGGAACTGGAGCTCAAGTTTTGTTGCAGTAAGAGAGCAGTGACTGTGGTGTGGTGACTGCCTTAGAGGCAACCTACTGGAAGGTCTGTCCTTAACCTTGGCTTCTGAATTTTTCTTTCAATCGACCTAGAAGGAGATTGGAGCTTAAGTTGTGCTGCTGCATTTTAAATGTGCTGTCAAAGATCCTTAACACATGTTGGATACAGATTCTTTTTTGAGTTTCGTTCATATTTAGTTTTTTTTTTTAAAAATACCAAAATTGCACGAATAACTGTGCATTAAAAAGCCATTTTTTAATCTTGTAGACTGTGTGCAATGTTGAGTCTTACTTCTATTACTAGTTCATGTGCAAATGCATCAATGTGTTAGAACCACTGCTTGTTTAATACTTGTAAAGTCATTTCAGTGATGTTGGCAGGTGTTATCTCCATTTTACGGAGGAAACAGAAACATGAAGAGCTGAAATACAGTGTCTCAAATATCCTCTGATTCTGGGTAGCCAGAATGGTGTGTCTGTACCCAGGCTCCCAGCTATGCAGCCCTTTTCAACAGTCTCTGACAGCACAGCTTTATTGTGTTCAGTCGCGACGCCCTCCTCTTCCCCCGCAGTCTCATTTTTTTTCAATACATACCTGCCAACTTTTTCAGCAAATGAAGAAGGGTTCTACAGATAACAGCTTTCTTCATTATCCTCTTCAAAAGGACACCAGCTTGGGGGATGAGATAGTGTGTGATCATGTAATTAAAGGCTCTGTGATGGCTATTCTGCAGCAACTGACTATGGGGAGCATAGTAGCGGCAATCCCTGGCTCCCATTGTAATGCCGCAGTAGCATCTGGTGGATGGAGTGGCAATTGCACAGGCTAAAATGGGGATTTTCTGTTTCTCGAGCCATTTTGCTGGGAGGGGCATAACCTCCCCAATGTTGGTTTGCGCTTTCTGGGGCTGGAATTTGCCCTGTGGAGGCAGAGCATTAGAAAAAGATTGTCAGATTCTAATATGCTTCTACAGGATGTGCATTTGAATAATGCACACACCCTATAAAATCTGAGCAAATTGCATCTTTTAGCAAGAGAGAAATGAGGCTTTTCTTTGACCTTGGTGTAGTCCCTGCTCCAAAGGATGGAAAGGCTAAATCTTTCTTATAAAGCACTTGAGTTGTTTGAGTTTTATCCTAGCTGGTAACAGAGAAATGGCTGACTAGCTACTGCTGAAGATTCCCCTGCTGTTTTCTGGACTGACACTGGTGTGAAAAATGTCAAATAGTTTAAAAAATCAACACGATCATCAAAGATGATGATCCAAAATACTGTCTACACTAGTGCAGCCAGCTCTACACATTGCATAAATTCTCCCTTCTGCAGAGAAGATATTAGGAAAAGCAGATTTCATAAGACTAGAATATGATCTCTTTCAGAAGAGAATAGTAATTTAAAATCAAAGTAATTCTTCCTTTGAGTGGTATACTGGAGTGGTGCTTTGTCCATTCTTGTCGCAGTTCATCATCAAGCAGGTTGGAAACTACAAGGATTATATGTACATTCTGAAAATGCCCGGCAAGCCTTTTAGCCGTGGAGCTTGACTTCAAAGCTGACAAAACACAGTGGTCAAAAGCTGTGTGCTTGGCCCCACTTCTGCCTGGTGAATATGGACTTCGTGAGTGACAGCTTGTGATTGTACTCATAGGAATGTCACCCACTTTGATCTCTCCCCCGGCTCTCCATTGGGCTTCTGCCACCAGGAGATGATAGGAGGGTTTCAAGCCTGGTCCTTTGTGGGGCTTCAGAACAGTAAGATAGATAGCCCTGACCTTTCCATCCTGTTAACAACTTCTTCTACAATTTTTAAGTTGAGAAATCTCTGAGTCCATTACCTTCTGGCAGCTTGTGGAGGGTCACTGCAAGTACTCAAGCCAGGAAGAAAAGGAGAAAATTAGATAAGCTACATTGGATAGAAATACTGGGGGGAGAAATATTACAGTGGGGTTCTGCAGATGAGCAGTTCCTAGTGTTGCTACGTTTCCCCTGTTTTTGTAAGTTGGGGAGAAGACACAGTTGAGCCTCTTGTTCTCTTTCTGCCAAGCGGACATTGGTAGAAGGCTTTGGTGGCAATGACCCATAGTTTTGATAGTGCTGCACAGTGAGTTTGGTTTCAGGGTGACTTCCTGACAGTGTCACACAGCTGCTCTGGGCTGTCCTTGTGGGGCCATGTTGTATAGAGACTTGCTGCTTTCAGTTCACTGTGCTTGGCTGAAGTAGGGGAATAAGACTATTTCTCCTCATGCAATGTGACTGGAACTCAAATAAATCAGAGTTTCTGTGCTTGAAATGCTGACTTCTGCCCCAAGATCCCAGTATTGTACAACTTCAAAGTAAAAACTCTGTTCTGTGGACTTCAGTTGTTTCCTAATAGGGGAAGGGATAATGTTAGTGCAAACTACTTTTTTTAAGATCATGTGTTCTTGCTTTAATATCACGTCATTGAACAAAGGCCAAATAGTTTTCACTGATAAATATTTCATATCTTATTGTAGATTTAAAGCAGAAGATTTAGGTTCTTCTTCAGTGCTCAAGAAAAATTATCTTCCTTCTCTGCCTTATGCTTTTTACTGAGCACTATCCAAACTCAGGACACTTTGTATATGTATGAAAAGTGTATCTGTACTGTAACATGTTAATTAAACTAGAAAAAATCATGTGGTGTCTTCTGGAAGGTCAGACTGAAACCAAGCTTGGAGCAGTATCTACAGGACTGTATTCCTAGACCTGGGGTTAAATCTATACAGCCCAAATGCTATGGGAGTATGAACCTTTGTTCCCTCTTGGGACTCAGTATATTAATTAGTCTGTTATGGCTGCTAATTAGCCCTTCCTGCATCTCAATTTCCAGATCTGGACTTTTAGGGATGTGATTTTCAAACTTAACTGTCACCTTAGAAATGATCCGTTATATAAGTGCATGTGTTCTCATTTTCCCATGGACATTATCTAAACTTGCAGATTTTTATTAATGCTGTAAGGTATTTTAAACAGTGGTAAATACAGGATTATGTTCATTAAATTAATTGAAAGCCGTAGATTTCAAAAGGTCAAATGTATTGAGCATGACAGCATCTATTTGAAAATAATACCAGAGGAAGCTGTTGGACAGCAAAGCTTCCTTCTGCACCAGGTGAAGAATGGTGGCTGCAGTGACTTTTCTGCTGAAGGACCACGTATGCTTGCTTCTTACTGGATTCAGACTGTCTTGTGCTGTCTGTCTGCAGAGTTACATCTGCATATCCAACTGGAGAAGCTAAAAGCTGTAGTAGGTAGACACACAGTGACAAATATGCGAGAGAGCAAACAGAGAGGAGTTATAGGTTAAAAAAGTATTTGCAAACATTACAGTCAACATCACACTGTTCTTCAGAAGATCCAGTGTACAGTGAGTTCACAGTGGTCATTTTGGCTTCAGTAAATATGACCAAAAGTACAAGTCTTTTGTGTGATTATCTTAGGAAGTTACACAAAAGTACTCCAATGCGTTGTATCTGGAACACTTTGTTTCATCCCAAGGTTTCTTGTTTTTCTCCTGAAGGGAAAAGGGCATTTGTTTCACTCTGTTGATCACCTAGCTCCATGCTGGAATCCTCGTCACTGTTCTGTGCTGCAAGGTTTCCATGGTTTTGTCTATCTGCCTGTTGCTTTTATTTCCTCTGAGAGTTACAATTTGTGCTTGTGAGTGAAAACATGCTGTTGTGGTTGTTATGGATCTGTGCTCAGAGGCAAATGAAGAGCATGATGAAGAGAGAGCATTCTTGCCAAATAAAAAGAGTTATGTCCGAGAGACAAATCCATGTTCGGATAGCCTGTGTCCCAAATGTCTCACTTCAAACCTTAGGCAGCTCCAGACCTTAACTGCTGTCAATTGCAATAATGGACAGATTCAATTGCAACTTCCATTCTGAGTTCAGAGAAGAAAAAACTCTCTAAATTAAATGTGGTGGATCAGTTCCTCAAAAGTTGCAAAGGCTGGGTGATGGCTAGCTCTTCCCCTCCCCTCTACCCCAACTCTCTCTGCAAGAACAAAAAAAGACCCTGACAAGTTTGTTTCTGCAGAAGAGGTCCTGTAGTAGATGTGCTACTCTCTGTGAGATAACCTGCACAGGAGGAGCTCAGCACTTTGTCTAGACTGTCTACATATTTCTTGATGTGAACAAGAGCTGGCCTTTATTTCTTGCTTCATCTCATCCCTATGTTATGCTCGGATAAAGCTTCATCTGTGAGATATGAAGAGACGTTATGGAGATGGCTGTTTGTGCAGTCGAGTGTGTGGCTCTTCCAGCTTCGTGGTAACCTGAGGAAGTAGGTGAGATAGTAGTAGTATGAAAATGGCATGCTGTGTTAGTGGAAAAAAAAAAAAAGAGCTACTGCTCATTGTCACCTTCCTATGTAACAAAATAATCCCTGTTCATAATTTCTTGTTACTCTTCAACCTTTTGTCACACTGGTATTAGGTCTACTATGTGAATGAAATGTGTTCTGTAAACTCAGGTCAGTTCTTAATGGGCAATAATTCAAATGAAGAGACACGTAATTGGGTATAACTTACTCTAATTGGCATGCTTTTCCCAGGACAACTCCAGTACTCAAACAGCAAGAGCATGGATGTTATTAACCAGGGCAAGTGTGAAGGACGCCCCACTTTTATATGTCCTGGTTTTTTCCCTGGATCAGATGCATGATAATTTTCATCCAGGCAAAATATCCTTCAGGTCATGCACATATAGACAGCTTCCACCTCAAAATCAGCCAAAAAATCCTGCCCACCTCAATTATAGTAAATTTGAATGCTGTTACAGGCAATGACAGGTAACACCAATGTTAGGTGATGCTGCAGTGCATGTGTCTGCTGTTTCTTTCAAGCTTTGGTCACAGACTCCTTCCTTCCAACGAGGCCAGTCTTAGGCCAGCATTTAAGAAAGAGTATTTCATATTCTTTAAATTACCACGAATTTGAAGTCCTTTTATGCAGAAGTATAGAGGACATAAAATTTCTTTAAGAATGTGCTACTTGTAGCAATAACAGTGCATTCTTTTTTTTTTTTTCCCCCCTCCTTCTAGCCCAGGACATAAGACTGAAAAAATGTTGTAATGGAGTGCACTGGTGTTGTATATTAATTTAGTTGACTATTTTAAAATTGTACTTTTTAAAAATAAGTGCAGTAAATGTGAAGGTTTTTATTTTTATGAAACAACTGAAAATATTTTCTCCTACTATATCTTAGGCTCCCTCAGAGCTGCCAAAGTCTCCAGTCACCTGTCAGCTGGTGATAAAAGAAAAGCATTTTCTGAATATAATTCAGATACTGCTTTCATACACAAGAACATCAAAAAGCAAAAAAAATTACAAATTCCTATTAAGCTGTTGAGTCAAGGTTTTGATGATTTATGTTTTTAAGCCTGTTTCTGAAGAGCATTTAGTATCATTCTTACAGTGTAAAAAAAGTTGACTGTCTACTCTGTTTTTTCCTCCTGAAAGACCCCTGCCTGCTTTAATATTTAATATGTGTCTTAATTCCCATACTTTATCTAAGCATTCTATTAATTGAGGGGAAATTTTTTTTAGACCTTTAGGACACCTTCCAGGATCAGTATTTTAATCCTGAGTTTTGTTCATTTTGTATGGTGACAAATGCACTTATTTCTAGACTGCGTGCACAGATTTTAATCTGCTGTAATGCACTGGGTTTCAGCCATTTCCTTACCGCAAATGAATAATGAATAAGCTGTGGTTTGAAAGCTAATGGTTCAGGATGAAATCAGAAGCTCATTGCAACATGGATGATATTCATTTGTCGTCTCCATGGAAACATCTATTTATCAAGACACTGTAGCTAAGACTGTAACAAGAAAGTAAGCAGTTGTTGGAATGTAGGACTTTTGCTGAGGAGCAGACTTGGCAAACAAATGATAGGATTACATAGGACTGTGACATTATTTTTGAAAATGGAAATTTTTTTAAGAATACATGACTCTTTCACCTTGAAGGATATGCATTTTGCTGTCCGTTGAAACATTGCTCCTCATTCTACTGGTATTTTTCAAAAAGCTTAAATATCCTGGGAGATCTCTCCCATTCTCACCTGTTGTGGTCTGTGCCCTTGAGAGCACAGGGACATTTTAAAGCTACACAGTTATGTGTCCCCTTGTATCCAAAGTACAGCAACACGGCCCCCTACCTATAATATACCACCTGTAAACTTAACTGAATTTAACAGCTGGTGCTGCTTAGCCACAGAGAGAATTCTCTGTGAGGCATATTCAAGCTTCCTTCAAAGTTTTTCTTATGGAGTTTGGGTTAAATCCTTTATCTCTGTTAGTGAGAAAGACTTTTCCAAAAAAGACTTGTGGAAAAGGCACAAAGGTGCAGCTCAGGGTTGAGCTCACTGTTTCTCCTCTCAGACAGATTATTCTTTTCTCATTTAAATAGTCACAATAATTCAAGTCCCAATCCTGAAACACTGTTTAATATGTCACTCCATGACAGGCTTGAGTTTTTAGTTTTATGGATGTAAGCAGTGGACTCAATACTTTGTTTTAGTACTCTTAAGACAACTTTAATTGTGTGCCAGGAGGTAAGCTCAGAGCTTGAGATGCAATAGAAAGAGCATAAAAGGCTTTTTTTTCTAACTTTTGTTTATGCTGTGTTTCAGCTTTTCAAAGCAGGGAAGAACTTTCCTGAGCTGGTGCTGCTCTCCCCAGGAATGCCACATGCTCTCACTGGGTCAGGTGATGCTGAAGGGAAATCAGCTTTTTATTCCCTCCAAAGTTTGACTGAAGTTTCCACAGTTAGATAAAATAGTTACCCCACTTCCTGAGGAACATGATGAGGAATGGTTTGGCTTCTGGAAGTGAGAGTATTCCATTAGGTAGCTTTGTAATTTGATGTCCAAGTAAAACTGGTGAGGGCAAAACTCGGAGGGATTGGTGACGGTGAGAACTGTTGCTTGTAAATGGGGTACACAACCTGTTCTGTTATTTATTTCTGTTTCACTTTTGTTTATGAAAGGGACTTATATTGAGTTTGTTTCTGGTTTTGTTTTCTTTTAAAGGAGTGAGCTATTTTGAAGAATGGTGGCAGACACCTGTTTGGGATTTGGCTTCTAAACCTGTGTAAGGTCTGCTTATCACCCTTTACAATTAGTTTTAAAAATCATGATTTTAGGGAAAAAAAATCAACTTGATTTTGCACAATACTATGGCAGGTTCACAAATGAGGCATACATTTACTTCCAGTGTGTTAGCAGCCCTTGTGACATGGGGAAGCATTTTTGTGTTCATACAAATAGTGCAGTTTACTGGTTACACAAAGTATGTCTCATAGTGTGTATGCTTGAATTGATATCCTCTATCCATGGTGATGATGTTCTCCTATAGTGTCTCTTGTCCTATGTTACTATAGCGAAGGGAGGTAGGACTTGATCGTTAGCTCCCATTGTCAAAATATGTAACTCTTCCAGTTACTTCACAAAGGCAGAATATTCTTCCACTATCCAAGAGCAAAAAAATAGGAGATGAAGAGTAAGAAGAGAGACTACAGGATGGGAGTAAGGCAATTAAGGCAGCAGATATTTATGGGAAAAAAAAATAAGAGTGAGAGGGTGATGACAGGGAAAAGTGAACTGCATGAATAAACCCCCACATAATCACAGAATTGCTGAGGCTGGAAGAGACCACTGGAGGCCATCTGGTCCAACCTCCCTTGCTCAGGCAGGGTCACGTACAGCAGGCTGCCCAGGACTGTGTCCGGATGGCTTTTTAGTGTCTCTGAGGCTGGAGACTCCATCATCTCCCTGGGTAACCTGTGCCAGTGCTAGGTCACCCTCACATTAAAATCTGTTTCCTCATCTTCAGAAAAAATGGGAGAAAGTGTGAAAAAAGAACTTCACGCTATGAACACTAGCTTGGGCGATTGCCCATAGGCAAGTGTATCTTTAAGAAAAGCTAAATTTATGCACCTGAAATGCCAGAAAGGGAGAAAGGCTTTCTCCTGGATTTCTCACCTTTACAAAACTAGAAATCATTAATTTTGAAGTTCTGCAATGCAAGCTTCCTTGAGGATGTTAGAAGAGTTCATTTATGATCCTTATTTACCCTTTATTTCTCCATTTATTTGCTGTTTTCCCCCGTAAACCTGTCTGGATATAAAGATGCCGAGTGTGAAGCCGTAAGTCTCTTTGCTAGAGCGTCTAAAAGACTAGACTAAAGCCATTCCGTCGGGTGCTGGGCTCTCCCGGCCGCGGGAGAGGAGGGGATCGGAGCGGGGCCGCAGCTCCCCCGTGTGTGCAAGCGGGGGGCGGCAGCTCCGCTCCGCTCCATCCTTTCGTGTGCGGTGCCTCCGTGCGCCTGTGTTTGCTGCGCACGCTGCCGGCGGGCATCTCTGCTTTCAAATACGTATTCGAGTGTCACAGTGCGAACTTCTAACGCTAACAAACTTATGCGAAGACATGATAATCCAAGGAAGTTCAGCATACGTTTCTGAGCGTTTGAAATCAGCTCTGGGACATTAAAAATTAATGAAGACCTCTGGAGCCACTGCAGATGGATGAAGAACTGTTTAGTCTCCTTTAGAAGCAGTATTCATTTCTCTGAATATTCACGGCTTGCTGGGAGGGAAGGAAAGGCTGCTGCATGGTGTTAGTATGACAGTCAGTTCTTTTTCAATAGTGAATTCATTCTGAAGTGGCCACTAATGAATTCAGTAAGGCAGACAGTCATCTTTGCACAGGAAATATTTTAGAAGATGCCCCAGATAGTAAGTCAGATCTTTATGTTCTCCTGAGCCTTCAGATTGGTTGAGTCATTGTGCCATTCACGTGTGGGCGGCTTTTCCCCTCTCAAATATTTTTCCATTAACTTCTGGGTCACTTTAAATAAATTAATACATTAATTGCATGATCAAGTTTCTGTTTGCAGAAACAAGATCTGGGGGATCTTTAGCTATGTCTTATGAATCTCTATTAGTGCTCTTTTCCAGTGCTGTGTGTCTGTTGTGTCCCTCTTCTGCGCTAATTCACAGGTTTAGGAAGTCTTGAGACAATTAGGGATTCTGAGTAAATGTGTTTACAGAGGCTAACTAGAGGTTTTTATTGAGACTGTAAGCCACTCTACCTGTCAGAATTACCTCTGGAAGGTAACTCAAAACACCTAAAGTTTTGCTCCTTCTCTGAACCACCTTTTCTAAAATCTGTCTCTTTCCATCCAAGAGCTTTCTGTTCATGAACTTAACTTTTGTGAATACATTCCCTCTGTGTATAATAGCAGGTAAAAAGAAATTCAATTTATGTATTTTTGTTTGAGAGGACTGTTACTACGTACACTATGCCCAAATCATATATTGCCAAGTTAAAAGACCTATAAAACGATTTTCTGCATCCTAACACTGACCTTATACAGATCCATCACTGGTGGTACTAAACTCTCTGGCTCCTACTGAGAGCTTATTCTGGGTCCTTGTAGGTTTTTTCTATACTAGGTTATTGCTCTGAAGTAGACTAAAAATGATTTGTATGCTTTCAGGTTCATTTTTCTTATAAGAAGGCAAAACACGACCACAGTCTCTTGGCTTCTGCAAAGAAGGGTTACACTAAAGGCTAATCATCTTGAACCAAAGGCAAAATAACTACTTCTAGAAAAATGTAAAGGGGTGGAAAGAAATATCTTTGGGATTGTAGAGTTAACTTTGTTTTGAATGATGGGGAAAACTCAAGGGTGTGTGTTTGAGATATTTTTGGCTAAGTGAATCTGTTGCCTGTTATAAATTCATTAGAAAATTCTAATTATGTAGTTTATATAAAACAAATGCTTCTCATATACATTGTTTCCTTACTTACATTGAGAAGAGTAACTATGCAGAGAGCCCTTGAACAGTTATGCCCATGACAGTGCTCTGCAAGCATGGCTGTGAAAATGATTTTTCTGTACTCATATTTCCCCTTTTTCAGGTTTTCATTTAAGGAACAAAAAGACTTGAAATTTGGATTCCAATATCAAGTTATTACTGCAGTATCTCTTAAGAAAAGAAAGCCTCTCATATTTTTTTTGAAGCACTACCTGCACTTGCTGAAAGTAATTAACAACAGTTCCAAACTAATGAAGCCACCCAGAATAATTGGAGCCTTGCCACTAATATGAGAGTGCTTATCCCTGTCATGTGCCTAATGTTTGTGAATATCATTCAAGGGTGCCTTGAATAGTCCCAGGACTAAGACTTGCTCATAATTACTTCCATCCCCATCAGAGTTTGTCACCATCTTTGGGCTGTGTATTCAGTTCCTTCTTTCTGCTTTTGCCTGACTCGATAAATACTTATTTATTTTTCTTAATGGTGCACAAATGACCCAGCTTTGACAATTAGCATATCCACTGCTCCATCTTTGCTCTCAGGTGGTTAAGATACTTACCTTCTCCTCTGCTTTGCTTCTGAGATGGCAACCTAGTTCTTTTAGTTTCTCAGTTGAAAAAAAAAATCCACCCCAAAGCACCACGAGCAAAACCATCTGCAAGCACAGGAGAGAGATTCAGGCTATGACATGTCACAGACATGTGGAAACTTAGAAGAGATAGAGGTAAACCTTCATCTTTTTCTTTTTTTTTCCCCCTTGTAGGCCAGACATTTTCTGGTTCATTATGGCGGTTACAAATTGATCCTGGGATCTTTAGGTCTCTTGACGTTGATATAGATGGGATGTGTGGACACATGTATATGGCTAGAACTCTGTTTCCTGAGTTGTTCTGGATGCAAACAATTGTTGGGTGCAGTGTGGAGATTGACTGCCCTCCTGGGGATCTGGCCCTCCCTTTGTGCTGCAGAAAAGCATCAGTGGTTGAAAAGGAAATTCAGAAACACAGCAAGGTGTTATCACAGGAGGAATTGCTTTTTGTGCAAATTTCCCTTCCCAACATGGTGCTGTTTTCCATTACTGTATCTTTTTCTCAAACTTACCTGTGCCTAGAAAATGCACTGAAATTCTCCTGCATTTTGTAGCCTGACTTCTTTCATGTTTCTTTGTCACATCATTTCCTACAAGATGTAGGATCTCAGAAGTAAAGGATTTGTAGCTGAAGACTATTAAGTTTGAGTTCATAACAGGCTGTAGAATCAGAACATAGGGGACACAAGTCAAAAGATTATGAAGTTGTGTGTAAAGAACAGCCTAAGAGGCAAATAGTTTGCTGAACTTCTGGGCCTCCGGTTCAACAAGTTATTTGGTACTTCAGTGCCTGAGCACAGATTGCTTCATATTTTTATTTTCTTTTTTTCTTTTCTTTTTTTTTTTTTTTTTTTAATTTGAGTTTTTAGTCAGTTCTTCTTCAATGTGTGTTAAATAGTGTAACATTTCCAAATGCTTCTACCAAATATTTTTGGTATGAGTATTGCATGTGAGAGATGCTGCACTGCCAGCAGAGATGTGGATCTGCATCAGGGTGTCAGTTTGATATATCTTGTTATGTCAAAAATAATCAAAACTCAAATTCCTTTGGTACTTATTACATCTCCATATGTTTCTTCTAAGCAATGCTATGGCTTAAAATAAGTCAGCCTAAAGGTTGAGGATGAACTTCCCAGAAATCAAGCATGAATGCAATGCTTTTGGTTTGTGCAATCTATAAATGCGCAGCAGCAGGTCAGCGATGAATGTGGAAGGGTTATATGGCAGCTAAAAATTTTCCTTCACATTTTCTTAGGCAACAAGTATATTTTAACGAGGTTGGGACCAGTATATTCTAATAATTTTAATCATAAAACTAAGAGCTCTGGATATCAATTATTAATAAAAGCACCTCCTTTCACAGTCTATATTTTAAATATTTTAAAAAAAGCTTTTTCTAGCAAAATAGAAGAGATTTTGAAGGAACTATTTTCTATGCCACTTAAACTGGCAGCATCTCTTAGCAGGTTTCTTTTTAATTCTCAAATCTTTGAGTAGTCAATTGTGACCATCACTTTATCCAAGTCTTAGTCTGGGGCTTTTGCCTGCTTTCTTTGATGTCAGCTCTAATTCTGATGGTTCACGTCATATTCATGGTTTTATAAACTCTGCTTATATTTTGATTGCTCGATTTAGTAATGTCCCAGGACTTGCTGTGCTTGAAGACTCACAAGCAACAGGCTGCGTTTCAGTAAGGAACACGTGAGAAAGCAAGCTCCATGTTCAGCATGCTTCAGAAATCCTAACACTTGTAACCAGCCTGCCTGTGATGTGGAGACAGTGTTCTGACTAAGGTGTCTCTTCACAGAGCTGGGCTTAAAATTCCACATTCTTGTTTTTATTGCTTGTGTCTACTCTTTCTTCATCTTCTTGAAAGAGCTTTTGAGCTCTTTTATGTTGTAAATTTTTGTAGGTTAGATTATCTTGCTGCACATTTCTTACCTTTGCTGCTCTGTCCTAAGATGCCAAAGCCCAGAAGAGAATACCAATTGCAAACATCACTCCACCAGAGTTCAGATTGTACACGTAGACCATGTTTAGTCGTTTTCTGAAGGATATGGTCTTTGTTAATGGAAATACCTTGAATTGATAATAGTTACTAGCAAGACAAATTCCCTGATTAATTTCCCAAGAAATGCTCTTGAGGAAATAAATAATTTGAACAGTGGCTTTGCTAGATAGATGCTTATATTTTAATATTAATGTTCATTTAACATGCTCTCTATCCATCTTGTTAACATGTGTTGTAATAACAGAATCTGTTGCCAAATAGTTTCAAGAGTGATGGTGACTGAGATAGTGTACGTCTGAATGTCTATTTGGATTGGATTTTAGATTTATTGTCCATATTCTGCACTTAGAAAAAAGGGATTCTCTCAATTTTCACTTTTCTTGAGCGACAAAGAGCTTTAATAGTTGAATAATTTGATCTGATTATTGAAAGGATTACTATTATTGTTCAGCCCAACTGACCCTCTGGAATCTGAGGAAGGTGTTTAGCCATTTGAGGTTTTGCATTTTGTGCTATTTCATTGCCCTTATCATTACATGAAATGCTACATTATCAGCATACGTGTGTTGTTTTTGTACTGGTTCCAGCTGCTGTGTGCAATGACTTGTTGAAACCTTGACATCTGTTTTCCTTTTTCCTCCCTTCTTTTTTAGAAGTCAACCATGTCACTCTTTTTCAGTGTTGCATGCTGAGCCCTAACTTAGCATGTGGATCTAGCCAAAAGCCATCATACATCTCAGTTACATTCCAGACAGTATGGGATGGAGTGCTGTCCCACATGCATTTTATTAATGATTATGCCTGAAAGAAATGGAGTTTATGGCATTATCACCAGAGTCCACCATTAGTCAGTATACTAACGTGAGAACCTCGTGTCATGGATATTATGGTGATGTCTGCATTGTAGCTCTGGGGTTTTGGAATTAAAATGCTTTCAAAGGAGGGAAAGTAATTCTCCCTTCTTTAAATGTATTTGGATAGCTATAGGTTTTTGCACAGTCCATCTGCTACTTGAATTGCCAGTTGAAATCTGGTTCTGCTGTGGGTACAAGGTGTGATAGGTTCAGATAACTCCTACAAATTTCACGTTTCGACCTGCTTCTGCATTGCACACTCTCTTTCTCACAAGAACAAGAAAGCCAGAAATATTCCCACATTTGACAAAACTATACTGTGAGGCAGGTTGCTCTGAATCAAGAGACAAAAGGGAATATATGTTTCTAGGGGTCTTTCAAGAAAGTGCCTCCTGGAATCCCACCAGGGAGGACCTGATGACATGGTGGTCTCTAAACTGGACCCTTTTGCAATGATGTGTAGAGTATAACTTTGGTCTTTTCAAATATCAGTCAGTGCAGTGATATATATAATTTCTGTTATAGTATTGCAGTATCTAAAGTAAAATTACAAATTTCCACCTAGATTTGGATCCAGACAATTTTATTTATGCCAATTCCCTGTGTTTCCTGCAGTCTCCAAGGGAAGGTTGTGTGATCTGCCAGTGTCTCAAAAAATGATTGCAGCTTGCTCCCACAGTTCCCAGCTGGGAAGGGAAAGAGCAGCATCTGGCCAGCCAGGCAGAGAAGGAGTCAGTTTACAACCTCCTGCTGAGCAGAACTTCTCAAAAGTAAGCAGTCCCCTAGAAAAATACATAGTGGACCAAGATACAAAATTAATCAAGTACTTCTAAAAGTTAGGTCAAGGATTCATACTTGCCTTATAGCATGAGTTTGATAGATCTCTTACTTGAACATGGAAATAACAGTATTGTACACGTACAGGTAAAATGATGAGAGTGCCTTTTGTTGAAAAATTATATTGATTTCAAAGAGAACTTGCAATCAGAAGGCTTTACTGATGTACAGGTATTTGAAAAAAACCCCAGATTTTGAGAAACATTGATTATGTGCACGTTATTTTTGAGATTTCTGAATGAAATGCAAGTTTGGAAGACTAGGGGGGAAATAACAGACCCCCTAATTGCCGTTTCACCTAGTGGGCCATTATAATGCATTTGCTGAGCACAGGGAGCATGATGGAGTGCAATGTTTCATTTCATCTAGCACTAGAAGCTTACCCTGAAAATTATTTTTATTTGTACTTCAAAAAGACATTTCATTCTTATCTCCAAACCTGTAATTATAATTTCCAGGAACTGGCACCTGGCTGCATTTTTCTTTTGAATGAATTCATTTCACCTAGCTGGTCTCTGCCTCCTCATTTATGCACTCCAAGCAACTAGAAAGATCATCAGCTAAAATTTCTCATGAAATGTGAACAATGAAAATTCATAATTGCTTGTTCTTGCTTATTTTAGAAACATCAGACACAGACATGAAAAACTAGTCCAGTACCTTGCTGTTGACTGCAAGCAGAAGAAAGCTGTGGATTTTAAATTTTTAGTATCTCTCGGATGGTATTCTAAAAAGTAATATCGCAACTGAGGGAGAAAAAATATTAATTTTCACTTGTAACATGACTGATGATAGAAGAACCACTCAGGTTTCCTACTGTGTGGTCTTCAAATAGTGAGGTTTTTTTTCATAAGAGGTTCTGTCATACAAAGGCCTTCTTCAGCCAATGAGCTTGCAAGTGTCACTGCTTTTTGAAGAATACACTGACAAATACTTAAGATAGTTTAAGAGAGTGCTTGAAACCAGCAGCTTTTGCTTAAGTCCAGTTGCAGGAGAGCAATTATTTCAATGACAAATAAGTAAAAGTAAAGACCATCTTGACACAGAGGATATTAGCAATGTTAGTGTCGGTGGATGAACAAGCTTCCTTGGGATTCCTCGCTGCTTAAATTATAGGCAGCATATTCTGTGCTTAGTTTTTTCTATTTCTGAGTGTTTAACAGTAGGAGTCCATCATAATAATGAAAGAAATACTCAGAGGGGCACGGTACTATGTTTATCTTTTTCAGCAAAAGCCATCTTGTGTAGCTGCATACATTGTTTCCCTTGCACATACACTTTCAGAAATTCAGTCTCTGAAACTGTTTTAGTACCTCTGACAAGGTACTTTACTCAAGCACCTGAACTCAAAGAAATTTTATTTTGCTTAGTGATTAGAAATTAAAGTAATATTAATTTCCTGGGTTTCATGCTTATGTGAGTACAACATTTACAAACAGCTGTCACCTCTTTGGTCAGAAATACAGAAGGGCTGCTGGAGTCCGCACTTTGTGCATCTGACCACTAAAGGGTAGTGTTGTATTGCAGCGGGTAAAGGAAAATACTTGAATACGGCAGAGGAAAAAAAATTAATCCAGATGTAGTTCAACTCTGCCATTAAGTCTTAAAAGTTTTTCCATTGCCCCATTCGTTACATCTTCCAGTGTTAAATCAGCCATTCTGTCAATGTTTGATTGTTCTGAAAAGACATCATTTGTTTTATGACATTTATTTTGAATGTCTGAGTAGTTTTTTTCCTCTCTGTCCCTGTACAAGCTTTGTTTTGATATTTGAAGTGTCCATCACAAGCATACTGATCTGTTGTGCAATTGCTGTGGGATTTTATGGTGACTTTCAGGATTCAGTTTCCTTCAGTGCAAAAGAAGACTGTAGTTGGTGTGGCCAAGTGATTAATTGTTTCGGAGAAACGTTTAACTGGTGTATGAGTTTGACTTTTATGAGCAAGATTGTCTGGGGCTGCAAATTAATTTTCCTTTTTGTTGTGCTGTAGGAATATGCATTGCATAGTTGACAGGGAAAAAGAATGGTTGGGGATCCGTTTGTGACAGATGAACATCTCACTTCTTAATCCAGCTGGACTTCTGAATATGAAAGTTCACTTTCCTGTTTCTTTGCCAAAATCATTGTTTAGAAATTGCCACAGTCCTTGAATTGCTCATGAGTATGCCTTTCTGCTTCCTCGCCTATCCTAGTCTATCCAGTGTTTCAGCTGCATTTACAAAACTATTAATAAAAATATAAAATATTTAAAGAATATTATTAATGCTAATACAATTATTTTTGAGATAATACATGTGGTGTTTGTTCTCCCCAGATGCAGGAGTAGTTCTGACTTGTGTTGCAACGAACAGATACCTGGCCGGCTGCTGCTTCCTGCAGGTGTTACTGAGCAGAGCTGCTGGGGGAAGAGAGCACCCCTCTCCTTTTTCAGTACAAATAAAAGAGGCAATAGTAGAGCCTAATCCCATTTTCTGTGTCACCCTAGGTCAGACAGGAGAGGACACAGAAGTACTTTTTCTTGCTTTATGCTCAGCAGGAGTTGTCTTGGGCAAGGTATGTTGTTGTGGTATGTGATGTAGAGTTGAGAAGAGGCACTGAAGTGAGAGGGCAATAGTCATGTTTTAAGCTAGAGGTGGCTGTGAGAACAGGAGTCAGCAATGGAGACTTTCATATAGAACAGGTGCAGAGGGAAGTAAAATCTTAGTACACTGTGGGATTTGAATAGTGGAGTGAGAGAACAGAAGCAATGAGCTAGTTAGAAAACCGGTGGGCAGCAAGTTTGTATTTGATGCAGGAGACTCAAAAGTAGGTGAAAGGAGACTCAGTGGTGCAGTCTCTGCATTTTTCTTCTTTCCCATATGAACACTTAGCTCCATGTCAGCTAGTCAGAGCAATTTTGAGTTGGTGCAGCTGTCAAAGTAAGGTAAGATTCAAGGAGGGGTCTGCTGCTTTTGAGTATGAAAATACTTATGGTTTTTTGGGTGTGGATAAGAGCCACATTCCCACAGCTCTTATCCTGTCTGTTATGTATGAAGCTGTTTTTAATGGGAGTTTGAAATGGCCATGTTAGTGGTTCATGTAGAGAAACCTTTCATGAATCTGAATGTTATTGCTTCTCAGTATTGCAATCATGCATAAGCCATTGAGGTGTCTGTTGGGAAATATCCCTGGCTCTCCTCAAATTCTGTAACAAAGAAGCTGGTTTACCAAATTAGTTCTAATCTAACAAAGAAATTGTGCAGGTTTCACTTAATATTTTGGGCCAAGGTAGAGTAATTTCAGTGCATTAGAGCGGCAAAGTTTCTACTATCTTTATCTCACCTTTAAAGCATAAAGTTGAAAGCTTTTAAAAAGATTTTTTCAGAAATTGAACGCGTTTCTTTAGGAGGAATATGTTGGCACATTTGCAAAATCTAGGATCTTAATTTGATTTTTTTTTTTCAATTGTGCCTTCAGTTAGTGCAACACAGAGAAACAAAACCCAGGATGTTTAGATTAGCGTATAAAGCATAGTATGGAACGGTTTTCTTGTCCTTATGAAAAAACTTTACTGACCGAGAGAGAAATCCATAGTTTAACTGAGGAAAATAGATGCTTCATTCCTACTGATTTTTTTGCCGAGTCTTAGCTGGATAAACATCATACAAACCAAACTCTGTATATCACAGAATAGATGTGTATGAATACATGTCGTAGAAGTAAACTGATACTGCATCTTCAGCAATTAAAAAGTAGAGAAACCTCTGTATTGGTGGCAGAAGGAACAAAATGAAGAGCAGTCAGTCCTGAGCCAGCACTGACCAACAGGCAGCTGAGAGGAAAATGTGCATGGAGTGGGTGAAGCATGACTCCCCAAGGCACAAGGGTGCTGGCTGAATTTCCATCCGCTCCTGTGAGGTAGCAGGAGAGCAAACTATTTCTGATGAAAATTCATGTGTTTTTAACTATGATGGTGTCTTATGTTCATCTGATTTGGAGGACACACATGCTGTGTCGGAGGCATTAATCTGCAATGTAGCCATGCAAGCCAATTGGTAAAGACCAGCTTCAGCCGACTCGAACCCCTATGGTAACATCTCTTCATTTACAGAAACACCCATGGTAACATCTCCTCTTCATTTACAGAGGGCACTCTTGTAATGAGAATCTCATGATAAAACACTCTTCTTCACTGAAAAGCTCGCACAGCTTGATGATGCAGTTGTCACCATGGAGATTTCACTCCAACAGAAAAGAATGAATTCGGTGCCGTTTAACTTCAGAAATGTGTAGCAGATACTTCCCAATGCCTTCAGCTAAGCCACCACCTGAGGAGAGAACTTGGATCAGAAGCTGAGAGAGGAAGTACATATACACTGATGATAAATTATATTTTTTGTAGATGACCGGATCTCAAGAAGTGGCATGTGTGTAATGACAGATAAATGTGAAAGGGCATGAATAAAAGCCTCAGAGCCTGAGCCAACAGGAAGGGAAATAGACTCGCCTTAAACCTGAAGGAAATATTCAGATGTGATGGTCTGTGGATTCCAGGTGGGGTCTAATTCCTTTCCTTCAGAAAGGATTTTTCCACACAGAATGGAATAACTGAAGTTATTTAAGGAAAAGGGGAAAGAAAAAAAAAAAAAAGAAAAAAGCTTGCTATCAAATGTATTGAGAAACAGTAGATATTTTTCTTTCCCCTTCCCAAAATTATTAGTATGTTTGGATTTTTTGTTTCGCAGAAAATACATAAAAAGCAATTACTCCAGTATGGTATGATTAATTTCTGAATTTTTTGAAGCTATGAAATCCTTCAGTATAAGTAACTGTTGATTGTTTTACTGGTCTGACTTCTAAGGGAAGCTCTACACAGTAAGCAGTGTCTTACAAAACTGACCAAAGCATTGGGAACGCTAGTATGGGAAGCAGCCCTATGCTATCTGGGAGATAAATGTAGTAATATAAAGGTCTTTTCTGCTATTGTATTTCTGCTAGGATTAGGAAGTGATTCTCCCCCTCTACTCTGCTCTCGTGAGACCTCCAGAGGAGTGCCACACAAATGGTCTGGGGGCTGGAGCACTTATATAAAGACTAAGAGAGTTGGGATTGTTCGGTCTGGAGAAGGCCCTGGGGAGACCTTATTACAGCCTTTCAGAACCTAAAGAACCTGCAAGAAAGCTGGGGACAAACTTTTTTAGCAGAGTCTCTTACAACAGGGATTTTAAATGGTTTTAAACTAAAAGGGGCTAGGTTTAGATTAAATATTAGGAAGAAATTCTTTACTGTGAATGTGGTGAGGCACTGGAGCAGGTTGCTGAGAGAAGTTGGGGATGCCCCATCCCTGCAAGTGTTCAAGGCCAGTGACAGGACTCTGAGCAATATGATCTAGTTGAAGATGTCCATGCTCATTACAGAGGGTTGGACTAGAGGATCTTTAAGGTCCTTTCCAACCCAAACCTTTTTATTGATTCTATGATTTATAAGGTCTCAGGAACATCCATAGCTCTCAGGAGAGTTGTTACTGGCTGCCAGGGAAATCAGCTCAGTATCTAATCTGAGATGTTCCTCCATGAAGTAATAGATAAAGAGTGAGGAAATGGATAAAAATAAGTACTTCAAAGATGGTGGTTAGTGGAAAATATAATTTGGTTAAGGAAACAAAAGAAGGGAAAACATCAATAAAGATCAGTTTGAATCTTAAAACAAGGACAGTGGGTGTTTTTGTTTGTTTTTGTAGTTTTTGTTTGTTTTTGTAGTTTTTTGTTTTGTTTTTGTTTTAATTTATTTGAAAAATCAGCCAGAGGCAAAATAAAAGGAGAAAAATAAAAGAAGAAAAATTGACTTGAATAACTAAAGATACCTGCCTAGGAATTAAACAGTGAGACTGAGCGAACCAAAAGTAGCAGGAAAATCAAAACAGGCTCTGTAATAAAACTCATAAAACTTGACACAAAATTAATGAGTCAGAGTCCTAAAATCATGAGTCATTTAAACACTAAGGCTTGTCCAAGGACAAAACATTTTCTTAGCGTCTGTTTCACTATCAGGGAAATTTAATCAAACTCACCATGAGATTGTTTAAGGTTCAAGAAGGCAACTTTAAAATAGGTTTAAAACTTTTCAGCTGGCTGACCATGGAGTGAAGTCTGGAAGGCACTTGCCACTGACTCTCTGCCTGCCCTCTCCTTTGAACTGTTCCTTCCCCACCAGGCTCGATTATCCCTCTGTCACCTTTGGTGTGCACTCCTGGCTGTCAGCCCGTGTCTCCTCCTTCCTGAGTGCCTCGTATTTTCCTTTTGCTTCATTTCTCCTTTTCTTTTCATAACCCCCCTATACCCCATATCATTTGAATACTCCTTAGAGCCTTCTGCATCTTTTTTCTTCTAACTACCTCATTTCTTTGTCCTCACTTTTCTTTCCAGCTCCAAAGCTGTGGTGCCTGAGGACATGCCAGCTTGAGGTTTTCTCATTGCTCATCTAAAATAGCTTTCAGCTTTGAGTCTAATTAAGTTGTTGTTATTAAAAGAAGACAAGCACACAGAACACCCTCTCCTTCTTTTCTGTCCAAGAACCCATCATTATGAAAATTGTAACAAAAATGTGAGTTAGTAGTCATGGTGGTGATGGTGGAGGAATGTGCTGGTGCTATGAACTCTTCCTGAACACAGCAGAAAATTTTATTTTCTGAGTATTTTTTATTAAAAAAAAAAAAAAAAAAATCAGTGTTTTCAGTTTAAACTTGATATTTGGTCAGCTTTAAAAGAATAGGGAAGTATTTGATTTGCTGATACATGCAAAGAATTTTATTCTGTTATTTTTGTCCATGTGTTTTAAAACATGAATTTAAAGGGTCCCTGATCCCACGGTAGCCAGAATAGAGCACTTATAAAAGGGGATTGCACCTGTGACTTTCATTTCATGCGTTTGCAGAATCTCAGTCCCTCCCTCTCTCCTTGTTCCTCTTCATTCTTTCGCTCTCTTCCCCTTCCCTTTCCCTCTCTTTCCCCTCTGTTACCTTTTTTCCTCTCTCCCTCACTCTGCACCTCCTTCACATTAGTACTGACTGCTCTTTCTTACTTGTGATGAGAGAATATAACCAGTATTTGGCTCTACATGCTGCTGTTCTTGAGTCATCTGAGCTCCAAAATATGAAGCACAGTTTCTTGTATCTTTTGTAGATATAAGAAGGAAGGTCTTCCTAACAAAGAGACCAGCTTCAAAGAGTTGGACTTAAATGTTTCAGGCCAATCAAAATAAAAAAAGGTTCCGCAATAGTTAGGAGATTTCTCATTGTTTCCAGATACTCCCCTGTTTAAACAAAGAAGGAAAAGTGAGGGTAATTTTAAAAGTACCTGTAGTGAATAGTGTATATGGTGCAAAGCCAGTCCTGAGGTTGGCCTGGTAGCTAAGTTTGCTGCTCTGCTCTTTTTTCTCCTTCTGGGACAGCTCTGCTGATCTGCTTTGTGCTCCCCTGGTGGCTGTGGGTGCCTGGCCCATCCAGGTTCCCCCTGGGTCCCTTCTGGGTCAAAGGACTATAGCAACTGCTGAGATAAAAAATAATTTGGGGTTCTTCCTTGGCAGAACCTGTGTTTCCCAGTGGAAGGGCATGTCCTATTTTTGTGACTTGCCTGTAGCCAGAGCCTGTACTAGTGGTCCATTTTCTTTGGTGCTGCTTGTTGTCTTGCGACAATGCAAGATTACCAATGCAGACTCCCTGGCCTGTGTTAATGTTACTGTTATTTATTCATTCCCTTACAGAGTATGAGACACCATTAGTGTTAAATAACACCTCTTTGACAGAGAGGTTTTTGTTTAAAAGTGCCATAGTGTATTTAATACGATATGTGTGGTAGAAAACATTTTTTCGGTTTCTTCTTATTTCAGATGTATTGTTTGACTGCTCCTGCATTGGCTTTGTTTTCCCCACTGTGAGAAATGCCCTGGCGGAATATGAAAGACAAAAACTTTTTTGTGAAAAAGAAGAAGGTGGATTCTGTGACTTTAAAACAACAAATTCACTATTTCTAAATCACTGTTTTAAAAACTGGTTAGTTTTGAAGCTAATGACATGCAACACAGCACACTGACCTCTTAAGCATTTGCACAGTCCAGCTTAGGTGATACAAATTCTTGACCTTCTAAACTATAACTTTTGAGGAGCTGTGCTCTCCAGAAGTGAAAATGGGTAATAAAAACCAGGTCCTGTTGCTTAGCTGATGACTGAGTGTGAAAAAGAAGTGCTTGATGATTCCTCTCCAAAAAGGCCTGGAAGGGGTTCTATGTATTTGTTAGATACCTTCGGGAAGGGCTTTTCACTGTAACCTCTGAGAAGTGTGAACCTGGGAGCAGAGAGAGCCAGGGATGCTGAGACAGCAAGGATGAAAAATGCAGAGAGGGAAGGACATCTTAGGGCTTCCAATAATAATATAAAAAGATACTGAAAACCCTAATAGAAGTTATTCCAGAGGAAAATGAATTTGGTAGGAAATTACGATCTTGTTATGAGCTTTCTAAGAGCTAGAATTGTATTTCCCAAATTAAAATCTCAGGAGGCAAGAAAAAACTTTAATTTTACATACAGAGTATGAAACTGAAGGCAAGGAGGAAAGAGGCAAGCATAAGAACACTTAAAATTTAAAGTGTAAAGTTTAATAAAACCCTAAGTTATCTAAGTACAAATTATTTTTCATGTGTTAATCCTATTTTCTTTCTTATTTGCATATAGATTGCATTGATTGAACCTGAGAAGCTTTAAATATTGGCGTAGTTGAGCTACCTGCATTTTAATGTATTTTTTATACTTGAAACAAACCTGCTTAACTGGGTAGAGCCAAGGGGCTTTTTGAGTTTTATTAAATCCATAAGTTTTTTTGAATCAGATATGAATTTAATTTTTATTTATGCTTGTTGTCAGAGTAGCTCAACTTTGTGCCTAGAGTCACTTATTACTGGTTTGGTTCTAATGCTCTGCTTAATATAAATGCAAGTGTAGAGGTTATCACTCACCAGAAGTGTGTCAAACTTGGGAGGCAAACACAAGATCACAGTATTTTTAATGTTATTCTGCAAATTAGTAGTTTTGTAAATGCTGTGGGAGAGGTGGCAATTTCAGAGGAACTTGACTGAAGAGATGTTTGAAGCTTGGTGGGAGTATGGGGTGGGAAGACAAGCAGGATATGTCTTGTGGACAAAAAAAAAGATGGGAAGTAAATGAGTTTATTTAAAGGTTGCTGAGGCTGATACACTAATGGAACATAAACTGAGTAGGATCACAGTAAAGGTCTATCAAATATTTACATTTTTGATGTTGGTGTTCAGGTTGTGTGTGGTTTTAAGATGATAACGGTCACAGGAACAGAGGTGTGGTGGATCTGAATTTAAAACTACATGTGTTGCTTAAGGAAAGAATGCTTTAGGGCATACCTTTGTCTTTTTTTGGTTTTTATTTTTTATTTATTTAATCTAGTTGTTGTTCTCTCAATTTCCTATTTTTCATTTTCTAATGTTCTACCTTTAAAATTGTTTTAATTGTAAATCTTACTCTACAAGCAAGTCATGACATGTACCACTATTTTTCTTCCTTAAGATATTCCTACCACAGAGGCTCATAACTGTTGTAGATGCCTTCAGGCATGTTTCTGGGAAGCATGATATGAATTTTATAATGCCTAGACACCGGTTACTTCAGGTTGAGGGAAGTGCTTTTTTTTAATGCCTAAATCTGTCAAAATCTCACTAGCTAATTCTTACACTTATGTTTTTGTAGGCTTTAAATGCTGAATTGCCCTCCACTGTTTTTTTTTGAGGAGGCTTGTGTGGATGAAATGGACTGTTCTCAACTGTTTTTTCAATTTTTAGAGATTCTTTATGTGTTGCTTTCCTGTCTGTAGACTTGTAACACACCCAAAATGTTTCTGCACCAATATATGCAGCATGAGGAACAAACACGAGGAGCTCAAAGCTTTGGCTCAGTTGCAGAGATTTGACATCAGTGGCCTAAATGAAACCTGGTGGGATGAGACCTGTGACTAGAATGCCCTGTTGGATGGTTACAGGGTATTCAGGAGAGATAGGCCGGGTGGAAGAGGTGGAGAGGTGGGACTGCATATAACAGAAAGGTTAGAATGTGTGGAGCTCACAGTTGGCAATGGCACAGTTGAGAGCCTCTGGGTAAGAGTCAAGGGGCAAACAAATAATGTGGATATCATTGTGGGAGTCTGCTATAGACCTCCCAGCCAGGACAATGACATTGATGAATTATTCTTTGAGAAACTAAGAGACACTTCCAGGTCAACTGTCCTTGTCCTTATGGGGACTTCAATTTGCCAGAAATTAACTGGGAACATCACATAGCTGATTCAACCCAGGTCAGAAAATTCCTAAAAACTCTCAATGACAACTTTATGGAAGGAGCTCCTTGGAAAGATGCCCTCTTTGATCTGCTGCTTGTCAACAGAGTGGATCTCGTGAGCAAAGTGCAGATTGATGGCCATCTTGGCAACAGTGACCACAGAGCGATGGAGTTTAAAATCTCTGTTGACAGGAGGAAAAGTGCCATCAAAACCTCAACTCTGGACATGAGGAGAGCAGAATTCAGGCTGTTCAGGGAATGAGAAAGTATGATCCCCTGGGAAAATGTTTTTGTAGATGCTGGGGTTCATCAGTGCTGGTCACTTTTTAAACATCCCTGTCTAAGGGCACAGGAGCAGGCAATTCCCAAATGTCAGAAGTCAAGTAGGAGAGGCAGAAGGCTGGCTTGGCTGAACAGGAATCTTCACTTTGAAATAAGACAAAAAAGGAAGGTGTATGCCCAGTGGAAGCAAGGTCAAGTGACATGGGAAGAATTCAGAGATGCTTCTTGCCACTGTAGAGAGAAAATTCATGTGGCCAAAGCTCAACTGTAGTTGAAGCTGGCCAGAAGTGTCAGGCACAGTAAAAGGAGTTTTTTCAAATATATTAATTACAATAGGAAGTACAGAAATATCATCAGTCCATTACATATGAGGATGGTCACGTCACAAACAGGGACAGAGACAAGGCAGAGATGTTTAATGCTCTCTCTGCCTCTGACTTCAACACAGATAACAGACCAAGTGGGTCTCAGTGCCCTAAGCTGGAGGACCATGACTGTGAGAATGATCAACTCCCAGTGAATGTTGAAATTCTGTGGGATCTGTCGCTCCAGCTGGATCACTACAAATCTCTGGGGCCTGATGGGATTCATCCCAGAGTCCTCAAGGAGCTAGCTGATGTCATTGCAAAACCTCTCTTGATGATTTTTGAGCAGTCTTGGGAATCCAGAGAGATCCTAGCTGACTGGAAGCTGGTGTACATTGTACTGATTTTCAAAAAGGGCAAGAAGGATAACACTGGAAACTACAGGCCTGTCAGTCTGACTTCATGGCCTGATAAGAGTTATGGAGATGATTATTATGGGAGTTATTGAGAAACACATGAAAGACAATGCTGTCATCGGTCACAGCCAGCATGGCTTCACAAAAGGAAAGTCCTGCTTATCAAAACTAATTTCCTTCTATGACAAGGTAACCCACCTAGCTGATCAAGGGAAGTCAGCTCATGTAATCTCTTTGGATTTCATAAAGCTTTTGATACTCTCTCACAGGATCCTTCTGGACAAACTGTCCAGTACAGCTGTATAAACACATCATGTCGTAGGTGAACAATTGGCTCACAGGTCGAGCACAGAGAGTAACAGTGAATGGGGTGACATCTGACTGGTGACCTGTCACTACTGGGGTTCCACAGGGCTCTGTCTTGGGCCCTGTGCTCTTCAATATCTTCATAAATGACTTGGATGCAGGACTGGAAGGGATATTGAGCAAGTTTGCCAATGACAAAACTCAGAGGAGCAGGGGGGCCCTGCAGAGAGATCTGGACAAATTAGAGGATTTGGCAATGACCAACCATATGGAGTTCAACAAGGGAAAGTGCCGGATTCTGCACCTGAGACTGGGCAACCCTGGATGTTTGTACAGACTGGGGAATGAGATGCTGGGATGCAGTGCCGTGGAAAGGGACCTGGGGGTCCTGGTGGATGCCAAGTTGAATGAGTCAGCAGCACCCTGGCAGCCAGGAGGGCCAACTGTGTCCAGGGGGACATTGGGGAAAGCATCGCCAGCCAATTGAGGGAGGGGATTGTCCTGCTCTGCTCTGCACTGGGATGGCCTCACCTGGAATATTGTGTGCAGTTTGGGGCACCACAATATAAGAAAGATACTAAGCCATTAGAGAGTGTCCAAAGGAGGGCAATGAAGATGGTGAAGGGGCTGGAGGGGAAGCCACATGAGGAGGAGCTGAGGTCACTTGGTCTGTTCAGCCTGGAGAAGAGGAGACTGAGGGGAGACCTCATTGCAGTTCCAACTTCCTCGTGAGGGGAAGAGGAGGGGCAGGCACTGATCTCTTCTCTGTAGTGACCAGTAACGGGACTGAAGGGAATGGCCTGACATTGTTTCAGAGGAGATTTAAATTGGATATTAGAAAAAGGTTCTTCACTCAGAGAGTGGTTCGTCACTGGAACAGGCTCCTGAGGGCAGTAGTCACAGCACCAAGCCTGCCAGAGTCCAAGAAGCATTTGGATGATGCTCTCAGGCACATGGTGTAACTCTTGGGGATGGCCCTGTGCAGGGCTAAGGGTTGGACTTGATCATCCTTGTGGGTCCTTTCCAACTCAGGATATTCTGTCATTCTGTGAAACTGGCCTGTTCAAACATTAGCACACTATTTATCTACAAAACATTATATAAAAATAAGCAAACATAGCATTTTAAAATCTTCTTATAAATGTGAAATAAGAATGGAATTTACCAAGTGTCTTTGTTTTTCTACAAGTAGTCAGATGTGGAATTTGTTTTAAAAATTTGTAAAAGGTTGGATAAGTAAGTCCAAAGTTAGGTTTCAGTAAAGTCACTGATTCTTTTTTTAATACGATTAAAATGATTTCATATGGTTCTGTATGAATGAAAATATTAAATTGTTAAGTAATGCCTTGTGAACGAAAAGCTGTTCTAAGGAAATCATATGATCATAGAATGGTTTGGGTTGGAAGGAACCTTAAATCTCACCTAGTTCTAACACCCCTGTGATCGGTAGGGACATCTTCAACTAGAGCAGATTGCTCAGAGGCAGATGCAACCTGACCTTAAATGTTTCAAGGGATGGAGCACTTACTACTGCTCTGGACAACCTATTCCACTGTTTCACTATATTCATCATAAAAATTTCCTTCCTTATATCTACCCTCTCTTAGTTTAAAACCATTACCTCTTTTCCTATCACAACAGGCACTACTAAAAAGTCTGTCCCCATCTTTCTTTCAGGCCCCCTTTTAGTATTGAAAGATTGCAATAAGGTCTCATCTGAAATCTCATGTATGGGCATAAAAGTACACTGATGTAATCTTGACTGTTCATATTTGAGACTAAGAAAGAGATTTTCATTTCACTCAGTAATAGAAGAATTATTCCCAGCTCATCCAACTTGACTGTTCAGCTTGGTGCCTTCAAAGAGATTTCACATTGACTCTGTTGGCACAGAGAAAGAGTTTGTGAGGGAGACTCAGTTCACCCATGTGAATTTCATTCCCTGCCGGGGAGATTTTGTTGAAATAACTAAATTTTGTTCTGCTTACAGAGTTGTAACCTTGCTCCATTATGGTCAAAAGATAGAGATGTGGCCTCAAAAGCAAATCAGTTCTTCACTAACTACTGAATGGTACCTTATGCACAAACAGAAGGCATTTACCTCATACCCTGTTGATGCATCAAGTAATAAATCTGACAGTTATGGCTTTTTGTTTTATCTTTCCCTGCAGTGTCCATAGAAGTGCTTCTTACTTGTAACAGATGGTCAGAGCACAGCTTTGAAATTTATCTGGAGAGGAAGCCTTGTTGATTCCATTAAAAGTGAAGAATTTTCATGCAGACGGAGACAAAGAGGGATTTATTGTTACAATTCTGATTATGAGGTATTTCATACAATGCTATTCTTTCCTTTTGGCTTGCAGGTGATGTGCCTTCAGGATTTTTTTGGCGATGATGACATTTTTATTGCATGTGGACCAGAAAAGTTCCGCTACCAGGATGACTTCTTGCTGGATGAAAGTGGTAAGAGGATGTATTTTTTAAATGTTTGCAACCAGAGTAGAGGGCAGATTTCCATATCATGCTAATTAAGACAAAGCTCTATCACCTAAATTGATTTCCAAAATAGAATGAATGTTTTGATTCTAAATTCTGAAAATAAGAGATCTGAATGCAACAATAAAGCTGGCTGCCTATGCAGCATAAAACTTGACTTCAGCTTGAGTTTCACATACCAGAAGAAATAGTTATGTGTTTGGTGGGAAACTCCTCTTTTGTAAGATATTTCTTAATGTTTTGGCTTTATTTTCTCTTTGAATTTATGGTGTTCCTTTATCACAATCTCTCGGGCTTCCAGCACTTACAACTGAGATTTAGATAATGCCGTACAGGTATTATGATAAAGGAAGATAGATGCAATTCTGTATGGAAGATGAATATAATCTGCAAATGCAGACAAAGTCATCTGAGAAAATTGAGGGAATTCTCTGTTACCTCAGAGACTGCCTAGTACAGTGATGAAGTCAATGTATGTAATCCTCTAAGGGAAATGCATGTTTGATTTTCAGATACCTCTGTTGTTACAAAGAACATTCTGAACTTAGGAACCACAGTAGTAAGAAAAAAACACCCACAAAACAACCAAATGTAGGCTTTGTGCATTTAAACATAAAAAACCAAACCAAAACAAAGCAAAAGAACCAAAACAAAGCAAAAGAACCAAAACACACACACACACACACACACACACACACGCAAAGAGCTGCCAATTAAACTGAATTTATTTTTTTGTAGAAGATGCAGCAATGTTTTATTGTCCCTGCACTCTCTCTCAGTCCAGGGTATTTCTTTAAACCATTGCTATCAAAATCTTTCTGTTTTTCAAAGTATCAAAGGTCTCAAAGAAACTTGATTGAAAAATTGGTTAGAGAAGATTTGTTTGCAGTATAACTATTTCATAGTCATTATGTGCCTACTTGTTTAGCTTCACCACTTCATCATGGTTTTTGATGCAGTTATATATTGATAATTCAAGGTGATGCAATTGTCTTTCTGTGACTAACCTGTGAAACTGGAGGGCTTTTTGGTTTACCCTTATCCAGACAAATGCTCCATTAACTTGTGAGGAGGAAGAGGCAGCAAGTTGCAAAGACCTGACATTGTGAGTTGAAGGATGACTGAAAAAAAGGAGGTATCTTCTGGCCAAGGGAATGACATTTTGTATCAGGCACAGACGGAAGCAAGAACATACTCTGCCTTCCTCCAGAGAGCCTTATAATATGGAAATAATATCAAATAGTGCACCAGATCTGCTCTTGGAAGTAATGAAATTGCTGTAGTTGCCTCTAAGGCAAAATGTACTAACATGGCAAAATAGCTTTAGCCATCTTTAGGACGGGAATCAGAAAGGTAAGGGAGACATTAGAGCAGTAGCTGAGTTTCCCAGTTGGCTATGTGGCCAGCATGGCAGTCCTTGCCTTTAATGAGAGGAGGGCCAGGTAGTTGACCACATAGTCTGGATTCACTTGTGTCTCTTATCTGAAAGACGACACTGACAGCTGCCCAGTGTCTCCTCACAGCGAATCCCGCGGCAGTTTTTCCTGCACTGACTCAGGAAGTGCTGACAACAGATTTGTCTAAATCCCTTTTTGAAGTATGTAGCTGTTTTTTGGAGGTCTAAAGGACAGACATAGCCTGACTCTGCTTAGTCTTTATTTGTCTGACATATCAACATCTTTTTGAGTAAGCACTATCTTTCTCTGAAACTCTGGGGCTTAAAACCATATTATACTGAGCTAAAAAAAAAAAAAAAAAAAAGAAAAATAAAAGCTTATAATCTAACCTGAAATTACAGCTTTAGCTATTTGATGGTGTTTTCTTTTCTACTAAGTAAAGATTCAGTGAGCATTGAATGTTTTTACTGCAGGAGTGTAGAAAGGGGAGAAAATCAGATTTCAGACTGTGTCCCTAATTCCCTTGAGAAGTATACATCAACTTTGCTCTCTCTTTTTCAGGAGGTTTGGTATCAGAAAACTTGTTTAGGTTGCTTGCCAGTAATAGCTGATGTACTGACTGATATCCATTTAGTCAACCTCCTCTGAGGTAGGAGCAAGAGTTGAAGAATTACCAGAAAAAAGGAGCTTTTAACTTGTTTTGCTTGGCAAATGACATTTGTGTGATCATAGTGTGTCTGTGTGTTCCTCGTAGTTAATCCAAGAACATTACAGCAATTAGGAAGTGCTGTCCAACTGTGCAAGGCTTGTAGATCCTATCTCTGCTTCCCTGAAAAGCAGCTTGAAGCAACACTGTGCTACTCTGTCACTATGTCCCTCCAGTATTTCCCAGTTTCAGCCAGATGATGAGAATAAGTTAAGTTGCAGCTGAAGGACCAAAGAACAGCAAATTTGAAGGTGTGAAAGAAAGGTAGCAAGAATAATTACATAAACAATTTGTGTTCTGGACTTTTGGGAACTACTTCTCAGGGGGAAAGAATGCCCTTGTTCTGTGGTCTGGGTTCAGAACTACTGATACTAGACGCAAACAAGAGACAAAGTTTCTGGGACTGGAAAACCAGTCACCTGTACTGGGATTCTTTATAGCTGACATCAAGAGAGTATCAAGAGAATAGGTATCTGCAACTGAGCATTTCCAGTAGGTTTCTTTTCCAGTAAATAAAATTTAGACCTACTGACAAGGTAGATGGTAGATGTTTGGTCAGCTCAGTTGGAAGTGGGTGTTTCAAACAGCTCATGCGAATTATGCTCCAGAAATGTCTGGTTTGCTTTTGTAAAGGCATTTACATGCCTGATTTAGCTGTTCTTATCTACATTGTATGTCACTGAAGTTGCTGAAAAAACTTTTAAGATGACATTAATTCCACCCTATCAGAAAGGAAAAGTCTGAAGACTCATCAGTCTGCATCATCTCTAGTTGTCTTTCTTTATATTGCTTCTATGGCTTGCTCTTGCCAGTGGATAACACCTTCTAAATGGAGTCAGAAATTTAGAAAAATCAACCTAAGAGTTAGTGAATCAATCTACCCATCTAAGTGTGGGATTAATATTCTCCATTTCATTTCTGAGATAGTTGTCTAACAAGCCCCTTTAATGCCTGTGATGAGGTGGACTCTGTAGTCTCCCAGGATGTTCTCTGCCAGTGGTGAACCGTTGTCACTGTTTTTCAGCTATCTTACCCCAGATTCCATTGCTATAAATTAAATCCATTACTAGTTTTCTTATCTACTGTGAACATGGGAAAGAGATGATTCCTTTTTCTTTGAAAAAAATCTATGGGCTTCCAAGAGCCTCATCAATTTTCTTTTTCATTAGGCTGAACAATTAGTTCAGCTTTCCTTTGCTTTGACTTGAGGCTCAAACCTGTCCTTGAAGGAGGGTGTGTGTTCCTTCTTTATATCATCTCCCTTCTCTGTTTTATGTCTTTCAGGAAGAGGCATTGCATATCCCCTTGGCAATCAGTTAAGAAAAGTCAGTTAATTAGGGATCCATCAAAGAGAAAAAACAAACAGTCAGCACTATACGTTGCAGTTTCTTCTCTGCCCTGATGTACAGCTGATTTTCATATTAAACACACAGTTTATTGCATGAAATGCAGAAACAATAGGCACTACCCCCACCATAATTCCTAGCAATCATCTCCATATCTGACCTGATCAATAGATATTGTAGCCACAGACACTTCCATCAAGAGAACTGCAAATGGGACATGAAGATGCATGCGAGTGACCATAAAATTAAGAAGTAAATACTCCTTGCTTGTCAAGCATCAGTGGTGATGCTATTTTTGCAGAAAGTTTTTGTGGGAAATGTAAGCACAAAAATATTGTATTAATGAAGGGCACAGTACACTAGACACCTCGTAAGAAGAAACATTTCTCATTTTAGAGTATGGCAGTAGCTGCTTCAGGCATTGTTAGCTTGCAGTTTTGGGAACTTTCCCAAAAATCCCATTTTTGGTTTTCTATAGCTCTCAGCTGTGTCTTGGCAGGGATTAGGGTTTAAGTGCCCCACTCACAGAAATATTTGCAATCAGCTATTATTTAAGCACCTAAATAGGATCTGGCAATGTAAATAACTCATGAAATTGACCCTAAATGAGAACATCTTGGCTTATACAGGTATTTCTTTCTTAGCATTGTAAAATAAGAGAGGTTTTGAGGCTGGTAGTATCGGACTTAAATCTTTTTAAATTTAAATATTTTTTATGTTTCATTAACGTTGGCTGATTGCCTTGGAAGCTTAAGAGTTGCACAAACCTAAGTATGGCTGACTTCGTCACATACTGAGACGCATCATATATACAAAAGCTGCAATGTCAGCTGGCCAAAGCCAGTGTCTCTGTCTCCAAGAAGAGTGTAACCAATATAGAATGTCTGGATGTGAAAACAACGGCAGATCGTTTGTCCAAAGCACATATTACTGTTATGGAAACAATGATGAGAATGACTCTGTTTTACAGGGAAATTAAGACTGGAATCTTTGAAACCTAATTTCCCTTTGACTTTGCTGGCCTTTGCTAGTCCTCTGTTCACCATCTCTGTGCCAGCAGTGTTACTGCTTCATCTTGCCAGCAGCAGACAACTTGCCAGGAAAATCTGAGTCCTGTGGTGTCCACACACGTGCATGTGCGCATGGAGGCATGCACACGCGTCTGGTCCAATTACTGTGGTTAAGGTCAGGAGTATCATGTTTATCCCTTTTAATAACTGTCATGTTTCTGTAACCTTCATTAATCTGTCCTTCCTAAAAGAGAAAGGAAGGGGAAATCAGTTATAGTCCTCATCTACCCTGATTTATAGGACAGAGACTGATGTGTTAAGCAGCTTTTGGCTGGACTGAGGAGTGGAGGGCATGCTGGCTGACTTATTCTGCCCTCATCAAAAACTCATGCTTTGGCAATTGGAAAGTAATGGTAGGTTCTGGGGACTTTGAGATATAACTTTGCTTTCAACAGAGGCATAAATATAAAGTGTTCCACTGCAGTGTGATATTTTCAAATGTCAACAACTTCTTGGCCTCGGAGACAGATATTCTCTGTATAAGGCAGAAACAAACTAAGGCAGGAGGGGCCAGTCCTCTGGCTGTATGTACCATTTAGACTAATGGTTCAGAAAAGGCAAAAGGAAAGAAGTTGTTTGTGTGGTGGATTTGCATCCCATGTCCCCTTTATTTTTGTACTTCGGGACCTCCATTTTCACGTCCACCCTCTCATAGTGCCATAGACAATCGCACAGTACCTTCAGCTCCCTCCCATTTGGCACATCACTATATGTCCTAACTCCCTTCCTCACAATAAGGACATTAACAGGGTCTCTTATTTATCCAATAGTGTGACAGTTTCACAGCTTTCCCAAAAAACGATATCCCCTCACTGCGACCACCTGCGTCCAGCCATGCTGGAAGTACCTCCCCCCTCCCTTGGCCCATGTGCTCAGGCTATGTGGAAGTACTCAGCCATATGGTAGCGTGCGAGTGACTCACTTGTTTCTGTTGTGTTAAACTCTCAAAAGGCGAATGCTGGTCTTCAGTAAATACTCAGAACAGGCTGTTAGTGTGATCATCAGGTGGCTGTTAATGTAATATCATGTGGTGTCCATTAAACAAAATCTGTAATAATGCTTGAGTCAAATGAAATGTACAGATGAAAAATGCATTCAGAGAACTTCAGGTTTTTTTCTGTGCAGGATTTCTCTTTTAATATATGCCTTTTAAATAGATGTTCTTGATTACAGAAGCCCACTTCTTTATCTGTTGTCTGCAAGCTATTTGCTTTGAACATTCTCTACTATGTCTCACAGGTCCACTTATTTGAGACATTGCTTCTCACCTTTCTGTGTAAGCATCTCTAACAGAGGAAGTGTGGTCACTTAAATCATAAATCTTTGCTTCCACCAGGCTGGCAGATTTATAGACATGAATAAGGACATTAGACCTTTCAAGAAGATTACATATGTGCTTTCCAGTCCTGATTTACATTGAAGTGCATCTCTCTTCTTTCCTTTTCCCCACCTCCTCACCATGCATGCATGTATATTTGCATAGTTATCACTTTTCATCCATGTTGTAGTGAAAAAGTTGCCTGTATGTATAACCAGAAAACGTCATGATCACTTACAACTTATAGAACAGTCTCTCATTGAAACTAGCCAAACAGTAAGACTGCAATTAATGCTAATTCATTCTGCTCATTGAACCAAATGTTCTTCAATATGTTTTCTGCAGTATTTGCTTTGATGTCTGTTAAAAATAGCATGAATCAAACGCTATCCAGTAAATTAGAACTGGTGGAAATTCCCATTTCATTTGCGTACAGAAGTTGAGTGTACATATTCCTTCAACACTTTTCCACAGTAAAACTGATTAGGCATATAAAAGTGCTAAAAAAATTTGCATTCAAGAATACTAAGGACTTCCGCAATATTACTTACATTTAATTAAATTGCATTTGTATTGGGAATTTATAATATAAAACTTCAGCTTGTTTTGCACAACAAAAAAAAAGTTATTAAATACCATCAATATTATTATCTTAATGTACAAGAGATTTTAATCATAACCAGTAGCGTTATTAAATAGTAAATAACAAAGTAGACAGAATGTGTTTATTGGTTTTGTATAGCTTAGTTTTTTTTCTCTTTCATTTTCTTTTTGTGTTTTAACTTTTTTAACTGAATCTTGCCAGGGAAATATTTAGATTGGTCTGATGATCCAGGAGAAGATGTTTCTTCCAAGCATTTTGAACTATTTTCCCAAACTTTGAACATCTCAGTTGTATATCCAAATGCAGAAAGTGCAATCCCTATGTTTATGACCAGTTTTATAAACAAACTTTCAGTTCTGGGGAAGAAAGACAGAAATTTGATAGATGTAACTGGGTAGATTTTGGGACTCAAGCTCTTATTTTGACTGTCTCATATCTCTTTCTTTCATGATAGTTAATTTATTATACAGCCTTTGAGCCTGTTCCACGTATGTATAATACTGCATTTTAGATCACAGGTTAGTTTTGAGCTTGTGTGTTCAGTCGTATCCTCAGAAGATGATAACTTCCAAAATAGCAGCTTCCTTTATGTTCTTTTTCAGGAGAGACACTATGTTTTACTTTTCCAGTTCCAGTGATGATTGAAGTAGCAGATAGTAGTTGTATATTATAACCTCCTCCACCAAGTCTGTTAAGTAGTTTGGTGACAAACATGGAGGAGTTTAACATCAGAGATGTTTATAAATCACCTTTTCCATGTATTTATCCTATCTTGTTAATTACCAGGCTAATAATAGCCTGGTAAAATGGAGCATACAGTGTTTGTGATCTTGACAAGTATATTTGTACTTTTCACAGTTTGCAGATCATTTCCAATGCCAAAAACTATTAGCATCTGATAAATTTCTGAAACAGTGTTCTCTTGCAGGAGATCCTTTGGGTGAACAACATAGTCCCCTTTTCTCCAGTTTGTATAAGACAGCTTAGAGATGAGCAGTCCTTATAGCGTCAGTGCTACATTATTCTGTTTGAGAACCTGAACAAACTGTGCTGTCTGCTAAACTGTATTAGGATGTGCTCTGGAGACCTGTCTGTTTGTTGGGTAGTGTGTTTTATCATAGATTTTCTATTGAGATTAGACTCCACTCATCAGCAATAGGATTGGACTGACTTGTTATATTGACCATTGCAATTTTCTGCTTTCCATTCTGGATAGAGGCCCTCTACTTGGAGTTTTTGTCATGTCTTGAGTAAGCATGTGCACACCTTTTTAGTGTTAGAGCTGTCCACAGATTCTCTTATACTGGCAAAATATTTTGAAAAGGGCAAAGCTATTCAAAATCCAGAGTTCATTAGCTTTTAGAGAACAGAAACATTCCAAAGGCATATGGGGAATATATATTCATCCTAATACTCACTAAAAGACTTTTTTTAAAAAGTCTTATCAGACACAAACTTCAGTACAGAAACAGAGAGAGAACCAGATACAACCTGGATAATATTTCAAAGTGACAAAATCAGAAAGTGGATTACATGAGTGACAAGTATTCATTTTTATATATTCATACACATTCAATGAGATGCTGTGTATACAGACAAAAATATATCAAGTATAAAGGCCAGTAGAAGACTTCTGTATAATGGCTGTGTTGGTCTGCACTGCAAAACTGATGGCTCACAACAAAGGCTGCCATAGTGGTTCATTGCTGTTATTTTCAAGAAGCAACCTACAGAAATTTCCCACTGAAAACCTCGAGAGTCTAACCTGACAGTTCAGGTTACTCCTGTGAACAGTCACCTCTGAATAAACTTTTTCATAGCATAGCTCCCTGCAGGAGAACTGGATGCTAATAATATGCATAAAGTAATATAAGGCTGAGTAATCTTTAGGAAGTCTCGTGTTGCCATGGAGTTGAACACCCGTAGGTGGTAGGTCATGGAGCTCTGATTTGGAGTCCTTTATTCTTCAGTCAGAGCTTTTTAAAATTTTGTTCTAGAGGAATTGTAATGCTTTTTTTTTGCTTTTCCTTTTGGAATGAAATCTTCCAGGGACTTAAAATTTATTGAAGCAAGAAGGGCATTTACATGAGATTTCATTCTTTCAACTGAAGGATCTGGGTCAAGGAAAGTTTTTGGAAGATTGCTAATTATTCATAATAGAGTGGTTAGAAGACAAACAAATTTGAATTGCTTAGTGTTTCCTGTTTCTCTGGAATAGAAAAGAGAATGTTTTTTCACAGCTAGTTAGAACTGTTAAGATTGTCTAGCAAAAAAAGGAAGACAACTTACAGTGTAAGAAAAAAGTCCTGGACGAGAACAAATTTCATGAAACTTTACCTGCTCTTTCTGTTTTGCAAGCACATATTGACATCTACAGAATAAGTAACTTCAGAAAATGAAATAGACTGATTTTTCCATAGCAGTTGCTGTACTGCAGGTCTGTAAGGCAGGCTATATTGTTTTCTGCTTAAAAAAAGTAAATTGGGAATCAATGGGAAATACACAAGAGGGAGCAGAAATTAAAACAAATTGCTTGAAATTGTCATTAAAAATAGAATTTTAAAATTCATATTTAAGCATTTAATAATAAGGACAAGCCTACATAAATAAAACAGGATTGATTTACTTATTTTTTTTAAAATTACTTTGGGAAGGACCTCTCTCCTGAGATTCTGGTGGCAGTCTACTGGGATCGTAGCTCAGACTAGATGCAGACAGATAGCTGTATAGTTTTTACCAGTGGGAGAAATACTAAATTATGAGATGCGTTAAACTTCCTAGATGCATATTACAGACAAAATGCTACTAATGCTAACTGGGAATGTTTATTGATTTAGATTTAGTGCTGTTAATAATAATGAAATTACA
>JAWWTY010000001.1:50455387-50940335 GCA_035222235.1 Margarornis squamiger | reverse complement strand
CAGACAAAATGCTACTAATGCTAACTGGGAATGTTTATTGATTTAGATTTAGTGCTGTTAATAATAATGAAATTACAAAAAAACTGTCTTAGAAAGAATATTAGATGTTGTAATCATATACTGATTTCATTCATGTTAAATAGAAGATTAAAGAAAACCAAAGCTGTCCAATAATTATGGGTTTGGACTTTTTTTATATTAAGGAAGAACAACTTGAAAATTCAAGATAATTAGTCATTGAAGTTGAATAGGCTTAAGAGTCTGGGGACTTGAACACTGGGGGAGGTTTGGAGTTTCAACCAAAAAGCAAGCCAAAAGCTGTCCTAGATTTGTATCTGTGCAAAATATATTGGTAAAGGTCCAAAGTCAACTGACAGAAACTGGAAAGCCTGAAAAGAATTGGTTAGTTAAGATGTCTCTACCAAAACCTAGGCATGAAATATTCACAGTCACGTTTGCCAAAATTATGCTGATTTTGAGGAAAGTTTTTAGCCAGCTATGGAGATTAAAATGAAAACCAAACATAAGGTCACAACAAACCACCACAAACTGAAGTCATGATACAGTGTAGTAATGACAAGTCTACTATTTCAATTTTTTGGCCTCTATATTCTGAAAAAATGAAATATATTATGGGGGAAAAGCCCCCTATCTAATCAGAATCTTTGGAGAAATGCAAATTACATTAAGTCAGTTGCAAAACTCATCATGTACAAATAAGATGTGTCACTGTTGAGGAAAAAAATAAGTTTGTATATGCTATTAACAGTAACAGAATTCAATGCTCTGCACCTTCCTGTAAAGCAAAAGGCCTGGTATTCGTAAAGCTTTTCTGTAAATTTTTTATTGATCTGATTTTCCTTATTGAATAAAAATAGTCTCTTTGAGTTTTCAGAGAAGGCATCAGCCTGTGAATAAACTCATGTGTAAACTTCAAAACACTCCTTTGAGCAATCTCTGAAGTCTGCTATGATATACAGAATGAAAGATGGTTTCATGGACTATTTCAACCTAACATGCATTTTCAATCTGTGATTATTTAAACTTTCTCAGGAAAAAAAATGTCACTGGGACTTTACACACCTCAGTAAGTGTGGTGTTAGCAGATGTTCTTAGTAAAGCCACATTTTCCAGATATCCCACTGTTAGCCTATTGCCAGGATGACTCAGCCTGTTTACCTTAGTTTTATCTAAATAATTATAGTAAAATTTAATTGCCTCAACCAGACAGCATTCAAGGAGAACCCATTAATATTAGAGGCAAAAGCTGCCTAGGGATTTTTAAATTAGAGACAGTCCTGAAGTCCTTGGCATTTTTGAACTTGGGAGGCTAATTTCTGGGTTTTCTGTTGATAGGTAAAGCAATGTTGCAATAACTCTGTGTGGTACCACTGTGGAGTCTGAAGAAGCAGAAATGTGGGTGGGCTGGCAATGGTATGTGCCTTTAGATGGCAGGTGGGTTTTGCTGCCCACATTGCAGCACAGTTCATGGTGTGAGGCCTGTGTGGCCAGGTGTGAATATTGACTTAACATCAACATATGAAAGTGCTTTGCTTTCGTAAGAGTACTGTATTTTATTGTTTGGTGCATTTGGATTTTGTCTGTAAAAAGTAACTGTTGAGTTGCTCCATATTGTAGTAAGTTTGAATCTCCAGTTTTACCTTTCTTCCTGTAACATTTTTAGATTACTTAGGGTCTGCTAGGTTTGATATTTGTCTTATGTCGCAGCTCAACATTTTTTCTTGGGTGTGTGAAAATTTCATAAAGAACATTCAAAATCATTAATATTTGACACTATAGACATTCTTTTTTTGGAAGGGCCTGCCAAGTAGTGTTGTTATTTTAAAAAGCCATTACAATACCAAGTGGCTTTATTTCTTCAGACAACATCAGATTATGGTTTTGCTCTTTAAAAATTGCTGCCTACCAATCTTCAATACTCTTATTACAGGCAGATTTGAGGCACTAACTAGACAAAGATGAGTCTGTAATATTTTTAATTCCTTAAAGTATGCTAAACAACTTTATTTGCTGTGAGAGAGCCAGCGTGTGCCTCTCTGACTTTCTTTAAAACCAAACCTACTGCAGCAGACACATAAGACCTCATATTTAAATGGAACAAAATTATGGCTTTTATAACTCTATTTTCTTCATCAATGTTTCTGAAGTTTCAGCTCCTTTTCCTACCCATTACAACCACTCTACACCTACTTGCATGTCCCTGCCAACCAAAACCAAATTTGTGTCAGTTACACAGGTTAGAATTTGTAGTAATTGCATTCTTTAGGGAAGTGTGTGATTGGCGGTTGGTGAATTGGTCTATATTTGGATACAGCTTTTCATAGGGAAGTCAGAGGCATGGTGTAAAAAGATACTGCAGCTGCCCTCTCAATCCCCCACTGGTGGGGGTATATAAACATATAACACTCTCTTGGGTGGATAGATGGATGGATGGATGGATGGATGGATGGATGGATGGATGGATGGATGATGGTTGGTAAAGGACAAGAACAGAGCAAAACCTGCAAGCAATGCAAAGTAAACATAACAGTAGTTCATGATAAGTACTGTAGGTATGTAGGAAGGTAACAGAACAGCCAACATTTTTTTACAGGATTCCAAGATGCCTGATACTCTTGCCGTGGGAAAATCTATAGTTAGACTAAACCCCTACACACCAATTGAGCTATACTAGGTACCAAAACCAATGACTTCCTGGTAGGCTGAAATAGTCTGATTCTTATTGGCATTGGTCCACATTTTCCACCTCCAAAACAAGTGTCCTGATATTTTGCATGCAGGAATGCAAGAGACATGAAACTGAAGAGGTAAGAAGGCAGAAGGTGCATGTGTCTACACTCTATGAGGGACATGCATCAGGGAAAAAAGGCGCTTCATTCAGGTCCTTCAGTCCTAAGATAGTTTGCAGTGTCTGTATCCACCATCATTTATAAGCAAAGATTACACAGACATTAAACATTAACTTTCACCTGTTTAAGTGGGTGCCCCAATTGCCAGGTAATGTAACAAAGCACCACTTCAGGTGCTCTTGCTTGCTCATGCTGATCCCATTGACTGGTGTGGCCATGTCAGATGTCACTTTGACACCCAGGTGGACCACAATCTTGGGAATCTGTTTTACATTCATGAAAGCACTTTGAGAGTGAAGGAACTCTAAACTTTGAAAATGACAGTCCAGCCCCAGGAAGCTTCATCCTTGCTCAAGTCACATCCATAAACCAAAATGCAATAGTCATAGCTCCTTAATCACACCAATACTTTCAATTTTTTATTTTTAGGTATTTTTGTTCCTATTGTTGTTAGACATTCCACATACATTAAGTAAACAGTGACCTTCGTTAGTACAGTGCCTGGTTTTTATTGAAGCTTCATTGATAGTTCTTTGTTGAAATTATATTACTACAGTTGAATATAAGTGAGGTTTCCTTTTTAAAGCACATAAATAGGCTCCATTACACTACAGGCATATTGTTAGCTTTAGGGAGTTTTTGCCTCTGGGGAAGGTTGCTGGCTGCATAGTGTAGCACAGCAACTTTTTCTCTTCCAGCAAAACAATAATGTGGAAGATGTCAAAAAGTGCTCATATTCTCATAACTCATGTTTCAAATTACTGGTTTGAGGACAACTTATTGCTGTCCCAGAGCATTGACATGCCTGTGGTTTTTTTGCTTTATCATTGGAACGTATAAGGAGGACACACCTCCAAGCTCTCAAGTTTATGGCAGCAGACCAACTTTCTGTGATGTATAGCAGTACCTATATCTGTGTTTTCACATTAGCTCTTCATATACTCTTTATATATCTGAGTGGAACAATGAATCTTACTTTGCGATAAAATGTTCAAGAAAGAATAGTTCAGTAGGAAGGGTGTGAATATTCCTGCTTTCCTAAGAGACCAACCTTATGAAAAATGTTATCTGCTTATATGGCAAGTTTGGAAAAAAAAAGTCTCTTGTGGACAAAATTTGATAAAGACTGTCCGTGATGAATAAGGTCATGTTAACATGTTGGCTCTGACAGAGATTTCAGATGAGCAGTTTCTGTCCTCAACAGATTAACAGGGAAAACTTTTAAACATACTTACTTTATAAGCATATATGGATGCTTTCTGTAAGATTAGAACACAATTCTCCCTTAAATGACCCAGAAGTCCCTTAAGAGAACCCACCTTTGTTCTTAACAGTTTCTAATGTTATCTGCTCTTCCACAAGTGTTCCTGACTTTGGTAGCCAGTTTCCACCATGTTTTCCAGAATTTTCATTTGCTGTCCTCCCACACACATATGAAATAAATTTCCTGGACTCAGCCATGAGATTTATATCTCACATCTTTCTTCAGTGATATTACTTATTTTTCATCTGGTAAACCTGATAATGCAGTTAAGTGGATGGGCAATGGAAAATAATTGGTACTTAATATGAGGGGAAAGACTCTTTCTCCTCCTTTTTAAATAACCTACATGAATGTTTCTCAAAACTATTGAAAGTTGCTTCTATGTCTTTATCTCCCCTACGGGAAATATTTCATGGTGTCCTTTTTAATGACAATTATACTTCAAAATACCATTATTCATCACTCTGTAAAAATTGAGGCAAACAGCAGTATTTAAATTAGACACTGGCTTCTTGATGTGTGTTTTTCATTTCTGGCTGACAGGAACCTTTGGAATCCCAGAATCATAACATTGTAGAATAATTTATGTTGGAAGCAACTTCTAACAGTCATCTAGTCCAACACCCTTCCACCAATTATCAGGGATGTCTTCAACTAGATCGGGTTGCTCAGAGCCCAATCCAGTCTGACTCTGAATGTTTGAAGGGGTGGAGGATCTACAATCTCTCTGGGCAACATGTTCCAGTGTTTTGCCATCCTCCTTGTAAAAAATTTCTTCCTTATATGTAGTCTAAAGATACTTTCTTTTAGTTTGAAGTCATTACCCCTTGTCCATATTTGTGTATGGCTCTGTCTAGCCATCTTAATACTTCCTTATTGACAAAGTCTTCAGAGCAAAGATTGCACATTTTTGTGGGTGTTGTTAGAACCTCATATACAGGAACTACTTCAGTAAACCAGTAAACACCTGGATATGCATGTTTGATGTTGTTCTTGGGTGTACTGTGATGAGATCTGACACAGCAACTGTGCATACACTGAGAACAGAAGTGAGAGGAAAAAAGACCCTCAGCCCAAAACACGATTTCTAACAGTTTCAGTGCATTCTTCCTACTGTAGCATACACTTGCTGTGTGTTTATCATTAGAAGTAGCATTGCTGTCAGGCCTCCCACTTGGAAAGTGTTTAGATGCCATGTATTGTGTGTATTAGAAGTGCTTAACTAGGCAGAATATGTGACTGCCATCGTTGCTAGTCTAGTTGAAGCTGGCCTCATTTTCTTCAAAGTTGCCTGTGATCTGCAAACCCAGTAATGGAGAAGGAAAAATGAAATGAAATGAAACAGTAATATGTATCTCCTGGGTATTTCAAAGCCACAGAGCACTAATTAAAATCTCAGACTTAAATATCTGAACCCTGGGGGTGTAAAACTATGTATAGGTTAGCTAGAACCATAGCTTCACAGATGAACACAGGCAAAATAAAAACATAATTGTCTGGGGACAATTAAATTGGGTGTTAGAAGGATTTTTTTTTAATAGATGTTGTTTATACATCTTAAAACTGTTGCTTATTTTTCCAGTATTTGCATATGTTATCTGTGTTGGATACTTGAGCTGTAAGATGCCAAAATATTATCAAACGTGGTGCAGCAGTTGCTGGTGTGCTTTATGCACAGTGTCAAAGCTGTACCTTCTTAGAATATAACCACTCACCTAAGGCAAATGGTCTCATCTTTGTTGTATCACCTTGCCACAGGACAGAGGATAATTCAGATTGTTTAGAAATATTCATGAGAAGCCATTGGAGCTGGATGCTCAAGAAGTTTCATGCTAAACATTTTTAGCCTGTCTTCTTCACCTTAAAAGTTTCTCCAAAGGAATCAACTAGTGCACATGTTTTCCTCTACTGTAATGTTGTAAGCAACTGAGTGGTAATGCATGCGTGGTCTGTGATAGAAAGGGGCATAAATAGAAATGATGTTTGGGAATAGCTAAAATTGGACTATTATAAGAGTAGATACACTATAAGGAAAGAACTAAAAATACCTTCTGGATAGACATATGTGTGTGTGCGTACACAAATGGGAACAAAACTTTAATCACCAGTATACAGATTCCATTGCTTAGGGATTTTATTCCTTAATGATCTTTTGATTTTCACTTACCATATTAGAAAGTCTTTTTCTGGTTTGGTTTTTTTAAGTAGAAGTAATTTATTTCTTTACAGTTTGGTATTTGGTAAAATTTTACTATTTTTAAACATATCCTAAAAAAGCATATGAAAAAAATTGAAGTAAAATGTTTCAACTTAAAAAAAGACCAAAACAACCGAATCCAAAACAATGGCAATGGTGCTGTGCATGTATCAGACTCACAAATGTTAGGGAATTCAAGCTATGTTTTACTTCACCCTTCTTCGGATCCCCCAGTGCTTCAGCATGGCTCTTTCCACCTTCCTCTGCTGTCCCTTGTAGGACAGCACCTAGAGTATAAAACAGTGAGTCTCCAGGTCTCCTTTCCATGCTGGAACCACCATAGCCTCAGACTATCAGAAAGGGAAAGAAAGTCCTGCTTTTCACCTGGTAGCTCCAAGTGAGAGATGCTTGATGGTGGCTGTACAACATGACACAGCCAACCATGTAGGCAGTGGGTAGAAGCTCCAGAAGAGATATATCCTCCATGATACTGGCAGGAACTTCAGAAAATCTATCAGTAAGGTTTGAAAACTTCTAAATAAGGCTTTTAATCACATGAAAACACTGCTGGAGTGAAAACACTGCTTTTCTACATAGCTGAGTAAATTAAAGAAAAACAGGACCTGATCAGAGAAAAGTTTTATGGAATCAGTTGATTTGGGGGAAGATTGAGTCCTGCTTACTCTGGTTTCTTTAACCTGACAAATAAAACAGTTTCCCCTAACGTGCTCTAACTTTTGGGAATCAGTAGAGGACTTACAAGTTGGGTGTCAGCCTGAGGACAGACAGTAAACATAGAAGATTTCAATCCATAGTTAACGTGTTCATGAAGATTTATAAGCAACTGGTAAACAACATTTTATAATGGGAGGTATCAAGCAGCTTCAACTGTAACATTGAAGTGAGCGTTCAGTTGAAGTGAATTGTAATGTTCCACTTAATATAATCTCAATAATGTGTTTTGCAATAGAAAAGAAGGTTTATGATGTGGTGTAGGCAACATTATACACGTGAGTTGTGAAGAAACAAAAGTTCTTGGCACCAAATTTCTTACCTTTTAAATGTGGCAATATGCTAAATATGAGTCACAGAAGAGAGTAATTTGGTGTTTCTTTGTACATCTCTTGACATGCACTTCAACAGAAGTACAAAATTTTAAAATTACTATTTTATGTTTTAAAAAAATTGTCTTAAATAGTTGTACTAATTATGACAGTAAGAAAAGCATTGCATGTTTTACCTTGGGATATCAGTAAAGCATGGTGTCTGGATAGTGATGGAAATGTGCCATCTAGGACTTACCCTGCAGTCATTAGCCTGAGGGTCTAAATCCTCACAAAAGTCAGGTGTTCAGAGATGTCTGAACTTATAAATTATCAAAGCAAAAATAAATAAAAAAAATCCCAAAACAACACAGTAGAATTTACAGGATAATTTTTATGTCAAAGAATTCTGTGAAAATGTTCGAATGGTTTTAATGTGTTGTTAAGAGGTAGAAGTATGAGCTGGTTTTGGTAAAAATAAAGAAAATAAATACTTGTATTATTAAAGTATTTTAGAACTTTTTGAAGAGGGGAGAAGTTTTAGATAGCTTGAAATTTGAACTGTTCAAGAAAAAGTAATTTTAAAAGCAAGATATTTTGAACTAAAAGCCTTTGAAAGATGTAGAAATGAGAAGATAAGTTAGAGCTGTGAAGCTTGTGTTATTAAATCTGAGGCCTGAAATAGAAGGCAATCCTGGTATTTGGTTTCAAGCTACTAGACATCTTTGGGCTGAAGAAGTAAGTTAAATCTGGCCCTCTGCTGTAGTTCTGTCTTTAGTATCCTTTCTCCTCATAATGCCAATGTATGTATTGCAGGATGACATGCATTTGAAATAGCAAAAGGTAGCTCCATGGTGAAAGGAGACTGTTTTCTAACACCATGTAACTGCTAATTGTAACTCCAGCAAATACCTGTGGCAACCCAGTAGATTCAAATTAACACAAAAAGCAGTCAAAATTGACAGTAGGAAAAAAACCATGATGTTTGCAGTTTTCTTAATTTGGAAGTGTAAAAGGCTAGTCTTATACTGTGACGACTCCTTAGCCAGGACACCACTGTTCTTACAGCTGGCACTGGTGGGTTTCCACTCCTTAATTTTCTCAAATTCTCTATATGTGATCATTTCCTTGCTATCCAGCTGCAGGCCCAGTGTTGCTTGTATTATTTCCAGCCCATCAAATGCAGTTTTTCAGGGGTTCCTAGTTGTTCATTCCTGGCTGGATCACGAAGCCTCTGCTGCATCCTTCTTTTCTTTCACCCTTTTCAGATTCTGCATGGCTGATCATACTCTCCACAGTAACTTCTTCACTGTTAGCTCCTGTATTTTCCTCTTCCAGTTTCTCTTCCTACTCCCTCATTGCTTCAGTGTTTCATCTCAAAACCCAGCAAAACCCCCACCTACTCCTAGGGAAGAGGGGAGAGAGGTGGGAGACAGAATAAGCCTCAAGATGTGGTACGGTACTGGTAGACAGTATTTTTGTTTCTGGCTGAGTTAAGGATATTCCTCAAAACTGTTTCTGAGTCAAAGCTTCTGTGTCCTGGAATTTTCTCAGGAATGCCGTTTCTTAGGTCACTTCATTTTAAGATATTACTGATCTTTGAAACAAAAATATCCTGTATTCTTTTCTTTCTTCTGACAAAAACTTACTTGTTGCAAATGTGAAAATGGAATTGTAGGAATATGTATTCTCATTAATGGGAGAAACTATTATATCAAAGTCCTTCAATGTTTTCTTTTTTTTTCCTTCTTGTAACTCAAATTAGATTGTGCCTTTGTTATCTTTTGTGCTTTGACTTTGGTGGTCTTATATGTTTGGAGTGACCACGGGGATTTCCTACTTATGCTGGTGGTACTGCTTGTGGTACAAGCAAACTCACTGTCAAAAAAAGCAGAAACTTGATTACAAGTTTGGAATATTTGAGGAGAGTGGTATTTAGGCATTCCTACCCCTTAAACAAGACTAATTTCCAAATTTCATTTTTCTTGTCCTTTCAGAGTAAAAAAAGTAAATCAAATCGACATAATTAAAACCAAACCTACAATATCATTGCAGAAATATGTATAATTTATTTTTAAAAAGATGAGAAAAATAGGAAGTCTTGTTAGAAAGTTTATGAATAATCACATACAATCCAAGAGGAATATCATCAGCTAATATATATTGTCATAATTCCTTCATGATAACTCATTTAAAGTCAAGATGTACAAGCTAAGAATGTGATCTGAAATGTGTTTAATAAACATCTGCTCTTTTGAAAAAAAGTTAAAAACATTTGAAAAGTGAAATAAACTGAAAAGTCTGCTTTCTGTTGTTTTAAGACATTTAGCCCTGTAGATCATATATGTAAGGTTGAAAATATATCAAGGCCATTTAATTATGGAAATCATGAAAGCTGGGATATGAGATACGGTATTTAAAAAGGCTATCTGCTAAACCAATTCAGTCAGTTTCTTTTGGGTACTCAGTATGATGTACAGATACTAAGTTACAGAAATTTGAAAGAAATGAGGGGGACAGTTTTGTAAAAAAAAAGATGGAAAAATGTCGGTAGGACTAGATTACTTCTTGGTTTTCTTTTGTAGCATGCTTTGAGAATAAATTTTCTTTACTGATGCATATGCTAAAAGAATCCTTTGCTGCAGCCTCTGCATTGCTTCCCAGAATTTGAGGATGAAATACATAGCTGTTTTTCATACTGGTTTACTTGAACAAAGGTGCAAAATTACTAGGTTTTCGACCAGGTAAACTTGCAGAAAAAATTACCCAGCCTAAGGAAGCTCAAGCTTCCCTACCAGGTGTGCAGGTGTTCTCATTACTGTGCACAGTCTTCAGGTCCTGGCTCATCTTCAGGTCATGCAGCTGACAGTTTTTGAGATGAGTCTTAAAATGTGAATTTAGGTTCTCTAATAATAGCTTAAACCAATTGGTTTAGTATTCTCTCCATGTAAGATGAAAAAGGGGAAAAGAAATAAGAGTGTCCCTTGTCTTCTTTTTTGCTTAGTAGACTGTAGAATAAATCCAGATAAGTGAAGCATAAGGCTTTTGCTTTATGTAGGTGTTCTCCACTTCTATAGTACCAATACAGTAAAATCACCACATATTTTCCCACCCCCTACGTACATAAAGAAAAAATAGCTTATGCCCAAGATGTAAAATAAATCTTGTGGAGATCAGCAGCACACTGCTGTGTTCAAATTCTATTGCTTCCATAGAGATTCATTTTCCATTTCAAATTGCTAGGGGAGCCATAAAATATTTAGATAGCTACGTCTGTAGAAATCTTTTGTTGTATGCAATTGTGTCCAGATATAGAAGATCTGCAGTTAACTTTGGGGACTGGATCTATGCAGATAAAAAAAAAAAAAAAAACCAACAAAAAAACCCACATCAAAACCATAAACCAATGCTAACATCTAAAATTAATGCTGTAGAATTTTCCATATTATTTAAACTAACCTTCACATTACAATGAAATCAATTTCTCATTTGCCATAGTAATAACAAGCATTGCATTGTATTAAACCTAGGTTGGATGTAGAGTTCTGTTGATATAAAAAGCTTCCTCACTAAGATGAACTGGAAAAACAATGCACATCTCTTCTATAACTTCTCCAGGTTTTATTATGTACTTCATTTTCCATGGTGTATTTTAGCAAAAGAAAATGTAGCATACACCCTTTTGAAATACATTGACATGTAGAAAGTTATGCAGAGATAGACAAAGATAACAGATCAGACCAATTTCTTTAGTCTCCTTTGAACTACAGTCCATCCACAAAAGCCTTGCCTTTACCCTGAAGGAGAGGAGGTGCAGAGGATCCCCACATTGCCATGTGAGTTAGCTTCTATGTACTTCACCAAGTCTCAGGTATCTGTGGTAGAAGTTCACAAATCCGTGTACATCTCTGTCCTGAAGAACCGCAGTTCTCCATTTGACTCCTTGGCTTTCTCCTGTCTTGACTCCCATGCAGTAACCTCTCCTGCCTTAAGAGAAGTGTAATGTTTCCAGTGAATTTTCTTCAAACAAAGAGTTCATTATTTAATCCAGTGCACCCAGATGTTCTAGTTGGACTCTGGGAAGGAGTGGAGGGGGTGAAGAGGAAGTGAGAATCACAAACAGTGAAATTTTCATAAATGGTTGTTCTTTTGTTATGTTTTCTGAAAATGGAGTATGTGCCTGCTGTGTTCCATAAACACATGCATTGCATTAGTAGAAGCCAATGCATTTCATTCAAGCACATCTAAATATTAGAGGGAAACTAGCAAGGAGTTATGGTTGCAGGGAAAATTTATGGGGAAGAAAAAAAGAGTTCTGCCTTGTTCAGAAAGTAATAACTTGATTGGTAGACTTTTATAGGGTAATATTGAAAAAGCAAACAAATGTAAGCCATCTAATTAGGAAACTGAGACAAAAAATAACAAGAATAGAAAAGAAAGAACTGAAGTAGATGTGTATAGCAGCAGCTATAAAAGTGTCTGTTGAATTACTCTTCATAATGAAGAATGGGGGAACCCAAGCATCTGATTCACACAAGGTTTCTCTCAAGTTACAGAATGCAATAGTTGTGCCAGTGTAAAACTGGGAATTATGTACGTGTATGTGTTTGGCATGCTTTGTGTGAAAGTTCTGAGTGGATGTTTGTAATAGTTTGTCATTAGTGGATGTATAACCCTTTCTCATAAAATTATTATGTTATCCTCACCCGCCACAAATTCAAATAAAAGGTATCAGTCAGTGTATGTGTGTACGCTGCCACATTAATAATAATTTGCAGGATGGGAGGGATTGTTTCAGCTGCCTAATTCAATATGGGAAGTCAGTGAGATCGTAAATCATGGAACAAATTATCTTTTATCTTAAAAGAGAGTGAAAACACTGCTGGTAGATTTATGTGAATGAACATATGCTTTTGCACCTAGCTGCTCTAAAAGCAAATTAGTAATACAGTTTTCCATACAGATGCATTTGAATTTTCACATCTGTAGTTAAAACAGCATTAATACTTTTTTGGGCTCCTTCTTCCTTTTTTGTCTTTGTGTCACTCGTTAAAGAAGTAGATTATTTTATAACCTTTTAAATTCCTTTTTTAAAAATTCCACATTATTTGCCTGGTTGATAGACTTTAAAGTTTGCATATACAAGAAATTGCAGTAGCTTGAAAAGTAATTGCACATCAGCTCAGTTGTAGAAATTGTGCATATGCACAAAATTGAATCTTTTTCTATTGTAGGCTCAGCTAAGCCATGTTGCATTAACTCATTTTTACCATGCATATATGCAGATAATTGCTCTGACTCAGCTGACACTCAGCAACTGGGGGAGCTGTAGTAACCTGATCATCTGCTTGTTCCCCTTTTTATTTTTTTTAGTTACTGTCTTAAAACAGACTTAGTGAATTTTTAATTTGTTTGTTTGTTTGTTTTTTTAAAAATCCTATTTTTATCATGGTTAAACATGGATCCAATTTTTTTGGTGAGGTTGGATCAGCCAGGTTCTGCACATTAGTTTGGGGCCAGAAAGTAAGAGGGGTTGCAAAGACCTGTGTCCACAGCTGCAGCTTCATACTGCTGTGAAAAGAGAAGTCAAAACGCCTTCTCTGTTAGAGACATGGGGAGTGAGAGCACTCATCAGTGAGCTCAGCACAGATGAGCACTTTGGAGCCATGAAACAATCTCCTGCCCACATGGGAGTCTGCAGGAAAGGGTGGGAGGTTGACGGCTTTTTGGATCTGGCCCCATTTCATCTTAATCTGCTCTGGCTCCTGATCTTTTCAAAGTCTCCCCATTGTGCATGTGATTTCTGCTAAACACGCAGAGAAATTTTTAAGATCAAGACCATATGATATAGCAAGATTAATCTACCCTTTGGCCTTCACCTCTCCCTCCCACTGGGGGAGAGGTTTGGTTCTGCTAATTTGTCATGTTACCTTTTTTTTTTTTTCTCCTGCCATCATTTTTTTTTCTCCTCATGGTTCACCTAAATTGGGGATTTTGGCCCAAACAGTTTCAGCCTATAATGAAGATAAATAGAATTCTTCATGTCCACTACATGAATTTTGGAGACATCTTTGTTTATTTCACCCAGTTTTAATATGAAGAATTTGTAACTCATTTGTAGAATATAAGTGTTTTTTCACTTTTATTATATATTGTGGCTGAGTGAATCCCTGTAGGTCTGTGAAGCAGATGTGTTAGTACAGCCAGTAGAACAGCTTCATTCCTTCCCTCATCTTCTGCAATGCAGTCAAATTTCGAATTGTTATGATATGCAGTAATTAAATATGAATAAATAAAATATCACCAGATAATGAAGCTCCAGTCCCCTCTGTCATATTAAATCATTGATGAGGTGCTTGTGAGTAGGAACTGTGGCTGTTGATGTGTTCTGCCTCTTAAGTCTCTGGTTAGTTTTGGGAGCATTTGTGTAAATTTTTCCATTGTCTTTGCATCAATAGCCAGAAAAAGATCTTTTGCCTCACTGAAATATATGTGGATCGTTATATCCTCCTGCCTCATCAATCCATTCCTTTTATGTCTTCTGACAACTAAATAATAACTGAAAGTGGACAAATTTTGCGTATAACAACTATGTAATTCAAATGTGTTATCTTGTTACATATCAGTAGTAGTTTGCAAGCTTGTTAGAATGGCATTAAGTTTTTGGGAATAGATACAGAAGACCTCTATTACCTGTTTCTGTTTTTAAAGTCATATTTATCCCATAAAAAAACACTCATTTCAATGAAGGAATGGAAGAAATAATGAACAAACTAAAAATATTTGTTTGAATTTGGCTGTTTCAAAGCAGCCCAGATGTTAATCCAGATATTTTAGATACTACAGTTCCCAATCTGCTGGAAATGTATGAATTCAGTATTCATGATGTTCTGAAAATGCCTTCTGTCCCTATCATGGTCTTTGATCTATCTAAAACATTACTTCTGTATCTATATCTATTAATTTTGTGTCTATAAATATCTCAGATTTGCAATGCTTAATTTCAGACTTTACTGTTTGCATTGTATTCCTCTCACCCGTGAGAGGGACATAGATTATTTAGCTTCTAAGTTGTGAGAAAACTGTTATTTGGTTTCACCAGATAGTCTTTGACCAGTAAGGCAATTTGTCCATCAGCTTGTCTACTTTAAAAGATGCTGCTTGTTTGAAACAGTTCAGGCAACCGGGATCCTGCTGCCCTTTGGTTGTTCCAGTTGGTCACTTAATTTGTATAGCTCAATCCATCAAGCGTTCCTTGCTCCTGGCTTTAGTCTGTAACTGCTGTGGGAACACCATTGCCCAGTCACAGTCTACAGGATGAGATAGTTGAGACTGAACAATCAAAGTACTTGCACGTTTGATTCATCATGTTCTCTTGTGTTTTATCATTGCACTTGCACTGGTTTATCTTTATAATACTTGTATCCTTTTCCCAGTATTTCTTTATTGTTAAGTTACTTTTCCTAAAAGCAATGCCTCCAGTTCTCTGCTTTTATGTGATTGATGTACCACACCTCATGCCACATAAAGATAGCATGGAATATAACAATTAGGAAAGAAATTTGACAGGAACTGATTATTTCTCTTCCATACCATCACAGCATTCCTGTTAATACTAGCGATGCCCAAGTGAGATTTAAATAAACTCTCACACAGTCAAGCAGTCTGTTGCAGCAGCACAGAAGTTAGCATATGCTAATTTACCTTTCTGAGCTCCTCTTAAGGTAGCTAGGTTGCTGCAGTTACTCAGGTTAATTCTAGGATGGTACCTCCAGATCTCTACACTGCAGTGACAAAGTGAACACACCTCGTTAAAAAATCCCCATTTGTTCATTACGTTCTTTCAGCATAGCAAAGCATGCCTGCTCTGCACAACAGAGTTTTGGCATCCAGAATTACCTTTTATCTCCACAGGTTTGCATGCAGGCACATGTAAATGTGGAGTAAGCAAACAAAGCCCAGCTTGTGGCACCTAAGTAGAACCACATGCCTCAAACCTCAGCCAGCAACACAGCTGCCAGCAAAGCCTCAGTGTGCACACATCCCAGGAGCAATGTCAGCAGCTGCGAGCCCAGCAACATTTCTGGCAGTGATGTTTTCCAGTTTAAGCCTGGCCACGCTTTATATCTCTTGCCCATCTGTTTGTTTTGCATTGTGTTACATCATCTCAATTGCAATAGTTAAATTACAAAGTCATTGGGGGATCATACAGAGAGGGGAGCTGCCTTGTGCAGGTTGCCTCAGAGAGAGCTTTCTATTCATAGAAGTTGGTGTCAGAGAAAGTGCAGAGGCTTTTTTGTGGGAGGAACAGACATATGGGAGGCTGGAACTGACACAAAACCGTGGAGAGGTTAGAAAAAAATTGGAAAGTTAAGGCAAGGATATTTTGTCTTCAGTATTTCTGCATTTCGGTTACAAAGTGGATTTATGATGTTCTTGAAGAGATTCTTGGGTTTGGGATGCTGGAAGAATGGAAGTTAGGAATTCTAGGGACTATATTTTATCACTGACATTGTTGTCAATTTCAGTATTTTGTGACTTTGAACAACATTGTTATCTGTAGGCATAAGTTTGTGACAAGAAGTCACATTCTCTCTTAGAATATCTAGAATAAGATGGGATCATGTCATATGAATAAACCTGTTTCTTAAATTAACTTTTGGGTTCAACTGTGTTTGGATTTTTTGGTATTTGTGGGGTTCTTTAAGTGTTTTTGTGGGGGTTTTTTGTTTGGTTTTTGTTTTTATTTTTTAAAGTACATTTGAACATTTGAATGATTTTTCACAGGAAATTAAGTGGCTTTTTGAGAATATTTATAGAAAATTAAGTTAGTAAGCACTGGATTTGCACTAGGTCTTTAGTGTTAGCTGTTCCTTATCCATTCAGAAATAGCTTCAGTGTTGCATCCTTTCCAAGACTATGAATATTCTTAAATATGGAATAATCTCAAACTTCTAAATTAATGTTTTAGTCAAGTAAGTCTTTAAATAAAAAGCATACCTGAGAAAATTGTGATTGACTTGTGTAGAATAATATGGCAGAATTTGTTAAATTAATTATTTTTTCATCTTTCATAGTTGCTACATGACTTCAACTCAAAAGAAGCCCAGTATTTTGTCAATTCTGTGACATATGAATAGTGGGATATTATAATGATTTAAAAGATTAGTTATAGATATGGTTCCACATTTTAGTGTCTTTAAAATTAATGGAGGAGGTAGAGGGCTAAAAATATTTCTTGGACACCACCTTACAGTCCAAAAATTACATGGGTCAAAGAATTAAAAAGATGAGACACCCCTAAGAAATGTCTACTGCATTGTTTAGCATACTTTATCAATCATAGTAATGGCTTTCATTTCATGGAAGAAGGTCAACTCAGACTGGATTTGTTTAAAAGTTTGTGCAAGTCAATAGTGAAATAAGTTTACAAAAAATTATTCTACTAACAATGATCCACTGAAATGTTAGATCAATGATCCACTGAAATGTTAGATGCTATAATAAATGATACCTGTAATTTTATAAGGTAGAGTGTAAAGCATTGTTTTCAACAATAAACTAATGGAATCTGCATAAATATCCATAGTTAGCACTCCCCGTGCCTACTGCTTGGTAATTATCATTTAAGCAATAGGTGCATATTAAAATGTGATCTTGCTTCAAATGTTTGCAGTCCAAAGTGCTTCAGAAGTTGGTGTAGGTTAACATATTTTTGATAGGTTGGCTTTTATTCTCTCTCTTTTTTTTTTTTTTTTTTTTAAAAATGACAGCTTTTATTGAACTGCATAGAATGTGTGAGCATTTCTTTTTTCATCTGGGTATGCCTGTGAATGAAAGATGTGTTTTGAGAGCAGATTGAGTTTTGGAAGATATAGGTAGAGCCATCCCTTTTCATCAACTCTAGCATCACAAAATCAGTTTAGACCTGTCCAATGAGAGTAAAAAAATTATGTCATCCATGAAGCCAGTAAGCAATGTCTTGTCTCAGTATAGAGTTTTGTCATATAGTTGGTTTGGAGGAAATGTACATACATCTTAATGGTATGAGAGAATATTAGCCAACAAGGTTTTGAATTGTCTCTGAAGGAGAAAGTCTGCTTTTTTTGGAGATACCAGTTCTGCTAATGCCCTGCTGAGAAAAATTCTCAAAGTTAATCAGTCTGGCTTTTGAAGACAAATAAAAGATTTATATCTCAGTAGTCACCCCACTCAGGAAATTATAATGATTTTAATTCTTCCATTAAGCAAGCACTTTTCCCTCACTAAAATGTTCTTTGACTTTCACTCAGTTTTACATTAGTGTGCCTCTCTTTACTTATCTTTCAGCTAAATCCAGGCAGAAGTGCTGACAGTGAAACACTTTTGAGTACCTTCCATGAGTCATACTAGGAAGACTTAATCAAAAGATTCATAGAAGGAATGTGAGAGGTCCCAAGGGGGGACCTGTACCTAAATTGACTTTATAGGTTTCTGGCTAACCCATGTATGTGAAATTGTAGTTAGTGAAATTCAACAAAGCTTTCCCTGTGATCTGTTCTGGTACTTCCTTATCCTTGCAGGTAAAAATGTGTTTCTTCATGTCTGAATTAATCTACCTTTTGGAAACTTAAGATCACTCTTCTTTGTCCTGTTTGTGATAAAACTAATAGTAGGAAATTAATTTTTCTTAATTTTGGCAATCTATTAAGTATTGAAGGCTGATGTTTTGTCTCATCACTTCTTTTCTGAACTAAAGATCCCATTTATATTAGCTATTCTTCATTGGTCATGTTTTCCTGAGCTGTGCTCTCTCTTGGTATTCTCTCAATCCTCTGATGGTGAAAACCTCTTGTTTCTAAATGAGAAACACAAAAGTGGATTTGTTGTGTTAGGTAACACTGCAGTAGCACTGGGGAAAACAAAATAATTCCGATGTCCTCCACAGAGTGCATCTGTTCAGCAGGATTATGATTCCTTTTTCTGTAGCAGTTTTCTTCAGATTCAGCATGTGACCCAGTGCAAAACTCATGTCCCTCCTTGCAGAACTGCTGTGATGCCTTAAGGAGTGAGAAAAAAACACTCCAAGCAAATTTAGTAGGGGATAAGATAAGGAGAGCAGAAGCTTTAAAGAGCCTCCAGGTTCCAGGAATACATGTCCACAGGATCCCCTGCTTTGACTCTGGTTCCAAGATTTTATAATAATGTCCATCCAATCCCATTCTGTTATTCCCCCTGTTTCTGCCCTGTTCTGCCCCCAGCACACCCTGTTGGGAATTGAGGTGGGGGGCTTGGGACCCCTCTTTGTCTTCCTCACAGCACGTCAGGTCCTTGGAGGCCTTCCAGAGTTCCACATTTGGAGGTTCTTATGTCTGTGTCTTTATCTTCTGGTGCAGGTTTCATGGCGCTTCTCTGCAATTCTGTCTTGAAATAGAGACTACTGGAGTTTTGAGGGATTGATATAGGATGGGGCTGATATGTGTAAATATTAAGCTACTGAAGTTATTTTACTGGTACGTTAAATCTACAATAACTTCTAAAACCTATAAAACTAAAAAATCAAAAATCAAAAAACCCTGTGGTATCAGCTGTTTAGCATTCATGCAACTGACTCATGAAGTGAGATGGCGTCAGCCTTTATTCTGTTGCTGATTCTTTCCTGATTCTACTGTTTTGGACTTGCGGAGTTTTATCTGGTTTTTCTGATGACTTCTTCAGTTTTCAGGATACTTCTAAATACCATTTATGTTGTTCTACAATGCTTACAGCTTTACCTATGATAGTGTCGCCTCCAAATTTAAAATGCATACTCATCTTATCAATACAAATGAATATTGGCTAATACCAGCCTCAGAAAAAAAACCCTGGCAAGCTCCTCCACTCATTCTCTCCTAGTCTGACAGTAAACCCATTGGTAACTACCCTGGTTTGCTTTTCCAATACCCATTATAAAAGCAATTTCTGTAGATGGTATCTTCTTAAATTGCAGCTTGAATTTCAAAATTCTGAGTAGGAAATTTTATAATCTCTACTGTCCCTCCCTGTTATCCTGTTATAGGTAGACTACTTTGACACAGTTTATTCTTGGCAAAACTATTTAGACTATTATATATAATTTTAATGTATTTTAATCTTCAAATGGTTTGTTTCCTTCATTGTTTTGTATTGTCACAGAAGCAAAGAAGGGTTGAGTTTGGAAGTGGCCTCTGGGGGTCATCTGGTGCTGGGTGCCCATGATCATGTCTAGATGGCTTCTGAATATCCCCAAGGCTAGAAATTCCATCGCCTCTCTGGACAACCTGTGCCAGTGCTTGGTCCCTTCAGAGTGAAAAAAGTGTTTTCTGCTTTTCAGGGCGAACCTGCTGTGTTTGTGCCCATTGCTTCTTGTCTTGCCATAAATCAAAAGGAAAGGAGCCTGACTGTCTTCTTTATACCATCCCTATGGATAATTTTTTCAGTAATCTCAAATTAGGTTTTCTGCAACTCCCAGTTTTCTGTTTTGTCCCAGTTTTAAAGATGGCATTTGTTTTGCCTTTTTCACTTGGATCTTTACTTGTTCTTCACAGTTCTCAAAAAAACAGTGTCCGGTAGCTCAGAGATCATCTCAGATGATCTATATATTCTTCACATCTTTCTAATTTGAAAACCGTATCTAAGAACTCTCTGTAACCTGTTCTCTTCCTAGTGTGTCTTGTCTTCTAATCCTGCTGTTGCTAAAGTTACATTGTCTGAATGACTGCAGTTAGTCTTTTAAATGATCATTTAAACAAAAACCCACACACAAGAACTGGCTTTTCATATTCGTCTGGTTTTTAAGGGATAGTTTATATATCCCTTGTTTTGTGCAAGACTCCTTGCTAATCTAACTAATTAGCTGTGTAAGTACCATGGGAATTTGGTTTGTGCTTTACTGTTGTAACTATAATCTTTATTCCACTAAAGTGTATTTAATTTCTTTGAAGAAAAAAAAAGCCTTTTAGAACTTAATATGGCACAATAAAGTTGTTAGACTGGTAAGTGTATTATAAATAGGCAGATTTACTTGAAAAAAAATCAAAGCTAAAATAAGTAGGGCAGTTGAAAAACATATTTTTCTCGCTCAACACAAGTTGGTTGCACAGAAAAAAAATCTGTAACTTCAGAAGTCCTGATTAAAATGTGTTAAAAATTAACTGGTTTTAGTGGCTGTTTCTCAGTAATACCTTTAAGCTGATGCTTTCCATGCAAAGACAATTTTCTGCAAATGGGGGTTTATGTTTCTAAGTGGGGAAAGGGCTTGGGCTTGTAAACTTTTAATAGAGTAATTTGAAATATAAAACAGTTGAAAACAAGTGATACTTTTAAGACAGCAAGCAGTAATACCAGAACCCTAGAACTTGTTGGGTTGCAACATTGACACTTCTCTTAGACTGGTATTAAAAAAATACATGATGGAATGCCTGTGTACTTGGTGCTTAGGATGGTGTTAATATTCACCATATGGATTGGATAGGAGGCCTATTTATTCTCAAATTAAAGAACAAGATAATTTTTAGTAGGTAATATGACAAATATTACCTCTTCATATTACCTCAAGAAAGCAAACCATTGATGTGTATGAACAGAATAGTTCATCCAATTAATAGTTAATAGTTGAGCTAATTATTTTATACCATCCTTTCATATCATCTCTAATTGCATAAATAAAGCAGCACCATTCAAGCGCCATTCATTCTTCATAAATAAAGAAAAATGCCATTCAAGCTGTGCAGATAGAGTAAAGCACTTCAGCAATGAATTTTCCCCCTGGTTTCACCAGGGATATTTGAGAGATATCTATCGTTAGACTACATGCCCAGTGAACAAGCTTTTGTCACAGAAAAAACAGGAAAGCCATAAGCAAAGACAATACACATTTCTTTGTTTCATGATGAATAATGCTAAGGCCATAAATAAAAATAGAACAGCTGTTTGCAATTGTCATCTGTTGTGCCATCTTAGACATTTCCAGTTAAAAGTAGTAAGTTCATTCACATTCATTCAGTAGGAAATATTTCAGATTCACTTAGGCAAGAGGGTTTTGAAGAAGTCTCGTAGTTTTTTATGCCTACAAACACAGAACTGTAAAATAATTATGATGCATGGATTGCTCTCAAATGGAGCATCCTGTGTGCTCCTTCCCAGAATCACAGAATACTCTGAGTTGGAAGCAACCCACAAGGATCATTGAATCCAACTTCTAAGTGGATGGCCCATACGGAGATCAAACCCATGACCCTGGTATTGTTAGCACACTGTTCTGACCAACTGAGCTAATTAGATATTGTACCTTCTTAGAAAGGCTGTTACAGCAATACAAAATATTTTTTAAATCCTTATTGTCACTGCTGTGGAGTGAAATTTTTCATGATAGCAGATTTACTCTCTGTTGAAAAGTAAAATTTAACATCACGATGTTTTTATAGCCAAAATATGAATGTAGAGGTTTGTGTGAGATGTTTCTGGCAAAAACATTAGCACTTGGAGAAGGTGGAAAGGTAAAACTCTACTCATACACAGTAAATTTATGAAATACAATAACATCTTATGTTACTGTTTGTATTAACTAAAAAAGTCCATACCAATCCATGGTACTCCTTCTAATTAGGGTATTGTCACCAGAACTCAAAACCTATAATTTATTTATGGTCATTCATGAGTCAAGATTCATCTTTCCTAGCTTAGAGGTTCCTAAGATAGGTCACAGAAATGAACATTTTTCATTGACTGCAGGACCATGAGGTGAATAGTTCATAGGTATGGATCATATTTTTAGCTCTCTAGTGTTAGATGAGTTCTGACCTCCCAACAGCATCCTTTAAGACAGGAACATCTTTGAAGAAAAAGTAGGAAATACTTGAAACAACATCTTGATTCTGCATAAAATCCATTTACCTCGTCTGGCAAATACTTAGACTTCAGTGAATTTATAAACATTTGAATTCAGAATTTGAAGGTTATACATTAGAGCAGAATGAGATATTATTGATAATATGTGAATTCACAAGTTACGTTCCTTATTTCTAATTTAACAAGGGATTTTTGGAGTAGTAGATACATCTGGAAGCATTCTTAGGTTGGGTGAAGTCATTTGTGTTCCTAAGACCTTTTAAGAGTCTCTATTTCATTGATTTGTCATAAAGCATAGATGACTTTAATTGTTTGTGTTCTATGGTATAGAATTTTTGTCTTGTTAGTGAATACTTACCCCAGTTTCAGAATTGGAGAATGATTTTTCACATGGAAGAAAATACGTTTCTATATTTTAATACGCCAATGAAAGTACATTTCTTGGCAGAAAAATAAAAAAGGAGATTTATATATTTGTTACCACAATTATTTGGCACACAGTAGAAATACACATTATTCCTAATCTTTACTATGAGTGGAGTACCAGTTACTGATAAGAAATCAAATCAGAAGATGAGATGTCTCAAAACCTTATGCTTTTACAGTGACAGATAGCTTAGTGCATGGGATAAAAACTTTAGGGTTTTGCATTCCATGCATACATCACTGTCCATCTGCATCAGGAACACATTGAACAGGAAGACATGCAGAACAAAATCAGAGTAGGCACAACCATGACGATAGAAGATTTGAAATTACTTAAACCTCTCTGAAACACTTTATATCCCTTTCATTTCTGAAAACTGTGTGATAGTTACCCTCTTGAACATGTTGTAATTACAAGTCATAGCTGCCACTGATTGATCAGTAGGGTAGGGTGACTTGCACTGTGTATCAATGCTACTAGATGGGATGGTACAATTTCCTTTTTGCTGAAGAGAGTAAAACTTAGTTCTGCAAACAGAAGATTACTGGAATTAATTGAAGGCATGAATGCAGCTGAAAAGTAAAATCTCATTAGCTGCATCAAGAATTAGCAACATGGAACAAATTAAAATTAAAAACTTAAATTGGTACTTCATTTGGGGTAATGATCTACTGATTGGCCTGAGGATATTGCTGGTGATGCTAATGTCTTTAAGCAGTGGTAAAAGGCACCAGCCCAAGGCTTAAAGTAAGTAAAGTGGCTTACCAACAACCACAGACATCCTTGATCCTCCCTCCTTGCTTATCTGTAGGATACAGCTGTTGCTGAAACTATGCTAAATGTTCTTGTCTTAGAGAAACAGATTGTCAGGGACACCAAAAATATAAAATCTATTCCCTACACACAGACCTCAAAGAAAAGCAAAATACAGCAGAGAGTGATATTTTTGCCCAGAAAGAACTCATGAAGGCCCTACAGTTGACTTCTGAGTAGCTGACAAGCCTTTTTGATCTTCTGGTAATTTAAATAACTTCTCACAGTCTTCTCTAGAAACACATTAAATTTGTTCATTTTATGACACATTTATTGCAGATTAGTTACTCTCATCTGCTTTCTCGCCATTGTAAAATCTAATGAGCATAGAAACTAAAGTAACATTCTGAAAATGAAACATCAAGGAACTGGAGGCTGCAGACATTATGATTCTGCGTGTTATCAGCGTTTAATTACCTCATGCTTACACGTTACCTATTTGGCAACGGGAAGAGTTAAGAGTTCACAAGTATTCATGTTGGGGTTCCTCCTAGTTGTGCAAGTTCCTGCTGCTCGTTGACACCACTGTGCAATGTTAGTAACTTTCTTTTTCTTCTCTTGTCCCTACTGTGTCTCAGTTATATCAATTGTAGCCTTGGGATATCTGGGATATTTCCTTTTTTTTTTTTTTCCTTTTTCTTCTATTTTCCCTCAGTCTTATTATTGTTAATGTCCAATAAAGGCCTCAGACCTCTGTGGTAATATTCCATACTATAAAGAGACTGCAGTATTACATTGTTAGCCTCCCTGCTGTTAGTCTGTACTTCTCTCTCCTACTTTGTAGCTCTGTCTGTAGAACATCTTATTGCAAGGTGTTTCGGCTAGAAAAAGCATTCTTATTTATCTTGTATTTTGAGTTGGAAAGCAATTAAGCCTCTGATCAGACCATAAAGTTGACCTTCTTTTGCCTTGCATTACCATGAATGTTATCCTTTTGTTCCTTTAATCTTAGCCAATCAGTGGTGAGCGAACAGATTGGGACTTTGTGAAACATTTCTTTCCCTACTGAACATAATATAGAAACACCTGGTGTCTCTTCTTGGCTGGGCATGCCCACATGAGTGACAAAGGCAGTATAACTCTCTTCTGTCAGGAGTTCAGATCTATTTCTGATACAGTTTTGGCATCAAAAGAAAATTGCGGGAAAAACACTCTTCTGTTTCATGGCTTATGAAGGATCCATTGTATAGTTATCTGAATACTGTTATGAGGAGAAGGTATGTATTTATTTTCCACTATAGCGTCCACTATAGTTTCTGTGTAGGAAATAACAATTTTAATAAAAGATGCGTTTTTGTTTTGTTTTCCTTTCTTCGTTATGTATACAGAGTTCTACAGCAACAGGCAGATTATGGTAATGTCTTAGAGAAGACAAGCAGTGGTTGTGTGGTTGCTGAGTGGGATCTTTGCCTGCAGGAAAATTTTACTTTACAAACTAAATGTGACAACAGAATTACATGCATAAACTGTTCATGGGAGCTGAGACCTATTTACAATACGCAGCCTGGTTACATTCTACCCATATCTGGAACTCCTTTTAGACTCTGTAACTCATCTTGCCCCAGTCTCTGAAAACATGAGTTGCTTGATCCTGGTGTGTGCAGCACTGAAGGCTTTCCTGCGTGGTTCTCCACAGGCCATACCATTTTTGTATGGTAGCCCATGTCATTTATGAATAAACTTGTAAACTCATAGGAAAAATGGCACTTGACAAATTTACCTTAGGGTTCACAGTGTTATTTGAGCAGAGAGAATATATGCTCTTTTGAACTGTGACCTTTTAAAAATTTGCAACCTGTAAATTATTTTTGATAGGAGAAAGAAAAATTGTACCCAAGAAGTTAATTGAGCTCAAAAAGACTTGTACAAATAGAAATAGGAAAAAGAGAACATTTCTGTGACATAGACTAAAGACAGAGTTGTCCTGACAGCAAAAAATGTTAACAGCCTCCAGAGCTCTATGAGCAGGAGTGGACTTAGTTAGGAGAGACAAGGAAGTAACTACTCAACACGAGCGATGCCGCATCTGGAATACCATGTCGAGTTTAAAGCTGCCCAGTTCAAGGAAGACATTACCAAAGTGGAAGCAATTAAAGGAGGTCCATTGTGATGGTGGGGAGCCCTTGCCTTGTGAGGAGAGGCTGATGGAGCTGGGCTTGTTCAGCCTGGAAAGGGAAATTACTTCAGGGGTAATTACCAGTAGCGTCCAGTGCTCATAGGGCAACATCCCTTCTCCAGCAAGATGGTGGAGTCAGGCTCCTCACAGTGGTGCATAGTAAGAGGATGAGAGGTGATAGACATAAATTGAAACAAGAGGTTTAGACTGGATATAAAGAAAAGCATCTGTGATGGCAGTCAGGCACTGGAATGGGTTTGCCCAAGGAGACATACATCTTCCTGGGAGGCCCAGGTAGTGTTCATCCTTGGGGATTTTCTGGAAACAACTTAAATAGCCCTGAGAATCACAGAATGTCAGAATGGTTGAGGTTGGAAGTAATTTGGTTTAATTCTCCTGCTCAGGAGGGGTCATCTAGAGCTGGTTGCCTGGGACCGTATCTCCAAGGATGTAGATTTTACAGCCTTTCTATGCAACCAGTTCTAGTGCTCTGTCACAATCACAGTAAAAAGCTCAAACAAAATCTTGTGCGTTTCAGTTTATGCCCATTGTCTCTAGTCCTGTCACTGGACATTTCTGAAAAGAGACTATCTTCTTTGCACTCTGCGTTGCTTATATGCATTGATAGGATTCTTCCTGAGTCTTCTCTTCTTTAGGCTGAACAGTCCCTGCTCCCTTAGCTTTTCCTCATAGGAGAGACTCTCCAATCACTTGTCTTAATGGTTCATTGCTGGGCTCTCTCCAGTTCCTCCATGTTTCTCCTGTGCTTGAAAGTCCAGAACTAGACACAGTACTTCAGGTGTGGCCTCACCAGTGCTGAGTAGAAGGGCAGGTTCACCTGCTGGCAGCACTTCTAATGCAGAGACTATGCGTGTTATTTGTAGCAAGACTGCAATGCTGGTCCATGATCCTCTTGGTGTCCATGAGGACTCCCTAGTCTTTTTTTTCCAAGTTGCTTTCCAGCTGAGGCACCTTCAGCATATATTGGTATCTGGCGTTGTTTTCCTCAGGTACAGGACTTTGATGTTCTTCTTGTTGCACTTCAGATTCTTGTCCCCTCATTTCTCAAGCATTTCAAAGTCCCTCTGAATGGCAGCATGACCCTCTGGTGTTATTAGCCACTCCTCCCAGTTTTTTGTCATCAGGAAACTTGCTGAGGCTGCAGTCTGCCTCATCATCCGGATCATTAATGCACTTGTTGAAAAGGACTAAACCCAGTGCTGACCCCTGGGGTGCCCCACTTGTTACTGGCCTCCAGGTGGACTGCTTGGCTCTGATCACCACTCTGGGCTCAGCCACTCAGCCGGTTTTCACCTTGCTGTCTGCTCATGAAGCCTGTAGATCAACAGTATGTCTATGAGGATTTTATGTGAGACAGCATTGGAAGTCTCTCTGAAGTCCTGGTAGACAATATCCACTGCTATCCTCTCATCTGCCAAGCCAGTTGTTTCATTGCAGAGTTATGAATTTGGTCAAGCATGACTTCCTGTTGATGAATCCATGCTGATTACTTCTGATGATTTTCTTTCCTTAATGTGCCTTGAAATTATTTTCATCATTCATTGATCTATCACTTTCCCAGGGACTGATGTGAGGCAGATCTGTCTGTAGTTCCCTGGGTACTCCTTTATGACCATTTTGAAGATAGGGGTGAGATTTGCTGGGTCTTCAAATGGTTATCCTAATCATCATTGTCATTCAAAGATTATTGAGAGTGACTTCATAATGACATCAGCCAACTCCATCAGCACCTGCAGGGTGCATCACATCAGGTCCCTTGGACCTACATATGTATGTTTTGCTGAAGTATTCTCTAATCTGATCCTCTTCCACTCAGGGTAGATTTTCCTTTCTCCAGGCTTTCATCCTGTTTCTGGGACCTGGAGTTCCTGAGAACTGGGCTTGCTAGTGAAGACTGAGGCAAAGAAACTATTCCATACTGTAGCCTTTTCCACGTTCTGTGTCACCAGGGCCCTATCTCACCGAGCAGTGGGTGCTCATTTTCTGCAGTATTCCTTTTTTTCCCTTTGTATGTAAAGAAGCACTTGCCCTTGTCTCTCATCAGACGCAATTCTAGTTGGGCTTTGGCCGTCGTGACAGTGTCTCTGCATGCTTGGGCTTAGTCTGTATACCTCACAGGTTGCCTGTCTCTGCTTTCAATTTTTTATTCTTCCTTTTTATGTTTGAATTTTGTCAGGAGTAACTTGTTCATCCATGCAGGTCTCCTGGCATTTTTTAACAGCTTCTTGCTTATTGAGATTGTCTGTTTCGGAACTTGGAGGTGATCTTTGGAAGTTTTCTTAGGCCACTCTTCCCTCCAGGACCTTATCAAAAGTCTGCTCACCTGAAGTCCAGAATTGTGATCTTGCTTTTTGCCCTTCTTCAGTCCTTTCACAATCCTGAACTCATAATCACTGCAGCCAAGGCTACCTTTAACCTCCACATTCCCAGAGTCTTTCCTTTTTTTTTTTTTTTTTTTTTGAGTGTGACCAGAGCATCTCTTCTCACTGGTTTTTCTGTCACTTGGAACAGGAATTTGTCACTGATGCTCTCCAAGATCTTCCTGCTGCATTCCTCGGGTGGGTTAAAGTGACCCCAAGTGGGCTAGGACTATGAATGTGAGACCACTTCAAGCTTTGAGTAGAAAACTGAAACTAGGGAATTTCTCATGTCCAGACTGGATTATACTATGATCCGGTGATGCTTTTTCATCTCTCAGTTGTCTTACGATTATCCATGTTTCTGCTCCTGTTGGGAAAGATTTAAACTTCAGCTAGTTGTGGGAGGTGAATTCCTCATGGGGCAATATGCCATTAGTACCGGGTTTCTCCAGTATCAGGATGATTTTCAGTTGAATTGAGTTTGCATGGCCAGGATTTGGTAGCCGAGAGCTACAGGGGTGGGTTCTGTGAGAAGCTGCCAGAAGCTTCCCCCGTGTCCATAGAGCCAATGCCAGCCGACTCCAGGATGGACACACTGCTAGACAAGGTCAAGCCAATCAGAAATGTTGGTAACACCTCTGTGATAAAATATTTAAGAAGGGGAAAAAAAGTTGTTGGGCAGATAGAGTTCTACCAGGGAAGAGAGGATTGAAAATATGTGAGAGGTACAACAGCTATGCAGATAGCAAGGTCAGTGGAGAAGAAGTGGGAGGAGGTGCTTCAGGCACTGGAAAAGTGACCCACTTTGGAGCAATTTGTGAAGAACTGTTGCCTGTGGGATAGACTCACATTTGAGAAATCCATGAAGGACTGTCTCTAGTGGGAGGGACCCTACAGGAAGAAGGAGAAAGACTCTTCTCCTTGAATAGTGACAAGAATGACATGTGATGAACTGATTATAACCCCCATTCCCCATCTTCCTGCAGTGCTGGGGAACAGGAGGTAGAGCCTGAGAAGGAGAGAGAGCTAGGGGAAAGTGTTTTTAACATTTATTTTACTTCTCATTATCCTACCCTGATTTTGTTAGTAATAAATTCCATTAGTATCCCAAAGTTCAGACTGCTTTGCCTGTGATGATATTCAGTGAGTGATCTCTGTTGGTCCTCATCTCAGCTCATGGACCCCTGTCCATTTGCAGTGGGAGTGATTGAGCAGCTTTGATGGGCACTGGCATCCAGCTACGGTCAACCCACCACAGCACAGCACACCTCATTAACCTTTCTAGGGAGACTGTCAGTACTGAAGGGTGCCCTAGTGGGTGCAGCCAGCTGCCAGCCTCACTCTTTCCCAGAAATGTTATCGCCCCTCCATAGCATGAGAGCACTTCTTGCTGGGAGATAAGGAAGATGTTGACAAGATGCTTTTCACCTTTACAGTTCAGGTAGCCCACACAATTCTTGCACATGTGTGACAAAATCTCAGATGAAGAAGAACTTTTTATTAATTATTTTCATTTCATTTCTGAGTGGACTGGGTGAAAATTATGTAAGGGTGTCCTGAGTATAGTCCTCAACAGCATTCTGTCAGTAGGATAGAAAGATGAAATGGATGTGCATTTTAGTTGCCTCTCCTTTTCTTTGGTACCACTTTCTGCCTGGTCCTTTCCAATTTTATGAGAGGAAATATGCATTCAAATGCAGAATATTCTCTCTAACCTCATTTTAACCCTGGGTGCTTATAAGGCATTGAGAGAACTTGGATAAGTATTAATACTTGTAATAAGCTTTAGTGCAGAGCATGAATTGCAAAAGAGGGATGTAGATAATTGTTCTCTTTACATGCTGGAAATAGGAAAGCTTTTTACATGTTAGTAAACTAGCTGTTTTCTTCATGGACTGTTTAAATTTTTCTACTAAGAAAATAATATATTCCAATGTATTTTGGTTGATTGGATCATTCCGCTTTAGTCTTTTTGATTATTGACCATTAGAACATGCAGTTCCCTTCCCAAGTGTTTCCTCTGAATGAGGTCCACACTGGGATTACATCGTAGTTTTACAAGGTCAAACAAAAGTTGGTTGTTAGGTGTTTGGTAATGTTACATCTTTGTTTACAGAAAAGGTAAGGAACCTGTTTACATTTAAGTTGTATATGGTTTCTGGAGTAACTGTTTATGACAATACCTCAGTGTAAGATTCCTGCTGCTAGTTACCTAATGGCATCTAACTGGAAGTTTTCATCTGATTCCTCCTGTTTTCAGTTGTTGATTTCCTTATAGACTAAATGTTTTTCTGCATTTCAGTATAAAATGAGAGTAGTCATCAGTGAATCACTAAAAATGTCAACAGAAAGAAATTAGCTACTATTGGTCATTAGGAATATGGAGAGTTTGTGAAGAAAAGCTGCTTTGGAGAGACCCAGGCATTTCTCTTGTCCTCTCAGCTCTCAGCTGTGCTGGATGTTCCCTCAGTAACACATCAGTTCTTGCTTCTATTTCCTTCAACAGCTTGATGAAAGACAAACAGTTAGGGCAGCCAAGAAAAATAAATTTCATGACATCATTCTCTGGTGGATATGTGTAAGTTAATTAGTTATGCTCAATTTTATTCCTTTGTTCTCTAATCTGTCTAAACTATGTTACAGGCTCCACTGATCTGTGAAGACTAAATAATGTGCAGGCTTGTACATGGTATTTTCTGACTAGGGAAAAAAACCCTCCTGTTTATTTCTCTTACCCTCTGTTGAGGAGCCTTAACCATGGGAAGAAAATGGGAAACAGGTCTGATACAGAACTAGATGTTTACTGATGTGTTTTTAAACAAGTGAAGTGTACTGACATCGTCAGGTGAAGACAGTATAAACACTGCTGCAAACTTTTAATTGTATATTGGGTAAGACGGGGAAATATTTTATTTTGTTTCCCCCAACTGCATAATATGTCTGATGATTAATCTAGTATCCATTAGGAGTGCAAGACATCAGTGCTATGCACACTAAGTTCTTTCATCCTCAGGCCAAGAACCATTTTGCAGGCATAATGCAGGGATGCCTACAGAGATATGTGGGTGTATATAAACTCTAACCTGAACATCTTGTAGTGTTCTCAAGTGGGAGGGCAATTTCGCCTCTTCATTGATTTTACTGATGTCTCTGATGAGCAAGTAGTGCCATTTCCTTCACCTGTGATGAATTGCATGTGCTATACAATGTATGCTATTGCTCACCAGAGGATTAAGCAGGAGCAACAAACCTGCTTCACTTTCCTCAAGACTTTCATGAATGGCAGACACCTGCGTCATCTTGTACAGACCTAACATTTTGATGCATAAAAGCAGCCTTCCAGTTTTTCTAGAGGAGACTGCCTAGATTGACAAAAATGCTTACATTGCGTTTGAATTGTTTGCAAAAACGTCACTGCATTACTTGTGCTGAAATTTTCAAAAGAAAAGAAATTTTTTTTGTAGTCTCAGAACTGTTATATTAAGCTGTCCTGACTACCTGCAGTAACCATGGTATCTAAAAGTCTGGATTACTGCAGCAGTTCTTTGTCTGGGACGTGGTACATACTGTACTTGGATTTTAATGGAGCCATTTATACAGATTTTATATTTTCTCATAAAACTCCTCAAGGTGAATGAAAACAAGCGTGGGCTAAGTATTTGCACTTTTCAATGCTCTTTCTGTTACAGAATCTTGCTGGCTTTTTTAATTGCTAACTTATGCAGTGTCTTTGTCTTTTAGAATGTCGGGTGGTGAAATCCACTTCCTATACCAAAATAGCATCGACTTCACGTAGAAGCACCACCAAGAGCCCAGGCCCATCCCGACGCAGCAAGTCTCCAGCTTCTACTAGCTCAGGTAAAGCAAGCAAGCAACCTTTCTTACCAACAGCAACCATTCTATTTCAATACAGTGGACAATCGACTTGAAATTCCACATTTCTGTGGAAAAACATTGTATGTAAACAATTGATAGTAAAAATTCACTTGTTTTCTCAAGTGTCTTCCCAATACAAAATAAAACTTCAGTGTTTTATAAATCATACCGTGGCATTACCATGGTTCAATTCACTTTATTTTTTGTGCACGATTTTGCTTCCATTACCTAAGGACTGAGAAAAAGTGGTATTCTTTGTACTAGAAACTGAATAAGAACAGTGTAGAAAGTAGCCCAAGTTAAACAGCATAAAGGCTCCCGAAATCGTAATTTTACGTTTTTTGTATTTTGTTTCTGAGGGAGCAAAGATACACCAGTGAGGAAAGGACTGATTAAAAACAATGAGGATATTGAGGAAAGAGGGCAGGGGAGAGGAAGAATGCAATTACAGATGGGAATGTGAGGTGCAAATATAGCTGAGGAAGATATGTAAGAACTGACCTAACAAGCTGGTGGTGAGGTTGGAGAAGACACAGCAAAAAGGTTTAGAAAGCTCTGTCCAAAGGGTTTTGCTTTGGCTGCCTTTGCAGTGGCTCCCACTAGATAGTGAGCCTCTGACTAGTACCCCAAGCAGAACAAATAAATAAACAAAAAGTGCATTAGAGAATTTGCTAGTATTGGTGCCTGGAGGTACAAATAATCCTCACTGTGGGCTAGTGGACTGGACCCATTCAAGCATTTGCAGCATTGCTAGTGAACATGGATTTTGTAAGAGGCAAGCATTAGAGCTGTCTGAAAGCCACCTCACTCTTTCTGCCTAAGTCTTCTGCCAACAGGGAAGCAAATGGCATGCTGGAACCTGAAACCAGCACCATAAGATCTTTGTGGGGAGGTGGTGATCAGAATGGCCAAGGTGCTGGTTTCAAAGAGGATAGGCATTGACCAGCTGGAACCATAGTTTTTTTAACTGAAAGACAAAGGTAAGAGAAAGCTCTGGGAAGGAGGAAAGCTGGAGGCACACAATGAGACAGAGAGGCATAGATGTGGGTAGCAGGGCTGGGAGGCAGTGTGCCTCCTACACATCCTAAGAACAGCTGAAATGCAGAAACCTGAAAAGAGGTAATGGGATGAAGTACCGATTGTGAGGAACAAACCCAGAGTAGCTCTTTCTTAAACATGTTAAATAACTTTCTTTGAAGCTAGGTGGAACTGAGTTAAATTACACTTTAGCAAAGGAGGCTTTGTTTGGTGTTTGAATGTTATGGACTCTTTCTGGTTTTCTGTGAGGTTTTTTTTTTGTAATGAATTTCATTTGTGAGTACAAGTAATTGACACTGAACTGTGTGTGATCATTTCTAATGATATAACTATTCTGCTATGCATAACAATTTCATGGGACTAGCAGTACTTTTGCCTTGTTGACTAAGTGGTACCTTGTTGCTTTTGATCCTGAGAGAAATAGTAGTTTTTACTTAAACATGCTGGAGAAGTGTGAGTAAATCTTAACTTTTTGCAGTTCACTTTTATAAAGGTCTGAGCAGAATACATTACATGTTCAACCACTGCAAAAGATCAGGAGATTATTTTAGAGCTTGAGGAAAAAAGGGAATGTTTTCATTATACCACAATAATGATTAATATATCATTACATTTATAACAAGAAAAAAATAAAACAGTGTAGTGAAAACATTAAAAATGCAAACCATTTCAGATGGTGCTGTGATAATGACAGATGTAACCATCTAAAAAATTTCTTATTCAAAACCAGTAGATTTATAGGAGATAGGCACTTATTAGTTTGATGGTCCATGGCCTGCCTATTTGAATAAGCATTTGCACATTTTAATTAAATTTTCTTAGAGAAAGCATTGGACAAAGCCCTACAGGAATATATGGGATGCTGACAGAACAGTAAAGAACTGGCTGAGTGGGAGGGCTCAGATTGTAGTGAATGGGGCTACTGCATTTGGTTGCCAACTGGTCACTAGCAGCACATTTTCAGTGTTCAATTCTAAGGCCAGTTTTATTGAATATTTTTATCAATGATCTGGGTGCAGGAGTTGAATGCATCTTTAACCAGTTTACTGATGATACCAAGCTGGGAGATGCTGTTGACTCTCTCAAGGGACAAGCTGCCTTTGTGAGGGATCTACACAGATTTTAGCAATGGGCAATGATTAATGGGATGAAATTTAAAGAGAATAAATGCTGAATTCTGCACCTGTCATGGAGTACTGCCAGGCACAGGTATAAATTTGGAGAGAAGTGGCTGAAGAACAACCCTACAGATAGGGGTCTGGTGGTGCTGGTTGGCAACAGGCTCATTGCAAATCAGCCATGTGCCCTGGCAGCCAGGAGAGCAAACTGCATCCTGAGGTGCATCAAATACATTACCAACCAGCCAAAAGTGGTGATTATCAGAATATGTTTAGCAATTATACAGCCTCACCTTAAGCACTGTTTGCAGTTCTGGGCCCTACAGTTTAAGAAGGATGTGAAAGTACTCAAAGGTGTCCAGAGGTGGACAACAAAGCTGGTGAAAGGGCTGGAAGGCATGTCCTATAGGGAGCAGATAAGGACTTTGGGCTTGTCTAATTTGCAGAAAAGAAGGGGCTGAGGGGTGACCTGATTTCTCTCTACAGCTTCCTGAGGAGGGGATTTGGAGCGTGAAGTGCTGAGCTCTTCTCTCTGGTATCCAGTTACAAGACATGTTGGAATGGTTCAAAGCTGTGCCATGGAAGGTTTAGACTGGAGGTCGGGAAGCATTTTCTTTACTGATAAGGTTATTAAACATTGGAACAGGCTGCCCAGAGAAGTGGTTGAGTCACCATTGGTGGAGGTGTTTAAAAAATGTGTAGATGTGGCAATGAGGGACAGGGTTTAGTGGTAGACTCGGCAGTGCTGGGGTAACAGTTGGATTTGATGATCTTAAAGGTCTTTTCCAACCTAAACAACTGAATGATTCTATAATTAGGAAGCATTTCTTTACCGAGAGGGTGGTTGAAGACTATGTGCTGGGTTGACCATGACTGAATTCTGGCTGCTCACCAAAGCTGCACTATTGCTCCCCTCCTCAGCAGGATGTGCTGAACTTTTGGTCAGCCCTGAATTGGTCAGGCAGTTGGACTAGATGACTGTTATAGGACCCTTTCAGCTGAACTATTCTATTCTATTCTATTCTATTCTATTCTATTCTATTCTATTCTATTCTAGCCTAACCTAACCTAACCTAACCACTTAAAAAGGATAAGGAATTGAAGGTGTTTCTTAATAGAATCTATTTTTAGTGGGATGATGGCTCTGATTTGGCTGTCTGTATCCCTTGTGTTTGTCTTCTGCAGATACTGAGGTCAAGTTTTGTGAATGTTACAGGAAGCCTATTTCTAACCTTACGTACATGAGTACTTTCATCAGTATTATGTTTGTACATGGAAGCAATATTGTACTAAGTGGGCACTTGCTCTAAAGAATTGTTTTTAAATCATGTAAAACTAAAATCAGTCAATGATTTAAAAGAAAAAAAAAAAGGCAATTTTATATTAGACATTTCATTAAAAAAACCCAAAACCTGCAGTGGAAAGAAAAAGAAGCACTGATTCTTAGATATTTTTAGAAAAAACCAAAGTTCTTCTGTGAAATACAAACAATATGTACAGATTTCACTTTTCTTCCACGCAGCAGGCCTAAAAATACTGTACCCGTGACAGTAGCAGAATAAAGAAATTGCCATCTAGTGCATATATGAGCAGATAATTTTTGCCATGATGTCTACATTAAACATCTCAGTATTACAGAATCTCCTGAATGACTTGTGCATAACTGTCATGTTGTTACTGCTAAGTGCATGTACATGTATTTTTTATTCTATGCTTTTAAATGGCTTTCAGTTCATATTTAAGCTACTGTTAGGGATTTTTGTTTCACTAGCAATAAACATAGGAAATACTCAAGAAAAAAAAGTTGATTCTTTGCTCAGATCAAAGGCAATACATAGATATTCCAAAAATGTAAAGGTGTATCATTTTGTGAAGAGTTTTTTAAAAAAAAAAAAAAAAAAGTTAAAAGAAGTAGGGATAAAGGGCAGACAGAAAGCATTCTTGATAGCGTATCCTTGACAAAAAGCTAAGTGCATAAGTAAGAGCTTATTTCTAATTAGAAAGAATCTGACTCCTTATGTTTGATACTTGCTGGGTTTTGTAAAGTCTGCACATTCTAGCTGCACAAATGGATCATATGCCTCCTTCAGTCTTGAACTAAGGTCCATATAAAGATAATACACAAGGATAACTACATGGACCATAAAAAGGGAAGTTGCATAGACAAAGACTGTGTTAAAATGTTAAAATCTCAAAGTTGGATATTAAAACTGATAAAATTGTAAAATGAAGGGATATCCTTGAGTTATCCTTTATTCTCTTCTGTATGCATCTGTAGTATGGTGTAGTCTTTAATGCAGGTACTCAACATTATTTTCCCTCCCATCCAGCACAGGACATCTGACTTAGATTCATCATTTTTAGAGTAAATGAAGGCATAGTCTTTGGTCATTTTCCTATTGTTAGAGAAATAGATATGTAAGAGATAATAGAGAAATAAGGCTAAGACCTGTGGACAGTCTTTTCTGGTTTAAGCACTTAAATGTCATCCTTAGCAAGTTTCCTTTCTTTGAAACAGAACTGGTCAGTGAATTAAGCGAAATTTTGACTTGAACTAAATGTTTCTAAATGAAGTCCATGAGTTCTTTTTTCTGAGCCAGTGGTGGTACAAGTTGATGAACTTTCCCTGATTCACCCCCATAGTTTCTGAAGTTGCTTACAGAAATCAGAGGGATTATTTGCAGGGTTAGTAATTTGTTGTTTTTCTGTCTGTGTCTCACTTTTGCATCTCTAAGTTTGGAACAATAACATTTTACCAAAACCATTGCTTTGAAGATAAATTCAGTAATGTTAAATTATTTTTGAGAAAATTCTTCTTGAAGGCCCTTACTTTCTGTTTCAGTCTCACTTTGTTGTGGTGACTCTATGCAGGAGAAGGCAAAGGACCCTGGGCGTTCCCTGCTCTGAAGAACCATTTCCCTCATAATCTCATCTGGTACTGGGTGAAAAGGGCTCTTAATGATATTTCCAAGGCTTTTAAATAACTTGCACTCTTTGGAGGGGTCTTTTTCCCTCCATCAGCTGTAAAGGCAGTCTCCTTGGCAAGCCTGAAAGCTCTATACAGAACCTACCATAACAGCGCTGTCAGGCTCTGCAGGTACATGGCCATGGGAATAACAGCATAGGAACAATAGGATGAAAACCACTATCCCACAGGCCCTAGGGCACACTGCCATGGCAGCACGGGGCAAAACCTGTGAGTGGCAAGCAGGCTGCAGGTTTGCAGGGAAAGACTTTTAGTGAAACCAGAAGCTACACAAGTGCTCGGGGCCACACGGGTTCAAATCCGTACTCGAGTTAACTGAGGGCAAGGTAATGTGCATCAGTCTGTTAGGGAATGGGAAGCACACTCTCCCCATCATTTCTTGAGCTATGCAGTCTCCAGTGTGCAAAAAGACTGCATCTATCTTTACACCATTTCTTGGCATATTTCAGAGGAATGTATGCTTTTTCATAGGTTGTGTTCACCTTTCTTCCATCCTTGCTTTATTCCTTTTTTTTTTATATAACAGAGCATATGTTTAATGTGCTTATATTTTCGTAGTAGCCTCCCTGGCTCCTGAGAGCAGATGCATCCTATTTTTATATAAAAACACAGAATACTTTTTTCCTACAAGAGTACATGCAAGCTATGCTTGATCTGTAGTAAGGGCTGACTTCTCAATTATTATGTTTTCTTCAGTTTGTTATTTGCATCTGACAGTGTTTCAAAACAGTACCACAAGACAGAAATCTCACTGCAGGAGGATTACTTTCTGGTTTTTTACAAATCCATTTGAGATATTGTCTGCTTCAAAAGGCTTTCAGTCTAAATAGAGAAGAGAAACAGGGAACAAGGCAAAGAAGAAAAGCAGAACAAGGTAGTGTGACCTCCTGGGCAAGCAGAGGGCTAAAGTTTGTTTCCAAGTGCAATAGATAATCCTACCTCCATTTAATTTTTCTGATGTCTTCTTAAAGCCTGTAAAATCCTTTGATGTATCTTTGTCTGCATCAAATGCTATTCAGGAAAGGGCATCATAGAAGAGATGTTTAATTTCAGTGAGACTGGGTATCAGCCTGTTGCTGGTGAGTGAAAATTATGAATGTCGGATGCCTATTTAGTAGCTGTCAGTTTCTGTCCAGCTGCCACTTACCACCATTGGTGGCAGCCTCAGTTGGGTGAAGAGGTAACAGATTCAGAGAAAGCAGCACTTACTTCTTCATGATCGTTATTTTTAATCAAATCAAGAGCAGCATGAGTTGACTGAAATTACTGTACCCTTGGTCTACTAAATTAAGGAAAGATGCATTCGGGTGAACTCTGGTTTAGTTTCTGAAATCCCAACTCCAGTTTTTAGGACTTGCTCTCTTCAAAAGTAGCAACTTTCTTTTTTTCCAGTTTGAGCACCTCCTTCAAAATTATTTCCTTCTCACTTCTTTCTCCCCTCTGAGCAATCTCCTGTTTCCCTCAAATTATCACTCAGAATATTTCAGATGCTTGAAATCTGATTTGTAATAACAACTCAGGTTTGGTGTTTGAAAGAGTTACTTAGGAGTTTGGTTTATTTAGTGTAACAAGTGATTATTTCAAGAATAACTGGTTTGATAAATACCTATTCTAGATGACAAAGGGAACATATGTGAAGATAGATAGGTGATAGATAGATAGATAGATAGATAGATAGATAGATAGATAGATAGATAGATAGATAGAATAGGTCATATTACCAGTGACTATATGTTGTTTTTCTTTAAAATTGTACCTGAGCAAAGAATTGTGAAACTACATGTCACACTAAACCCTGATCAAAACTGTAGATAGTCCTTAAAGAAAAGTGGTTTAGAATATGGAAATTGGACCTCATTGGAGGCTTCTCTAGATCATATGCTTGTGCTTTTCTCTGCTAGTTAGAAAAAAAGAACTAGACGTGTTCTTCTGCAATAAAGTATGTTTTCATTTATTTTGATAGTTCATCCTTAGGCTGTTATCCAGAAACAACCATTCTTCAAGCACTTGACTCAAGAAGGTCTTTTGTATCCCAAAGGAAGGAACGTGGTGTGTCATATTGTCTTTTGTGAGGTCACATCTTTTTATTCACGCTGTTATAGGTATTCAGCTGACAGATTTTGTGAAAAACATGCTGAAGCAAAATTTTCCTGAAGCTATGAGTACAAACTCATGGGAGTAATGGAGTCATCCTGCAGAACCAAGGATTTTCAGATATTTTTGCTTTGATCACTGCTTCCTTTTAATTTTTTATTCATGGTGTTTGTATTTGGTACTAATCATTAAAAAATTAAGTTTTATCATTTTCTACCCTGTTACAAAAATCAAGATCTGGTAAGAGAAATAGATTTGATTAGACTGAACAGTTTAACCCTCTAAAAGGATTAAATAGTTAAGCCCTGAATAAAGAAAGGTGCTCAGAATTGGTAGTCTGCTCACATGGACTGATTTGAGAACCGTAGTCTTTCTAAGTAGGCAAAACAGTTCAAAAGATTTTCATTAAATCTTATGTACATGTAGATGCTCTCTCTAATAGGTACTACGTGAAAGTAGCAGCCAAATCATAGATATAAGCTGAAGTGCAGAGGGAAAAAACCCAAGAGGCACTTACCCACCTTCTGAGACTGCAGAAAAAACAAATACTAGTATATTCCAGGGAATTCCATTTTCAAAGCAGTCTCCTTTCTTCTAAGATATAAGACATGTCTGCAATATCTGTGTGTCTGCAGCACTTCTCTTCTTGGAAGTGGAAACATAGCTGACTTCTGGTTGAGGTAGAAGTGCTATATCATACAGACACGATAATGGCTGAACGTGTGTGGGGTCTACAATCCCTGCTGAGCTCTGCACTGCTTGGGTTACATTGTGTGGCTACCACGGGTACCAGTGACTAACAGGGATTCGGGTGTGGGTGGCTGCTGGGATGGGGAATGTAAACCTGACCCGAAGGTGATCCTTTCTTCTGACATTTCTAATCTATTGATCTGTTCATCAGGTGAAAACTCTGTGTGGGTCTGTCATGCCTTGTCTTCAGTGGCAGAGAGATCTTGTATCTGCTTAACTTCTTGATGTAAACTCTAGAAAAGATTGAATATAAAAAGGACAGTTAGGCACCATTAAAATAAATGCAATACTAGTATATGGTTTTTTTCTCAACCGGTTGCATGCTAGGGTAGAACCTATAAAGCCTTGTCTTTACTGGGGAATCCTCCTGAGGGCATTTGCCTAATATGGTGCTCTGCCTAGTACGGTGCTCTGTTCACACTCTTTTGGTGTGAAGACAAAAATGATGAGATGTATAGGAGTAGAATACAAAAGCAGAGGGAGTGCAAAGACAAGGTATGGTTTATTCCCTAATTACTTTGTAAATACATAATCTTACTGAGACAAAAATGTTTTGGAAAGGACAGTGAAAATCTACAGAAGTAATTGAGGTAAGGTCAAGTAGTGATCTCTCTTCAGCATTTTCTAGCTAACAGTTGCCAAATATGACCTATACATGTTGTGACTTCTGTAAATAATTTTTTAGCTTAACTTGTCCTATTAATAAGTTGTGGCTGCAAACAAAAGCCTGCACTGTTGCCTTCCCCTCTTTCTTCTTCACAAACACTCTTGTGTTTGGAAAACCACTTTTTTGAAACACACAGAGACATGTCTGTGTTTTATAGAGTTCAATATGCTATCACATCAACAGGCAATTTTATAGGAAAGTATTATTTTAATACAGTGCACTCATACTGGCGGCTTCTCAGACTGGCAGTTGATGCTTTAATTCAGTTTTTCTTACTTTTTGTTTTTATTACTTAATAAAAAGATGCCCTATCAAAATTTAGTGGAATGCCATTTTTGTTTGCAGCATTTTCACTAGTTTATAAGTATTATCATATGAAAGCCTATTTTGCATTTATCTCAGTAGATGCTGGTATCCAGCTTTAGTATTCTGTTTTATGGGGTTTTCTACCTTCATGTGTATGCCAGGTTGCGACAGCTGGTGGGAGATGCTCCCCCCTTTCGTCCCCCTGCTCACGGTCCCCGAGATGCCCCAGAGAGACACACATGGAGACCACAGGAGGGGAAGCAGAGAGAGAGTTTATTAACATAGCTGGGGGTATATATACAGGTTTTAGGGGAATCCAAATTACTACCAACAGAAATCAAGGGATAAATGACCAATGGGAAAGGGTTAACTAAGGGCCAATAGAGAAACTTAAACAGATGCCTTCAAGGACGAATTCCTTGGTGCTTAGCTACATAGATAAGGGGTGTTTCAAGGGGTCTTGGGCAGAAGAAGGATGACTAAGTAACAAAGACAAGGAATCCATTTCACAACACAGTAAAAGCTTCAGTTTTTAAGGCACTTTGGATGGTTTCTTTATTTTCCTCAGGGACCCATCTCTGACATGATTTTTCCCATTTCTGATACTGCATGTCCTCTGCTACACCAGGTGTTGGAAAAACAAATACAAAGACAGGTCCTCGCCCTGTTCCACATCTTCAGCAAGAGAGGACAGTAAGGAAAGGAGTTCACAGCTAAGTGGTAGCATGCATCTTCTCAGAGCAGCCACAATAATTTATTGTATTAGTTTTTTAAGGTGTATTTCACCTGTGAAATTTAATACTGATAAATCTTTTTCATGAGACGATGGGAGGGCACTCTGTGTTAAGCTGAAGTCTCTGCCCCCTGCCATTTTATGAATAAAAAGTGAAAAGAAGCCTCTTGCCTCACTCAATAACATGATTAATCACAACAGTGATTTACCAGTTTCATGTGTCTGTATCTCCATCAAGGTTTTCTGTAGTAACGTGCTGTATCAGTCTGTGAGAAATGCAGTGCAGATACTGGACAGGAATGCAGTTTCCAACCAAAATGCATTCCACCTAGAAGTGTATTTTAGGGCAATTTAGACTATATTCCTGCAGTTATCAGGAATTGTTATTAAATATTATAGCTTTTATTCACATATTTGTTACTAAGAAGCTACAACAAACTGCATGGATGGCATTTATTAGTCTTGAATGGCTTATGTAAGAATGGTGTAATGATTGTGAATGGTGTTCAGGAAGGGAGTCAGAATCACTCCAGACTCATCCTGCTACACAACACCTAATATCATCTCTATTTGCAAATTAAATGTAATGACTCACAAGGACAGGAAGCCATAAACAAGAAGGTGAAAAAGGAGGGCCCATGGAATGTACTGGGAAAGTATTGAAATTACCATTTCTTTCCTGTTGTGATGTTGGTCTTAAGGATTACTTACATAAATAATATTGGTAGTAATAGTAATGTATAACTCCAGGTGTGCAGAGTATCCAGAAGACAGGCAACATGATGTGTAAAAAGAGTTCATTCTGCCAGAACTTAAAGCCTAAGGAGACAAGGGGTAGAGATGGTATGACTTGTCTGATACTGTGCAGATGCACAGAGAGAGCTGGGAATAGAATCCACATCACCTAAGTCCATTTTCAGGTTGACTCTAATGTAGACTCTATACGACCTTCAGTTCATCAGTGTTTATGTAAAGGAGTCCTGTGTTTGGAATAAAATCCACCAAAATTAGTAGGTGGGGAGAATTTTGATTTTGCTTAATATCCAGCATATCTTAAACTTTTAGGTGCATGAGTCTGGATTCATCTTGTGTAACTTTGGAATTCTAGACTGAAATGGATTCTCCTAGTACATTGTTCATCAGGTCAGGTTTGGATAGTTGTTTTGGGATGATACAATTTGTGTTACAACAGCAGCTTGGTTGAACTAAGGACTAGAAAACTACTTCAGCTGTAGAAGGCTGAAGCCATAGTACCTAAAGGCTGGTAAAAGGAATCTCTTCTCCAGTGCTAACTGCCATCTTTAGAGTCTCAAAACAGCTCTCCATAGGGAGTCCTTGTATGGTACACATTTTAGGTACTTAGCACCTTTGTATTCTGGATATGGGTAAGGAGGTGAAGAAACTGCTTAAATCTCCTGAAGGCCTTGATCCATTAATTTTCCTCACAATTTCACTTGTTAGTGATGGTCAGTGTAAGCACAACTGTCATAGTTTTCTTTTTTAAAAATGCTGTTGAGGAGAGCATTTGAGCTTAGATATGGATACTCTGGATACTCTGGTGACAAGTAATTTTTAGGATTTATGATACCTTGTTTTCTCATTCCAAATACATACTCCTCTACATGGTATCTGTCAGTATGGAAATGCATGAATAGTTAAATATACCATTGCACCTATTTGTCTGGTTCCATTTGGTAGCCTCGAGTCTTTGTCTTCAGGACAGAATAATTACTTTAGTAATTCTAAAAAAAGCTATTGTTGAAAGTTATGGGGAAGGGGTCCATCTATAGGACACAGAAACTGGTACCTGATGCTACAAGTTGTACTGAAATATGTCTGTTGTCTTAAATTTGGTTATAATAATACCTAAGAGTGTCTGCTTGGTTTAAAGAGAAGGCAGAGCACTGCTCCTGTTACTCAGCAATCTTGAGGACTAGCTCTATGTGAATAGAATAGTAGTAATTTAATATTAGTTTCTAAATAATGCCATATTTCTTGGTAAGAAGTCTTTTAAAACTTTAGAAGTTTGAGTATTGAGAAAGCTCATTTTTAGTGTCCTCATTCTGCTCTTTTTCTGAATTATTTTAGTGGTATTGGTAATAAATTTGATTTTAGTCATTATTGACCAGAGCTGTGGGGTGTTTTGCTGTATGAATATACATACATATATACATCTGCATGTTGCCCCACACACTTAGTGCGACAATTGAATGAGTGCTGATGTGTGCAAACCATTGTCTTTTGTATAGAGAGAATTCAAAGCCTAGATGAGTGGAATTTTTTTAATAAAACAACCTATTTAAATCCAATTAGTGGGTCTTGCTGTTCCTATGGTTATGCAGATATATTGCACTTCTGCTTGAAACAATGGCTTGCACAAAGTGGTGTTGTCATTGGGCCACTCATAGCATCTAAGCACTATTAAGTGATCGTCATTTATCATTTAATATGATGTGTTTTATTGATGTGTATGGTGTGGTAGGTATACATGTTTCTTCCTTATAATGTGTGGGACCAGTATTAGCCAGTGAGAACAATGTATTATGTAAAAAGTAAGAAGAATCTATTAAAAATGCCTACTGTATTATCCAAAGGAATTAGCATTTGCTAGATTGCCAGCCAAGGTTTTACAAGAGTTATTGTCATTTTGATTTTTGGATGAGTCATTTGGTACATTGCCCCCAAAGGCACCTCATTATGATTCAGTGCACAGCATATAAAATTGGTTAGGCTTTCGGGGCTCCATGGAATGCGAGTGGGGGTTGCGGTGCCTCAGCGTTGTGAAGCAGCAGCATTATGCTTAATTGACACCTTTGATGTAGCCCTAAGACAGCACCTGCACCTCCCACTGCTGCTCTGAAGACGTCAGCCTTACGCAGAAAAGGCTTCTGCTTATGAATCCTGCATCGCATTCAGCTCACTCTGTGAGCAGCCCCAGCTATCCTTAACTAATCCCATTGCTTCTCAGTTTGGCTACAGCTTGGCTTAGTACAGAGCAGGAATTTTGCTGCTTGCTGTTATCAGGTTAAACACTAGGATTTTGTCCATGTTAGAACTCATAGAAGGTAAGTCAAATGCTTTATTGATATCCTTAGTATGTAAATATTCTCCTAAGATTCAGAATCTGAGAATCTGATTGTTGATTCTTTTTATCGTGGTGCTTACAAATGTGGACTGTGATATAAGAGTTGCCTGATTAAGAATATTTACATGTATATGTGATACATGCTTTGTAGTGTTTCTGTCAGTGCTTCAGTGTGAATATTGTTGATAGCTGCTTGTGTGATTACTTTGTAGTAGAATTCTGTCCTCTGCTGGTATTGTTTTGTTAATTTATTGAATAATGTCATGTGCATGGGAAGATGCTTCTAAATAGATAGGCACTGACATATATGAAGAAACTTATTTGTGAAAGTGATGCTTTCCAGTAGGTCAGACTGGAGGAGTTACATCCAATTTATTTGCCTCTAGAAAGCCCTTCTGGGTTAAGTCTGAGGTGATGTTTGGGTCAGATGGTATTGCAAAAATCTCTTCAAATGAATGAGTGAGTAAAAGCAAGCAGCTGATTTGTTCTTGCAAACAATACTGTATTTTATTTTTAGTAGGTAGCACTTCAAGGCATAGCTAAATGAAATGAGAAAGTTTACATATCTCAACTGTCTTTTAAGGTTAACAAAGCACCTTATTCCCCATCACTTTTGAGTACAGGAACAATGCAATTTAAGAAAACATGATCATGGTCTTTACCATCAACTAAAGTCTTTTTTGGTTTGTTGATTATTTGCTTTCACTTTACATAAAAACTGTCTTCATGAGCCAAAACTCTAAAAAAACAGGGTTTTTTTGTGAATTACTTTATTTAATGTTTAAAACATTAAGCAAAAGCAAATTAATCTGTTCAACAAAGAATGAAAAAACATGTTTATTTTTTGGTTCCTTTAATAATGCCTTGCATTTATTTTTTTCTTCCAATTTCTTGTCCTTTTAGTAAATGGAACCCCTGGTAGCCAGCTTTCTACTCCCCGCTCTGGGAAGTCTCCAAGCCCATCTCCCACCAGCCCAGGAAGCCTACGGAAACAGAGGGTAAGGAAATAAGGAAACTGATTTCTGAGCATGACAGGGGAGCATCCAGCTTAGCAGTTATCCAATAGCCTTCTCCCCTCTGATTCCTTGTGTGTGTGTAGACCATGGGGTGGAAGAGCCTGGCTACAGTCCTTGTTGTGTTCGTAAAGCACTCTACGGTGGAATACAACTGTTTCATGTCTGTCAAAATGCTAAGTATGCTGGGGATTGGTTTATCTTTGAGGGGGAAAAACAGGTTATCTCTCTCCTTTTTTACCAAACTTTTTGTTTGTTTGTTTTACTTTCTTCTTCGAAGTCCTTCACAACTGGAAGGAGATGTTCACACTGTCAAAGACATTTTTTTTTGTTCCTAACTTGCCGTGGGCATTATGTCACTTGCACAACTTACAAACCTCTTTGATTTAGAAACAAGATGAAAGAATGCACTGTAGGATTTAGCTGTGATATCATAGTCCTGTGCAGTTAAGATATTATCAGTACCAAGGCAATGTGAGACCTGTCAGTCACTTTCCTGGACGAGAGTTGTTAGTAGCTGTAGTTTCCCCTAATTATCAGGTATGGAGGAATCTACAATATTCCTAAACACCCAAAATTAAGGTAGTACCTGTGTTACTGATAGAACCCTCCAATAAAATATTACTCATTCAACCCAAAGGGCTCCAAATGCTGATTGAATGAATTGTATCTGTTCAAAAACATTAGGGCAGATGTCTGTGTATCTTCTCTTCTGCTATTTTCTAAACTGTAATCAGTTCTCAATGAAAGCTTCCCTAAGGCAGCACTCTGTATCTCAGACCTGTGTATAAACACAGTTTGAACACATGCTTTTTCTGCCTTTTCAATTTTTAAATAAAGACATAATTTGTGTCTCTCAAAATAAGGGGATTATGTACAGAATTGGAAGCCCTTGACTTTGGGGGCTGGCATAGACCTGATTCCCCAGATATCCAGATCAGGAATAACTGTAGCATGAATGACTCCCTTCTAGCCAGTAGACCCTTCTTCATGTTGAGATATACTAGGGAACTGAGGAATTGTGCATGCCCAAGCCTTACCTGTGGCTGGGGTACAACTGTGGGTTTCTGCTGTGGCTTGTTTATAGCTAAGTAAGCTGACTGTGATCTTGCAGTGCAGAGGTAGCCAGTGAGTGGCAGCTTGAAGCCTCAGGGTAGTGTCATGGGTTTAATCCGATGCACAGAGAGCAAAGATGCAAGTTCCAGTTGGGTAAACTGGTACTAAAATCTTCTTGAATGCAATGTCTTCCCCACCTGTTTGTTCTTACTCTCAAGGCTTCTTAATGAATCATTAATAAGTCACTGAAGAGGGAACAAAGAGTCTTCCAAATGAATTATACATTGGTGATGTGAGGGCGTCTGTTTAAATGGATGATACCAGTATATGTCGGATTTGCATTTGCTGTAAGGCTGTTTCTTTTCATTGGTAACTTTCCTAGACTTTCTTTCTCACCACTGATGCTTCTCTCTTCACAGTGAAGAAATGTTTTTTCCTGTTAATGTTTGTGGATGGGTGAGTGGGATCCATGTGGTCAGCACCATTAGACACAAGGGGTGTTTAGCCACAAGGTTTCTGACTTTCCAATGTGAAGAGGAGAGCAGAAGGGCTTCTTTTCACATGTAAGTGTAACAGGATCATTGAGTGGCAGTATTTTGGATGCAAAGGGCTGTGTAATGGTAACACAGTCAGATTGCTAACTGTATAAAAAATAAATATTGAGGCAAACTACAGGAGAGATAAGACATTGTTAAAGAGTTAAATTCTCTTCTCAGATATTCATATTCGGTCCCCTTGACCTTAGTAGGGGACCTTTCATTCTTGTCTGGCTTTATTTTAGCCAGATTTATTTTTTTTTTTTCTGTTAAAACATGGAATACAGTAATGTAAAAATAGATTGCAATCATGTAAAATGCATTGCAATAATATTATTTATGTTACAAAATCAACTTCTCTGAAGTTCAGGAATGGAAACTTTACACTTGGTCTGAGAATTTATTTCATCTGCTTTCATGTTTAATTTGTGAAGTGAAAGAGCTAGAAGTTCAGTGTAAAAACATATCATTGTGTCATTAAAGGTTATAATGTTAATATAAATAACATAAGACCTTAAATAATATAGCATATTATACTATAGCATATACCATGTAACATAAATAATATAAGTATAAAGGTTATAATTCCCATGAGTTAAACGGTGCTTACTAATAATAATTTTATTGTTAGTAGGATAAATGGCATTCTGTTTAATTTTAGTACCATTTTTTGTGTGTTACCATTTAAATTTTATTTAAAGTACAGGTTATTTTAAGTACCATATTGTCATAAACCAAATTTGAACCCAAAGCATTTTGCTTTGTCTTCACTGGCTTCAGCAACAGGGCTGACAAGCCAGCTGCAGGAGGAGGTTTATTCCCTAGGAGGTTGTTGAAGTGCTGGTATCATGTAATAGACATACAGAAGAGAAGAGGAGATTGATTTAAGTGCCCCTCTTGCCCTCAGTGTTGAGAGATGAGGTATTCCTGCTGCAAAAGAAGTGTTGGCTACTAGAGCCAGTCGAGTTGGAGGTGATGGCTGGGCTACTGAGTGGTCTTTACCCGGAGTTTGAGGGTGCTACTGCTTTAGAAATGAAATAAGATTCTGGGTCCTGGGAAGACCAGCTCAGATGTGTAGTCTGGGGTTTTTTACACCTCTCTCTGTGCAGTTAGAATTGTGCTCGTTCTCTCATTCCATCAAGTGCATGGGGTGCCAATGGTAGATACAGGGTCTGGAAGGCGATAGGGAACATTTACTCTAGCATGACCTGGTTCCCCTTGACATAACTAATCAATCAGCTCTTCAGCATCCCCATCCAAGTGCTAGGAGGGAGTTGTAGGCTTGGGACGTCACAGTGCTGAGGAGTCTAGGCAGGCTGCCAGTGTTTTTGCTGGGAAGCACAGGTGAGAGGAAGTCATGCTTTTGAATTCAGAGACACAAAAGCAAGATACTTCCACAAACTTGGGAGTTTTTCACTGGGGATAGTAAAGACCTGTGAAATGCATTAGGCAACTTAAAACAAGGATTATTCAACTTACTGACACTTCTGGCCTTTGATGAAAAGCTTTCCATTGACATAAATAAAGCCAAAAATGCTGCAGTGGTACATACTTACGAAAACAGTACTCTTGTAACCCTACAGATAATATTTTCTACCCTCAAAAGTGAGAATATAAAAAGATAGTTTATTCTTTCTCACTTGCATATCTATGTGGCTGAGTTGTTTCCAGAATTTCAAAATTCAGGAAAAGATATATTTTTATAATCTTGTGCGAAGTTCAGTCCATATTTGAGGAAAGTAAGTTTGGAAAGATTTATTTCATGGTTGTAATACATGGAGCCGAAAGCGAACTAGGAACTATCAGCTATCTGAGCTAAATATCAACCAATTTTCAGTTTCTGAGTACTTTAACTAGAAGGCTGTGTGCTATAGTTATGCTTTCTTGCAGTTTAATTATTTCTTTATATGTATTCTTAAATAGGAAATTAAGAGTCTTGTTTTTAAATTGGAATGTACATCGTTAGGTTTTTTCACAGAGGATTAAAACATTTAAAATTCAGGTTTATAGCACTTGAAGTAGAGTCATTGTATTGCACACACAAGTAGTTCCAGACACAACAGAGTGCAGAACTCAGAAAAGGTGACATGGCACTCACAGCAAGAAATATACATAATTCCAAGGCCCACATTTTATTTAACTAGCCTTTGTAATAGTTTCTGAGTTTATTTTCCCACTGTCTTGTAATCAGTTATTTCTTCAACTAAGGTGGAAACATTTTATACTTTGTACCTGATTTTCTGTTGCTTGCCATTATTTTAAATGTTTTGGTTTTTTCTACTTCCCTAGAGATTACAACCTATAGAATAATAAAAAGTTAGATTTAAGGTGCCTTTTGACTAATCAAATAAATTGAATTCTATGTATATAAGGATTTTTTGACTTGTAAATGGACAAGAAGTCTGAATCATTCAGTAATTTTTTTTCTTTTTATAAATCTTTGCAAAATAATAACTAGTCTTCTCACATTTTCCAGAAATACAGCTGTTTGGTTAATTACAGGCAAGGAAAATTCTGTCAGAAAGGAAACTTTTTAAAAGTTTCAAGTATTTAAAAGCAGATGCAAAAGCAGAGAAAATGACACTGAAGTCTTGTGCATGATTTTGCTTTAAAACAACCACAGAGTTATTAAAATAAACAAAAAATATCCTCTAAGTGTTAAAAGCCAGAAATACCATCTTTGTCAGTTCTAAATGCATAGTTTTTTTATATTCAGAGGCAAGGACAGTCACCTGGGAGACAATATTCAGAAGTTTGGGGTGCTACCCTCTCAGCAAATCAAAAGACATTTTTCTGTACTATATATTAGAAATTCCCAAACTGTATATGCTCAAAAGAAATTTCAATAATTAACTAAATAATTAGTATTCAGAAGAAGATGGTCTTGTCTTTTTAAAATTCTTCTCTTGTCTGTATTGTTCACAACAAAGTAGAAATATATTTAAGATCTGATTTTCACTCTGCCAATCTAACATGTCTTCTACTGTGTGTATGCACACCCATTGGAGAATACATGCAGAATAAGCATTCCAGGGAATCAAAACTCCCTTTAAGGGACTTAAATCCCTGTTACATCATGCCTGCAAGTAAAACATAAACCTGCATAGATTATTGAGACCCTTATAAATTGGAAATTTGTGAAGCATTCATTTTAGCTGGTACTTGATTTATAATATGGCTTTCAGATTTGTTCATTTCTTGTCTTGGTTATCTTCCTGCGATTAAAAGAACCCAACCAAGGTCAACCCTAAAGCTACCTCATCAGCGTTCCCATTCTCATGTGTTCTTGTATTTTGTCTTACGGGAGTTTTTTTGCTGTATTTTTTTTCATGTGTTCTATGTTGAAAGGATCCCCCAAAACACCTTAAAGACATCAGAGAATGGCTATGAAGTGTGCTGGTCACCTGCCTACTCTAAGCCATCAGTTACGCTTAATTCACGTTAAAAAAGACAGTGCCCTGTCCTCTACCACTTCTCTTTTCTGAACTTTCTCTTTCATTCTGTGCTGTAGTGTGTCTGGATGAGGATTGTTGTGCTGTGTAGGTGGGATAGGGCAGTGTATCCCCCTAACACCTCTGGCATTTGAGGATTATCTGATCAGTCAGAGGATGCTTGGAGTGTGTTGAAAGAATGAAGTGGATCTGTACACTCAGATTCTCCCTCTGCTGTCATGGGCTGGTTGCTTGGCTACCGTCAGAAAGAGACAGTGATGGGGGAATAAATGTAAAACACGCTGTCTTTTTATACAAATACATGGACACAGAAAAACTGTGGAAAAGAGATACCATTATCAGTACTGTATAGGTAACAGCAGTGTTCAGTGTCAGCATTCCAGGGCTCAAATGTTGCTGGATCCATGCCACCAGAGTCTTTATTACTTTATATAAGGCAAACACTTACTTTGCTACTGCTGTTTGTGAAACAGTGAAAAGGACAGTACATTCTCTTTAAGGTTAAAAATATATTTCCAAATGTCCGAGTCATTAGGAGAGTCTTCAGACCAGACAAATATTGTTTTGATAGTGCTTAATAAGGAAGAATCAAAGAAAAAAATAATTGTCTCTTACGATATTTTGTACATTGAAATTTCAGCTTTATTTCCTAACCATCTATTTGTTGATAAAAAAATAATCATATGACATTGAGGCAAAAATATGAGTATATGGGACATGTGTATTTTGTGTTAAACAATGTCTTCTGGTCCACAGTAACAAAAAGAATATAAGACAGTTGCAGTGCAACAAATCAAACACAATAAACAAATCTATACTGCACTTCATCTTACAGGACCTGTATCGCCCACTCTCTTCGGATGATATGGATTCAGTAGGAGACTCAGTGTAAAAGAGAAAATGGAACAATGTTTATGGTTTGTGATTTGATGAAGGTTTAACATTTTTAAAGAAAATAGCTGCTAATTTACAGTAATAGTGAATCGCACAAAAGAGTTTTGCATATTTAATATTAACAACATGGGGCCAAATTAATTCTAGTGTGTGGGGGTATTTTTGGCTTTACCACTGCATTTTAATGCAAGAATTTGTAATGAATGAGCCATTGAATATGTCCATCAAATCCAGAACAGCATTGTGCATACTTTAAGAAACAAGGATTGGATAAGGTGAAAATAACGCACAAATCTATAGTGGGCACATTTATGAATAGGGCTATTTTTATCATCTAAAGTACTGATTATATGTTCTGTTTTTACCATGGGTATCTTTATTCATTTTGGTATGAACAGTTAATGAGTACTTTGCTTTTACCAATGAATAGGTAAAATGCAGAAAAGGAAAAACCTGCCATACTAAACTCCTTTCACCATGCTGTCTGATCCCAACACGCACATTTGGAACACTTTAAGTTCAGCCTTTTTATCTAAATGAAAAGAAAGTGAAGAAATCCTGTGTGGTCACAGGACAAAAGGGAATGCTTTCAAATGAAGGATCAAATTCTCTTCACTGCCTTACCATCTGATGACTGTAAACAGAGGATGTTCACAGGCAATATGAATGTTTTACCTGGCAAGAACTGTTAATGCTGATCATCCATGTGTTGCAAGTAAATATGGACAGATTTCTGACCGAGGAAGTGTGGGGGACTGCTGGCTAGCAGCATCATCTGACATACATATACACCTTTTGGAGAAATACATTTGGCCTGAGAAACTAGTGATTGTTTTCCCTTATGTTAAGGACAGGAACATCATTTTTTATTTGCTGTAATAAGACATTTTATGCATTTTAGAAAGCCTACAGAAATGGTGGTATAAATCATCCTCCTATTCACCTAATTTCTCTGTTTTTGCAATTTCTAGAAGTGCTCATTTTGTATAGAGCATGAATATGCAAAACTCCTTTAGTGTTAAAGTAGGTCGTGCATTATAACCAGTTGCTTAACAAATATCTACTAATTTTTGTTTGTTTTCTGCTGCTTTATTGTGAGAATCTTAGTCTACTTAATTTGCATAATAGCAATATTTTCCATTGTATGTTATATTTAAGCCCATAGTGTAGTGGTCATGCACGTTTGCAATCTTATGCTTTTCCTTTCATTTTCTCAAATACTAATGACTTAAGAATTAGAAATCAGTGTGATTCTGATTCTCAACAAAAATCTATAGAGATTATATTTTTAGCTACCTAGTGATGATTTAATATATTTTGAAATCAGCAGAATTTACTTAATTGCAGAAAATGCTTGGCTGCCACATGCCAACTTTTAAATGTAGTGAAATAATTCCTTTTAAACTGATTTAATAAAATAAAATAATAAAATTCAGCAGATGGAAAATGTTGGCATGTGATGTTATGGCCTCACTGTATCAATATAATTTTCTTTGTGAAGGATATTTGCAAATAGAAATAAAAGGGCAGCAGAATACAAAACTTACCTTCTCTGTTTTCAATACTTGGTTCCAGTATCACCTGAAGAGAAAGTCATTGATCTGGCAGGTTTGCTGAAGCAGTTAGGTCATTCCCTTTGGAAATGCATGTTTTGCCATTCCTGCTTCAGACTTCAACCTAAAACTGTTCCCAGCCCCAAGAACAGTACATCCCCTGCCCCATACCCTAATCCTGAGATTGTCCTGTCCTACTGAAAAAGTTCACAGCTGGGAAGTTACTTGCGTTTTCGGCTGTTATGAGGAGCTGTCTTTATAAAATATATTATTGATCCCAAGAAATGCATATTATGTAAAGGTGCATTGGGATCAGTTTCCAAAAATTCAGGCAACTCCACCAGACTGAATGAAATACTGATGTTTTGAAAATTGTTTTTTTCCCGCAAAGAAAATAAATTCCAGGAATTTTATTTTTCCTCCCCTCTCCCATAAAGGCTACTGCTGCTTAAGGCAGTTTATTAAGAATGTTTGTTCTGCGCAGGGAGCAGAGATTGCCAGCAAACCTGAATCCCACGGCTTTGCTTAGCTGTGGAAAAGAAAAATGGACCTTATATCAGTAATTGTTATCATAGCGAGTTCTCCATCAAGAATGTTTTAAAAAAGAATATGCTAGTCCATAACATTTAATCATTTCAACATATGACTTGTATTAAGGGGCTATTCACGGGCAATACGTATCATTAATATTTCATTTAAGGAATGAAAGTCCCTTGGAGATTGAAAAGGTACACTGTTTATAGACTTTGAGATCCTTTTTGTGTGGAATGTAATTCCCATTATACATGAGCAGAAATGAAATGTTTCTTTTGAGCAAGACCAGAAGGTTTCAGTTTATGGGTAAAACTGAAATTGTGTTTCTTGATGCTGTAGTTCTGCTTGCAAAAGCACAGGTTTTAGTTTGTCCCTAGATTTCATTGACTGCATTAAATAACAGAATAGCTTAAGCAACTTTATAGTGTTTGAACCTCTGATAGTTCTCTGTATGCTGCATTATTTGTGCCTACTCTAAGGTGATTATGGTGTAGCTAGAGTCTTGTATAGATTGTGGATGCTTTGCTTCCCTTCGAGCTTTATGAATACTTGTGATTATTTCCCTAATGCTTTCTGCAACTTTCCCTTGTTTGTTTTTTTTTTCTTAAATCTCTTTACTTCTTTTATGCAACAAACAGTTCACGTGTGAAGCACAGAATGTGTATGTTTATATTTATACACACATACATAGATTAATGGCTTTGAAACCCATGTGCGGTTACGTCACATTTGTGGCTTTAAACAAATGAGTGGGGAAAATGTGCTGGGGGAGGATGCTCGTCTGGTGGGATTCACTACAGCTCTGTTAAAGTCAGTGGAGCTGCACCAACCAGTACTTGCTGAGTAGCTCCCTGGAGGAAGTCTGTACAATTTTAAGAGCTCACATCTACAAACAAGGGCTAAGTTCAAACTGAGCAGAATTTAGTGACAAAACCATGACTGACTCCAAGGTAGGAAGGATAGGACCTTATGCACAAATACACACAGACAAAACATTAATCTTAAATTTGGAATGTTATTATTTTGACATGTTCAGTCTTATGCCTTCTCTTGAGCTGCATTGTTCTGCAGTGTATTAAGTCGTGCAACATTAGAAGTTCTTTTGTTGAAATCAGTAAAATCTTCAACATCCATTATGCAATGTGAAAATTGCTTTCCAATTTGTAAAATAATTCAGCAACAACACATTATATTTAGTTATTTCTCTCTTCAAACCATTTTCACAGGGCATATTTGGCTGAAAGATGAAAATTCTGGAACTTTTATAATGTGGCTATAAATGTATATTATAAGAAAATAGAACAGCCTTGAAGAACAACTAGGTGAGATTGTGTGGCATAACAATTGAGATAAATAGTAGCGTTTACTTTTGCAGTTTTGTAATTCACACTGCAATGTGAACTTTATATACTGTGCAGCATGTTAAAAAAATGCCTGCACTCTGAATGTTAAAATGAATTAACAGTAATACAGAAAAGAACCTCTGATAAATCCAAGTTTACTGCCTTGTTAAAAATAGTACAGAAATGAACAGACAAAAAATTCTTTATGGTGCTAGATTACCTCATCACTTGATAAATACTTAGATTAATGTTGTCTGTGCTTTTTCTCGTATCCAGTTAATGGTATGCAACCGAATACAACATTGTTCTGTATTTAACCTTCGCTTTCAGTTTTATCTGATAGTGATGGATGAGAACTTGTAACCTTGTAACACAGCCAGCAGTAGCCAGCAGAGCAAAGCGAGCAAGTGCTTCTCACACTCCTTGGAACTGGGTGTGCTTCACCCAGGAAACCCCTCTGTCCAGGAGCAGGGGTTGCAGTGCAGAGCAGGGGCTGTTCTAAGCTCTGTTTGCTGTCATAACACCTTTCGTCAGGCTCAGTTTGCCTCTTTCCACCTGGCTCCTGATCTCAGCCAGGCTGAGTGCCCTAACTCCCCGCAGAAGGCAGTGGGTATGTAGATACATGTGTTGTGTACACACACACCTTAGCAAAGGGTTGCAAACACACGCAGTGCACAGATTCGTACTCGTATGCATTTTAGTGTTTGTAATTGCGCATGTTCATTATATTCGAATTTGCTTCAATTAACCTTCAGCAGTGAAGTATGAAAAAAGCTGTACTGTATTCAGCGTGTACTTGTTGTCTGATGTTATATGGGGTAATTAGGTTGTGGTTTGCCCTGCAATACAGTGTTTTGGAATTTGGACTCTAGTGAAAGAGGAGCTAATGATGTTTGTGTTAAGGCCTCTTCATTTTCTTAGTTGCACTATGATATTGTAAATATTGGCACATCTACAACATAAGTTTAAGATTTTACAAAGTTATGCATACAATTATTTTTTTTAAGGAAAAGTGCTTGGATATTTGCTTTTAAAAATATATCATTTTTGTATTAATGTGATGCAGGAAACCAAAAAGAAAGCTGTTGATTTATCAACAAAAAAGTGTAAACCTTGCAAAAATAAATGCCGATGAATGTTTTATTTCTTATAATCAGCTGAAGAAAATCACCTTCATTTTTGTGCCATTGTTTCATCATACTGTATTGTATTTGTGTTTCATATTTGATCATGTCATCCTGGTTGCAATTTGTTGTTTCCCTAGATTTTAACATTACTGTAGATTATTGTAAGTGACGTAATAAATATCTTTAAAAAATACACACTGTTCAGCGAGTTTATTTTGGAACCAGATTAACAGGTTTTAAAAATATACTTGTAGTTGATATTCCTTGTTCATTTTGGATCAGCATTGTCCATCTAACTGTAGTATAAGCATACGGGATTCATGTATCCTAATGGGTTCCTTTGAATAATAGATCTGTTCTTTTTTAATAATACACTCTGAGCTCTAGTATATAGATACAAAAAATCCTTCAAGGAAAAATTTGGTTTCCTGTTGGTCTTTTGTAGACAGTAAATATATCTGCCTTAAATTGCTTATGGGTAAGTTTGTGTGCACATGATGGGATAGATTTGAAGTATGAAGTGGGGAATTAGTAGATTATCCAAAGCAAGGTACCATCTCCCTACTGACAGCTCAGCTACAGCGGCACTCCCCTTTAAGACAAGTATTAGGAAAATATGCTTGTGAAAAACTAATAGTACTGAAGCATAGCTGCAGCATTTTAAAATAAGTACCTAATTTTCTTTCCACTCTTTAAAAATTCATACCCACAGCCTGGTTTTATTTCTTGTTTGGCGGGGGCAGGGGAAGAGAGTTGTTACAATTTCTGACATGTCATCTACCAGCTTGATGCTTTATCTGATGTTCAGAAACTCTCCTGGAGGGATCTGTGAGCCTTTTAAAAGTTCTAGTTTTGAAATCCTTCTGGTTGCTAGTAAACAGGTCTGCCTAAAAAATGTGTACTGACATAGAAAGAAGAAAGAGAAATGAAGAAGACTAGAAACAAATTAATCGAGGCTTCTGTCTCTGCCAAAAATCGGTTAAGAATACTAGGAGAGCTTTTAAAATATAACCGAAATAGTTTAAAAGTAAAAGTAGTAATTGTGCTGTGTCCTTACTTAGGTAGAAGAAATAAGAACTTTCTTTGGTGGCCTTTCAATTTTTATTCTGTAATTTAGTGGAAAATTTTACCTCTGTATAACCTTAGAAGAGGTGAAAGGGAACTTTCACATTGCATCACTGCACATGTAATTTTTAATGTTAATCAGGGTGAGGATACACTAATAATTTCTAATATCATGAATATGATACTTTTTTTTTTTTAATGCATCATTAATCTTTTCTGAAGGATGCCAAAGGCTGAGTGAACCTACACTCTGAATTATGGCTCAGCTTTGGAAGCAGCTTTAGGAGCTAGGGGAGGTTAGATTTGTTTACTGTTAAATACCACATAGGAAACTATGTTGGTCTTTCAGAATTGTCTTGTTACACAAATCAAATAAGTATATAAGCATGCAATGCTGCAGCTTACTAAGGAAATCTTAATAAAACAAAGTGATTCAGCTTGCAAATTTAACTCCAGCCTGTCTGCTCCATTTCACTGAAAACTCTCCCATTTGACCCTCTGTCTCTCAAAGAAGAAAACCAACACAAGACCCTGAACAATATACACCGGATAATTGCTTGTGCTGTTTAAACTTATCTCTTCTCCAAACTGTGTAAATCCTGATTTGCATAAATGAACAAAAACCAACCAACCAACCAACCAAACAAAAAATGCTTCCCTATGTAGGGCCTCTCTTGAGTCAAGTGTTTAACAAAACTGGGCAGGGTGTAGAATTGCGAATAGGTAGCAGGTTCGTGTACATTTTTTAATTGTTCCTTTCTAAATTAAACTGTTTATAAATAAATTTGGATCTGATGTGTCACTTTAGTGCAGTGTCTAGATTTGAAAAGAAAGCAATTGCATCATTTCTCTTTCTATGCATTGAAGTCCATTGGTTTCCGTTCTTTCAGCATGAAGATTGTGGATTTGATGCTTTTCCATGTAGTAATTTTTTTGCCAACTCTGTGCTGTTTACATGAAAGTTTTTTTCCATCCTCTCAGCTGGTTGGGCAAAAAAAATGCAAGATTAAACAAAAGAAAATGAAAAACATTTTCGCTGGATGTAGTTGGGGGCAGCAATTTCCATGTAACCCTTTGCTTCTCTCTAAACTGGATAATAAAAAAAGTCAGTCTATCTCCTTAAAAGTTGCATCAAAATGTATTATTTTATTGTTTAAATCAGCTGTCCTCTATTTTAGTTCTCTGGTGATATACTATGTTGCTGTTTATTGACTGACTTTTTGCTTGCTTAACACTGTTACATCTTACAGGAATTTTTTGATCCCTTCAAACTCCTCCAAAGTTAATACTTGCACTGGACTGTTGCCTTTATTTTACCATTAGCCATAATCATCTCTAGTCAAGGGAACTGACTGTGTCAGGAAATGGTGATAGGTACCTTGCAAAGGTTTCTTTACAACCAGACTGAACACTAGTATGGGCTCCAAGAGAGGTGAACATGGTTGCTTATCTGCTTAGTTTTGGTTTTAGTGCTATTTTTCCTTACTGAGTTAAAGTTCATCTTACAGATATTACTGACTTACATATATATGTTTTTTGTTTGTTTGTTTTTTTTTTTTTTTAAATTCTTTAGCATTCTTTGGAGTAGGGACAATCTTAGGAGACATAATTTAAAGATTCCCTTATCTTGAGCCTCCTTCCTGAATTTAGACACTCTTTACTGATTTTTAATCCTCACTTCATTAAGCCCATTTCTAAAAGAGCAAACTCTGCACGAGATCTAAACTTAGCTTTACACCTGTGTGCTTTTCTGTTACTCATATTTCATCCAGATGCTTCCTTCACGCTAGAAAAATACAAAGGAATCTATTGTTGAGAGACTTTGTAGACTCCATATGCGCTAATAAAGGTTTTGAGAGGTTTAGAAAATAGAATGTAGTGTTTGGGGTTTAAGAATCAGGAATCTGAATTGCGTTAACAAACTTTCTATTCATACTTGTTTACATCTCTTTTCATAACTGCCAACACTAGTAGTCCTTAAGAATACTTCCTGGTGATTGGCTGGAGTAGGATTTTAAGATTAATTTAGGACAAAGGTGAGTATTAGGAGAGAGAAATTACCATAGTTTTTGTTTTACTAACTTTTTTTTTTCATGGATTTAGCATGATTTCCACTCAGATACAAGCTATTTACCAAACAGTTGCTAAATAAATCTCCCAGTGAGACATGGATGTAACCCTATAGCACTAATGTCTCCATTCACATCAATGAGATGTGTGGTGTGGTGGCCATCTGTTATATAAACCTGAATAGGACCTGAAATCCTTACACCAAAGACCTGATTTTTTAATGCCATTGCTTTTGTGAAGGTGTGCCATAAAAATGGCCATGTGCTGGCAACCTGTGCAACTGGACCCTTTTAAATCTGTGTAAAAGTGATGATATTCCAAGCACCTCAGCATCTCTTAAAATTAAAACAGCTAATTGCATTAAAGTGAGTGTGTTGAAGAGATTATGCTCTTGCTGAGGGTTTGTTCCCCCCCCCCCCGCCCCCACCTCCCAGTCTGCAAGATCCCTGATGGGGTCCACATCTGTGAGAGCAGCAGCGTGCACGACAGACTGCCTCGTGAGTGGCAAGCCAACTGGAAGGAACACTGAGACCCACAAGGATTGCTGGACCCGGAGGGCTTTCAGCTTGTGAGAACAACGAGCTAATTAAAGTCTAAATAAATGGAATGCCCTTCTGGCTGAAGTAAAGATAAATAAATAAATGCCTGCATGTTGTTCCAGAGGACTGAATAAAGACGAAAATATTTGTGTCATGTTTATCCTAGTAATATCTCTTTAATTGTGAAAGGGGGGCCACCAGCAGGCTTGGTGAATGGATGCAAATGTCCTGTTCCTGATTTCTTTTTAATCTGTTGTTTTAAAAGGAGGGGTTCAGCAAAGGTAATGAAAAGTATTTTTACAAGTATTTTTCAATTATTATTTAAAGTTTAAAAAACATTGGTGTGTATTTTTAGCACATCTTCTTAGCTACTGCTTCCTTGTCACTGGCAAGTTCTGCCTCTTCTCCCTCATCCAGTGCTTCACAGGCAGATGTCACTAAAGGGGCTGTATGCTTTGTTTGCATATGGTATATGCTACTAATGCATTGCTTGAGTTCTTCTTCAGTTAACTAATTGCGTCTTAGCCTTCCCTTCCTTATATAGTGTCAATAAGAAAGGAAATAGGGCGACTCAAAACATCAGCCTGAGATCAGGTTTTTATATTTCCTTTACATTTTCTACAAGCCACTTTTCTGTTTTTCAGTTTGTTAGACTAAACCCAAGTAAAATACATATTTAAGGAGGTATGCCTAAGACATATTTAGGAGTGAATTTAGCTTCAGTCATGTGTAGACCATTAAGATTATTTGCATTAAACTGAAGCACTTGCTAAAATGCTTTGTTAAAATGGGCCCCTGAAGGTGTCTGATATTGGAAGGACTGAGCAGTTTCCATTCTCAGCTAAACCTTGGTTTAAGATCCTTGAAAAATTAGGTCCTCAAGTAGAAATCTGAGTCTCTCTAGACACACATTCTGAGAAGATGTGGCCGCCAAGTTAGGTCTCGATTTTCACATCTCCCATACTCACAGATGAAAGCAAAGGGTGCAAGACTCTCTAAAGAGACCTTCAGGCTGCTAAAGAAAGCTGCAGTGGTATGCAGCCAGCAGCTTTGACCTAACATCCATGGAAAAGGGCAATCCCACTATTTAAAATGCAAAAAAAATTTAAAAAATAGCTGTTTAATAATCTGTTGAAAATCTAGCGCTAACCTTTTTGTGTTTATACCCCTTAAATGTTGTAATGATTCATTCCTGGTTGTAGAAATAACAGATACTAAACACGATTAAATGGTAATTCCTTTAAGAAAATACTGTGGAGGGAAAAATAAGTATGAATTTGGATGCCTGGTCTAGGAAAACAAACAAACAGAGCAGAATGCATACAGAAAACATGTTTTTCTGCTTATTTTACAAGCAGGACTGTAAAGGAAATAATTCTCTCATTACATGTGTATAAAAATAGGTTTTGAGAGTGACTTCTCCAGACATGAGAACTGCTTCCTAGCATTTTTCCGTTACCTTCATCCGCATCTGCTCATTTGTTCAAAAATGAACCAGAGGTAAGTTTTTACTGAGACGTCCCGTAGAGTTTAGTGCAGGAATAGCACATACATAAACACATCCTAACTATTAAACAAGGGCAGCAATATCTTAGCAAACTGGATAAAATCAGTCAGTGCTCACTTCTGTTGTCAAGAGGCAGCAAAAACAGTCCAAAAACTGATTAATGCATTTTCCAGTTCTGGTCAAAACTCAGAAGTAATGCTTGGCTGGATAAAAAGAGTGAGCTGGGTTTGATTAAAGGGAAAAAAGGGCAAAGAATCTCTTGGTGGATGGGATGTGCAAGCTTTCAGGATTATTTGGTGAAAAATAGGCCAAGTTCAGACTTTGTCTAAATCATCTGACCTTAATCTACTATGGGAGAAATTAAAAGTTACTCTGTTCAAATGAACTCAGCATACTGGCCAGCTTTAAGTCAGATGACTGTCTTCTCCCTGACTCCGTACTCGGCAAAGATTGCGACTGCTGCATCTGTAGTTGCTCTTGCTCCAGTCATCGGCTGTGCCCTATGGTGGTAGATGAGAGAAATCATTCCAAAGTAGCTGTATATAACTTGTAAAGTGGATTGGCACGCTGATTGTGGGCATCTAGAAACCTTGCAGGCACTGATAAGGAAGTGATAGTGTTAGTTACATGCAGTACAGCCTGCAATTTCTGTAATATATAGATTGAAGGAGAGAATGAAATGCTGCAGCACTTCGTAACCTTTCAGTATGTGAATGATGGGAACCCATGAAAGTTTTAGTTTTGAAAATCCTCTGAATATTTTTCACTTAAGTTACAACACAAGGACCTGAGGAAATGCTCAGTTTGGCTGTAAGTTTGAAGGGCCACCATTACATTTGTAGCTTTTTCTGGTTTCCTCTGAAGATGGGAGAATCCTGCAGGTGTGTTAGTATAACTGTTACACACCACAGGATAAAAGTTACCAGTGAAATCCAGTCCATCTCATACGTCTGTGTAGTTTCATCCATCTAGATGCCTGATAAAGCAGTTTCCCTAAAGTAAATGCCTAGAGTCCATAGCTAACTGATAGCCATTGATAGGTGTTTTAGAGGCTTCGCTGGTGAGATTCTGCCTCCTATACTTCTGGTATCCAAGGTGGGTGCCTACAAGTCTCCTTCCAGACACTATAGAAATATTGTGTTTCCCCTCCCCTCTCCCCCCATTAACTGTGCAAACCCAGACACTTGCAGTTCAAGTACTTAAAACTGAAGTACAGAGTCAGCCTCAAGTGAACTAAACCAAATCAAATCCTTTTACAAAAGTGCAACCATTATTCACTCTGACATTTGTTTTCCTCCATACATTACCATAATGATTTCTGCCTTCTAGAACACAACTGTAGAGGATTTCACCAGAGGGAAGTTTGCAAAAGTGAGGAATTTTGCCCATAAGAAACCCAGCTATGGATGTTTGTGCCTCTACTGCCTGCTGTGTTAACAGGGTCTCTGAGAACACGGTCTCCTGCCTGCAGAGGGCATACAGCTCCTCAGTTTTTCCTGCCAAGACATGTGTGGAATAGGGAGAAACTAATAGAGCATCAGAGTGTTCTTGCACATTGCTGCACGTGATGTGTCAGGGATATCTCCATGTACGTGGGGGTACCGAAAGTGTAATTTTGGAGGAAAAACTGGACTCTTCCCAAGCATCCACATATCCTTCCACCAAAGAAAATGGATACTTTAACATAGGGACCAGAAGCCTCTCTGGGACGTGTCCAGCAGGAACGTGCTGGGGGTACTCGTGCTTCTTAAAAATCATCTGTTTTCATTTGTGTCTCCATTTCCAGAGCTCCCAACACAGTGGCTCCTCTACCTCATTAGCATCCACCAAAGTTTGCAGCTCTATGGATGAAAATGATGGACCTGCAGAAGGTAACATTTGGAGGCTGACATTTCAGAGCAGTCAGTGTAGTGATAACAGCAGCTGTGTAGGAAATGAGTCATTCTTCCTGTTGGAGAAGGTGGGAGCATTGCAGGCTGGATGGCTTTCCATGAGGAGGCTCCTCAGCCATAGCAAATCACTTAGGTTCGCTCTGGATCAGATTTGATCTGGACATCACTCCTCAGAGGTATTTTTATTGCAGAATACTTGAGGTATTATTTCTGCAAGCAACACAGTGCTGACTGGTTTGCTTCAGTATTTTTGTCTCATCTGTCATGGTGCTAAAGAACACACTGCAGTCCTGGATCTTTACTCAGAAATGGATAGGCTTACCCCATACTAAGGCTTTGAGCAAGTTGGCTAAGGGATAGTGTCTGCTTCAACACTATGTACATAAATATACATGTGTGTATATGTGTTCCTATTTGAGAATAACTATTCATTCTGTCTGTGAATTCAGGCAAATCCTAGCCTCCTTCTGTCATAACATTCACTTTTAATACTAAACTGGAACAAAGGACAGAGAAAAATACAGTTAAAAGCACTGTCTTAAAGCATGTAAACACAGATCACATTTCTGAGAGCCTTTTTTTTTTTTTTACATTACAATATTTATATACTAGTCTGTATCAGCTGCAGTTTACAGTCAGCTTTTAGAGGCATGTTAGGTATTTGTAACAGTGTTTCAAATACATTTAAAAATAATAGTTCAGGAATGAGCACTAAAACACATTAAACTACAAACTTTTTGTATGCTTAGACACTGTGTAATGCAATTTTACCTAAACATCTGGTACCCAGGTTGCATGCGAGGTAGTATTATTGAGAACATTTGTTTAAAAACTAAATATTTAATATTGGGGGATGGGGAGAACTAGCACTTAGCACATGAGGAGTTTTATGGATGTCTCAGTTTACAGGATGTAATAAAATAAGTGCTTGAGTGTTGGACTTCTTTGGTACATATATTTAATCATGCTGTGTCAAGGAGTTCCAGCCCTTTTTGGAGGCTGGTCTGCGCTTGTGCAGATCACAGAGGCCTTTTCATAATTAAAAAAATACAACTTTGGTTTTGTCTTGGGGGCATATTGCAGTGGGAATGGTAAACTGTGTAACACTCGAATGGTGGTATGTTTGAGCCCCCAGAAGTCTTATTTTTCATTATTGTATCTGCATGAAACCTGTTGAGTATATACAATGTCAGCAGCATGGTTTCACTGTACAGTAAGTGAGATACTGACTGAATGGTTTCCAGGCTCCTAAACTATGGACTTGAAATGCATGTTATGTGCAACATCTGTGTTTCCTTCACTAACAATAAAAATGTACTAATGATTCTTTCAGAAGTGTTGGAGGAAGGTTTCCAGGTTCCAGCATCGATAGCAGAGCGATATAAAGTTGGAAGGACTATAGGGGATGGAAATTTTGCTATTGTGAAGGAGTGTATAGAAAGGTGAGGAGAATAATATGCTTATTACTGCAAAAAGTAATCATTATTGTCATGCTTTTTCTAGATCATGTCTTTATTTGTGGAATACACACATGTAATATGGTAATATCTCAATGCCAGATGGAAAAACTTAATGTCCTTTCATATGCAAAAAAGAGGGAGTTCAAGGGGCAATCTGTGAATTTAATTCTTTGTAGGGCTTATATGTTTTGGGGTTTTTTTGCTGCACTCCACATGATTTTACCAGTTATTTGTGTTAAATCTTTCTTGTTGCATTGACATGGCATCTTTTCTTGCAGTGTGTTCTTGCAAGTCTCCTTTTACATTAGACCAGTGGAACATTTCACATGTAGGAGCCTTCTGTAAAGGTGTCAGGAAGATTTGTGTGTGTGGTGTAGTGGCAATGGTCAGCATAAAGAACTGACCTTGAATCCATCTATTCTGCCATCTGACACTGAGGAGTAATCTCTTTCATGTTTATTTTTAATTAAATGGACATCTAATTCCTGCTTGCCTGCTTTGAACCATTATATATGCTCCTTCCAACTTTATAAGCCTCACTGCAGACACCAAAATCCAACTTCTTCAATGATCTTTACTGTTAAGAGGTGAGAACAGTCAGTGATTTGAGACATCTACTCCAGATTAGAGAAGTCACAAGTTCCCTTAAATATCAGTGTTGCTGAAAATGTCCAGGTTGACTAGTTCAGGTGTCTGTTTCTAAATCTGGTCAGGTTTGAACTGGTTGGACCCTACCTTAAGAAAGAAAGTGAAAAATAGAGAACAAGAACTAAGCAGAACTGTGGGTGCCTTTTGATGATGTTAAAAATAGGAGAATATGGGATATAAAAGACGGAAGGTATTTCACCTGTATGTGAAATGATTTTAAGATTGCTCATCTTACATAGTGGCAGTGCAGAAAAGGAAAAAGATGCCAGAGCTAGAGATGTTCAAAAGAGAGAACAATAGAGATGTCAAGGTTTGATGATGAAATTTCATTAGTTAAGTTTTCCACCCCCATATGTATCCTATAGAGGAGACTTTTGCAGAACACTGTAACCTCACCTTTGGGCTCAAAGAAAAAACTTTTGTTCTTTATCCTATAAGAATGTGATATTAGCCCTAGAGAGTGAGATTGCATCTCATGGCAGACAATGATAAATTAGCTTGACTGGTTTTAAATTAATCTCCTTGGAAAAAGACAAGTCCCTCTCTGCATCTGAAACTGTCTGGCAAATTGGAGACCATGAAGACAGCTGCTGGGGAAAAGGGAAAAAGTGGATTTTGTATCAGCTGACAGTGTGCTTGTGAGATTTGGCCAAAGCTCTGGTGAGGCCGTTAGATCTCTGCCAGGGTGAGTTCATGGTGAAGCTGGCCATCCAGAGGGCAGTAGCTTTCAGATCAAACCCCAGGGTCTGAACACTAAGGTGGGGAATATGGAAACCTAAAGGAGGCAAAGAAAAACAGTGTGAAAACAAGAAAGCCATGTAAAACCCTATGGAGGGGCATGACTGATGAAAAAGATAGGTAAAAACACATAACTGAGAAAAGAGAAAAAGGCAGCTAAAGGTAAAGTGAGTAGTAACTGAGAGAAACAGATTACAAGCTAAATTAAAGGTAGGTTGTGGTTTTGACACACTGTCATTCAGCTGAAAATGCCATTTGTGCTGAAAGCCAGTAAAAATGTACTAGTATACATTTGGCAATTCTTTCTCAAGCTGAGAGAAAATACATGAACAAAATTAAATATAGGTCCCGCCACACCTAAAAATAATACTGAATACAATATTCATGAGAGCTTGAATGAAAACTGTTTCCTGTCCTCTTGTCTATCCCACTGGTCCCAGAAATATCTGGTAGCATAGCATATCTAATGAATATGTGCTCAAATAGCATCATTGCCCAGGTATTCCCAGATACTTAGTCTTGTCGTCTCTGAGCTATACCATTCCATAGATCCCTACTACTTTGGAAGAGCTTGAAAATGAAAGTGGAACTATTTCTGTTAGTTTCCACTTCTAAATCAGTATACCTTTGCCAACACAAGTGTGGAACGAGAAATTAAAGACTCAGAGGGTAAATTAAAGCCAGTATGTGTGAAAACCCTTCAAAAACATTCTTTGCAGTCTTTCTAAGCAAAAACCACCTCACTTCAAAGTCTGATAAGTCCAACACTTGCAGAGCCAGAATTGATGGGGTGATACTTGGGACAGAGGACTTTTCCACTTTCTTCTGAAGTACAGTTCCTGTGTGCATTAGACTTCAAAGGAATAGCTCCATGAGGTGTTAAGCAAGTAGGAATGGGTCTTGTTACACAACTTCACTGGTCATGTGGATACTTCTTCTCCATAGCTCTGAGATCAGTCTGTGAGCACTGGTTAACCACTCTGGCACTTCAGTACATTCGCAGGCATTTTCCTCTGACAATGAACAGTTCAAATAGAAACCAAAAACCATCTTTGAAATTTTCATGTGAGGACTTCCAAATCCCTTTCTGAACATCTGTGAATGCACAGGTTCACACAAAAAAAATACATTTAGTGCACACATGAAAATAGCAAAGATTTTTTTCTCCAGTGCAGTGGAAATCTCCGTGAATTTTGCAAAAGTTTAAAAGAACCAGGCACCGAGCCCTCTTAAGGACTAGAGATGTAACTCTATGTCCTACAGTAGTGCAGTGGGTCCAGGCTTCTGTTCAGCCATAATGTCTTTCCTCCTTTTAGTGGTACCTTTTTATTGTTTGGAGCAAGCAATAGGTGAGAGGTAAGATGCCCATTTCACACTGAGTTTCGGGCATGGCTGTGCATATTTTTTGGTGGGGTGTAAGTTGCAGTGCTGCTGACAGCCTGCAGTTCTGCAGCTTTTTAGGGGAAAGGATTTGCATTATCTTAGCTTTAATTTTCTTTTCACCAAAACAAAGAGCAGTGAGAGTTGTCATCTGCTTGTTACATGTCTGCTCCCTCATATGCACAATTTGTCCTGCGGTGTTTTTATGTGTGTTCATTTTTAACTTTCAGATACATCCAAATTCTGACATTTCCTCACTAGCTCAGATTTCCCTGTGTTTTGGAGTACATGGAGTCTCCCATGGCCAACAAAAACCATCAATTTCCTTACTCATGACAGAAAGGAAGCATTCCTAGGGCAACCAAGCAGCTTGAAAGGGACTCCTAATGAAAGAGGTTATATTTTGTCTGAGTTTGAACCCAAGATATCCTAATTCCTAGTGTTTCTTGTCCTATCTCCTCCTTCTAGTCCCCAAAATTAGTGTCCAAATCTCTTCCTGTCCTCTCACTAAGCTTTGACTGTAGCCACTGAACAGCAGCACCGGAAAGGAGCACCCTGCATGGAATTTGGCCCGTTTTGAGGGGCTGTAGCATTAAACCCCTTTGTGAGGGAGTACAGATAGGAGTTTTTAATTTTTCTTTGCATAAATCTTGAACAGACATGTTTTTTCCCAACTCATAAACTTTGTTACCCTGTGTGATTTCTTTGGATAGCCTTTTAACTGGTGACCTAATTTAGACTGTCTTTGCTCTCCACTGACCTGGGAACTCAGAGTTAATATTTTGGGGTTTTCTTTGATTTTTACTGAACTCCTAATTTTTCCTTAAATTAACAACGAGTGATACATCATTGCCAGAGGAGTTCTCCATGTTTTAATATGGCAGTGAAAATACCCAGTTGTTTTCCAGATACAGTGCTTTCAGTTTATTACTCACTTTACATGTCCTCTTTGACAGACTGAGCAGACTTTTAGACACATTAATTTCTCTGTTTAATGTACTAAGTATCAATTTAATGTATCATTTTAATTATGTTTTTTGAAATGTAGAATGAAAAAATAACCTCGTATTCTTGATAGGTTAATTTTTAACCAAACGTACACTTAAGGGCAATGTGATAGACTTCTGTAAGCCCTTTAGATTCTTATTACAAAATGAAGATGTTTCAGTAAGATCTTTTTCTTATATTACCCAGTCTCCACTTTATCTTATAGTGAAACTAGGGCTTCTGAACAGAGCTTTTTGTTTTCATCCTTAGAGTCATCTTTTGTTTTTGTAACTTGATTAAGAAATGGAGGTTGACAACATTAGCTTGTCTACAAGCTATTTTTATTGTGTTAAATATCTATATAATAGATATTTACATATATATGGTAGTGATAAATATTGCAAGGTTTCAAAAGAACACAATGCTTAAAAGGAAATGTGTTCTCATTTTGAGCTAGTTTCTCTGTAATTTCATTTTGTCTGCAGAACTTTTCATATTCTGTCCTATAAACCAATGTATTTAACTCTGCTAAATATCCTATACTTACTGAATACATAAAGCATTATTCCGAAGACTGATCTTTTTATCATAGCAGTTGTGAGTGCAGATGAGCAAACAAATAACTTTTCATTTTAAGTAAAAAGTAGTGGTTTTGATAGGTTGTATTTTTTGTATAATAGAAAACAAAACGTTTTTGTCTTGAAAATATTTGGATCTGTGGACACTATATGGTATTTTTACAGAAAAATGCATAAGTAGTAACAATTGCCATTATAAAATGTAAAAAAAAAAAAAAGGTGGTTTTTGCTTTGAAAACATTGACATTTTTTGAAATTTCTTTGTTTAAAAAAAGAAAATAAGTGTGATTTTTTTTTTCTCAGGCACACATGTTCAATAGCTTTGACTCAAGTTCACAATACCAGTCAAATCTAAGTTTCATTTCTTGAAAAAAATGAATACTTGACTAGAATTCTTCACTAGACCTATTGTACTTAAATGACAGATATAAACTTGACTGATATTCAGTGTGATTGAACATAAAAGTTTTTTCTTTTATCTTTCCTCAGATCAACTGGTAGAGAATACGCTCTGAAAATAATCAAAAAAAGTAAATGTAGAGGAAAAGTGAGTACAAAAAAACATGAGACCCAAAGTTGTTTTTGTTCCAATAAATGCTTTGCAAGAGATCAGTTTGGGAAGGTGTTGGTATTTGTCTCCTTCCTGACAACTGTTAGAATCTTTTTGGTTGAAGCTTTTGCCTGCCCTCTGGAGACTCTTGGAATATCAGTATAAAAGGGTGTCATGTGGCTTTCCAGATGCATGTGTTGATTCTCCAGGTGGTTGGTTGTGTGTAACTTCTTGCTCTTTACCCCTGTAATTATCTACTCTAATTTTCATAATTCCACATTATAAAGAACAGAAAAATAATAAAAAAAAATATAACACCAGTCACAGTGTCTAAAGAGTAGATTAATCAAAGTGATGTTAGTTTTATATCAAGAGACTGTTAACTTTTGAAATCTCTAACAAAAGGTTCTCTGAGAAGATGCTATCATGTTGTTAAATCAAAAGATTCTGCATCAGAGACAATTTTCAAGGCTTCCATATTTGATTTCTCTCTGCATCAGAAACATGTCTTTTACTCCATTTCTTTTTCTGTGTTCCACTCTCTCTTCTTTAAGTTACCACACTGATGTTGTTTCTAGACGTGTTCTTTCTATATTGCTGGAGGCAACATCTGTTAGGTTTTTCAAAAATCCTGGAGAATCCATGCAGGTCCCATTCTCTCTGCTTTTTCCACTGTTACTTTTTTTTTCCCCCACAAACTGGTAATTATTAAAGATTTTTTTGTGTGTGTGGCAGGAACACATGATCCAGAATGAGGTATCTATTTTAAGACGAGTCAAGCATCCCAATATTGTACTTCTGATTGAGGAGATGGACATGCCAACTGAGTTGTACCTTGTCATGGAACTTGTAAAGGTGAGTATTTTGGAGACAATCTGCTTATTAGGAATTGTTTCAACCATACTGAGAAATTCTGTTGGTACTAAGGCTTACTAAAAAACATGGGATCATGGACTAATTCAGAGTGGAAGGGATCTCTGAAGGTAGTCTGTCATCCTACTGAAAGATGTCAGGTTTTTTTCTGTAGCTTTTGAATATTTCAGATATTTGTCTAACTTGCTGTAAGCCACACTTGGAAGTGCTCTGTGGACAGTACTTTGGAAATCACCAGTTTTATTTGCTTTCTCAAAAGAAGTCTCTTAAAAAAGTTGTAGTCTGCCTTGAGGTGAATTGAAAATATATCCAGTCCGAATAGCCATAAAAACCAGCCTTCAAAATAAAAAGTTCTTGATAAAAAAGTTTAATTACTTTTTATTAATTTATTTTAAATATAAACAATATTACATGTCTTTTTTCTCTGTTGATTTATATTAACACAATGTCAGGCTTGCCTCCTTAATAGCAATCTAAATTTAAGCTAAAGTCAGGTGGAAGTGAAAGAGAAAAACCTGCTATTTAAAACGTGGTTCTATTCTAAAAAGTAAATTTTGGACTGCAGTGTTTTATATTTTAGACCCTGTTTATTTCTTCATAGTAATTTCCATATCTCATACATTTATTTCACTCTCTGGTGGAATTACATGTTCAAGCTGGATTAGGAAGCTCATCTCTTGCCCCCATACTGTCAACAGTGCAGTGCAACAAATATGAATTTAGCTTTTAGTTCTGGTACTAATACACAAGTATGTCCCTGTGCACAAAAGGTGGTAAAAATACATTTGAGTAAATTGTGCAAATTAGAACAGAAAACCGCTGAGGACCTCTTGTCCTCCATGCATACTGTAACAGGATGCACCTGTTTTTCCCATTCACTAGTGGGATTCGCAATTCTCCTTCCTTCCTCGACTATTCTGTGGGAAGAACATCTTTTCAGCAGCCATGTCCATTTCTGTGTCCTGATCAGCACATTCTCCAGGGGCAGCCTACACCTGGGAAATCCATAACTTTAAGTTTTTAAGGACAAATATGGCAATAAAATTGTGCGGCAGCAGCAGCATTTGTGTGTAGGCTTGTTGTATGTGCATGCTCAACGCATAAGCAAATCAGGCACTATGAACCCTATTACCCGATCACTCCACTCAAATTAAGAATGTGATCCTCTTCAGTGGGCATCCCCTGTATCCATGGCTAGAACCAGGGACCACCAGAGGTCATGAGACAAAGCGATTTTTGGCCAGCAAAATTATCTGCTTTGTTCTGTTTGTAGGTGGAGATAAGGGGATGCTCTTAATGTAGTCATCTCATTGAGATTTTAGGTAAGATGATCCTGGGTTCAAGCATTTCTTTAAGAACTTCTCAGTCTTCGGTGTGGAATACAAGAGCAAGTAGAATGACAAGTCTTTTTGTTTTGTTCCATTTTCTCCCATGCTCTGTGGCAGCACAAGTGACACAAGTATGTTCCCAGTCCAGAGCTGGAAGGCTGACAAATGTGACTTATAGGTGGATGGCCACAGATTTTTCCTGTCCTTGTGGTAGTCCAGGACAGTCTAGGCCATGCCCCACAGCTTAGGAGATGGAGACATGTTGCTCTTACATTTGAGCCTGATAGATGCCCTACTTGGCTTGAGTGGTGGTGTGGAACTTATGGCCTCACTAACCTTACTGTCCACAACCTCCAAGCTCTGAGGAAGCACAATGGAAGATGCTCATGCAAGGAGCATCCCTACTTTTTCTCTGATGGAGAGGTTAAATCCTAAGGAAAAAGAAAAATACTGACACTCTTTCCCACTCCCAGAATCATTTTTCCCACTCCATTCACAATCACAGCCCTCTCTCATTCTCAGGAGTGCAATGTGAAATAGCACAGCTTGAGGTCAGATACCATTAGCCATCTAACACTATTTTAATAATAATTACTGCTCTATTCTATAAGTGAACTCACTATGAGGTCCGTGCTGCTGTCATTTTTTTCCAGTGTTCATGAGAGCTTGTTCAAAGGTACCTCAATCCTCTTGCACAGTGCTGTAATCTAATGTAGCCACAGCTTCAGCCTGCATTGACAAATCCTTCATCTTGGCCCCATGAGGTGTGCTAAGAAGTAAAAGCTGTGCCTTGTCTAACCTGCCAAGATGGTAAGCACATAGCTGGTTTTATGGGTGCGACCTGCTGTGCTATTCATGGTTGAAAAATGTGCAAACTGTAGTCTCCAATGGATTTTTAATTGAAGTCCTACTCAGCTAAATGAGAGAGGAGGGAACTGACAACTCTTAGAAAGTAACTAGACAAAAAGATGTGTAGAAAGAAAACCAAGCATTGTGTTCACTTTCTGGAAAAATCTGTTTTCTTGAGTTCTTTTTTCTTTACTCTTCAGCATTGCTGTGCATGCTAAAATGTTTATGCTTTATAGACATCTCTGTACTTATATCCTAGAGAGCACTGTTTTAGTATTCTTTACTTTTATGTGGAATAATAGAAGAAATTTAGAAGAAATATCCTGATTCTTGGAAGTGAATTTTGTTTCTTTGCAGCAAGCATCTATTCCTCAATATTTAATTCCTCAATATTTAAAAAGGCTTGTTACACTCTATGGGCACCAGGGAAGGTATTTCTGAAAAGACATTAATTGTTAATTCACCAATTGCTGACTGTTACCATTTTGATAGCATGCCCTGTTAGAATTGATTAACCATCTGTTATTGACTGACTTTTGAAGACCTGACTTTAAATCAAGCTCACAGACAGGAAAGAAAGGCAAGGAGAAAAGGTTTGATACTGCAGAGCCCGGTTTCAGTTAATACCACCCTGCGTTAATTGGCAGTAACATGTTTGACATAAGTGGCTGCTGAAAATCCCGCCCTCACCTCATGGCAGATAGGCCATTCATTGCTTTGTAAAGTGTAAGAAAAAGCACTTCATAAATACAAATATAAACACATTGCAAGTGGTGCTTGTAAAAGGAAGCAAAGACCTGGTTTCTGGCACATTGCCTTTTTTACACAGAGAAACAAAATTGTTATTCAAACCTAACAGGGGTTTGGCCAATTTAAGAAGCAAGATTTATTGCAGTTTCCTTTACTGCTCCAGGATATGATTTCACTTTTGCAGAAGAAAAAGAGAGATCATATCATTTACATAACAAGGTAATAAATAAATAATTGGTTACTGTAGTTCCAAGTGCACTTCCTCATGTGCACAGATGATAAAAACTGCATTCAGATGTTGCTGGTCCTGTTTCACTCCAGAACAGGGGATTTAAGACTGAAATGTCATCCTAAACTCACCCTTGTGCCTGAATAAATGATAGTGACCTGCTGTGTGAATCGGCTTAGCAGAACCTTGCAGGCTGAAGTGCTCTTTGGGGAGAGGAAAGTCTGAAAACAATTCTACCTGATATAGCTGTCAGCTCTGTTAACTCTTTCCAGGATATCACCTCTCTTTTAACTGCAGAGAATCCCCCACACTAAATAAATGCTTTCTGTTCTTAGCAAGCTACCTGGTAAGAAACCTTACTGACTACAGGACACTGCTTAAATGGGGGAAATTACTCTGCTTCACATTGGCTTGACCATCTGTTAAATTGCTCTTCAGCCTCTATCTTTTTCTGAGTTTATGTTTCTCCTGGGCATGAATGTTTGTTCCTTTTCTTCTGACTTCAAGCCAAATTTTTCCTTTTCTTTTTAAGAATCAGCTTCTTTCCTTCTTGCCCCTCATATCGCAGCTTGGACTGTTTTCTTTCTTTGTTTGGAGGCAGATGCATTGCTGATGTTATTGACACTTCTCCTGAGCATCTGGAACATATTAGATAAGACCAAAGATCTGTCTAATCCACTACCTCATGTTAAAAAGCAGCTGGTACAGGGGTTTCACAGGAAGGAGCTTAGGGAAGATGGATTATTTATCTCACATACTTTCTCACATGCTGATATCTAATACTTAGGGATCAGATAATGCCACGAAGTACATGGTATTGTACTTTTGCCAAGTATTTGGTCTCTCTCTCTAATCCTCTATCTGGTTTAGCTTGGCCTTTTGTTCTTCCTTTTCCTTGACACTGTGTATCTTGATGTGTCTTGAACAGTCACCAGCTTGATGTGGTCCAGATTTGACAATGATTGGCTGTAGGCAGTTTCCAAAGAGCTGGGGTTTTGCATCTACAATGGGAATAAACCTGCACTGGCATACTTCAGCTGCACCTCAACAGTGCCACAATTGTAATAGTTTGTTTGGTTTTTTAATAACAAACAAAGTCTCTTTTATCAGGTTTGAGTCTTTGGTGGCTCTCTTTTCCTACTCTTTTCTCTGTAGCTGTGATTCCAGGAAAAGTTCCTTTTTTTCTTTTTTTTTTTTTTTTTTAACCTTTTTTCCCCCTCCTTCTTTCTCTTAGTAGAAAAAAATGTTTACTCTGGAGCTGAGCCTTAAAAAAGCCCAGCAAATATCTTGAGGCCATTGATAAAATCATGAAAGTTGGCAAAGCTGGGACTCCTCTGTTGCCTTCAGAAAATACCTAAATTTTCTTTAAAATACAATCTCCTGGGAGTTTTTTCCTGATGTTTTAACTGCAGTAGGAATTTTTTGCATTGTTTTTGCAGAATTATTTTCTTTTTCCTCCTCATTTTTTTTTTTTTTTGACTGGGTTTTCTTTACCATTCTGCTTCAATTTTGACCAAAGGCTCAAAGGCTTTCTCAAAAGACAGTTGGGTTTTCCTCCATTCTTTCAAGCTTCCTTCTTAATCTCATCTTTAAACTTACTTTTTTATCTTATGTGCTGTAAAGTTCTTCAGTATTAGCTGCAAGAGGCATCATCAAAAACTTTACGTCTTGTGTAGAGAAAGTGGTTTCTAAAAATCCACGCTTTCAAAGATTTATGAGATGAAAACAGACTTCTAAAATATGATAGCAGTCAGGGCAGGTAGTTAATTTGAGTTTTACTCAGAGTTTCTTCATCTTTCTAGGGTTCAGTCAGGCATTGGGCAAAAAATTTGATGTCAGTCTGTGATTATAATAAAGAGTGGCAAGGTTTGGTATGTGGCATCATGACAAACAAGTATGTATTCTTACCAGAAATTTGCAATAGGGGCTCTGAACACACAGGTTGGCAAGTGCTGGACATATTCAAAAGCAGGACCAGGTGGGAATGGTTTGTAATAGACACTCCAGCCTCTTGGTTGACCAACTAGGCCATGACAAATGGTTCTAAATTATTGATCTGTTCAGCTGCCATAGTGGGGGCTGTCATCGCAGTACCTATAGATTATAGCTGTAAGGAAATTGTGCTGCTTCTCTCTTCTCTTCTTCCCTTTCCTCCTCTTCTTTCTCTTCCTTCTCATTCTTCTCCTCTTCCTTCTCCTCCTCCTCCTGTTCCTTCTCCTCCTTCTCTATAAATGATGTTTCTTGATCTTCCCTAAGTATTTTGATCATTTCAGAAGAAGTAATGCTCATATCCCATGGTAATTTTGCTCCAGGGAGGAGATCTTTTTGATGCTATTACTTCCACCAACAAATACACAGAGCGGGATGCCAGTGGGATGCTTTACAATCTGGCCAGTGCCATCAAATATCTTCACAGCCTGAACATTGTCCACAGGGATATCAAGCCGGAGAATCTACTGGTAAGTGAAGATTCCACTTTTACTATTGTTAACTTGGGAGTGCGTGAGAGAAGGTTGAACTTCTTTCTCCTTCCACACATCCACCAAGTTTATTTTAGTCTTTTAAGTCATTGGTGTTTTAATTTTAACCTTTGCATTTTAAAACCCTTCTAAGAATAACAGCTATCACAGAAAGTACAGTAACATAGGGTGGCATGTCTAGACTGTTCCATGGGATGCAGCAGCAGAATTATTCCTGAGATCATTAGAAGTGACCTTTTAGTAAACTGAAAGATAATTTCAAGCTTCTCATACATATAAAATTGTTGTGTCCTCAGCAGACTATTCTGTATTACTGCCACTGCCCAAGTAATTAGCAACACTTTACGAGTACAATGCATGTAAATGCTGTGGCCTTAGCATCAGAGCACAGCCAGGAACAGACTTCAGTGTCTTTCCTTCCTCTACTGAATCTCCCAAATAATCCTATAGCACTTTTTATTAAGCCATTTTCCCAAACAGACAGTCTAAATCTTCCTTTTTCTGTCTAAATCTATGTGAACCTTATCCACTGAAGACAATGAAAACCATACCCTGACAATTAGTCTACTGGTAATATTGCACTCTTGAATGCAGCAATTATAAAAATTATAAAAACCTCCATGTAGTTTTATTTTTTCTGAGATATTAACTTCTCCTGATTACTTCACTATTCTGAGTTTTCCCAAATTTGCTGACATGTTCCAGTATCAAGAGGTCCCAATTCTCCATATATTCTGCAACCACAAAACAATGTTCATAGAATCACAGATGAGTTCTCTCAATTGTGTGCTCTCTGCCATGACAATGCATTTAGTCCTACTTGACACTGAAGAGGTTTTATGAGAAAGTTGTCTCAAGAAGATCTCACTAATCTTCCAGGGAGTGGGATTTTACAGTTGACGTTCTTCTAATGGCAGATGCTTTTGCAGTTCTGGGTGAGGAAGTAACCTGCTGTCATTTTCCAGAATCTGCTGAAACATACTCGGTAGAACTTTCACTAGTCACTAATGACTGATACACCTTTCTTGGCCCCTCTTTTGCTCCTTTCACAGCTCTGGTGCTGGTGTTGATAGGTGGCCGCGTGCAGATGTTCTAGCAATCACATGCCAGGATTCATTAATGCTGTGCCTGGAGTGTGCAGGAGGGTCTTGGTCTGGGGCAAGACTCGCCTTGCTGCTATCTTGACTGGTCTATAAATGCCTAAAGTCTAATGTTGCCAGACTTAAGCTTTTGAGGCAAGAGAGAAAGGAGGGCTGGAGGTGGGGGCAACAGGGAGGGGATTAGATGTGCCTGCCCAGATTTTGTGGTAATTACCTAGTATCAAGAGTGATCACACTATTCACACTGTAGCTGAATTGTTTCTGGGTGACTTTTCCAGTGTTATGCATTGATAATGTGAGCAGTGAGGATGCAGCGTTTAATATCCTGCAGCATCCTTCTTCTCAAAAGCCAGCATTAAATTCACAAATTATATTAATTCTCTAAGATTTATCAGGTACTTGAAAGAAAAGAATGCTGCTTTAGAAGAGCACTTTGGAACCAGCCTAACTTGAGCTCTGACCCCATCTCTTACACTGGCTGCCTGTGGCCTTAGCATCTCTGAACCTTTCTTTTCTTATCTTAGCTGTCAAATGGAATGTGTGGTTCCTTGTGTCATAAGATTGCAATTAGTGTTATTTTCATGGCATTTATAAAACACTTGAAAAATGCCACATGGGTCTTAGCCTTTCTTTTGCTAAATACCTTCTACTTGCCTTTTGTAGCCTGCCTTTTCCTGGAAACTCTTTAACCCTTCACGTGAGCGGTCATGGCAATATTTTTCCCTTGCTGTTCTTGGTGCTGTGGCTTTCCCTCTGTTACTGTCACAGTGATGCACGGGCAAACTCTGGTAGTGTTATTATAGCAGGTTCTTCTGGCTACTAGTGTGAGAATCAGCTCTTTCTTCCCCACCCTTTTCCTGCACATGGGTTGTAACTTTAGGTTTAAGGGAACCTATAACAGGCCTGCCCAAAGCACAGCAACTAGGTGGGATTGGGAACAGCATCTTCCCTGGTCAATACATGCCCTAGGGCTCACAGCCCCACTTCAGGAAACAACAACAGGAAGGACAAGCAAGAGTTACTACAAGAGAAACATGGGGAGTGAAAGGGAACATGCTGCTCTAGAGCTGGCGCCCAGAAGAGGATGTTCATCTGGAGCCTCTTTATTTCACCTGTTACCAACCCCTGGGAGAGCCTCTCCTTTCACATTCTCCTTTCTCTCCTTGGTTTTTCCCCAAAAGTAACTTTCATGCTTAGACCTGCTATGTGCAACTGGCTATAGATCCTGCTGTTAAATTTTTGTGTGTGTGACCCTGCCCTATGTGCAACAGCCATTATTTTTTCAAGTGCTTAAATATTACATATTATTCTCAAGGCATGAAAAGGCCACCTAACAACTGCCCAAGAGTTTAAGGTATGCTGAATACCTGTGATGTTTTAGGTTTTGGGGTTTTTTGTTTGTGTGGGTGGTTTTGTTTTTGGTTTTTGGGTTTTTTTGTTCTCTAGGGAGCATCTTCTATGGTTTAATTGGAACATTTTTCATAATTGCTGCTATTTAGCACGTTTATTTTGTCAAGTCATGGGATGTCTTTATGGCCATATAATAAACCCTAGAGAACAACTTCTCTGACTGTTGCCATCTGCACTGATCACAAGAGCAGCTTAGAAAATACTGACAGTCTTTATACTAATAGGATACATATGGTGGCACACAATTATGTGTGGCTGCATTCAATTAGTGTTGTACAATTACACAGTTTTATTGCTTAGTTAAAACAGTGAAAGCACTACATAGTGGGCAATTTGCACTAATCCCCATTTCTTTAATTGCCTTTCAGTATTTAAATGCAGTGGAACATGTATAGCATTTATTCTGAATAACATGAGCATTACATTATCTTTCCAATTCCCTGACTGGCAAGTAACATACCACAGCTTCACACTGGGCTCCTTTTTATGTAGAGTTACAACGAGGTGAGGAAAAGTTACTTTCTTTAGCTTTACAAGTCAACTGAAATACTTTTCCAAGGAAAGTAATGCCTAGAAACAGATGAGGTAAAATACTAGAAAATACACAGTATCAAACCTTCTCCATTGGTAAATATTGCCCAACAAACTTCTGCAATTAATTTCTAGTATAGATGAGTCCCACAAGGTGTGGTCTCTTGAAGGAAGGAACTTACTAATGTTCACTAGGTTAGCAAAACTCAGAGAAGGCTTTGTAAAAGATAACTGCATGAAATGGAATATGAAATTCTAATTAGGCTGGATCCAGCTCTTGATGCCTAAGTGAACACTTTACATTTTTCAGCAAGTGAATATTTAAAGTCCTAGTCTCTAGACTTTAATTAAAACTGTTGTTGAAAATAGATTTATTACTGCCATTTCAGAGAGCACTTTCTTTAGTTTCAGGAACCAGATGTATTTAACAATCTGTGTTTTTAATAAAACCATAATTGCCCTTCCCGCCCCCCCTCCCCCTCCCAGTGCTTTTCTATAAGCATATCTTTTTTCTGGCTTACTAGAAGAGAAATGTGAATCCATTTTAAATTGCTGGTCCTCTTAAAGATCCAGTTGAATTCTTAAAAAATAACATAATGAAAGAAGAACTTTGTGTATTCTGAATGTCTGCTTGTGGCTGTATCACCTGGTAAGCAGAGATTCAGGACAGAGATTAACAAAGGAGAAACTAGGGGATGGGGGCTGTATAATATAACTATTTATTATGAGCTTTAGCAGCTCTGTAGTGAACAGTGGTGAGAGACTTCAAGAATTCATTTTTGCACCAAGTGAACTGTTCAAGAACTTGTAGAATTTGTTGTATTTTTATAAGAAAAAAAATCTAGGATTTTCTTCTTCAAATGGTTGTAGATAAATGTGGTTTCAGATGTAGGAGTAGCTGGTTAAGATATGTATTAAGGATTATTTTGGTTTTGTTTGACAATTATGATATCTTCTATTTTTGCACACTTTTGTTGCTAATTGTTCTTAGGATATCACTATTGGGAGCCAGACTGAATGGAGCTTTGATTTGGGTTACAAAGTAACGAAGTGATGCATATATACTATAAGAAGGCCCCCTGTACATGGTTTCCACTTTTTTTAAGGTGCTGTTGCAGAAAACATTTCAAAATGAGAAGGAAGAACTCAAACTAGCAGCTGGATTAAAGAAAGACTCACATCCTAGTGTTTAATTTAGATACATTTTTGTCGTTTTTATTTAAACTTTTTTTTGTTAAGTTTTCAGTGATTACAAGTTTCGGTGTGTTCTTTTGCTCTGAACAAGCTTTTAAAATTGTGTATTTTTTACTGATGTTTTTAGACTTTTTTTCTTGTGACTTAATCTTCCTTTGCACCCATAAGAACACATGAAGGATCACACTGGTGCTGTAAGGACCATAAGACAGGATTTTCATGTATGCCCATTAGCAGCCCTAACTGCCTGTGTCCCATTGATCATGATGGTAACATGCCAGTGAGACACTGGTTGGTGTTTAACAGTCATCCAAGGAGAGAACTGTATTTCTAGGTGAAATAGTCTGGCCAGGTTTGTGTCTTGTGACTTCAACACACAAAGACGATCCAGAACAGTGCAGTCACTTTTGTATTATCTAAGTAGCTGAAGTTCCTCTGCAAACCTTTAAGTTCTTTGCAAGTAAAATGAATAAACTCAGGAGCCCTACACTGTGAACTGGCTGTCAGTGGAGAGTTAACCTAAGAAAGCCACTGTCATGCATTTGCTTCCGGGCTTTAGCGTCTAGCAAGTGGTGTGCCTCCTGTTGGCCAGGTAGTGAGGTAAGTCTTTTCCAAACATCCTGACTGTGTTCCAGGGAAGTTGCACAAATTGTCTGTGAAATTTCAAAGCATACAGAGAAATATGCTGAAGGTAAGGAGGAGAAAAATTACTGTAAATAAGAAGGAACATTTCAGGCAGATAGTAAATAATATAGTAGTTGCCTTGATAGTATTGTGGTAAACCTTTGAATTTTCCTCCTGATTTAGGTTTATGAACACCAAGATGGAAGCAAGTCTCTGAAGTTAGGAGATTTTGGTCTAGCAACAATTGTGGATGGACCTTTATATACTGTTTGTGGGACCCCAACATATGTAGCTCCAGAAATCATCGCTGAAACTGGGTAAATCACATCTAGTGATGATTCATTGATGTGTACACAGTGAAGTATATTCTCGCCATTGTGCCAGATAGGAGTTCTTACAATTAAGGTTTTTATGCTGCCTTTGCTTGGCTGTGATGAAGAATCATGACTCACAGAAAAATTTAGTTGGAAGGGACCTCTGGAGGCTACCTTACCCAAACCATCTCAGAACAGGGCCAACTGTGGAGTTGTATTGGTCAACCGCTGCCAGATGTTGACCTCAAAGTTCTCAGCTTAACACTGGGTTACTAACTAGCCATTTACAGATAAAAGAAATAATTCTTAGGCTGTTCTCAGAAACTGCTAACTACCATTCACTAAGTTTTATTTCATTATCATGCACTATCCTCTTCTGATTTGTTCCAGCCTGTGTCACCTTTGCAGGCTTCATGTTAATAGGCATCACTGTCTAACTCAAGAATACAGCCTAATGTCTTCTGTGCACTCACACATTCTGATCAAATGTAATTTTAAGACGTAAACATAAAAAATATTTAAAAGTGGAGTTAGGATTTTAGGTAGGTACAGTTCAGATGAGAATTTATATGAAATTGTTAAAAATTGTGCACGTTTCCTCTCTTCTTGCGCTGTAATCCAAGAAATCGGATGTCTCTAACCATGTCTTTCACACTTCTAGATATGGCTTGAAGGTGGACATCTGGGCAGCCGGTGTGATTACTTACATCCTGCTCTGTGGTTTTCCTCCCTTCCGTGGGTATGGACTGATCTGTTCAACCATCCTTGTTATGTGAGCTAGTCCCTGTGCTGCTTTTGCATTAAGCACAGAGATTACCACTGGTAAAAGTTCTCTGCTCATAGGGTTTGTTGCTTGGGGTTTTTTTCCTGTGCTCTGCATAGTGTTTTATACAAACCTCATAAACATCTGTGGTTTTACTGTAAGATCTCTGTCTCATATTTGTTTATTTTAGTTTAAGCTTCATTGCATTACAAAACAAGAGCCTCCATTACAGGTTCTGTGTTCCTTTGCCTGGTGTTTTAAATCCACAATGAAATAAGCATCTTCTTTCGTGGACCAAATGTAGCATATTTTGTGATTGGTAAAAGGTCATTAAAATGTAAGACACTTAATAAGAACATGTCAGATCTTTTATTCCCCTCAAAGCAATTGCAAAGTTGTAGATGGTCCTAAAGACAATCAGATTACTTCAGAAAGAGTATACCAAATGCACTGTGTTTTATGATCTCACCATTCACACCCGTGGCTGCGTGCTTGGGGGGAATCAACACCTTCCATAAACATAAGGGATTAACAGTTAAAAGCAATTTCAAAAAGTCTACTGAAACCACCTCTGGAAATAATTTCTCTTTGGGTTTTGTTCTTGGTTTTCTTTGGTTTTTACCTTGCAGAAGTGGAGATGACCAAGAAGTACTTTTTGATCAGATTTTGATGGGACAGGTAGATTTTCCATCTCCGTATTGGGACAATGTTTCTGACTCTGCAAAGGTGAGTTTTATAGTTGATGATACTTTCTTCTCCAATATTATTTCCCGTGGGAGTATCTATGTATACTGTTCTTTCATGGTGCTGTATTTGACATGTCACATCCATCTCCTGATATAAATACCTCTGGGTCACCTAGTATGTTGTAGTTTGGTTACTGTCTGCTAGAATCCAGGTGGTTCTGAAATGTACCCTGTTCTGAAAGAACATCATATCTTTATACGATGTTTCACACAATAGAAACATGAGTAGCCCCTTAATGATTAAGAAAAAATTTAACTTTGTTTGACCTACAGTTCTTAGCCTGAAAGCTCCCTGGGACTATGCTTTATATGTTCTTATGAGGGGAATCAAGTACCAACCTGGAGGCTTTGAATATTATGTAATAATATTATGGGGAGACTGATTTCCCTTATTAATGCCATTAGATGTTATATCTGTTGTTTCTTTCTGTCAAAGAACCAGGCCTCCCATTGCTTTATTGTTGTGGTGTGGTATGAAGTACAGACTTGTTCTGGTCACAGGTTTTGGGCTATAGCCTTCAGTGTGCTAAGGCAGAAACAATTCTTTACAGATACAGATCCTGACAGAGCTCATTATACTTTCCAAGCAGATGAAGTTTTTTAACTTTCACCCATGCGCTGGAGCAACAGATTTTCTAGAGACCTGCCCTTCACTATAGTCATGTGTATAAATACATGTGGACAGAGATATAATATGCATATATGTATATTAAAAAAAAAATAAAATAATGTGGTCATCCTGTAGATAGATAAGTGCCTAATTTTTCCCAGTTTACTTCCATGGTCTGTAAGTCAAATCAATGAAAAACTGTCTTCCCATTTCCCTTCAGTGTTTCAGTATTTAATTAATCAAAAGAAACCCAAAAAACAAAAACAAAACAAAACACAAAACCCAAAAAACTCCCCAAAAAACCAAACAAAACCAAACAATAACAAACAAACAAAAAAAGGTGAAATTTGGAGGTGGATGCAGGTAATGAGAGTAGCTCTGAATCTCCATTCTTTGGAGAGCTACATCCTGCTTTTACAGGTATGTGGAGGGTAATTACAAGTAGCATTTTAGCCTGTTAACTAGTGAGGTTAATGAATGAGATAAAGTCATAGAGCTGGAACTCCTCTAAACCACATCATGGTGTTGTAGCAGGCTTCACTTCATAGCATCATGAATGGGAACTCCACAAGTCCTTTGCCAGTGGTGTTTTCCCGTGAAAAGTCTTCCAAATAGTTCAGTCTAAAATTTGTTTTGAAGCATTAGCCTATCCATTTAACTTATCCTTGTCACTAAGAATTACTAGCTTTGATCCTTGGTGATACAGCTTTATTTGCTGTCCTACTGCCATCCTGTTTTTCATGCACAGTGGCAGAATTAGAGATATGTTTATTTGCATACCAGTTGAAAACTAGGTAATTGCAGAGGATGAAAAATAATGCTTTTAAGTGTTGGGATTTTTTTACTATCTTCTATGTCATTCTTACAAGAGCTTAAAGTAAAATTCTAGATTTGCCATGGTTTTTTTCCTATAGAGAATTTGGCTTTTTCCTAGTGGGAAGCTAACCTAATTTCATGCAACCATCTGTTTTGCACATTATGTATTAAGTGCTTTTCTCTTAAACAGTGGATTCAGAACTGTAACTCAGAACTGTCTTCTAGCTTTTCAAGGTACTGTTGGATATTGATTTAAAAGTTCAACTGGAAGTTCATAATTGTTCCATTTTTCAAATAATGTATTTCTGCACTTGGTAGTTCCCTGCTTCTTTGAGCACTGTTACAAAATCAGTTAAAGAGCTCTTCAGTGAGTGTTGATTTGTTCTTTAAAAGTGTTCTCTAAATTTGACCCAGTGTTCCATTTCTCAGGAACTTATCACAATGATGCTCCAAGTAGATGTAGATCTGCGATTCTCAGCCTTGCAAGTTCTTGAGCATCCATGGGTTAATGTAAGTATTTTCCAATTTGTAGATGCTTCTTGCAATTTAGCACCTTTGAGGTCCTTCCTGTCAAGTCTCTGCTATGCCCTTTTGAAAGCTAGCACATTCTAAAAATGCCACAGATTTAACTGGGAATAAGCTGGGATTACAGGCTTATTTAGTATGTCACATGGACCTTGGGATTTTCACTATTTTATGCATGCTCAGCTACCTTTTCTCTGAAGTACATTGAGATGGGTTTTCAGCAAATCTCAATCACATTTGATGAATTTATTCGCCTAAAAATCAGCTTGCAGCTTCAGTGACACATTTGGTTCTGAAATCAGATGGACTCAAAAATCTCACATTCATGATTAAGAGTTAGTGAAATATAATTCATATTGTTAAGTTTACTTGATCCAGAATAAAACAGGGAAACCTTTAGAATCATATTTAGCTTCTGATTATATTAAATATTTGTTAATTATTTCTGATTATCTGTCTTAAAGTATTTGGATGACAAGAAATAAAAATTTGGGACAATCTATATTCAAATTCAGAAGGGACGATTGAGAAAAGAAACACAATTGGGATGAGCAGAGAAAAAAAAAACATAAAGGAAGAGGAAATAATACTTCATTTTTTTTTGTTGCAAGTTTGAGTGTGCCGTCCTCCTTGGAATACTATTTGGTCCCTCAGCTACTGTATCCAAAATCTCTTTTCTACTAAAACACTATTCTAAAAATTCGAAAATACAGTCACCTCAGACATTAATCTTTTCATATGAAAATGTCCTTCATATAGTCCAGAGTAGTGGTGATCAGTCAAGTGTTTACCAAGTGTATCTTTTTTAGAGGCTCCCTTATTGCCCAGACCATTTCTTTTTTTTTTTTTTTTTTTTTTTTTTTTTTTTTTTTTTTGGTAATTGTAAATGCTATTGTCATGTTGTCATGCAGAGCACTTCTGTGGTGTATGAAGAGTGAAAGGATCCAGGAAAATATCTGATGAAAATCTTTTCATTTTAAGATGACATTCAAGCAAACTGAAATACTAATTTTCCTTGGTGCCAGGGGCTGTCCTTGAACACAGTGTTCTGTCACAGTTTATAATGCCTTTTGGTGATTGAGGTGTCTCTGTGTCTCCATGGGAGGAGGATAAGTGAAGATTTCTGGAGTTCTGCAGAGTAAGAGATGGAAGTGACTGATCAGAAGCCACAGAGAGGTCAAGTCACTGGCAGTGTCAGCCTGCACACTGCTGCTGAGATTACTGAAATGTCACTTGTTTACACCACTTAAAGATGTGGTCACTAATCTTTATCTTCTGAAAAATATATTTGAAATGTTAATGCTGACCCCCACACTTTTTATTTATTTTTTTTTAAATTCAGTTACACCATGATGTGTTTTAGGAAGCCATTTTAGTGCAATGTTGTGAAAAAAAAAGGAGGTGCAGCTCTTTGTTAGTAACCTGATGGTGATGGTGTGTGAGTGACATGAAGATCTGCTCTCTGCCCATGATAGTACCTGCTGATGGCGATGGTAGAGAAGAGGGGCCAGGGGCTAAAAAGTTTTTAACACTCCAGAGCTCTGCTTACAAAACCTGAGCTCTGGTTACTGAAGCACCTTGGCAAGTTCATAGGTTTCTGTGCAGTAAGTTAACACGTGGAGCCCTTTGCCAGAAGGTGCTGTAGAGGACAAGTAGAAATGGATTCAAAAGGGAATTCAATACATTTTTGGAGGATGAGCCCATTGGTGACTATTAAATACAGTGGACTGGATATAACTCTTGGCTCACAAAGTTCTTAAATACTTGGTTGGCAGGAATTAGAGGATATACCAGGGAAAGTTCAAGAACTAATTGTCTTTGTTAAATGTACTACTTCAACAGTGACTACTGTTAGAAACACTGTTAGAAACAACATACAGTGTTCAATTCATCTTTAGTCTAGCTCTGCTGCACTTCTCGTAATTTTATGCTGGTAATAATTCTCTGCAATCAAACCTGTAGCAGTTCGGTCTATAAGTAAGTGAAACAAATATTCCATGACAATTCTGTAATTCTTTCTTTTCTGCCCAACTACTGCTTTTAACAACTGAAACAAATCAGTATTTTGTCTTCAGCCATACACTAAAGGTAGTTCATAATGCAGATCAGACTGCTTTTGGATTCTCTTATGTGTCCTCCAGATATTTTTTCTGGAAGGAGAAAGGCCAGCACTGGGACCAGTTCAGAAAATTGCTTGGAACATTTTCCAAACATTGCTCCTATTTCAAGGCATTTCACATGGAAGCACTTAATATTAGGCATAAAATTAACTAGATGGCACTACAATCCTAATTCACATCAGGAGAAATAAGAACATGGCTGAGTTGAAACAGGTGCTTAAATGCTTTCATGAAAAAAGACATTTCCTTGAAGTGTGTCTGGGCAGAAACAGTAGATAGCCTAGCAGGGACAGCCCGCTGGTGCACAGAGGGACAATGGTACACTGGTGTTGGATCCAACTACACAGCCCCATGCCATCCCTCATCTGATCAAGTCTGTCACACAATCTCCCTGTACCTCATTTTCCCAGCTTCAGGACAGGGAATTAATATACTCATCCCCGTTTACAAAAGGCTCTGCAATCTATATGTTGTAATTACCTGAGTAATTATCTGCATACTGTCTATCTGAGAAGAAATGGCACATGGAATTTTCACCTACACTCCATTTTCACAGGTAACCTGCTTAAATACTTTTCCATGGCATCAAATGCTGGACTTACTTTCCCTTTCTGTCCTGGTTTCAGCTGGAATAGAGTTCACCACAATGCTTTCCTTATGTCAGTTTTGAACCTATTGATAGAGTGTGAAATCTGCAGCTAAAATACTAGATAGAACAGCTGGCTGGAAAAGCAGGCATGTGTTTTCTTCAACAATTTTAAGAAACATTTTCTCTCTTTGATCAAACCTTTGATAGAAGTGCTGTAACTGCTTACACTGTATAAAACCATTTTGTAGATTGTAAATAACCATTCTACTTTATAGCTGCTTACTATGTGATTACTTGGTAAATTGCTGAGATTCCTGGAATGTGCTATGACAGTTTCAGTAGGAGCAAACCCTCATTTCAGTTTCAGTTTTTGCTATAAAAATAGCTGGAATCCTCTTGGAAACTGCAAAACTTGTTATGGTCAGAGTCAGACCAGTAGAGCAGTTCCTATGTCAATAATATCCCAGCTGTTTTCAATTCAAAAAAAACAAAACCTGAAAAGATGTTGGCTACATGCCACTGCCACAGATGGAGATCTTGAATTCTAAATGCAATTCAGCAGCAGTTCTTTGCCCCTTTCATTTAGTTTATTCAGAGTCATCTCTCCTATGCAGTACACTTAGACCTGGAAACAAATCCGTCAGTCTATACTTCTCCTACAGGGACCCCAGCTCTTTCCTTTACCTGCTCAAATTCTTTGCAAAGCCAAAGAATTATAAAAGAGGTTGGAAGCTTGAAGTCTGGCATTTTAAACATTGGTATTATTGATAACCTGAAACAAGCTACAGGACAAACTGACTCTTTTTGTTTTGTAAGTAGTGTTTCCTAATGCATCATTGAACAGCAAATGCTGAAAGGAATGGACTGCATTCCCTAAATCCTTCTCTGTTAAAATAATCAACATAAAAGCTGTGTTGTTGCTAGAGGAGTAAAGATGGCACACACCAGCCTGAAAAGAATTAGGAAAACTGGAGCTTCTACATTTTTCCATCCCTATGTTTACCTTGGAAATTTGTGTGCAAAAGAAATGAAAAAGTAAGCAATAAGTAGCAATAAGCTGAATATTTGTAAGGAAATTAATTTAAAAAGATATTTCTTGTTTTGTAGCTGCACTACTTTTGGTTGCACATTAGGACACTGCACAAAGGAAAACTTCCCTGTAATCCTTAAAAGAAACAGTGTCCCAAAGCTTTTCCAGCACTTCTATTTGCTCTCATTTCCTGCTGTTATTTGTATAATAATCTATTCATCTCATGATTTTAGACCTGGAAAGTAAAGCTCTTGTGACCAACTTTTGAAATGGATATAAGTGCTTCAGGGCAGTAGGAATATGGGAATCTTGAACTTCATTACATCTTTTTAACAGTTCTTTTTTCTTCGAGTGGCAACATTTCCTATGACAGAGAACAATGCAAATATGAAACCAATTTTTATTAATTGCTGGAATGACTCCAAGACCCTCTGCCCTTTTTCTTTTTTTTAATATTATTAGATCATGAAAGGTATTTCATGAAGGCTGATTTAAAAAAGAAAAAACAAACAAACAAACAAAAAAAGAAAACAAAAAAACCCCACACAAAGGGAAAAAAAAAGCCACCAACAAAAAAAAAAAAAAAAACAACAAAAAAACTAGAAGTATTTTAACATTCCAACCACTTTACATTATCTATATGAAACTCAAATTCTGGACCAGAGTTTTCAGACTCTCAAAGGATTTTGACTGCTCAGCTTCTGAGAAATGCACAGGAGAGCTCTTCTTTCAGAGCATCAGCAATCAGTGTTTTCTGAAGTTTATGACCCTTTAAAGTTCCAAGATTGAGCACCAGAAAATCACTAGTCATCTTTAAAAGATCTTGTGACTACTGCCAAAGCTGAAATTAAATTCTGTGGTACTCACCCACTGCAAAAAACAAAATCTTAAAATAGGGGAAAGAAACAGTTAACTTCTTTGGGGTCTGATATCCTTCCCATTAGAGCAACCCAATGAAATCCTTATCAGCAATGTTTACGCGGTTCCCCAGTTCCACAACTTAGCCTGCTGACTCTGGTCAATCTGATGTGTGGTGGTTTTTTTTTGTTTGGTTGGTTGGTTGGGTTTTTTTAACTTCTTGTCTTTTAAAACTGCAGAGCAACTTGTTTTGTATTTAGTTAAACAGCTATCATCACTCACCCTCAACAGCTCTCTGTTTTATTGTTGACTGAAGTGATTCCAGGAGCCAGTTTAATATATATTGACTTGTTTATAAAGCATGTTTGAAATAAAAAAAATGGTAACTTTTAAACATCAGGTGGCACCAACAGTAGTAATAAAAATTTAGTAACGATAAAGGAATTCCAATATATCTCTATGCTGCATCTTAAACTGAGCTGCAAGATATTTCATCTAAAAGCTGGAGCCCAAACTATGTGTCTGTGGCATGTTGCCACCAAAAGCGTGGGTGTGGTGCTTCACCAATAAAAAATGACCACAGTCTTGGTAACTATTGTCTCTCTGTAACTTAGTCTTTTGACAAGATGACATGAACGCTTGGCAGGCTTTCATGTCAAGAAAGCCAAGAGAATGATTTTATTTTTTCTCCCTCCCCTAGTGAAGAGGAATTCACTTTACAGACTAGCTTTCTTCTGGGAAAGGCAAGGTCAACAGAAAGTAGGTTATTTTTAGGGGTCATATATGACAGAGCCAAGACTCCCCAGTGCTAAACAATAATCAGCTACTGGGTTGTATTGTTTTGTTTTGTGTTTTGCAGCTGTGTGCACTTGACCATATTTTGCCAGCTGAGACATTTTGTTAAGGGGTGAGTAAGGGATCTCTAAACACAAACTCCCCAAGCTAAATAAATAACAAATCCTACCAACCTCCCTAAAATTCCCATATGCTCACTGAACTCGTGATTTACTGCCGCAGTTCTGTAACTCTTTAAGTGAACTCAGAATTGCTGCAGAATTGCTGCAAAGTCAGGAAAAAAAGTGTCTGTCATCTCTCTCTATTCTGATCTTATCTTGTTTGCCTGTATTCTGCAAATATTTTGCTTAAGTGGAGTTTAAAAACTTTTTCAACTGTCGGTAGCTACACACACCATGCAGTACCAGCTCGGGATGACCATGTTGTGTGGACAGTGACCTGATATCCTGCATATTTTGTTCCCTATTCCACCTATTCTGCATATTGTTGCCCAAAATCCTGCATACTCTGCTAGTGGGGAAGTCTCACTGAGCAGTGGCTTTTTGCACGTTTTTCAGTCATAAGGATCTTTTTTGCAATTTCTAAAAAATCTCCCCTTTTCTTGGGCTTGAATCCAACCTGTGGACTTGCACAAAACTGCAAACTCCCTTCTCTCTGTTAGGGTTTCATCTCAGCATGGAGGGTGCCAGTGTGCCTAGGTGCCTATATCCAGGTTTGCTCTGCAAGACAGGATGTCTCAGCTGGAAGGAGGCACGTCCCAGACCAGCTGCATGGTGCCTGGGAGGGAGAGTATGCACAGCTGGCTCGCTTGGTGTGTGCCACAGCAGAACATGTGTCTGCCTCTGCTTGGCCATGCAGTTGTGCCTACTTTTACCTTGGGTTTGCTCAAGTTGAGAACATATGACTTTTGGCGTGGAAGAAGAGGTCACCCACAGCTGGCTTCAGCCCTTCTCTGCTTTCCCAGGCAGTCTGCACCTCTGTCTTCATGTTCCTTTCCCCACAGCATCCCAGGCTTGTGTGCCTTGGCACTGGTGGAAGGAATTGCAGTCCATTGTTATCAGTCAGTTGGAGGTTTGATTTGTGGAAGTGGTTTTGATTACCAAGGGTTTTAGTACAGTACAGTCATGTCTGCAGGGAATACCACCACAAGCCATGAGCTCACCCCTGACCTGGCCTGCAGACAAGTGCAATGATGCATCCTGGTGTTGGTGAGGTCTCACCCTCACTCATCCTGAAGCTCTCAGCCAGGGCATGTCTCAGCTCCCATCTTACCTGGGTTTCCTCACTGTGGGACTCACTGAGCTGTTGCTGCATCTTTCACCCAACCCCACAGGCCCTGAGTGTGGAACATTTACAATGACAGAAGGACCTTATAAGTGTCTCTCAGGACTTTTGGAGATTCATTGCTGCATCATGCCAGAACAGGACCTCTTGTTTTCATAACCTCTCAGTTACTTTTTACTCTTGAGGTCATTATCATTAAATTTATGTGATGAATAAACAGAACCATAAACAGGACTGAATTTATGAGGCTTTGAAATATTAAAGGACCTAAAAATAACTGGCAGTGGTAGTTTGAGTATTGAGAAGAAAATATTGGGTAAGGAAGGAGAGACCAGTTCATGCCCTAGTATGTTCACACCATAAGTATATTAGATATATTGACGGAGGCAATAATTGACCCATATTTTAATGCAACCTTTTTGTAAAGCCTTCTGTATTGACAGGCACTATCAGAATCATCTTGCGATTCCTTTCCTTTGCCCTTTGTTTCTGAAGTTTTATTTTGCTTTATTTCTCTGCAGGATGATGGCCTTCCAGAGAATGAACACCAGCTCTCAGTAGCTGGGAAGATAAAGAAGCATTTCAACACAGGTCCTAAGCCGAACAGCACAGCAGCTGGAGTTTCTGTCATAGCAGTAAGCATCTGAAATACACAGCTGAAACACATTTATGTGCCCACAAGACAGTATGTGTTCAGGACATTCCACTAGAAAAAAACAGAGAATCTTTAGATAATTCTAGCATTTAATTAATATAAATGTAGATTGGTATTCTGCACAACTTCTCCATTGATTCCCCTTGTGAGTCACATTGTTATTGTACAGCCCTAGGAGATATAACTGTACACACAGTTCCACATTTTACCAGAAGATCAGTGAACTTAACTCCAATGTAGATTAGACAATTTGGACTATGGGATCATGACATTTTACTTGGCAGCATACTCATCATATGGATTAAGGCCACACAGAGGTTTGTAGCAGAAGGACAGCAACACTTTAAAATGGAAATTGCTTCAAAATTTAACTGAAAATCTGTATGGCAGCCTAAACCTCTCCTGTTTGACATGAAAGAGAACTGTGATGCTTCTCTGCTGCCTTCATGGTTTATGAGTCTAGCCACTTCAGATTTAGCTGAGCAGCAGCATTTTATTGTAGTACCACACACAAGCTGCTTCCCTTTCAGCAGAAGTACTTAATTAGGGAAAGACTTAATGGAGTTCCTTGCTGCCTTCTGTCATGTTGCAATTCCAGTCAAGCCATTCTGGGTTAGAATGTGTCGGAACTTCTGAAACTAAGCTTGACCAAACTTTTGACCAAGCTTTACTGAGGTTTCAATGGCATCCTTAGCGTAGCATACATACTCTATTTTTTCCTCACAGATGGACATGTGTATTAGATATAAATGGGCACAGAATATATCCAGCATATAAGATTATCCAGACTAATGCCATTGAATAGCAACATGCACATCCTTCGCATTTTTGATACATCTGCCTGTGTCTGTAAGCTTTCCTTTATTACTCATAGTAATGTGAACGCTCCAAATAGTCACTAAAAATAAGTGACATGTTAAACGTAACCATTCCCATATCAGATTACTCAGTGTTCATTCCCAGCTTCCATAAATTGCAGGTGGTGTGACTGCACATGTACACTTTCTTGTACTGTTTCCACTTTCGTGTTTCTCAGCTCAGCCCCTCCAGTGTTGAGTTAAATCAGCATGAAGTAAACTCAGCTCAGCACATGCAATCTGGCTCACAGGTGTGAAGTGCTTGTGCAGCAAAATGGATACTCTCTAAAAGTTACTTGGTATAAGTACTTAAAATTTCAAGCTGTGCCTCTCTCATATTTTTTCTTTACTCTTTCCTACCCTGAACGTCCTCAACATGGAAGCAAGTTGTTCCTCATGCTTTTCCTAGATTTTCTCAGCCATCAGCTAACATAGTCAGCATTTATTTATTTTCATTTTTAAGCAATAATACTGCAGCAACTCTCCCACAACTAAAACATCACATACCCATTGCTCATCTGAACTGCAGGTATGTTCTGTATAGACTAACTGAAACCGTGTTCCTTTCAAATGGACTGCCAGCACGCTTGTCCATGAGAATTACTGCTCAGATCCTCCATGCTAATGACTTCAAAGCTTAAAAGCAAGAAATGATGCCTCTGTCCTCATCCATCCCTCACCTCCTTTATATTTCCCCTGCCCTCCTCTTTTTTTGATTTGCCCCAGTTGCTTTGCCAAGGAATTGTTTGCAGCAGTTTAAAACCTGAGTAATGAAGAAGGCACTGTAGTGAATCTTTCCACTGCAAAATATTATATATCAGGAAAAAATGTGTATGTTTAATTATATTATAAATGGCTTTTGTTTATATTTTAGTGTTTGGAAATTCAACAGATTAGTGATCTTCTCTGTGACCAAAATTCATACTCTGGCATGATTAATCCTACAACTTGGCCTATAAAGTAGAAATGTTTAGAATATTTTTACATAATTCAGAAAGTGGTTTGATTAGCTTGTGTCAATTGTTTTCTAAAAAATTGGAAAAGATGGGGAAGTATAGACCTATTTAGTAATGTTCCAGAATTCTAGATAATTTTTTTTTTGCAAATAAATTAGTTTTGTTTTCTACAAAATAAATTAATATGTAAAAGAAAGCAAAAACCAAAACAGCAATGCCGTTAAATGTTGTTTCTGCATTTGAAAGCCTATTTAATATATATTTGACATGCATGTCATCGTGGTTTTGTGTTTGGAAATCTTGCTTTAGCTGTGCAATCTCAAGTATGATAGAAGTAAATCCTGTTAACAGAGACTGCTCTAGATTTAGAACTTTCAAAGTTACATACTGATGCTGTAACATATTGTTCAGCATTAAAGACATTCACTAACTATATTTTCTATAAAAATACTGGGGGTTTGTGCCTGCCTGTATGTTTACTGTAACTTTTTGAGAGAGTGCTTGTGTATATAATATATAGAGATGCCTTCTATACATTATATAACACATCTGTGTCTGTGTTTGTGAAAATGTGTTAGTATGTGCATATATTTCTATAGCTTATTTAATAGTATGAAAGATAAATATTAGCATTATTTTGAGCTTTATAATTCTGTTTATGTACAGAGATAGCTAATATGTGCTATTTAGTTCTTACTTTGTCTTCACATTGGTACAGTATGGTATTATATGCCTGTTTTCTTCTATGGTAAGAAGTAACACACCTCAAAGATCTCAAGTAGTATTTATCATATGCACCAATTAAAACTATAATATGAAAATTAAGTTTCTAAAAGTATGTTTGTGGTCAGCTTGACTCGGAGGAGGTTTAAAGCCATATGTCTTTTACATACATCTACTGTGGCTACAGCTTCCTTCAGCAAAGGCCAAATTGCATTGACTCCTTTGGTTCAGACTTATGTCTGCCTTATTGATGCAGTAATCCTCAGTAAAAGCTGTCTCTGACCATTCAAGGCAGAGACATCCTACTTCTCATGCATGTGTCCAGACTTCAAATTTGTCCACATTATAGGATTTGTCAGTTTGGACAAACTACCATAATGAACATGTTGTGCATGCATAGCAAAGTAGTTCCTTTGCTGATGTAGCAGAATGATTCCTGAAACAAAATTAACTGTACAGGCAAAGAGACTTTTCTGTTGATACAATAATACATCATTAAAAGTTCTGTCAGCATAACTATGTCAGCTGGGAAAAAAATTCCCTTGAACCAACATAGCTTTGCCAGCAAAATTTTAATTGGGGAGCTAGTTTTTAAAACAGCAAGAGAATTAGCAAATCCCTAAAAAACACTGCTTGCTGATGAGAGAGTATGTAGGAGAAATATCACTTTACTTGCCCTGTTCTTAAACTCTTGTCACAGGTATTGACTACCGGTCTCTGTGGGAGACAGAGGCTGGGCTAGTGCCCCTCAGTGTGTGTCAGAATGGCCACATTACTGTTAAGTATGTGCCAAAATATTTGCAGGATCATGTTTCTCATACAGCTTTTCAATAAGAGCAGTATTTTTTTAGTTCCGTGACGGTGTTTATAAAACATACTGCAGTTAAAAACATGAAACCAGACTTCTGCTAACTAGTCTTTTTAAAATTTGAGGGTAGATTGTTTTCCCTTCAATTCTCCAAGGATGGCAATCCTTTTTTTTATTTTTTTTTTTACTTTGGGCACAAAACAATAGCATGTAGCTGTACCCTCTGGGCTTTAGTGACAGTGGCTAGAGTGACTACAGAACCCAAATCACTTTTTAAGAATGCTTCTGCAATCCAGAGGTGTGCTGTAATTCCTTGTATGAATCCAGCATCATTTAATATGTGTCCTTGTCTGAAGTGTTAAAGCTTTGCCTGTATGTCATCATTTTTGTGGCTGTATTTTTGCCATTGTTAAGACAGAGGAAAAGACTAATGTTAATCTGCTGTTAAGGTTGTATGAGGTCTCTGTCTTGGCAATGGGAGTAAATTCCAGCTGGAAATGCAGAGGAATTGAGTAGAACAGCAAAGGCGAAAAGCTGCTCAGAAAGTTGGTGCAGCTCTCTGCTGCTTGCAGGGTCCTGGATTTGGGACCTGGCAATGGAAAGGCAGTGGATGGGTCATTGCCCTTCATTCTGCCAATTTTAAAATGAAATTACGGATGCCAAATGGAATTTTTAGCTGTGGTATTTCTTGGGTGGTGTGGAAGAGAAGTCTGCAAGTTTTGCTTGCCCTGAAGATGGACCTGTGTCTTGACCATCCCTTCCCATCTATTGTCTATGTTGTCATGGGATCATTGTCCACAGTTGGGTTTCTCATGGCAGGATTTCCATGCCACCGAAATTGTTCCAACTCATGTTAGGAAACGACTCTCCCCATTTTTTCTGTATTAATTTTTAGCTATTTGATTTTAGGGCAATAATTTTGATCCGCTTTTTAGGAAAACATCCCTTTTGTGTGTTTTATGTGCAGCATACAAGGAAGCCAGTAGATGGCAATAGCAGACCACTGTAGTTAAGCCAACACAACTTTAGGTACAAGGTTCCCATGGTTTTAAACAGGAAACGTCCTTTAAATAATTCTAAATAAGATGAAAGTGACATTGTTTTAACAAAATTGAATAAATTATTAAATTATTGCAGAGGAGTCATCGAGAAAAAATCAAATTCGCAGTTAGTTCCTAGCTCCCCTTGAAGTGGTTGGTACCTGGAAATGTGTTGAACTGCTTTTCTGAATTTAGAATTAGCAACTGTCATCAGTATTGGAAATACATGCCACGCTCTTATTGAAGCACAAAATGGCCTTTTTTCTTCCCAGGGCAAAATCTGAAAATCTTTGCAACTAACAGTTTTAAAGCAGACAGTGTCTCCATAGATATTTTCCCCTAAAATTCTATTTAATTCAGCTAAATGATGTCTCCACCGTCTGTTAGAGCAGCACAGAAGGGCTAGGGAAAAGAACACATTTTCTTTGTTCCTATGCACATGATTTTGCTAATGATAGCCTAACCTGAAAAATCTGTATTCCCTAAGTAATATCACTAGCATATTTTCCTGGACACAATGTTAAGTTCATTTCCATTTTGACTTTAATTGGTGCAATTTTAAACCAAATAGTTTTGTACTATTATCTTTTTGAGCATGAGGTGTAAGCTGGAATGATAAACAGTGTTATTCATGGCTTTGAGTAGTCCTACTCTCCAAGGTTAACGCATTTTTTGAAATGAATTACCATGATTGATGGGGTATCAAAACCTGATTCTTTTCATCTTTACACATTCCATGATTATGAAGCAGTCTAATTTAAGCCTTGTGCAGTCTGTCTAGCCTGCTCCTTGTGATGGTTGCACTGCCTATATTTTTTTTATTATTATTAAACCTCTCAGTTTAATTGCAAAAGATAATATTCTATTACTGGTATGTGCAACTTAAAAGGGCAGTACTGTCTTTGGAGGTAATGAGATATTTGTCAGACTTTTGAATGAATGCATTATGCATTAAGTAACCTATTTCACAAATTCCGTTTAGTTTGAATAAATTGGCTTCTAATTTTGCAAGACCAAATCTAGAGTTAGTATCTTTTTCTTTTATTTCTTTACTTTTTTTTGTTGTTTTTCTTTTTCTTCTACGGTACGTAGCTTTAGGATGTTAGATAAGAGCCTTCTGAAAGTGAAAACAGTAAATATGCACTAAATAAGGAACAGCTTGCTCTGGAGTCTGAATTCTCTAGCCTAATGTCGATCCACTGAGTTGCCCCGTTTCTCTCTGCTCAGCTGGACCACGGGTTTACCATCAAGAGATCAGGGTCTTTGGACTACTACCAACAACCAGGAATGTATTGGATAAGGTATGAGATGGTGCAGCGCCAACAGTCAGTGTTTCCATGGCAACGTGCTGGCAGTCTCCATTAACCAGTTCCTTCAGTGGATAAACATGCTTTTTGATTTGTTATCCGGTCCATATGCTGCTTTATCAGTTTCGTTTTACTCTTGATTGAGATGCCACACCCCCTCATTCCCTTTCTTCACCCATCCCTCACACCCACATTGCCAGCTTTCTCTTCATCGCACATGCTCAATATCAATCTCCCCTATAGTTAAAAGGACAGTGTATATAGAAAAACTACCAGATATGCTGAAGTACACACTCTCCCCCTCCCTATTGCTTGTTAAGGCATCTGCTTCCCCTGCGCTCCTGTTTCAAAACACACGGAGCAGCAACAGGCTCTCAGCATATATTTTCCTCTTTTTCCACGCGAGATGTGGAACTATATACTGTCATTTTAAACCCACTAAACACAATCCTTACCTTAGATTGAACAATGCATTTACATAACGCGGGCGTAGAAACTCTCCCAAGTTCACTGAAATACAATGCATTGTATGTGCCGGTAAGCTTGTGTTTCTAACAATGCATTCCTTCTCTTTTATTTTTAAAACCCTTTTGATACCTATTTATTTTAATTTGATTTTTTTTTTTTTAATATTGCATGAGTCTTTTGAATATATTTTTCTTCATTGTCTAACTGTGCTAGGGTTGTCGTTAGCTGGCTTAACCTGTATGATAAAATGGGTCTCTGGGAGGGAGGGGCTTATTCTGGAGCAGGGGAAAGGAGGGATCCAGGTCTGATAGCCCACAAGAGGCCCACACACCTCCTCAATAAATCCAGTGTCCTGGAAATTCCATCAAGTGGTTACTTGCTGTCTTTTTTCCTTCTTATTACTCACAAGACCTACATTTTGATAGCTGGAGAAGTTTTTATATGTTCCTTGTGAAACCTGCATTTTCTAATGCTGCCTTTAAAAACTTGTCTGTGAGACATTTGTGAAAACTCAGCAAATTAACCACATGAGCAAAACAGCAGAGATGGTCACTGCAAGTGTTTCCAGTAAAATAAAACTCCCAGTCTGGATCATTTCACCGAGTGCATGGATTGGGCTACAGCACGCTTTCCATAAAACCTAACAGTTCCCTGAACGCACACTGAAGTCTAAGTAGTTTCTGATATGGATGTTCTGGGGAAAGAAAAAAAACCCTCAAACAAACCCAAAACCGAAACTAAGCCTATTTTTCAGGCAAAAAGTAGAAAAGTAGTTCCAATCCATCAGTTGAACGCTGGCTAGAAAAAAATTGAGAAAGAACTTTCACTCCAGCTGCTGGAGTGTGCATCAGTACCTCTAATTCATCTACTTACTATCGCACTTGTGGTGGTGGCTCTAAACCTGGAATGACCTGTGAGAGCACAGCACAACCTGCTTGATCTGTCTTGTCACTTGGCATCATGCTCTGCAGGTTGCAGCCCTGACGGCTGCCTGGCATCTGTGCTTCTTGGTTTGGAGAAGGGAGGAATGAGGCCTTGAGTGCCCAGCTTTAGCCAGGTGTGGGTTTGATAGTATTAGAGGATTTTTTCTTATTTGCTTAAGAAGGAAAGATGGCATTTTGTGTGAAGCAGAACTTTGACAAAGAATTGAAAATTTTATGCCTTCTCTGTAAAGTGATTGGGTTACACTCCTTCTCTGTTTTACTACTTTTATTTCACACCAAAAAAAAAAAAAAAAAAAAAACCAGAAATCTTTTTTCCCATTTGCTTTACACAATGTTTGGATATTTTAAAACACCACCTTCAGGGGGAGCAGACCACCAGAAACAGGAGTCTGTGAGAACAGTGAGCCTCTCTTCTGGTTGGCCTTTACTCATTTTAACTACATAGCCCAGGTTTTGAAATAAACCATACAAACCATATTCATTTTGAGGATGTAGGGCCGAAGGCTCTAATTCTGCAACTTGGTAAATAAACAAAGCTATTTAAAAAAATAAAAAAAAAACAAAAAACAAACCATTTGACTAAAACACTAGTAAATGGCCATCAGCATACAAAATGACACATCCCTGAATAATGGGCTGGAGCAGATGGGTGATAATCTCTCTTATTCGTACATAAACTGCTCTGTTTTCCAGCTGGGGGCAGTAACAACAATGTTTTTAATTAGGGCATTCTAAACTGAGCACCTAGTGTGGAAAGGCAAATTGGGAGAGCAGGGCTCCTAGGCTAGATGCTTAATTAGGAAATCCACTAAGAGGGAATACCTCTGACCAAGCACTGCCCTGTGTTTGTGCCTCTCTCATCTCCCAGAAACTCACAACTGCTGCGGTGACCAACAGCATTTTAGTCTAAACAAAACTATTTCGATGTAGCAAGTGTTACTCCTTAGTAGCACAGATGCGAAGCATATTAAAAGGTTCATCAATTGCCATCTATAAAAGAGATAATTCAGCACAAGCCCATGAAAATTAATCTGAATTCACAGGTAGAGAAAAAAATGAAAGCAGGTCTCAAGGAAAATGTAATGTCCCCTTTGTTAGTGTTAAACTACATGTTTCTTCTGCACTCCTCTTTTTGTTTTCATGCCTAGTTTCCAGCAGTTTTCTAAAATACTTTTAAAATTGCACTATTTCCTCCCTCAATAACCAGAAAGCCTTCTTCTTTCTTTCTCTGCCTAGAGGACTTTCCTTTTCAAGGTCCTCCAAAATCATATTTTTCTGAGCACTCATTCTGTACTCTCTTTTATTCTCTTTAAGATAATAGGTAGAGAAGTGACATGATTTTTTTAGGTACTAAAATAGAACAAACCTTAGGTACAGCAGTAGCTGTTGTAGTAGGTATGAGCTATAATGCCTGAAAGAATTTAGATGGTTCCTTGAATATGAGGATCAAGAAAAACACAGGGACCAAATCAGTAAAATCACTTGGACCCCAAACTCATACACGTTTTAAAACCAATCCACCTAATGGTACAGAAAAGGCCAAAGCAGCATCTGTAGGGAACACCTGGAGGTCCCTGTTAAACCCCTGAAGTCTGAGCTGATTCAGAGTATCAAGGGAATACTAGAATGCTTGCATCTAACACGAAATATTAGTAGAAAATATTAGTATGTCTAGTACTATATATAAGATCAGAATAAAATTTTAGGGCATGTTATTTTCTATATATCCACAGACACTGTAGAAAAGCTAACTGGGCAAAATAAAACCTAGGAAATGTATGGGAAAGTCATTAATGATCTATCTATGTAATGACAGTAGAAAGGAGATGAGTTACATTGGATGCTAAACAAAATCATCAATCCAGTCAATATTGAATTCATAAAATACTGGATTTTTAAAATATAGTTCTCACTTTCACAGATAAAAATCTATCTGAATAGCTCATTTGAAAACCCATAGTTCCATCCTCTGTGTTTGGTTCCTAATTCACATTACTGTGCATCTGTCAAGTTACTTACACCTGTCCCAAGTGGATACAATACACTTTCAAGTCAAAAGTTACAGCCAGATGTATTGATGATGGGACAAGGAAATTGGGAATTAGGCTTGCTATCTGTAAAGTGCCATTTTTAATACCATAAGACCATCTGTAAACTGAATATTGGTTAATACAGGTAAATATCTAAAATCATTTAAAATCTGTTCTCCTGCTCTTTGACTAAAAACCCCACAACTGATTTACAAGCTATAAACAAAATTCACTCATGCAAACAACTTGGCATTAAGTCTCTTCCACATGTAATTGAAACCAGCTGAGGAATGGTGTCTCTAAAAATGAGGGATGTCAAAGAGTAAACACAAACTTAAATATAGCAAGATGAATTCAGCAGTTATGTGTATAGAATACTTGTCTTTATGTTCACTCACCAATGCAGTACTAAACATATATCGAATTGATTTGTTTTTCTTTCTTTTTTACTTTCATTTTAGCTAAATATCATGCCAGAAGTTACATGGTGTGCTGAAGCACTGGCCTTTTGTATTTGGAGGTCTAGGTTCAAATCCACTCGATTAATTTGTCCCCTCGATGTGGTCATTTGCACGTCTCCAAATCACCGTGTAACTTGACTTAGCTATACCTTGTGCCTGAGGGACTAAAAATAACATGAGTGTCTCACTCCTGGACTGAGGTACATTGCTAAGTTTGAAGTACTTTCGAAAAAGTGTCTTGATTCATGAATCAATCACACACACATATATATATATTACTTATATATATATATAGCCTGAGAAACCCATGGAAAAGAAGTAAAATGAAGATGAGACTGAAGGGCTGCCTGGCTTGTGCCATGAGCAATGTTTAATGGTCATTTTTACAGCAAGGAAATTTGCCACTACATATCTTAATGTATAGAGGTCACTAACCAGAAGTTTAGGGAAATAAGATAAACTTATCTAGGTGTGAACATTTAAATTTGGGCATACACATACATGTATATAAAATAATGTACTGGAAGAAAAATCCTAGTGTTTCAATACATTTATTCATGCAATTCCACACACTAAACAAAGCATCACAAAAATCGCTAACAAATTGCAAATATGCTTCTGCAGAATAAAAGCAAGTGAAGGGAAGGATTTCTTAGATTAATGCATGAACAGCTGCATCCCTAGTTTAGTCTCCTGCCTGGTATGAATAATGGATGGAGTAGGAGGCAAAATGCACAGTAATGTTCTTTTATTAATGAAACTAATATATATCTATATTTGGTGGCCAGCAGTAAATTAAGACAAGTGAAAGGAATAACAGTCACTGCTCACTTTCATAAAATTCAGTTACTCTAATTCAGTAATTACTGACCTGACAGAAAATATTGGCCCACAGCTAAAATAAGGCTCTTCTCACTGCAAATCCAACATATATATCAAAGCAGTTGTAGTATTTTTTTATGTTCATAAACACACAGTTCAGTGTTTTCCAAGATAAAAAATGAATTTGCATGGCTCAGGATTCCTGTAACATCAAGCTGTAGAAATCATGATGAAGACACTCCTTAAGGAAAAATCCTGGAAAAACGCTAACTGTATACTGTAGTATATAGGTGACAGAAACAATGATTTTAGAATAATGCTCTGTTACTTCAAATGAAATGCATTTCCAAAAATGGCTTGTTAACCATTTGGTACTGGGTGTCAGGTTTACTAAATGTTGATGCAAAATGCATTAGTGCTTGATGAAGTACTTCAGACCCAGCAGCACCAAACTATTAGGGACAATCCACTTATCTGCTGCTGGATAAGAAGCTCTACATTTCCTCATCTGGATTGCAGGAGGACAGCCTCATATCTCAAATAAATACACTATCCTTACATTTGAGTTGTCATTACTGTCGTACAGTGCTCAAAGTTCTCACTCTCTAACCTCAAGCCAGGAAAAATAAAATATCAAAATGTGATGATGACAGTCTGGGATTTGCAGCCCTGTGAAGCATAAGTGCACTTCAGATTCTCTTATTATTTACTGAAAGAGTAGCTTCAAGTAGAAATGCCCTGAAAATCCATAATGGACTGGTTCATGCACTGACAAACCACCCAGATGAACAGGAGGTGAAATGATGCATCTATTAAACCAAGGCAATGTGTCTAAGAGGCCTCTGTTACAAACCCATCAATGATAATGAAAAAGCTGATGTTTGGAATATGCCCTCACGCACAAGAGAGTACAGTAGGTGCAAATTGCACTTACAAAACACATGCAGTCAATGTGTTCGATTGCCGTTGGGGCCATTCACTTAAGAGTTGGACTTGTGAGTCCCTTCCAACTCAGAATATTCTGTGAAATACTCAAATGTATCTATCTTACCATCTTCTCTGCATTCCAAAGGATTGATCTATCATATTTTGAAATTCCTTAGAGGTAAAAAATAATGGCAACATCATAAAATGGAAAATAGCGTTTGTGCAGAATGCAGAGCAGCAATACCATCTAGCAGTGCATTAGACACTGGAAGTGTCAAATGGCATTGTAACACTGGGCGAAATAAGCCTGTTCCTCCAAGTTCAATAGGGCTTGAGCACTCTGTCTGTGGCCAGAAGTGCCCCATTTCATAGTTCTGACATGTTAAACACTGAAGATTAGAATATGATCTGTGTGTTTTTGCTTCCACTAGATGAATACTTCCTTTGCCTCTCTGTGACTTTATACACATTCATTCAATGAGCTCTTTGGGTGAGAAAGACTCTGAATATCTCTCAGCTCAGAAGGGTAACTGCAATAATGCCCCTGAGTCTACAAGCATGCCTTTGCAAAGACCGATTAGATCAAATCCAGGGCAAGCTTTGGATAAAAGTGAAAAGAAAAACACAGTCACAAAATATCTCAGGAAGTTTCTGAAGAGTTAGGAAGCCAGAAATATTTGGTCCTACAAACTGCAGCAGCATAAAATGCTAGATTAGGTGAGGCTGTCAAGGCTATTTTGCTTAACATTTTTTATTACTAAGCAAGGGAGTGCCTTTATGTATATTTAAACAAATAGATTTAAAGAAAAGTCTCTAAAGCTTTCCCAACAATAGTAGAAAGCTAATATCTTAGGGTTTATTTTTAAAGACATCTTTAAAAAGATGTCTTGATATTTAGTTATCTTTGTCCTTTTTAAAAAGTAATATGCTAGGCTAAATTTCAAAACCATTTTCTTATACATTTTCTTCTGTGTAACTTATCTAATTTTAAATACTTTCAGATTTTATGTATACATTTGCCATTCTCATGTAGCAGGATTTAAAAAATAAATTTTGAATTTAATACAAGTATTTTTATTTATTCAACCAGAAATTTCTCAGGGGAGAGTATCTGTTACCACAGGATGATGTGATGTGGCTTAAACTTTAAATAAATGCTTATTTCCTGTAAGTGTAAAAAAAAAAAGAAAATCTTTCAAATGGAAATCTGTATTTTATAGAGTGGTAATATATGCCATTCCTTCAATTTTCACACAGAATTACATACTGTATGCAGTATATTCACTGTGTGTAAAAGATCTAGGTATTCTTCTGTTTCACATTAAAAATAATCAAAAACTGAATTGGTTCAAGGCTAAGAAATGTAGAAGGCATTGAAAATACTAATTAGAGTTTTAACCAAAAGATAAGCAGTAAGCAAAGAAATTTTCAGCAGATGAAAAGTATTGGATTTTGTAGCAATTATTATTTAAAATATGGAGAACTATTCAAAGTTGACTATTTTATCCTTTTGTAGTAGTAGTATATAGGTTTTAGACACAAAAATAATAGTTCAGCAATTTAGTCTAACTAAATCCATTTGCTCTAGTAGTTCTGTACTCCTGCCCATCTTTCTGTCTCTGTTACATCATTATTGAATGCTGGTTGCATTATTTGAAAGTGTGGATTGCTAAAATGCTATTCTGCACCAGTATGATGGATTTAGTTTTCGTTTTATTCTCAAAAATATGTTGGCTATAAATACATCTCTGCTCTCCTATGAGGCTCACATGGTAACTGGTAAATTTTCTAGAGAAATCAGTCATGCATAAGAGAACACAGTAAATCCTTTGAAGCAGAATAACCTTTTGGCTGCATTCTTTTAAGTAGAGATTTTCATTACAGGGACAAATTTTGCAAGCCTTATCAGTGAAACCTATTCAATTCTTAAAGTTATCTTTTCCTCCAGTGCCATGATCAGATACTTGGTTGCATTTTGTATGTCATCTTACTAGACACCTGCCTTTTCCCATTTTGCTTTTTCCAAAACAGTCACAGGTCATGATTAAAGAAGGCAGCCCTGCTTCAGAAGGCATCATGTGTCAAATCATGTGTCAAAGTACTCTTGCTGAATCAAGGCCATCCTGTTGAACTTACAATTTTACAGTGATTTCAGGGACTGCAGTCTGATATTCCATAATCAAGAAAACAGCAAAACCCATGCTTGAAATTGTTAGTCAGATTAGGGCTGCCCTCACTTGGGTTGCAGTTTCACCTTGTAAGTGTGCCAGAAAAGCAGAAGAAAGAATGTGGCTAGAAGTTACAGTCAACTTAGTGAGACTTGTGTTCTCAATAGTGGAAGAATGATCAAAAAATAAAGCCCATCAAGTAAACATTCATTTTCCTATTCCTAGATACCTTAGATAGATACAGATAAAATTAGCAGAATATCTCATTTGATAGTTCTTGGTTAATAGGAGGAGACAGTATGGTCAGGCTAAACGGGTCTTTCCGTCAGAGCTCTTCAGCGTTCTCCCTAAGAACATCCATTGAGCAGCATGACATGTTAAGGAGCTGGGTTAGCTCCCTTTGGTGTTTGTTTTCCTCTCTTGTCTGATAACTTCATCACAATCCATCTTCGTTAGCTGATTGCACTGACTTGAACATGGGTGAGTGTGTATCAGCCTTCATTAGGTCAAATCAAAGACAAGCGTACATCTCTGCCTTGCCTGTAGAAACAGATTTATACTTTGAGAAGGGTGGGGGAAGTTCAGTTGGTATTTGGCTTGAAATTTGAATCTGTTAAAGGATGAAATTAATAGCATCCAGAAGTAGAACATATGGCATTCATATATATGGTACTGTATCTGCTTGATGATGTCACGCTACCTCTTAAGGTTTGGGAAATGCACTTTTTAAAGCATTAGCTATGTTGTGGGCTCAACCTTCAGACCTGACTGAGACAGAACAGGTTTAATTTGGTTTGAACATTTATTATCCCTGGTATTTGCTGGCCACATAGAACCTCATGGTTTTCATTATCTTTGCATTTCACACACAGCCTAATTTCATTTATTCTTATTTTATGCCCCTGCCAGACCACCGCTCTTGATAAGGAGAGGCAGGTTTTCCGACGAAGACGCAACCAGGATGTGAGGGGACGTTATAAGGCACAGCAAGCTCCACCTGAACTCAACTCCGAATCGGAAGACTATTCACCAAGTTCATCCGAGACTGTTCGCTCACCTAACTCACCCTTTTAATAAAACACTTTTACTCAAAAGTCTTGGCTTTAACCCTTTGAGACCCTGAAACTTCTTCAGACCTATGTGGAGTGATTACAACTGATCTATCCAGCAGTAAACGCTGGGATGGTGGAACACAAAAGGGTGCTCACAGAATCTTTGTAAGAATAATTTCCTAATTGATTGAAATACTTGTTCTCTGTTTAGATTGCAACTTGCTGCTAATATGATCCTCAAAGGGTTAAGGTTATTTTGCTTTTTTATTTAAAGATAGAAGCAGTGAATGTTTTCATCAGTGGAGCTAGGAACTGCAGTATGTAATTTTAGCACATGTTAACCCTCTGAGTAAACGATCAACTTAAATCTTGACAACCCACATTAGGGTTTTATTCTGGCTTTTTTGCTTTTATACGCACATATCTTTTATAGTATCCTGAAGTTTCTTGCCTGTTTCTGGCCAAAAATATATAAAATGTACTATTGCTTAGGAGTTACAAATATAGGCATAAAAATGAAAATAAAATTAAACAAATGGTATCTTCTACATCAACTTGTTCTAAACCTGCATTGTACTTCCACAGAGAACAATGGTTACTGGAGGACATTATGCAGGCTAAATGGGAAAAGCTAAATTCAGTTTAGGGCATCCTCATGGTTTAGAGCAGATGACATGAGGATGGCCACAAAAGGTTGCTTCCATATAGTTTGTTCCTAATGACAATGTCGAGACTTGGAAAATGGCTTGAGGACACATTCTGTCATGTAATAGAATGTAATGATCTAGTTGAGAAGTTCCTGGTTCCTTTTTGTCACATTCAGGAATGTACAGGCATCCTCTCAGCACAACCTGGTTATTCCGCCAGAGTCTTTTTAAAAGATTAGCATTGATGAATTGAAGAACTACCCTTAAAATAGCTAGAGTACTTCTAAATCGGGTAAAATACAAGTCATTTAATATATATGTAAAGCCTAAACTGAATTAGCAAAAGTTTTGTCTTATAATGGAGAAACTAAAAATGATTCACTAGTTCTATTTGTAATATTTAATGAAATGGGCATTTGCACAGAGTATATATATTTCTGGTTTGTTAAAACCTCAACAAAGCATTACAGCTTTTTGTTTGACCATTATCTTGAAGTTGGCTTCTACAGAAATATTACACTGTGTAGACATTTTCTTCAGATGTGATAATTTGGGAAAAAAAAAGTATAAAATGGCTCAGAATTTCACTTGAATGAAAAAGGCAATTTTCAAAATCATGTTCTAAAATAAAAAATAACATTGTGAAATTTATAGTTTCTCTTATTACTCATCCAAAATGGAATTTTTTTTCTCTAAAGTTTTTTAAAAGTGTTTTTTAAAAGTCACATAAATGTGGTTTCCTCTCTTTCTTTCTTCCTTTTTCTTTCATATCATAAAGCTTGAAGTATCAATATGCTGCCCAAAATGATGTGCAGATTTTATGATCTTTCTGGGAAGCATAAATAAATTCTCCAGGAACAAGGCTAGTTGCACACAGTATTGTTCTCATTCTGAGTTGTGTTTGTTCATGGAAGTGTCCATGTGAGCAGTTGTGGCAGTGAATGTGTACCTGCAAATTGTTGGAGCAGTAGTGTAAAGCTCTTTTGCACTTCTAGTTGGAACTATCTAATTGGAAGTTGAACTGTATTTCAAGAAACATTGAAATTCTGTTTCTCCATCCTACAAAGTACATCTTTCATTACTTCAGACATGAAAATTTATATATTAAAAGCTCTGAATATTTTAAACACAGGAATTTCATCTTGTAAATCTTTACACAAGTGGTACAAGTACTTCATATATTTATTTTTTTTTTATTTTCTTTAAATTCACCCAATATTAATAATCTCAAAATGAGATGCTTAGTTGAAACTAGTTCTCCAGGCTTCCTTGGTAATACTGAGAGATGAACATTCCAGCATTGATTCATCTCACCTGTCATGGGCACACATTTTAGGCTGGACTCATGTTTTGATTAACCGATTGGTCTCACTCCATTGACTGTAGAAGGAACTGCTGGTGGAAGCTTACATTAGACACCAAACTTCAGATTATGAATTTAGTAGAAAGTCATCTAAATCATCAGGAGACTGATCTCTGAATGTATGTCTGTGGGCAGAAGGCTTGTGCATGGCCTCAGTTACTCTGTCTGGAACCTGAGTAACATCTTTACCCAGGTGAAGCAAATAAGTGTCTTGTTGGAGAGTTCCACTGGGGCAGGAGGTGAAGTAACCAAGGAACTGCTATACAAAAGTTCTGAGATTTTAGGTTTTGGGAAAGGGTTCTGTGTCAGATCCTTGACTATGGCCATCCAACCCTGGATGCACTGAGGAGAGAAGATGCTCAGTAGATGGGGCACAACCACTGCCACAGTGACGTTAATGGTGATAATTAGGTAACATTTGGATAGGACAGGGATTCTTTTTCATCAAACCCTCAGCCAAGGTAAAGCGTTCCTTGCCACTTACCTACAGTAATTTACAGTAGGTCAGGATCTGGCACACGTTTCTCCAGCACTACTCTCCCCACATTATACCACAGCCTTCCCTTTAGAAGATATGCAACTCAGCCATGTTAATGCAAGACATGCATGTGGTAATAAAAAAGTGTCCATTAATACCACATGCTCCTTGACTATTGTGAAAATTTGGCAGTCCTAAAAGCAAAGGATGATGTTCATTCTTCTTAATTATAGAGGGAAGTCAGGAGAAAAAAAAAACATATAAAAATATGCTTTGCCTTATCCATGAGAAATACTATTCAAAAGCCCATCTGGGATTTTCCTATCACCTTTGCTTTGCTTTGCTTTGGAATACAGCGTTATCATTAAAATAAGATGTTTGGCTCCTTCATCTTACACCATCTTGTACTACTTAAAATGTATGTAAAAATAATCCTAGATCTTGAAAATCCTACTCATCCCCAACATCTTATATGTTTCTGATCTTTGGTACATGTTTTATGAACATAACTATAAAAATACATTTTAAAGTTATTTTTAGGTCTGTGAGAGATTTGGTTTCAAAACGCTGATAGCTTATTTTAGGCTTCAAGAATACATATCTGAATATTTGAACTGTTTTAAAAGAGCTTGCAATGATGTTTTTAAATATATCCATATACCCATATATATATTTTAATATGACCATATATATGTGTATATATATGTATGGTTTCATGGAAGTAATAATGGCTCTGGCTTGTTTGGCAGTGACTGCCCTTTTTGTAATCTAACCTCTGAATTCCTGTGGGTAAGCGAAGACAGAATATGTGGCCCTAAAAAATATTTGAAACACCAATGAAAAAAAGAAATCATACATAATAGACTACTTCTAATGTGATAATCTGGGAGAGGACATAGCACACTATGGTCATTTTACTCTAATATGTACCAGTCCTTCTGACTTCTTTCTTCATTTCCCTTTTGAATTTTGAAGCGTCATATTGCTGCTAAATGTGACAACCATTGCTTTTTTTTAATGCTTATTATATATACACGGCCAACTTCCTCCCACCGAGCCTGTGTAGTTAGCAGAGACGGATGGCTGTTGTGGTAGGCACCATCTATCACCAGGGAGATGGAGAGGAGCAATTCCCAAGGGTGACTCAGGTCATCTAATGTTTGGCCTCTGGAGATGCCTGACAGTCTGATCTTGGTATTAACAGGAAAGTAGGACGGGGTCACTTCTAGCTTAATTCCTCTCAATTAAATATAAGCAGGGATAACATGGCCTCCAACCTAAGTGCAATATGCTAGTGAGCTTACATGCAGTAAGCAAACTTCGATGTGAAAATGTAGTACTGATAGCACAGGATTAATTCAGTGGTGGTGAGCTGGGAGTTGTCTCATGTAGATACATCCATCTAAGAGTTAAGCACCTAATCTAGGGCAATAATCTAAATTTCCCTTATAGGTGCTAGAGACTGGCTTCTCCAATGGATAATTAAAATTCTAGAATGGATTAATCACTCACAAGATGATGGGCCTAGCCCAAATATATTTAGAACATGATTTATTAAGTCATGACATATAAATTAGTATTTCTGTAAGTTACAATTTTCATAGCATTAATGTACAAAAAATATCCAGAATACTATGATTCTACTCAGAGGGTTAACATAAAAGCACTAGGCATGCTGATTACATTGGTGTATCCAAACTGCTTTGCTTTTTTAGCCGGTGTTTGCTGATTTTTTCAGAAAATTCTTGAAAAATTTCAAGTTTGAAATAATTTAAGTGTTGTTGTTTAAGGAATTTCTATAACCAAATTAATCTTATTTTTAGCTCAACTTATCACAGGAATAATATGTATCATTGATGCAGTGTAAGTCTGTAGTTATCAATTTTATTAATTCCACAAGTGATTCCAGAAATCTCTCTTTTTTTAAGTACTTACTATAGAGCTTACAATGGTGGCATAGGTGACTGAGACTGTCTTTCTTATTGGTAAACAAATAATATTGTAATTTCAAGAAAGTCCTAAGAATCAGCTTTTCAGTTTGGTAGTGTACTAGTTAGGGGAAAGCTATCTCATTACATGCATTGTGTAAATCATCTTTGTAGATGAAGATTGTTCATATTAATGAACACATTCTTTTTCCTTGACATTGTAGCAGAAACTGTTTACTTGTTAATGAACAACCAATACATTAATTTGCTTCAGACTGTTAGAGGGGAAAGTGAGATTCCAGTCATTGACAATGTTATTGCTTTACAGTAGCCCTCATCTAATTTAAATGTGGTGCATACTACAATAAGCAAAGCCAAACCTGTGAATAAACTCCTGAAAAAGCCTGGTGGGTCTTTATTCAGTTGGGTGCTTGCATACAGTAGCATGTGACAGAAGGAAGGCTCTCAAGAATTGTTGAAATGAAAGCGATATATCCACAAATAAGAGCTAAATTGCAATCCTTTCCCTATGGGGCATATATGTTTGAAAAGAAAAAATAAAGAAAAGAAAAGAAAAATTGGCTCTGAGGTTTGCAGTGCTACTATATTACCACAGGGCAAGTACATTAAATCATTGTTATTTGCTAGCCTGGGGTATATGTTAGAAAATGGCATCTTTTTTATTTGGTTTAGATTGTGGGCAGGGAGAGCTTTCCTAATATTATTGCAGTGCCTGCTAGTGCTGCCATTGTTAGGGCTGTGTTAGTATTTCCATTATAAACTCTTGGTCTCAAAGGTTTTTAATTTGATTGTAAAAATTCGCTTCAGGCAGAAACTTGGCATACAATTTTTCAGCTCAGAGTGATTCTTTTCCTAAAATATGAGAGAAATCAGCTTGACCTCTTCAACATTTATTTTCTAAGTGTACACAAACATTCACAGACGCAAAGGCAGTTTTTGTGCAGCTCATTTCAGATGAGTTATGTTTTCAAGCATATCTTGCAGCTTTTAGCTGCAAAGGTGACAGCTCAGAACTTTTGGGCGTTTTGAAAACCAGGGAGAAAACTCAGTGATCAGGAACAGAAATGTTCCACATGTGGGAGAGTTTTATTTTGATGTAAAAGGCATTTAAAGTTTGCACAGTAATGGGTATGTATACACCCTGCTGACTGCTTATGTAATTCCTAAACACATTAGTTTAACTCATTCCACATAGAAAGTGCTAAATGTGAATTTGCTGAATTTCCCTGTAAGACTGGGTAAAGAATTAGTTTTGTCTTGTGTTTTATAGTAGCACCATGGACAAAGCTGACAATACACCAGAGAAAAGGGTCAATGAAGAGAAGAATCAAAGGGACATGTTTTCTCTTAAAGGAAAAAAAAAATTGCCTGAACAAGGCAGAGTTGAAAGCTCACACTGAATAAGAGAGGTAATAAAAGCCATTGAAAAAGCATAAGTATGGAATCATTCGGAAACTATAGAAGTACAAGGGAGCCACGCAGTGCAGTGAGTCCATGCACAGAGCCAATCACCTACTAAGCTGGAGCAAATTTACAGCTACAAACAGGCATAATTAATACACAAATCAAACACACTCAGCAGCAGATGGAATTGAAATCCTAGTTCTTTCAGCAAACATAATGCAGACCTCTTCCTCATATATTCACTAAGTGAGACCGTGTGTAGCTATTTGAAGTAGTGTTGCATACAGGCTAGGGGGGAAATTAGGTGTTCAAAAAATGGCTGCAAATTGTTTTTAATAGCAATTCTGCAACATACTTCTACCTCAGTGGGTCCTTTTGGGAAATGACAGCTTTCAAAAAGTGATGTCTATGCATTTTATACTTTTCTGCATATGTACTTGGATAGCCCATGCCAAAAGGCTTCAGTAAGAATTGAGTTGTTGTACTGAGGCTTCACATTGCCTTCAGTCTTCTGCAGCAGGGGCCAGAGGAAGGGACAAAGTATCCATGAAATAAAGAATTTGTGGATTGACCCACCTGTAATGAAGATGTCTTCCTAATCCTTCTTAGTGATTGACTTGAGTGATAAAACACAGTGCTCAGTCCTGTCCACGAGTATTCTCCATACCTAACTGGATGGGGAGAGGACACTGGCTGGAGTTGTGTTGTTTTCTAGGTACCCACCTACAGTGCTGCACATTTTGTCAAGCCATGTGTAAATATCAGATTGGGAAAATAACTGCTTACACCAAATGATAGAGCTAGAAAAAGCATATAGGAAGTGATTAGCCATGACAAATGTCAACTGACCTTTGGAAGATGGTTTCTGACCAACTGTCAGATTTTTTTGAGAGTTTTTCCAATAGAAACATTGGAACCAGGAAACTCCAATTGATTTTTAGGTGCAACTTGATCTGTTTATGAGAAACTTTCTTCTTCAGGTGTTTCTGATCCATCCTCATATGTGTTTCCTATTGTGGGAAGACTCTGGACTCAGAAAGCCTTTATTTCTATGTATCTAACAGATTTTAAAGTTGGTGATGAGTTATTCAAATGCATCTCATTTTAGGTGTCTGGAGAAAAACAAAAAGCAGTGATGAAAAAGAAGCTTAGCTTGCTTGTCTAGAGTTACTCTCAGGAAGAGCTGACATTACTACTATGACTATTACTGCTGCTGCTATTACTACTATTTCTACTACCACTACTGCCATTGCTGTTCAGAGGTAATTACTTTTTTTGACCTATGCATCTCCATTAGATGTCTGGAATGCTTCAAACTTGCTAATAAGACAAGAATGGTCTTATATAAATAAAAACACCTATAAATTTATTTTCTTTTCAAACAGAATGCCCACAGCTATCAAAGCTGGGGTCCATCGTATGGTGGGAGTTTGAAAATTGAAAAGAAAAAGATACTGGTAAATTGAAAGAGAGGATTATTTGTAAAGTATAAATACAATGTCCAAGGGAATTTCTGATGCTGTATCTTGCAAAGGAGAGTGCTACTTTTTTTTTTTCTCTTCTGATAATCCAAGCATGTAGGAAAAGGCAAATAAAACTTTAAGATACGAACTTCCGACAATTTGGTGTTTATCATTAATCTTAACTAGGTGTAGTCTTTGTGAAATTGCGTCACTGTAATAGGGAGGGAGAATTTAAAGTAAATAATATCGGATCTTGACAACTTCTGCCATTGACAGTTAACAGGTGGGAGGAATCAAATTGACTGTCTGATGCTAAAAGAAGAAATAGTTCAGGAGAGCCATTTCCAGAGAGAGTTGATGTGAAAAAGAAGGGAGGAGGAAAACTCTTGAGTAAATCCCAGAGGCCAATTTGTCACTTGCCATTTGTGCTACTTTTTGGTGTCTTTTCTGAGGGGAAAAAATTCCTTAAACTGGTCCAAGGTTAAAGACATATCCTCTATAACTTATTTTTAATTTTATTAAGGAATTAATAATAAGCTTTTATACTCTGCCTGAAAGGAAATTGTTGAAGGATTACTTGAGTGTGAAATTAAATAGCACTTTTCTCATGCATGCTAAGAAGCCATCTAAGGAAGTAGTAGCCCTTAGAAAAATTTCTAAATTATTTCAATTTAGAAAAAAAATCATTTTGTTTGAAAAATAAGAAACTTAGGAATTGCTATGTGGTTTGAATGGCATAGATGAATCTTTAATTTTCAAGGTACTAATTAAATAATTTCTATATGTTATATATTCATGCAAAAATAAGTAGGGAAGCCAAGTGGGATTTTTCAAGATGTGAATGAGCAGAAATGAGATCTGATATTACTGCCTTAACTTATGAGCTAAGTTTTTAACTTGCTGCTTACTTTGATGTAAAATATTTGTTTTAAGTAGGTAATAGAAGATTAGAAAAGGAAAAATCACTTAATTCTTCACCTCTAGTCTCAGCTTCTAATGAGTTCATGTTTCTCGAGCAGAGAATCATTGCAATATATTTCAATTCAGTCATCACAAGCAAGCCACCAAGGAGTTAGATCCAGCTGCATTCCTGAGAAGCTGTGCACAGGCTTTAAATATTAGTCATGCAGCCACATCCTAGCTTTCCCACATAAGCCTCTGCACCAAAGTGAGTCTTGATGAGCATGGTTATAAAAAAAAGAAGTCACTATTCAGAAAATTCTCACTTCATGTGCTAATTTCCCAGCACAGGAGGTAAGTTTGGAAATCAAATATAGTTGTGGACCGACAGGCTTTGTGTCTAGTGCCCTTCAACACTATATATACTGACTCTCATGAGAAATGTGAATACTATTTTATAGTGGAAGCCTGCTAAATCCCACTAATGACTGGAAGTTTCATTGTAAATGTCTGGATTTTGGGAATTAGCAGGTGAATGGAGTAATACAATAAAGGAGCAGAGGATAATGCATTGTATAGTGTACTTTTTCATTTGTTCTGACAATTGATTTAGTTTTAATTTTGTACTTCATACATTATCAGCAAGTGTGCTGGAGTATAAAAGCTACAAGTAAGGAGTTCAAGTAATATGAGATCCCACCAGGGCTCTGTGATTGCTTTTGCTGAAAGGCAGGAAAAGTGCTATTTATTTGTGACACAAGCCAAATGTTCCCAGAGAAATCACAGAATCACAGAATATTCTGAGTTGTAAGGAACCCACAAGGATTATCTAGTCCAACTCTTCGGTGAATCGTCCGTGTTGATAAAAGCATGTATTTTATCCTACTCTCATTTACAAGTTAATAGTTTCCATTTAACTGCTGGTTCATGGAATGCTTCTTGATGCAGGAGATAGCTGCAGAACTAAAAAGTCTATCAGAAGATGTCTGTCTGTGTAGAGTATTTTTTATTTTTCCACAAGGGTTATAAACTGACAACAGGTTATAGGTATGTGGTACTGTCCCTTTTGGACTTTGCCTTCCCAAAGATTTTGTCCTCCATCTTATTGGCAGCACAAGTTTCTGGCACACTGAAATGAAGGCTTGTGATTTGTGAACACCATATCCTTCATGAACAATGTCAACCCTTTTTTCCTCTGCTCCCGTCAGACACCTATAGCCCCACCAGGCCATTTGTTTCTCCCTCCTTCCTACACTTCACTTCTCTCATGTGGTGCAAATACTGTACATCCGTGTGTAACACAGAGCAGAGAAACTGCTCCAGGGGAATAAAAAGAGCTTTACCCTGCATTAATTACCGGATTCTGTTCATTGCTCCCAAAGATCAGCATTCAAGGGAAAAGGGTATAAAACAAGTGACTGCTGCAGTGAGAAGACAGAACTACTTTCAACAGAAGTGGTGGTTTAAATAGTAAATGAAAGTAAGGGGTAAGGTCTCAGAAGTGTGTGTTGTGTCTGTTGGGATCAAGTCCTACACTGTTGTTCTTTATATCTGGTTCTTTCAAGGAATTTTGAATAAACTGAAAGAGTGGAGTGATGTGAAAAAATATTATAATTACAAAAGAAGAAAGACTTGGAGGAAGTTGAGGCACAATCACATATGTTTAAACATTGCATACACTCAGTAAAACTAGGAATATGTGGAGAAAAGGCATCATGTGTTGTCTCCAAATTACCTCCATGGTTTACGTTTTTCCAATGCTTTGTAAAGGACAATGATGGAAGACATGCACAGACTCTATCTTGCAGTCACTTGGCCCCAGATGATAGATGACATACAGCTTTATTATTTGTTGCCACTTAACCTTCAAGATGGAAAAAGGCAGTTGCTGAAAACCTTAAGCCTAGATGCTGCCCCTGTTGTAGCTTCCTGTTCTGCCCCAGAGCTGTTTTCTGACTGGGCCGTGTTTTTCACTTGTCATGGTGGAGGCAGAAGGCTAAACCCTGGCCTGCTGTGTGCCAGCATTTCCACTGCTGGTCTCTGCCAGAAAATGCCAGCAGCCGTGGGGCTCCTCTGCACTGTGCAGTCAGCAGCAGCTTCTGCTGATGCCTGAAATACCATTTAGTCTGGCTAGATGAAGGCCAGTGAAATCCTCTTTTTTAAAGATACTTGAATCCGTGATAATGTTAAAAGACACGCTTCTGCAAAGGGACTAAAGAATTCAGCTCTTGGTGCTGCTTTGTTGCCTCTGTACTGGCTGTGAGCACATGCCAGACAGTAAATGGGGCAGCAGACATCAGGCAGCAAACGGAAACCCCGTGGGCAGCTTGCAAAGCAGTAGTACATAGTCATAACCAAGTCTTTCCTGGAAAGCACTTGGATTTGGGTTTGGTGTTTTTGCTTTCATTTTTCTAAACAGGAAACATGTTCAAAACTCCAGCTTGCCCTCTGTTACTTGTTTCAGTTATTTTTAGGGAATTAGGGCTTCGTAAAGATGAAAAAAAAAAAAAAAGAGAAAAAAGAAAAAGAAAGAAAAGATTAGTAGCATTACATCAAAGAACTCTCCAAGCCTTATCATGATTCTCCTGTTTGGGCAACAGACAGATAAGGAAGATAGGATCTAGATTATGTCCAGCTGCTCATTCTGAGCTGCAGATGGATTGCACTCTAGGCAGAGAAATCACCTGAACAGAAATCTTGGTAATTCACTATTTATTTCTCTTCATGTATCATGGAGTTTAGTATTGTTCTTTTATGTGCCATTGTCATGTATATATACCATAATGTTTCAGGATACTGCCCAGATTGTTACTCTTTTATACCAGCTCTAGATAGGAGAAACAACATACACAGGTAACAAATTTAATAAATGACATTACAATTAGAAAGTTAAACTTTTAGCAGTAAAACAGTTGTCTGTTATGAGAGGTTGCTGGATTTTTAATCTAAACCATGAATTTTCATGTATTTGAGAAGATACTGAAGTTTGAAATATATCAAGTTTAATTATGCAATACAGTAAAAAAAGAACATATCTGATCCAATGCTTCTCAAATTACCTGCATTGAAGGAAATCAATTTATTCTCTTCTGTTAGGCTCCTGAAAAGATAAATTCACTGACCCTGAAAAATATCTCTCTTTTTTTTTCTTGGTCACATCCATAATCCTTCTTTCTTAATATCTGAAAGTCATAATTAATATGCCACTAGAGAGTTTTCATTATTTCTTCAGAATTACCTCTTAATTTACTAGATTAGCCTGATTAAGTAATGAATTTGTCAGTTCCAGTTTTTTCTTAAGAATATGAAATATCTCATTTTTTGACCAGGCGACACTAAATTAAACTGCACCTGTGGAAGGCATTTTGGCCTAGATTCCTTTTGTAAAAATTCTTTCAAACTATTTTCTTAATGCACATCTAGTTACTGAAGGCTGCAGAGCCCCACAGGCCCTCTCCACCTCCTGATTTTGCATCCACAGAGCTGGAAGCTCAGAGGAGAGGCCCAGCAAGATGTTCCCCCTCATTGATAGCCTTAACACAAAGAGAGGAAGTTCCTGCAGTAGTGGTTCCTTCCAATGGTGTTTTTGTTGTTGCTAAAAAAACACCTGTAGGTAATTAATTAGAGTATTTTCTTCTAATTCATTTGTAGCAAATGAGAAAGTATGATAGATTTCTCTTTTCACATTAGGAGAAACTGGTCTTCATTCGCTGCAGTCTTTTCTATTTAACCCAAATGGATCTGTTAAGTAGCTAACTTACTGACTGCATGAATTAATCTGCTCAGTAGCCTAGTTTGTGTAGAATATGCAGTGATTGCCATTAAAGATTCAACCTTTATCCCTTATAGTATAAGGGATAAAGGTTGGAAGGGAGACTTGTAGGTTCCTGCTTGGACTCAAGGTTAATGGTACCATAATTCCCATAGGTAGAAATTTTCTGAGGCCATTGGAAAGGTTTAATGGCCTTGTATTCCCTGTATGGGAATGCAGAATGGCAGAAAGTGGCTTATTCTGCCCTGAGGCTGCTGATAAAACCCTGAGAGAGGAACTCAGTCAGTCTTTGGAGCTTGAGTGGGATGGAGAGTGATATATAAATATACATATAGTAGATGGAAAAATCCAAACCACAAATAACCATGTGGCACTGAAATTCCTAGAGACCAGCAGTTCACAAATCAAGAGAACATATCCAGCGAAGAGTGATGAGCTGAAAAGGAGAGCAAAAAACCTGACACACTGTGAACAAAGAAAGTTTCCTGACTGCAGGGTTTCAGTGACTCCTGGTCTAAAAGGTTTGGCGTGACAGGAGTCAGTGAGGGCCAGCCAGCTGCTCTGGCTGCAGAGCATTCCACGCTGCGTGAGTGTGCAAATGATGTAGTGATGGTGAAATGCAATACTATAAGGGGAGCAGTGGTCAGCTGGCTCACATGGACTGTACCAGTGGAGGGGCTGTCCCAGCTCACCGCTCTGAAGGACAAGACTTCATGTTTTATGCCTGATTCTCAAACCTGTGGATCTTTCTTTTAGGCCAAATGAAGAGGCTGCTTGTGCTTTAACCTCCTGTCTGCATGTTGCACTACAGGGTTATGCTCTGCTCAGGGGAAGCTTCACTGTAGGCTGGTGCAGTGGAAGCTTGAAACACATTGAATGAATGAAGAGTTTTAGAAATAAAGCTCTATCTCTGGTGAGCATGTGCAACTACTGGTGTCCAGAAACTGCTGCTCCTCTAGCAGGCTGGTCTGCTGAGCCATAGAACCCAGAGAAACAAGGAAACTGCTGAAACAGCAAGCAATAGACACAGCCCAAGCTCAGAGATGATGGAAGGACCATCTGAAGGAATGAAAAGGGCTGTGTAGAGTTTGCTCCAACCAAAAATCACTGGAATTGGCTGAAGCGGAGACTAAGAGTAATGATCTGTCTTCAAGGATGCAGTCAGCAGAAGGAGATGCATTAATAAACCCTTTTTATTTCCATTCTCTCTGGCATAAACACTCTGAGCTTAAAATTAGATGGCTGGCCTGTATCTGGGTAGCTCAATGGCTCCTTCTGGGACCTTCTTCCTGAAGACATTAAATTTTGGTGGGGCTAGCTCAACACTGAACCTGACTTGAGACACTGACATTCAGGGAGACCTTGGCCCTTTCCAAAAATTTGCTTGTTTTCAAGCCCTTGTGCCTTGTCTCTTCCCTGTCACCCCAGTGACTGAGCACTGCTAACCAGTTCAGGGAGTGGAGAAGAATGTTTCTTTGCTCTCCCATTTCTGAAACAAAAGTGGAAATCAGTCAAAGGCAAAGCTTTCAAGGCCTGTTCAGCCCGAGGGCTTTTAGCTCCAGCAAAGCATGAGAGGCATATGGGTGATGCACATGGGCTACCATGTGAAAAGGATAAATTCAAAGTAATTTCCCAGAAACTATTTCATGAAAAAGGTAACAGAGGGAGAAAAAGTGAAAAAAAAATAAAAAAAAATCATGAGAATTTGGAGTAAAATGGCCATACATTTCAATGTGAATTACAAAAGGCAACAAGTTGTCTCACACAGCTGTTTCCCTGGGACACCATAGCTGTGTTGCTTACTCCATCACTGATTGAGGTTACACTGTAAAGGAGGCAACGGAAATTTAAGCTTGTCAGAAAATTGAAGAGGATGGCTAGAAATCAAGCATCAAACTCTTTTTGGACTTACTTGAAGTCCAAATGTGGAAGAAAATTCTCCCACAGGACTTTCATTCAGTCTCATATGTGCTGTCTTTCATGTGGGCCTTAAATTGCTCTCCAGTGAGGCTTCTGTGCCCCCAGAGCTGTCAATGTACCACCACTTGCCAGAATCTATGGAGAAAAATTCACTAGTTTGGTTGCCAGAATACCATTAGTTTAACTCTTACCTCTTTTCCTCTCTGCTGATTCTACTGCCATCCTCGCCCACTCCTTCCCTCATAACTTCTGACTCTGTTGGCTGATTTCAACCAATTTGGAGAGAAGAGGCAGAATTCTCAAAAATAGCTGAACACAGAACATAGAAGTATTGTGAAAATCAGCAGCTCAGCAGCTGAGAGAAGCCTAAATTAGCTGTTGGCTCTTATGCCAGAGAGATACGGATGGGAGCCTGCAGTGCTCCTGCCCAAAGGAGCTTGGTGGTTGCACCCAGCTGCTTTCTGCAAGGGGTGCTGGGCTGTGGTGGCTGAAGGGATGGGTGGAGAACTGGCTTGATGCTGTTTTGAGCAGCAGACAGTAGGATGGACCTTCATGATAAGCTTTTGCAGTTTTGATGTCACCTTTTTCTACCTGCAACTGGTGGACTTGACCTCAATATCCTGCAATATAGCTGAATGGCAGAAAGGAAGAAATACCTTCCTCATCCTCTTCCCATCTTTTTCCCACCTGTGCTTCATCATTGACTGTGAAGGGATGTTATTATTCTTCCTCTTTTTCTGCAAGAGAGAAGTGCCCTTTTGTCTTCCTTTTTTTGTGTCTTGATGCACTGAAATTAGAGGTGAAAATACCTGCTTCTAGCTTTCCTGTCCTAGGTTGAATAGTATAATTTTGATCTTTCCAGCATAGAATGGGCTGTTCTGAAATTTTTTGACCATGAATGCAGCTCTTATTGAAACATACCTCTTCAATATTTGAGTCCCATGAATGTCTTTTTTATAAAAACGTTCTCTTGTTTCACAATTCTAATATTCTTCACAAAAGAAACATTGATTTTCCAGTTTGCTTTCCTTAGAAGATATAATTCGGCCCTTACAAAGAAAAGATCGGGGGAAGAGGGGAGAGAGGAAACCCACAAAACCCAGCCCCTGAATATTTACACATTTAGTTTGTTTGTTTTTTTTTAATCCACACAGGCTGACTGCACAAGTGGCACTCCCTTCCAAGCCTATATGAACAGCTCCTTGGCTAATGATCATCAACCTGGGGAAGGAAATCAGGCAACATACTGTGAAATGCTGACCCTGCTGCTTGTCCCCATGCCATATGGCAGCAGAAGCTGGCATTGTTCTTTGGCACTTGGAACAGAAAGCTCTTTTGCCCCAGCCCACTGCTTTTTACAGAAACAGTGCCTCAGCCCTGACCATTAACGATGTGCATGTGTCAGATGACAATGCTCCAACCTGGGCACAGCACAAACGCTATGAGAACAAACACACTACAGCATTTAAGTAAAAATAATGATTGTTCGATGTGCTTTAATTTACCGGAAATGACCACAAAGTATTCCACTCTGTTTTTTATAGGAGAAATTTGGCTGCAAAGAATCACAGCTCTGTCTAGTCTGGGCCACTGACTTTGTCAGGGTGAATCCACCTCATATAGAAGTGTTATAAGCTTCTCAATGCTCTTCGGTTCTAGTGTTAAATTCTTTGATAATTGTATCTTGAACTTGGCAGCCTGATTTGCCAATAACCTTTTGAGTCAGATTTTTTTTTCCTGTAATACAGTTTAAATGCCCTTTACCTTAAATATAAGTTTGTGTCTGTCTCCCCTATCTGTTTTTCCTGCTGAGCCCTCAGGTTTATAGGCTGAGTCATTCCTATTTGAGGTTTCTTCAAACTCTGGGCTTTGTTTGTTCTGCTAACTTAAGCAATATGTTTCTCTTTCATTAATGTACAAGAACTTAAAATGTAAGAAACTCTTGTTATCCTCACCATTTGTTTTCCCACTTCATCATATATATAACTTGCCACGTAATTCAATTCTTCTCCAGTGTCCTCAGTTGGTTTTACATGGAAAAACTGTATAGGGGATGTGAATGATCCAAAACTTCAAAAGCAAGTTCTTGGATATTAATAACTCTGATTTTTATTTTTTTTTTAATCTCCAGGATGATAGACTGCCAATTTCCACATCTTTGAAATCCTTCCTGCCAGTCGGTTGCCACCCACTTTAGCTTGGCATTAGTCATGCTAATTTGATGACTTCCAGTTTAAATATTTTCTTGTTTGTTTGCATAGTAGGTCTTTTCCTTCTCTTTTCCTCCTTTTTTTTTTGTTTTTGACCACCCTTTTGATGAGCTGATGGATTAATTGAACTGGAATTTTTCCCCTGGATTTCTGCAAATACTCGTTTTTGGAAGTGTGATCCGATACGTGCATAACACAGACTTGGGAACATTTGAGTCCATTCAGAGTTTGAGTAACAGAGCATGTCTTGTACCTTTATGCCCCCTTTTTTTCTGCCTTCTGTGAGATCTGAGTTGGTCTACAAGCCTAATCTGAACAAAGGGACAAAAAGTTATTTTGGTCCTTAACCCAGCTTGAGTAAAGGATTTCTGTCCTTCACTAATGATCTTTAACAAAAATAGACCTGCAATCCCTGTCTTGTAATCTCCTGGTGTGCAACAGGTCAGAGCACCCACTTCCATGTTATAATTAAATGAGTGTGTCAACAAAATACGGCTTTGTTACAAAGGGAAGAAAAATAATTTAAATAATCAAAGCTTTCTGCTTAAAAGCAAGTAGACAACCAATGAAAACAATTCTCCCTTATTCTAGATGCAAGAGCACCTACAAATCTCAGAATACTAAGATCCATTTTCCCATTCTCATCTTCCTTTCACAAATCCATGCACAGTATGTGCCTCATCTTTCTCTGTGGAGGTTTGGGACCAGTCACTGAAAACATGTTGCTGCCTCACTGATTGATTGCTGTCTTCTCTGGAAAAACATTAGTAATGAATTATACCCAGGCAGTGTGCTACAATCATGCAGGCTTCTAAGTATGAAATCATGGAGAGTGCAGGGTTCAGTAACAAATGCATTCCTCACTGAGTCATACCAGCAAGCTGCCAGGAGGAGACGAGAAAGGGTTCAGACCCCATTTAGCCACAGTTCTGGTACTGACCAGTTACAAACAGCAGGGGACTCCTAATGGAGTAATCTTTAGAAAATTACTCTTAGATAAATATAATTAACTCTTTTATATTATTAATGTATATTCAATTAATATTTTAATTTTGTTAATTATAGTAAAATTAGTACTATAACTACTAATGCAATATGAATGATCCAATAAATTACTAGTAAAACGGCGTAGCAGATTGTGGTTGCTATAGCACTGCTGTAGTGGGAAAGAAACTTTTCAGCAACCACCTAGTACTTAAAAGAGGCCTATGAGTAAAACAAAGAGGGGCATTTGACAAGGTCATGTAGTGATAGGACAAGGGACAATGGCTTTAAACTGAAACAGGGTAGGTTTAGATTGGATACTAGAAAGAAATTAGTTATTTACTGTGAGGGTGGTGAGACATTGAAGCAGGTTTCCCAGAAAAGCGTTGAACGTCCCATACCTGGAAGTGCTCAAAGCCATGTTGGATGGGGCCCTTAGCAACCTGGTCTAGTGGAAGGTTCCCTGCCCATGGCAGAGGGGTTGGAACTAGATGATCTTTAAGGTCACTTCCAACCCAAACCATTCTATTATTCTATTATTCTATTATTCTATTATTCTATTATTCTATTATTCTATTCTATTCTATTCTATTCTATTCTATTCTATGGTTGATTCTGCTCATGAGGGTGAACAGACTGTCTCCTACTTCAGGGACAAAAAGAAGTATTTAAGAGTGAAAGATTAAGCCAGTCTTTATCCTTTTGGAGGTTTCAAAGGACACATTGGCTATAACAGCTGAGATAACAATACAAAAAGGAGGCACGGGCAAAGGCAGAAACTGACTGTCATCACAAAGTAAACAGCAAATCCAGTGAATAATGGAATTAGGGAACTTTCTCATGTTACCTTAGTATAAGCAGATTAAGCATACTTTTGCTTTTATTTTTTCTGCCTACATCTTTCATAAACATTTGTGGCTCTGTTGTCTGTTTTGAATATTATGAATAAATACATTTTTCTGAATTTGCTTAGCCTGAACTGAGGGAAGTGCAGACACCCCTCTCCCTGGCCTGTGGCAGGGCCAGCCCCAGCCCTTGGCAGATGATCTGTCTCTCCTGCACCTTGTGCAGTGTACATTACAAGAGCAATGTTGGTGCAGTGCCATGCTCCCCATGGCATGCCATTTGCATCCCTGGAGCTCTAGCCTTTGTGGACCTCTGAAACCTTGTGCTACCACTAATGGCACCTGGACACTCTGGATGAGTTCCTGAGCACCATGGGTGTTCCAAACCAGAAAGATACTGTGGGTGAATGCTGGTGCAGTGTTGTTCCCCTCATGGCATGCTCTTTCTAGACCCAGTGTCCCTAGAGCTGTAAGCTTTCTGGCTCTCTGAACTCTAACCTAGAAGCCGGGGGCTGTGGCTGAGGTTGCCAGCTCCCATGGGTGACCCATTTTGCAAAGTTTATACTCTATGACTGGTAAGGCATGCCAAGTTGAGCAATGCACTATGCCAGTATTGATTTCTGCACACCTTTCTAATCCGGGCCTCCCATCTTTCTGGGTACGTCAGCCTCAAACCCAAAATTCCATTAAGGGTTATGGTTGGGATTGCCAGAGGCCTAAAATGTAAAACTCCACAGACAGTGAGGTTTTTACTGTCTCATTCTAAATTAAGTGTCTTTATGTGGAGATGTCTGTTTCTTTAGCTGCTTGATGGAAAATTTTTTTCAGACACTTTTTGTTTAGCTTCCCATTGAAAACCTCTTGCTTGTAGACTGTCATATAACAAATTTTAGGGATAAATGGAGGTAATAACTTCAAGGCATTGCTTTATATCTCTTGGTCTTTACTGTATCCTCTGCTCTGCTATATTTTATGCTAAAATGCTATTGCAAATACTCTGTGCATCCAGAAGCAGTAATTAACTAACATGTGGAAAGGTTATTTTAGGTAAGGGGGAATGCATGTTTCATATCTTTGTATATTTACCAAATTACTAATGCAGCAGTTTCTGGTAGACATGGACTGAGTTTTGTGACTCAGCCATGGCTGATTATTGTTTCATATGGAAACTGGGCAAAACTCTGTTTTTCATGTCATGCTTCACACCTAGATTAACCACAATGGTTTTATCCGAGTTTAATTTAGTTTCTGGTTTGTTCACTTCTAAAAAACTATAAAACCAAAACACTATTAGGGGCACAGCCCCTGTAGAAAGGAAAACACAATAAGGTCTTGCACTAACATCTGTAAAATACTCGTGCTGAGCTCAGTCTTGCTTTAAAAAAGTTCCTTAAAATTTTCAAGTCCATATTTCTTAAAAAATAAATAAGTATAAATCTTCTATTAATTTGCTTGCTGCTCCTTTGCAAGTAAATATATATATGTGTTTATATTTATACATACACATATATGAGCACACACACATATATTCTCTCTATCTCTGTGTGTATATATATATATATGTAATATATATATATATGTAATGTGTTTGTATTACTACTTGAGTAGATTGGCAAAACTCTGATTGAACCTTGAAGATGGCTTTAGAAGTTCGTGCTAGCTATTGATGATCTGGCTTACATAGAATAAATGGCCAGTAGAGGTACCTACAGAACAGATTTAGGGATTGGAAAACAGTTTGTGTGATTAATATCTGTAAGGTGCCGTTGACACTTTTACTGAGTTCATATGTTGAACAACTGAGCAGTTATCTGCTTACCCTTTCCAACCATGGCTTGGGCTAATTAGGGCCCAGTCATACATACACACAGAAAAAAACAGTGCTGAGAAATATAAGTTCTCTGATGGCTTTCTCTGAAATACACATTGTTTTGTTATGATTCTGGGATGATGCTGATTCTTCATGAAAATTAGATCTCTTGGCTCTAATGGAATTTCTTCTCAGAGGAGGTCTTCAGTAGATTTATACCACAGTGTGCAGTCTTACCCAGTATATAATAAAGTAAATAAAAATGATATAAAAAAATAGGTACTTAATGGTCTGTTCTGATGATGATACACGTGTATAGTCCACTAAGACTGGAAACTACTAGAAAGTAAAATGGAGCTGAGGGGAAGCAATCATATATCGTATAGTAAAGTATGATCTTTTCTATGTTGGCTAAAAAGTTCTCTGAAATGGGAAGCTTTCACTATTTCCATAAAGCAGTGAACAGGAGCACCAACCACAAAGTAGGATCTTGTTGCTGTAGATGCTATACAAGAGAATAAAAAGCTCATGACTGAGTTCTGAAAAAATCAGAGGTAACAGTAAAATGAAAATTTTATTTTGCATTTAAGTAAAAGTCTTAGTAGGAGAAGCTGAGATTTCAGCTTAAAATTTAACAGCTTTTGCATTATTTCTTTTTCTCACATACAACTGCTTCTACACATCTCTTTACTGCCCCATTCTCCTGTTACGTTTGCCAAGACAGGGTCTACGTTTAGAAGATATGAACTTGCATCTCTTAATAGTATTCTTTTTGTCTCATCTTGCTGATGCAGTGTCCTTTAAGGGGCAATAAAACCAGTCATTTTTGCACTACTCATTGATTTCATATGTATGCTTAAAGACAGAGGTTGGAAAGGTGAGAAAAGAAGAAAACTTCTTCCATCAGTGCACAAGGAGTGTAAAATTATATCAGTTCCTTAATGCACGCAAAGGAGAAGAAAATCACTAGGCTGCTAGGAAAAAAAAAAAAAAGAAAGTGATTTTTAAGTAAGCACTGGGAAATAATTTGCAAAAGGATAAATGATCAATATGTGCTTATGTGTGTGCATGTCAAGGTTCTGTTGGGATGGGTAGCTAACTTTTAATTTTGAAACTTGAGTTTGTTCTGAAATTTTCAGAAGACTTGTTTTTTGTTATAATGGAGACTGCTTAATTTATTGTGTTAGATTGATACTGCAGAGTAAGGGGCAAGTATAAGGAACATTGAATGAAGGCTGCCTAGATTTTCCTTATTTTTGCTACTTGACTTTGCAAGCTTATTCAGATTATTTTAATCTAGCTTTTGCTTAGTTATGTCAATGTTTGAATATATTTACAGTCATAAGAAAAAGATTGTGCTACAGTGTACAGCACATCTCTGTTTTCCATTTCAGTAAGCTACGCAAAAGTTCCTGTCTCTTCTAGCTTATATCAGTGAAGTCAGTGATATTTTAGGAAACTTGGAGATCAGATGAAGAATTAGCTCTTGCCAAAACACCTGGCTTTGATGGAGTCCCAGCAGCCTTATGTAAAGATTTTTCACAGTTGATTTTAGATCTGATAGGGAATACGTTCAGTAACGCTAGAGAAAGTGGCTGTTTGCCATGCAAGAATTTAGCATTTAAACTAAATCTAATAAAAGCCCAGAATGTGGTGCTTATTTCCTGATTTCACTAAGTAATGTAGATGTAAAGATTTTTATCAAGGACACTGGCCACTAGTGTTCAAGACACTATCAAAAAATCAATTCACTGAGACAAGTTTGGTTATGTTCACCCCAGACATGTTCTGCAATATCAGACAGTTAATTAATATACCCCAGGTCTCCTGTAGATTTAATCTCCTCTCCGTCTGTGCCTCATCTCCACTGATGCTGAAGAAATATTTGACAGTGAATTTCTGTTTATAACTTTATACTCCTTTTCTATTCCAGAGCCATGTTTTATTACCTGCAGGATTTGTAATCTGAGTCTATAAGCAAGAACCAAGTGATTGTATCCAAGACCAGTTTGGCTTTTGATAACCCCATTGCATAATCTTTTCCCTGGCCTTCTTTTGTAAAATTTGCGTCAACAATTAAAACAACTAACATTGGGCTGAAGGGTACATCTTCTTCATTTATTTTTTTTTTTTTTAACATTAAAAGAATTTTATTTTCTCTTGCTTACTGTAACATCTAAAATGGAGAAGGATATACTTCTAAAAAAATTTAATTGCCTATTAGTCAGTAGAGCCATGGAGCAGCTGACATATCCCACAGATCATTTTTCTGTATGTTTAAAAATGTCATAAAGTCATTTATGCACAGCTCTCAAGAGTATCTGGTTCTAAATGAAGTTTTAATTAGTCATATGCCTTGCTGTATTCTGTATTAACTCAGGCAAGGCACCTGGGTACAATTATGGAAATATAATTATGACTTCTACCCAATGTGCAAAACCATTACAAAAAACCAATCTCAGCAATATTTTAGAAAAGGGTCGATGAGAGTTTTGGAAGTAAGATAAAGTCTTGTATATATATCATCTGACATTTAACAACAGAAGTAGCACTATATAATATGTTTAGTTCAGGTTACCTCATCAAGAAGGGATGTATTCGTGTCAAGCATTTAGAAAATGAAAATGATTAATTCATACCCTGACCTGCTTTCCTTAAGCAGGAGAGAGAGAAAAAAGCAATAATAAAAATATACTAAGAAATAACTGATAAACACGGGTGAACAAGCGTTATTTTTACACCTGTTATCAGAATACAGAAATAAGAGTATGTTCAATGAAATTGCAAGACAGTACATACCAAATGGACACAAAACTTTCCTCTTGCTGTACCATCATTCTAAAATATGAGAAATATCTGGAAAGCCTGCAACAACTTTGGAAGTAGGTCTTGTAAATCCTCTCAGATAGAGTAGAAAGCTGAAAATCTGAAATATCTGAAATTCTTCAGGGAATAATTTTAATAAAGGTTTGAAGGAATAATATTTCTATATGCTTCAAATCAAGATCCAATTTTCAAAGGGTGGTAGGTAGAAATAAAAGTAATGAGTAAGTCATGACATGAGTGGTTCCCAGAAAGTTTCTTCTGTCTTTTTTGACTGTTATGACCATACCATTGACACAATCTGCAGGGTGATTTCCTTGTAATCTTTCTAAGCCCCTCCTGTCTTGAGAAATCTAATGGAAACTCAGTGAGTCAAGGAATTTGGTAAAATCATAGTCACACAACTGACTACAATGTTAGAGAATTTACTAAGATTCTACAAGAATTGACTATCAAGAATTTAAATACTACACTTACTGTAGAAGAAATTGCTATACATAATATCTGAAACTGTATAAAAGGAATCCTGTAGGTATTAGTGTTATTAAAAATCTATTTATTCTATATAATCTTTGTACAATTTCTTCTTTTCAAACCTAACAGAAGTACTCTGTGATTGATTCCTTCCACATTGTCACCAGATGTTGATGACAGTTCAGCATTATCTAGCTCTGTAATATTTTTTTCAGAGGATACCCTCCTACCTCTTGTACACTGTTTATTTATTTGTGTTCTTATATACCTAAAAAGGAGAGATTGCAAACTGATTAAGCCAGTTTGCACACCATAATTAGAGAACAGGGTTCACTGCTGTTGGATCTGTTGTCACTGTAAAACAGAAGTACAGAATGCAGCTGCCTATTAATTGGAAATCCTTGCAGGAAGTCCTCTACACCTGTTCGCTGTAGCATTTACTAGTTTCCAAGTTGTTTATAACAGTATTATAAGAAATTTTATTTGATGCTGTAAACCCCTCAGAAACGAACAATTCTGATTGTTCTGGGGTTTGCTTTTTCTACCTGTCTGATTTCAGTATAGTTGCGACTCATTTTGCATGAGAAGTGACTGTTGGTGCATCAGAGTTTCTGACGAGGATTCTTTGATCTCAGACTTTTATCCCATCTTTTAATCCCATTGTGTCTTAGTTTGTTTACTTTGTTGGCTTGACAGCAGAATTTGCATGCCTCTCCATAATTTCCTGAGTCAGTGAGATTTCATGCTATTGCTTCTGTTTGAACAAGCAGCACCCAGACATGACATTCAAGCCCAAACTGTTGTCCTAGCCAAAGCCATTCTTTTGTAAGATACTAAACTGGCAGCTCTAGTGATCCACAGTTAGTGCATGACCTCGTTGGCCTTTGTAGAATGGCAGGCTGGAGTAGTTTACTAAGAGCATAAGTAACTGATTATTTGATAATTCATTTTGAAGATTGTGAAAAAAGGAAAAGATTCATCACGTAATTGCAGGAGTTAATTGATGTGAGGAATGTAGAAGGTTCAGCTTGATTCTAGTCAATAGATACTCTTCCAGGGAGACATAATGGTTGCAGACATTAAGAAAAATGGTTAAAAATGAAGAAAATATTTATTGGAATTCTATTAATCCTTTGTCTGAAACATTCTACCCCAATAAATATTGTGGATAAACACTATAAAGAAACTTTGAGACTATAAAGAGACTTTGTACCCTATAGGTACAAGAAAGTTTTGGCTGAAATATAAAAATATTTCCAATACAAGAAATTCACAGGTACCTGTTATTGTTTAGAAAATTGCACAAGTGACAGAGTATGTTGGGCAATGAGGAGTCAGCTGGAAAGGAGGCTTAGCAAAGAGTGAAGTCAAATTTCCTGCATCTGTGTTTTCCATGGAAGGTGCTATTCAGAGAACATTTCCTATGGGAAACCAGACTTTGGCCTTAAGAGAGACTGCAGTCTCTCAGGAGGAAGTTATGAAGCAACTTGAGAAAGACAAATGCAGTGAATTATCAGGAGCAGATGGTATTAATCTGAGGAGCCTGAAAGAAATAAACTGTGAAATTGTAGAGATACTGATGAAGTCTTTCCACGTACGGTGAATGTTACTGGGGGCATCAAAGGCATTAGATTCAATTAATTTGGTGGGTTTTTTGCCTCAGCAGAGGTAGGGTTTGCCCCAGAATCTACTGCCTGGATCAGCTTCCTTGTGGTTTCTGGACTGGGAGGATCACTAGGGTCCAGGATGTGAGGAAGGCTAATTCAGTTAGCTTAGACTAGCATGACTTCTTCAGAGGAAAACCTTCAGAGCTTAAACTTACAGGCAGGCAAAGGAAATGGGGAAAAACTGATTCCCAAATTAAGTCATGGGAAAAGATTTCCAGTGAACGGCTGTTTGCTAGTGTCAAGATGTCGGTAGTGAATAGGGAGTTGAATAAATCTGTAGAAGATATGCAACTGTGGGAACTAAAAGTTATACAGAAACGGGAAATACTGTAAGCAGATTTGCGTACGTATATGTGGGCTGAGAAACAAAATGTCAGATAAGGTAAAACCAAACAAGTAATGGTTAAGGAGTAGATCCAATATAAATAACATATCTCCTTATAGAGCAATAAGTGGTGAATTCATAAGAGGGTCTATGCAGGAAAAAGGCACGATGTCAGAGAAGGCTAAAAAGCTATCTGTGGATAAGAAACATGCAGTAACTTCTTGTGTGGAACACATTAGGTGAAGAACACAGCACTATGCAGCAAATGAGGGTGAGAAATGGAAAGGCAAAGGTTTTATTCTGACAGCAATTCATATAGAGATTTTCTTGAAGCAGGAAAGCCATAAGAAAGTCTCAGAAAATATTTTCACTGAATCATAATAGTGGCAAAATAGTGACAAAGATTGTAGTTATAAATTATATCAATGTGGATATTTTCTTTAAATATTCAGCCGTGACACTAAAAGGAATGCTTCACCCAGAGGGTGGCTGGTGCTGGAAGAGGCTCCCCAGGGAAGTGGTCACAGCACCAAGTCTGACAGAGTTCAAGAATCATTTGGATAATACTCTCAGGCACATGGTGTGACTCTTGGGGATGGTCATGTGCAGGGTTACAAGCTGGACTCGATGATCCTTGTGGGTCCCTTCCAACTTGGCATATTCTGTGATAACAGTCCTTTTGCTGTATGTGACTTTTTAATGATTTTGGGGGGTTTCTTTTCTACTTTTAAGAGGAGCAATTAAGAAGAAAAAGGGATGTAGCTACTGAGACAAAGATGAAGTGAATCTGGGGTGGGAAAAAATTAAAAAAAGCAGGATCCATGGGGTCTACATTCTTCTGAAGTGGATTCCTAATTGACATGTCATAGACAAGAGGTTCTTCAGTAGCAGATGGAGAAGGTACTAGGACAGTGGCTTTCATGGAGCTCAGAAGAGAGTCTGGAGACAAGCTCAGACAGCTCTCAAACAAGAAAATGTGAAAGTCAGACAACCACCTAAAGAGGGTTACAGTGGCAAAACATCATCAGGGGAAGACAGTGATGAAGAACAAAGTTAATGGATAGTTTTGGCATGTAGAAGAATGACAGGGACAAACAGAAAGAAGATAGGCGATAAAGGAAAAAGGGAATCCAACCACATCAACGAAAGAAGATAGAACAGTCTGTGTAGTCTGAGACTGTAGTGTAAAGAATGCCACAGAATACTATTCATATAATTGTAACACCAATAGAGGTGATAAAACAAAATGATCTGAAGACAGACCAAAAAACTGAAGAAGAACATGAAATTTCCTCAAACATAAAAATTAGAAGTTTTTATGGACCAACTGGCAACTTGTTACTGTGACATGTTAGGCATGCACTAAATAGATGAAGAGAAAAAAGGATGTGTTGTGGATGCACATGAGGCTGGAACAGATTCTGAAAGAAAATCTATGGTTCAGTCTTCAAATAAGGGCAGATGGTTCTCCCAAATTCACATTGAAACAGATAAAAAATAATTACCTGTGTTGGCAAAGTTACTCAAAGCAATATTCCATGGATCTTATGAAGAGTCCTCATTTGATAGGAAAGCAGAGCCAAAGTTTGACAAAATTATGAAGACAGTATCTGGGTTTGAGTGTTTAGAGAAACCTTTGTGATATTGAGTGTAGAGAAGAATTCACATAGGGAAAATATTTTACATTTCTGTGGACTCCCCTTAAACAATCAGTTTCAGGCTTTTGGAATGCAGACTAGCACAAGTGATAGGGAGGTCTCTAACTCTGGAAACACAAATGTAAACTCAGCAGACACTTTTATAATCTTCATGCTTGGATTTAATATACACAAATATGAAAATCCAGAAAATGGGGGGAAAATATAAAGAAGTCCTAGCTTCATAGGTGTGAGCAAATTTCAGAGGGACAAGAGCCACATCATCGAGGTCAGTTGTTGAAGAGTATTTACTGTTTAAAAAGACAGATGTGAAGTTGGAAAGGTAGATTGTAATTGCAAACACGTTAGATAATGACAATATAACAAATGACAGCATGGACAAAGATTGAATCTAAATTATGCCGGTCAAAAGGGATAATTTTTTGGGTGCTACTAAGACTCTAGTGGGCATCCTGTAAGTGGTTCCACAGCCTTCACTGTTTTTGATCAAAGCTGACAAAAATGGCACAACTCCTTCCTATTTCCCTTGTTTTGCCATCCCATTCCCATTTTCTCCTAGAACATTTTCCTACTAGCTTTAAGGAGGAGTTTCTTGTTAGTTACTCCTTTGAGACCATTGGGTATCCTGCTGGCCATAGCGCTATGTCTCTGATAGACATCTCTTGGCTGTGTGCTTACAAGGTCTGTTTCTTATGGTGCTCAGTTTGTGAGCTTTTCAAAGCAGGCCTTATTTGTTTGCCACCTGGCACAGCAGAATGCTGCTCTGTAACGTTTAGGTATAAGGATCTCTGTGTTGTTCAGAAATGCTCGTAACTTGTATAAGCTCATACAGCAAATCATAAATTGGGAGTTTCTGGACCCCATTCCTGTGTGCAGTCCAACAGCATACCACAAAACTGAGAGGAAAAAATAAAGTGATGATAGGTACTTCCTTGTGGCTTCAGAGATGACGTGCAACCAACAATGTGAACAGCTTAATTTTGTTAGTTCCTGAAACCTTTATCACAAAGCCAGAGATGGTGAAACATCTGAAATGCTGCATCCTGTTCCTTTTAATAAGACTTTCTAAATCATTTTGGGTCAAGTCCATGCTATAAAGAGGCTTTCCTTCTTGAAATTCTACAACTGTTGGTCTGACTGATTTATCTGCTTTGTTCTATTTCAGCACAATTGTAAAAAAAAAAAAATCCTATAAACCTGCCTTTGTGTGATGTCAGCATCTTCTGCAACAGATTAATAAAATGCATCTGATTGAATTTTTTTTTTCCACATTTTTGCTTGATCAGTGGATTTAAAGGATCCTTTGACCCAACAGCTCTGAGGTTAGGGAAAGGAGGAAATAGAGTCATACTTCTCTTGCTCCAATGGGACTGTAGAAATAGCTTGCTGAATCAGCTAGCAGGATGCTCAGTACTCTAACTAATCTGACTTGCTTACAGTCCCACTCTCAAGATGCACCATTTTCTCCAGATACATGCTGTATCTGCAGGAAGAAGAATGCCTAGTTATTGCTAGAAGAAATCAGGATATTTATTTCCCTGTACAAACCCAGCTGCTCTTCCCTTCTGTGCTTGCACTCTGCCTGGGGGGGAGCACCAGCTCAACAGGTCACGAATCGTCTATTACTCCCTTGTATTGCATTAAGGCTTGGTTAACTATAAACTATTTCAAGGTTAGTCAAGTAAATTTGTGAACAAGTTTTGTGGCAAGTGGCTGATATTGCTCAGGAATTGTAAAATTCTATTCTGATCAATAGTATCTGAAACCTGTAGATTTTTAGGTTGATCTCTGTGCCTTGTTTCCTTAATCTTGGCATTTTAATCAAGCTTAAATGCAGGAGTCTGTTAGGGATGTGAAATGCAGCTCATTCTGCAGTGAATGGGGATATTTCCAGAAGGGATATTTCTTTTGTGGAGGTTAAAACTGCCTCTTTTACACACAGCTCAGACAGAAATAATCAGTTTAATGTGAGTATGTACTGTCATGTGGTCAAGCTTTAGGTGAGAGCAGATTTATACAGAGAAATCAAAAGGAAATGGCAGGAGCTGTCTCTTGTTTGATTCTGTGACAGTAAGAGGCTACACGATGGAGACTTGCCAGCTCTAATCTCTGGTCTTTTCTCCATTCTCAGAAAGTGCTATATCATTTTACAGAATGTTGGTTTCCAAGGGACCCTTTTGCCTCTGTTAAATATTGATTAATTTTGCCTTTATTACAAGGAATATATGTAAACAAAGAATCCATATTCTAAGGAGTTTAAATACCTCGGAGAATTATATTTAGTATCAAGATACAGAAAGTTGAAACCCATACATTAGTTGGTAGAAAACAAAGGTATTTGGATGGTTAAGATAGATATCTTACATCTACAAATACTATAAAATATATATCTTTTATGTGAGGAAGAACAAGAAGGTGCACTTTTGATATAAGAAAAGAAACATAAAAAGGAAAAGAATAGAATAGAAAACTGGCTGCTGAGAAAGATTTTGTCAGGGCATTTGGCTGAGAAGGAAGCTCCTCAGAAAAAGATCCTCTGAACAAATAAAACCAGGGCAGACAAAGGGCTACAACAAGCTCAGAATTATGTGCTGAGATGGAGTGGCTATAATTGCATCTTGTTTGTTTTTCTTTCTCACAGCTCTTGGAGTGGGGAGCATGAGCCTATTCTGGTAGTGGCAAGGACCCAGCATTGTCATCTGCATGTCACTGGCAGCGCTACTTACACTGAAAAACAAAAGGGAGTGTAGGGATAGGAGACCCGTGGGAGGATGGCAACACTTCCTTCCCTGAGCTGGACAGAGCTCCGTGGCTCTGACTGCAAGCAATGCAGACAGAGGAAAACCAGCACTGAGAAAGCAGTGGGGAGTGAAGATATTCCGGGGGCCCCTGCACTAACTGCAGAGACATGCCCTAGGAGTCCTTAGGAAGCTCATTTGAAACTTCCTGACCAGCTTTCTTTAGCGTGTCTGTCGTACAGCGTTTGGGAAACCTCTGTCCTGCTTCTGCAGGAGCACCTGGGGGTGTCCTGGCAGTCTCAGCAAGCAGTGGTGGGAAAGGCAGGCTGTTCAGGAGCACTGCTTTCCTTGGAGCAAGGCTTGGTTTTCAAACCATGTGCATAGAGGGAGCTACGGTCTCTGCCAGCAGCCCTGCACAACACAGCTAGCAGCCACTCTCAGCAAGCTTCTCAGTCCTTGCCAGCATGTTTGTCACAGATCTGGCAGCTGGTGCTTGCACTCCCTGCCCTGCCTCCAGTCAGCGGGGTGTGCCAGGGGTGGGGAGCTGTGAGAGGGTGGCTGGGAGCAGAGCAGTGGACATGTCCCAAAATGGGCAGAAATGGGTGGGTGGTTGGGGGGGGGGGGGGGGGCGCTGAGTAGAGTTTGTGCAAAAAGAGTGACAAAAACAATAGGAAAAAATAGGGCAAGAATGGGAATGATAATATTGCAATAGGGTTTTGTGTTTGTTTAATTCTTTAATTGCTGGTGAGTTTTCCACAAACTTTTTGTGCTTGTGGGGAAAAGATTTGGAGATCTATAAGGCACAGCTCTGTACAGACGGGTTTGTGCACAGGGCTAATGTGGACAAGGGGTTGTCATCTGCTTCAATGTGTTGTGCACAGCAGGAATGGCAATAGGTCGTGTCTTCTGAAAATAATTTTGGAGAAGGAGATCTAATTTATGCACTTGGGTACCCTGATGCAATGCCACTCAGTGTGGTATCTGAGCACATTTCAGCTGTCTTCACTTCTGGGACTGAGACACTCACAAATAAAGTGAGACAAGTGGAAGTTGGAGAGTGCTAGGGAAGACTTTCCAAAATTAGATTCTTCCCCTGCCTCACAGCTCACTCCACCCCCATGCATTTTTGTAGGGTTTTCACTCTAAATTTAAACATGCACCAAAGAAAAGAAACAATGAGATCTCAGGGTCAAAGGGTGAACTCTTCTTGTTACCACATCTGTTCTTGCTTGCACTGGGACGTTACATGGGTGTAAGGAAGAAAAATCAAAAGAAGTACTTAAAAAATGATCATGAAATTCCGAAGAAAATAATTTCTTGTTCCTGCCAATTCTTCCCTCCCTCTGCCCCTGCTCTTTTGGAAATCCTTAGTCACATTTCTGACTGAAGTGTAAGAAGTGGATTGAGGAGACTGTGACTAAGTGCAAATTGGCAAAAGAGGCAAAAAGGGATTTTAGCAAAAGAGTACCCATTTCTAATAGAAAAAAATCAAGCTTCCCTCTTCAGAAGATTTCATAATGCATCAGACTGAGGGGATGGCATATGGTTTACATAATGAGTTGCAGCTTTATTAATATGAAAAGCAAAATAAATGAGCCAAACTCTTTTTTTGTGGCTCTAGGTGGAGTTAAATCTCATTGTAGGTTCTTTGATTTTCATGCTTAGCCTATGCCTTGCCATCCAAACCTCTGAAACCTCTGCCCAGGTGTTGGACTGTCATAACAGGGAAACCTTCGATACTAACGTCATCAGCTCATTCACTGACTACTGAATGCCAAGAGTTCCTTTTATCCCAAACCACTGAATTCTAGAGTGAAGGCAGAGCTGGTCTGCAAGACTAGTTGAAAAACCTGTGACTGGGTCTCTGTAAAGCTAAGGTTAATGTAGAAAGATACTCAGCACAGTAGCCAGTGATTAGACGGCAAAATAGAGAGTTATCTGCAATTTGATTGCCAAGAGAAAAACCAGCAAATGAGTCTCTGACATGACAGTCACTGTCAGGTGTTTTGACATCCAACACTTGCCTGTTATAGGGCTGGTTAAAAGGCTGGACACAGTCCTTGTTCATAGGATATCATAATCTCAAAATTTAGCATTTGACTTCACTGGGACTACACGGACTTGTTTAAAGGTCTGTTTCCACTACAAATTTGTGCTTTGGTTTTCAAGTGTACAATCCTTGCATGCAGACATATAAGAACCTTATCCCACGTACTTGGTGTTTTAATTCACACTGGTGGGCTTATCTTAGTCTCTGAGCTGTGCCAGAATGAGCAGATTTCTCTTTTGCCAAATCAACCACTCTCTGCATTAATCCTGAGATTGTTATTATCATTTTTTATAGCTAAAAATTTTATTTAAGAAAGACTTAGGATAAGTCCCTTGTACCTCATTTGTTATCTATTTGATAGTGTTAAACTCTGAGCTGGTCTGTCTGATCAGACACCAGTGACTGATCTAGTTCATGCTGCCTGGGTACCTGATGTTCAAATGGAAACCAGTGACAAGAGGCATCCCTCAGTAGTTCATATTGGGACTGATGCTGTTTAACATTTTTGTTGGTGACATGGACAGTGGGACTGAGTACAGCCTCAGCAAGTTTGCCAACACCAAGCTGTATGGTGTGGTGTGGTTGGCATGCTGGAGGGAAGGGATGGCATCCTGAGGGACCTGACAGGCTCTAGAGGTGGACCTGTGCAAACCAGGCCAAGTGCAAGGTCCTGCATGTGGGTCAGGGTAATCCCAAGCACAAATACAGGCTGGGTGGAGAAGGGATTGTGAACAGCCTTGGGAAGAAAGACTTGCGAGAGTTAGTGGATGTGACCCAACTATGTCAGCTCCCAGCCCAGGAAGCCAACTGTACCATGGACTTCACCATAAGAATTGCCAGCAGTCAATGGGAAGTGATTCTACCCCTCTACTCTCTTCTTGTGAGACCCCACCTGGAGTACTGAGTCCATCTCTAGGGCTCCCAACATACAAAGGACATGGACCTGTCAGAGCGAGTCCAGAGGAGGACCACAAAAATGATCAAGTGGCTGGAGCACCTCTTCTATGAAGACAGGCTGAGTCAGTTGGGGTTGTTCACCCTGGAGAAGAGAAGGCTTTGGAGAGACCTTAGAGCAGCCTTCCAGTACCTAAAAGGGGCTTACAAGAAAGCCGTAAAGGGACAGAAACACAGAATATGCCAAATTGGAAGAGACCCACAAGGATGATCAAGTCCAACTCTGACCATCGCCAAGAGTCACACAGGTGCCTAAGAGCATTGTTCAAATGCTTCTTGAACTCTGCCAGGCTTGGTGCTGTGACCACTGCCCTCAGGAGACTGTTCCAGTGCCTGACCACCCTCTGGGTGAAGAACCTTTTTCTAATACCCAACCTAAACCTCCCCTGACACAACTTCAGGCCTTGGGTTCTGTCACTGGTCATGACAGAGATCAGTGTTTGCCCCTCCTCTTCCCTTCACAAGGAATTTGTAACGGCGATGAGGTCTCCTCTCAGTCTTCTCTTTTCCAGGCTGAACACACCAAGTGCACTCAGCCACTCCTCACATGGTTTCCCCTCAAGGCCCTTCACCATCTTCGTTGCCCTCCTTTGGACACTCTCTAAGAGCTTAATACCTGTCTTATATTGTGGTGACCAAAACTGCATGCAGTATTCAAGGTGAGGCCTCCCCAGTGCAGAGCAGAGCAGGACAATCCCCTCCCTCGACTGGCTGGCGATGCTTTGCCTGATGCCCCCCAGGACAGGGTTGGCCCTCCTGGCTGCCAGGACACGGCTGCCTCATGTTCAACTTGGCATCCACCGGGATCCCCAGGTCTCTTTCCATGGCACTGCGTCCCAGCATCTCATTCCCCAGTCTGCCTGTACATCCAGGGTTGCCCCATCCCAGGTGCAGAATCCGGCACTTTCCCTTGTTGAACTTCCTATGGTTGGTGATTGACCAGCTCTCTGATTTGTTGAGGTCTCTCTGCAGGGCCTCCCTGCCTTCGAGGGAGTCAACAGCTCCTCTGAGCTTTCTGTCGTCTGTAAACTTCCTCAGTATCCCTTCCAGTTCTGCATCCAAGTCATTTATGAAAACATTGAAGAGCACAGGACCTAAGATGGAACCCTGTGGCACTCCACTAGTGACAGGTCACCAGTCTGATGTTAATTCCTTCAACTGACAAGGGCATGTGGTGATAAGACAAGCTGAAAGAGGGTAGATTTAGGTTAGCTATTAGGAAGAAGATCTTTACTATCAGGGTGGTGCGTGCTGGAATAGGTTGCCCAGAGCAGTTGTGGATACCCTGTACCTGGAAATATTCAAGGCCAGGTTAGATGGGACTTTGAGCAACCAACTAGTAAAAGGTCTGCCCCATGGCAGGGAGATTGGAACTAGATGACTTTTAAGGTCCCTCATGACCCACATCATCTATGATTCTATCATTATTTGTTTCTGTCTTGAACCTATAGCACTTGTGCTGAGCCATTGCTCTCAGCTGGTGCTTTAGCTTGAGGCTTAATGACTTTCAGAATAAAAAGCTCTTGCTTGTCCTAGAGGCCATCTGTTTTCTTCAAGGTTTTGACCCAGTCCAGTGCAAGACATTACACATCTCCCCAGTATTACATAAAATAGAGGTGACTTAGTCCTTTGGTTGCCTCTTCACAGTAGCTCTTCAGAGCAGCACACAAGATATGTGTCTTTTATATAAGAAAGAGCTCCTTTCTGCTTTTCTCCACTTCTTTAAGAGGAGTAGAGACCTTGGGTCTTAGGAAAACACTGCATTAGGCTGGAAACCTAAGGGGGTTTAGATTGATGTCAACTACCATTTGCTACCAATAATTCTGTACTATTACTAACATTTATTTTGCTGCAATGTTTCTGACCCTCATTTACAAACACTTTTTATCCATTTTGCAAGCTGCATAATGCACAGGTTCTAAAAACGTAATTTCTGGCCAAGGTGGGAATAAAATCTAGATATTAGCATGGTCACATCCACTGTTCCCTCAGTTTATTACTGGATTCCCCAGGCAAACCTCTCACTGTCCTTTCTGAATGCCAGCTGTGCTAGCTTTTGTAGTTGTAGGACTTGGTTTTTCAGTATGCAAATATTATGCTAAAATCAGACAGCCAGCAAAGTCAGAAATAACAATGGACTGATTTCCTCGGTTCTGACTCACAAAAATCTGTGTAGTCTATTCACAAAATGTGTGCCATGTTTCCCTTTAGTATGGTCCAAACATTTACTCCATTAGCTCCTTAGGAAGATATCAGTAGTACACTACTATGGGCAGTAGTTTAATTCAAATAACACCAATTATGTGGGGAGAAATGAAAACATCAACAGTTGCATATATTGGCACATAAGTGAAAACTGCCCTTGCTAATGATATCAGCACCTCTCCCTCTGCTGTCGCCCCTGAGAAAGCTGTAGACTGTGGTGAGGTGACTTAGCAAGGAGGTCACCGTTCAACTTTCTCTCATCCAAATTATGTCAGCTGTTCCTCACAAGTCTTGCCCTCAAGACCTTTTACCATCCTGACCACTGTCCCCTGGACACAGTCTAGTAGTTTGATGCCCTTCTTTTACTGTGGCACCCAAAATTGCACACAGTACTCAAGGTGAGGCCACAGCAGTGAGGAGTAGAACAGAACAATCACCTCCCTCGACTAGCTGTCAATGCTGTGCATGGTGCACCCCAGGATATGGTTGGCCCTTTTGGCCGCCAAGTTTAGTTTGCCAGTTTTCAAACTGGTGTTTGCAGCTGTGCTACCGTGGACTAGGCAGTTTTCAAACTACAACTGATTTCTTGTCTAAGTGCCCTGGAGCAAAAGCAAGGTAGGAAACAAAAGTGCTTCAAAAGTGCTGAAGAGTTGTTTCTGAACCCTCAAAAGCCCAGACTTTGCACATGGGTGTAATTTTCCTGCTGCAATGTATTTTTAATAATCATGAACCAATAGACATAACTAGGAACCAGTCAAACACACATATATGTGCAAATACACACAGCTACAGACACAAATCTCATCTCTAATGGTGCATTATCACAAGGAAGAGAGGAAGTGGTTATGGGGAAGCCCACCTGTCTGTAATGCTGAAGGTGAGACAGCAGGTTGTATCTGCTGACATCAAGCTTCTCTCTGCAAGTCTTCTGTGCTCAACACAGCAACACCCATCTCAGCTGCCAACTTGTGTGTTTGGCTTCTCAAACACACAGGACCTGAACACTCAGCTTTGTGTGTGCTGAGGTGAGGAACTTAATATTTTCAGTCCTCTTCTTTCCACCTCTTGGGATGGCCACATCACAGGTGACAGGGAGGAACGTGGAGCATTTTCATTTGGGCCATCTTCTCAGTGCCTATAATACTGTTTTCTTTTCATTTATGATTTTGTTTTCTCCATCTTGAGAAACTGTCTATCTCCAGGTCACTGTTCTGGTTTAATCGTCCCTTGCCTGGACTGCCAAGTTTAGCCCCATTTCAAAATAGATCACCATAAATCTTGTGTGGTAAACATATTGGCAAAAGTAGAAAATACACAGAGTATCTGAAGCATCAGATACCTTTTTTTTCTTTGGGATAAGAATAGGGAATTTTTTGTTCCCAATGAATATCCTTCTCCTTTCTTGGTCTGTTCATCTCTGTGTCTGTTGTGCTATGACAATCTCTTGTGTGAAGAAATCTTGAAGTGTGAAGAGATAATAAATATATTCCATGGTTCATTGCTGCTCTTTAATTGATTTCTATAACTTAGACTAAGTGGTGTGCTTGTCCTTTCCCTGTAACTCATCCTTTTCAAGTCCCTGGTATCCATGTTTATCCAGGTTGCATAAGGGCTGAAGTACAAGAAAAAATATATGATTGTCAGTGTCTTAATTAATGTAGGTTAAAACAATGAGAGATGGCATGGAGAGGTGGAATTTGGTAATAGATTGATATTTGCAATCTTTTTTCCTTAGAATGTTTCCTTAATGTAAAACAGAGATAGTAAATTTGAGATTTTGTGTAGTAACTTTATTGATCTTTATCTATAAGATCAGCTTGTTTAATTTCTCAATTCAAAAAACTAATCTTGGGGTTAGATTTAAAATTGGGAAGACCAAGGTGTGAAACTTCAAAGTGCTTTCCTATAAAAGTGGCTAAAAATTAATTCTGCTACTGGTATGTACAGTCAGTTGTTTACCATGCTGTTCAGTACTAAGTATGGACACACACCAATAGGTCTTGAGGACTTTCTCCCAAAGAGAGCTACTGAAAAATTGCCCCAGTATGCTGCCAAATAGAAATTCTTGCTGGATGGACTTTTTAAAAAAGCCTTTAGTTGCTATAAATAAAAATTCCACCAGATGAACATTGATTTGATTTTAGTAAAATCTTGTTTCAGCACAGTAATATTTCCTATGCAGAAAACTGACAAAATTGCAAAGTTTCATCAGCTGCATGTTAGTGGGATTTTCAGTATTTTCTACCTACTTTTTAAACCAGTAATGTTCCATCTTGTGTGATGTTTTCCTGTGACTAACAATCAAAGGTAATGTAATGTGAAATGTGAAATGAAAGGACAAGAAGAGAGTTGACTGAGACACAGGTTAGAAGAGGGTGTGAGAGGTAAATATTTAAACAGCAGGGTTTGTACTGGAGCAGCAGAAGAAAGTGGAATCCATGTATCACACCTTGCAGAAGCCACACAGAGAAGCAATGCACAGCCTGAGCTCTAAGGACTGTGGAGCCAGAGCTGACCTGAAACTCAAGGCTGACACAGCTGCAGCAATGGCTGAGTGAGCTCCAGCTTGAACTCAGGTGTCAGCTGCACAGAGAGCAGCACTGAGAAATGCACCAAGACAACTATTTAAATACTATTCTTGCAGACATGGTCAGGCCTAATGCACTGATCTCACAAAAAATATTTGCTAGGTGGACTCCCTGAAGCAGCTCTCAGTGCTGTAGGTAGAAGCCAAGAACCCCTTCAGGTACAGTATGAGGGATGAGCTGCCCTGCGAACCACGCAAGGAAATGTGCTGACATGGGTCTTAAAAGTAAAGGGTAAGGCTGTGATCTGGAGCGACAGTCTTTCTCCAGTGAAAGGCATTGCTTGTCCCTTTGTTTTGTTGTAGCAAAGAGAAATACATATGAGGTAGGAAAGGGGGAAACCTACTCTTTAATTGCACCTGATTAGAAATGCACCTGACATACATGTGGTCCTTCAGAAGGAAAGAGCTGAACTCTTAAATCATGTTGTGCCTTCCTAATTTCAGATTAGGTGAACGTAAAGTTTTAGTCCTGCCAAACTGTTTCCACTGTGGTAACGTCCCTAGTCCTTGCCCAGTTCAGTCTGTGCTACAGTCTCAGTGTCTGAGAAAGCCCATGGGCCGGCCCATGCGCTGATCCTGCCTGTTAAAGTCAAGCTGGATGGAATTCCTTTTGCCTGACTTGTGACCTTATTTTTCTTCACTGACTAAATGGACGCTCTCATTTGCACAGTGTTTGTGCTGAGATAGGATCCTTCTGGATCTATATGAGGCTATTATAATGTGTGGAGGGATGCATGATGTATTTTCTATGTTGCATTCAGACATATGATGAAATTTTCTGATTACTAAATATCATCAAGACCCAGAATACAGCTGAAGATTGAAAGCTTACATGCAAACACATTTCTTCAATAATATATATATAATGACTATCACCTCACTGCAGCCTCCTTTCAGGTAGTTGTAGAGCGCAATAAGGTCCCCCCTGAGCTTCCTTTCCTCCAGGCTAAAGAACCCAGCTCCCTCAGCTGCAACTCATAGGACTTATGCTCTAGACCCTTCACCAGCCTCGTTTCTCAGTGAACATTGCTCATCCTATTTGTCTGGCACTCTTCTGTGAGCTTGCAGGCTCACAGAGCAGCTCCCATGTGAGTTCAGTGAGCAGTTTCCATGGTGTCCCTGTTACAAAGTGTGGAGCTACCACCTCTTACTCCTAGAGAGGTAGAAGCAACATTTTTGCAAACCAGATACAGCACAATATTTGGTTTGAGAACTGTGCTGACAGTCTTCTAACTGGTATTTCAGAGGCTTGAGAGTATGAAGCTGCACAGGATGAAATACTAAGCCTGAGACTTCTGCTAGGTAATGGGAAGGATCCTCTCCATTTGCTTATTCCAAAAATTTCCCTATACAGAAAAAATATTTTTAGCTGCATTTCACCTGTCAGTGTTGGAGATGATTCACATGTATTATATCACTTCTCTCATGTAGTGATTAGATGTGTGGCTGGATCACTGACCAAATATTGAGATACAATGAACAACATAATACGGAAAATATGTCTGACCCATTAAAATAAGTGAGAACTGGATCTCACAGTGTAAGGTTGTGCTCTGTGTTTGCCTAAAGCAAACAAGCAGGAAAGGGAAAACATTCATGTGGAATGTGGATGAAAATAATTCAACAAGGGTTACTGTAAATACTGTAGAAAAGTGCTGGTGAAAGCAGATTAAATTCCTATTACAGACAGTGCTGTAACACTAAGACATGAAATACAGAGAAGAAACAAAATAGTTTGGTTTAATAACCTTGTGTATACAATAAGGAAAGACGTATGTCTTTCTAATGCCATAGTGCCTTCACCTGTCTTCAGGGAAGATACAGGAGCTATTTCCACACTCTTCTTTCAAGAGCAGCAAAAATTCTTTGCAAATTAGCCTATGCAGGTTCTTTTGAGCAGAAAAGTGTGCAAGTTATTTTTCAGGATGAGGTAGACATCTGTTTGTTTCCAGGTTTCACAAAGCCCTTGTACTGATTTTTTTAATATTTCCATACATTTTCTTTTCTATTTCATATCTATAGGGATTTCTATACATATAGTATTTCAGAATATCCATGGAAAAAATCCAGTATTAAGAAAATTATGCCTGTTTTGTTCTTCACAGTTTAACAAAAACTGTATAAAATCCCTTTTGACTACACAGAATTGCCTCCAGTTTTCTTTTTTGTGGACACCATTATGTTCACTGAAGTACCTTAATTATTTCATATTCACAAAGGAATTGGCATACTGTCTAATATGTGCTTTTAGTAAGGAAATAATAGAATTAACTAGAATTACTACATTCCTTATTTGAAGACTTATGGATGCCAATTGCTGCATAGGAATGGAGATATTCTTTAAGAGAAAGGAAATGCTTTTGACCAGATCACTTAATTATGGAAGTATTCAGCTGCATTTTAGTAGCTCTTTTTGTGTACCTGCTCCATGTCATGACCAACAACTGAAAATCCACCTAACTGATAAAACATGAGATGGAGAATACTTCCAAAGGACATAGAAGTGCTTTTTAGTAAGATGCACACTCTGCATCCCAAGCCACTGGTGTAAGTCAGCCATAGCTTACCACAGAATCTGCTATGTGAGAGCAAAATGTGGCTACCATCAAATCTTTTTGTAATTTTATTTTCTTAATCCTGAAAACAGTGAATTTTTCTTTGTGCGCTTGTTCTTCTTTACTTCCTTTCTTTGTGTTCTTCTACATGTAATTTAAAAGTGAAAACATATGACTTACAGCCTAGCTCTGTCCATTTACTCAGCTGTATCTATTTAATCAATTTAAATTGGAAGGAGAGTTTACCAGATTTCAAAAATAAATCCAGGACCAGTGCAGAGTATTGTATAAACAAAGGTCTGGTTTCATTTTTGTTTCTTTTTTTTTATTTAAAAAAAAAAAATATGAAGGAGAAAATTTTACTAAAAGAAAGAATGAAAAAAATTGGGAGTATGGTGGTTTTCAGATTCTTCGTTTTCTAAGGCCACAACAGAATTAACAAGCCCTGAAACAAAACTGAGAGTTTATATTAATGGCTTCTGGCAAACTGTCAGCTGATATTAACTTTATCATTCAACACAATGTCAGTTAGAAAAGCTTCAGGATAGGGCATTTGAATGTTAGAATCCTGATTAACAGATTAAATGAATTCCACTTTATCTTTCAGCCCAGTACTGGGGACTAGGACACCTGACTTACTAATCTTCTCTGACTTTTAGGTAAGTATCACCGACTGCAGCATGGACTCAGACCATCATAAGACAGCTGAAGACAGCATGGCAGATAGATTAGCTGCTGTTTTCTAGCAACTATTTTGTTATTTTGGCTTTGGCTGGCCAGTTTAGATCTCATTAATGCTAATACTGGAATAGGCTCACGATACACATTCCTAATCTATGTTTCATGTGGACTGAATTTTCTTGGAAGTAGAGGTTTTAAAATATTTATATTATGTCAGCATTTAGTGTCACTAAGCTCCAGTGGTCTGTCTTTCTATGTCTTGTGAAAATATTTAGTTAATGCAATCCTTCTCCTAAGGTGCTGCTGCACTTCATCAACAGCACAAATCAGTGTGCTCTCCAGTCCAGGCCGATGACTTGCTTGTCAGTATATACTCATTCCCATTTTTAAATCTGAAAATTTTATAGTTTGCTACAAATACAAGCAAGTTTTGTTAATACAATTGTTCAGCAGGCATTGTTTCATAACTACATTGCAATGAGGTTTGCAGTTTTCCCAGGAATTTATTTTTTACAACGATAGTCACTTGCAAATTTCAGATTCTTTAGAATTTCAGATGCAATTAGAATTCAGAAGCAAAGAAGAGGCATTTGTGCAGGTGCATGAATAACTGGGTGCAAAAAGAAAAAGACCATTTTTACAATCAGTTTTGGCACATGCTTGGAACAGGAGCATGGAAGTAACAATACATGAAAATGTATAAAACTATTCTGAGGTCAAAGCACCATCTCAAATATCCTTTCTTTAGATAGATGGGATTGTTCTGAACAGTTTCATTTCTGTAAGGAATTAACATGGCATTGAGATGGGTATCATTGTGGCAGGACAACTAGAAGACAAAATTCATCTTGGTATGGATATTGGGGTGGGATTCCTCATATCACCTTAAGCTCTCTCAACTTGATTTAGTCATCCTGAACTCTATAGGCAAGAGAGAAACAAACAGTGTAAACCAGTCAGTGTCTATTTTAGGTATTTCCTTTAGAACAAGAGGAATTGTGGTCTTGAAAAACTCTTTGTCAGTAAATGAAATTGAGGACAACTAGCTCTGCTGTGGATGTGGCACTCTGCATGTGAACTGTGCAAACTAAGCACCTTCTGCTTCTTGCCCCATTGTCTATTCCTAAGGACAGGTAAGTCACAGTAAATTCTTCCCATTCACCTCCTGTTCCTTGATTGATCTGTTGCTACAAACAACAGAAGTTTGAAGTTGTTAAACGTGTATTCCCCACTATTCAGGTTTGTCTCTTTCATGCCTTGTAAATGTGATCTGCATGTTTACCAATGGCAAAACAGTTTTGCTCTTTGCTGTAAAGTTTCCCTTTCAGAAATATGTGCCTGAAATGCTGGTCCTTTTCAAGGTTATTTCTTCCCCTCCCTTTTTCAGGAGGGTAGCATGTGCTGGTGAGGTCATGATAGTTGATTAACTCTGGTTATCAGGATGCTTTCTTCATTCCTGTTAAGTCTCTTGCAGATGTGTGGTTTCAGCTTATCACATCACTTGAAAGGAGTTGCAACGTGGTCTTTTCACCTTTTGAGCATTCTGCATTAAAAATAACTATTATGCTTCTCCCCAGAAAAGTATATTTCTCCTCAGCCATGTTTCATCCCTGCAAAATACTAAATTGCTTTTTAAACTCTTTTGCCTATTTAGAGAAGCATTGCAAAACTATGTTTCTGCAGCATCTCCACCTAAGAATGCCAGAGCACTTCACAAGCATGAATACTTGAAAGAAAAGGAAATATCATACTCAAAAATACAGACAATGCAGTAAAAGGTTTCATGAATTGCCAAAGCTCACACAGCAGCACCATCATGGTATATAGAATATTCTGCACGAGGGGTTTTTTTCGATGTCCACTCCTGTGCTTTAACCACAGCAACCCACAGGAGGACATTCTTCTTTCTCTTCTGAGAACTGATTTATCACCATAAGTATGGTTTATTATACAGCCTCATGCTGTAAATCTTTCCTGCTCTAATGGCTGATAGAAGTCTGGCACCGCAGTGAGTTCCTGCTCATTTACTCCCTGGATATCGGGTACACTGCTGATGTGAGAATGAGTTTCCTGGGAAGTCTCTCTTAACAGAGAAATGTGAGAATCAAAGAATTTAGTTCTGCTGGGATTTTTCCCATTAATCAGGGTTCTGACTGGTTTCAACATTTGTGAAAGTCTTTGTTTTCTTCATCTTCATTTTTATTGCATCCCATATTTTATAGGAAAACGTTTTTTTATTCAAAAAACAGGAAATAAAGGACCAAGCAATGAATGTGAACTACTGCCTGCCTAGAATGGTTTCTTCACACAGTAACACAGAGCCAGTCTGCTTTAAAAATGTAAACAGCTTCAGTTCTATTAAATATAATTTGTATTAATGCGGGCAGTAATCAACACTGCATACATCTGTGAGGGAAGGAGGGATCCCACATATCCTTTGGGGCAATTCCTATAGTTTCATGAATTTATTTAGGGGCTTGCAAGGGATATTTAATTCACTACAGGAATTTCTTGCCAGTGCAAGCAAAGCTTAATTCATAAGCAGTTTGATTTTGTAAAGTACAGGCCTTACGCTGAAGGTGCCCCTGTAGCGCAAAGTACTGTCAGCGTGGAGAAGTGACACAGTAATTTGAAGGATGGCCCTTGGAGGGTATGTCTGAATGGAAATCAAAACTGTAGCTGCAGCTCATGTAACCATGCCTGAGCTAGCTGAAAACAGGCTGGTTTGGGTAAGGCTGTCTGCCCCAGCCTGAAAGCTGAGTGAGCACAAAGGAGAATGGCAATGGCTTTTCCCTCTCTGCTATTTGAAAAGGCATCTGTGTAAAAGAAACAACTGGTTAAAGTTCAGCTCCAGGAAAGCTGAGATAAAACTCAGATCTACTGAGTATCTCTTCCATAATATCTATATTATGGGATACTTTTTCTCAGTGGGTTTCTTGTAGATCACTCCAATAGAACTTGTTACCAGACAGCAACAGTCTTAATGCCTGTGTCTGTCTGAGTAGCCCAGTGCTAACCCAGCACAGACCTAAGCAAAGGGATATGTGGATTTTCATACTTAATAACTGCCATTCAGCCTATTAAGAGTGAGTGTCTTACCCTGGTAAAGCTCCAAGAGATCCAATTACAGCATGTTGTTCTCTGAGTAATGTGTTAATGTGAACATGCTGCTTCTGTCTTCTATTCTCAGCCTTTTTTTTAATTTTTTTTCTTTTTTTTTTTTTTTTTTTTAAATTCAGATTGTGGCTTCAAAATGTTTGTCCTGTGTTCAGAGCTGTCTTTAGGAACAGCCCCCATTACCTTTCTCCCTCAGCAGCTGCCTTCTCTGGGAACAATGAGACTGGCAATGAGCTCAGTGTGTGTGTGTGAGGCAGCCCCATTCCCATCGCATCTGGGAAGGGACTTTGGAAAAAATTCTGCAAGACACATTACAATGGACTTCATCATTCAGAAGGAAAATATGTGGTGCTTGATCCTGAGAGCAGAGTCCTGCCTAACCAGGTAATGTCCATGGTGGGAGGGAAAGATTTGCAGTTTGTTGCCGTAGTAAAGGCAGACCCTCTGGCACCCATTCTTTACTCAAGGAGAAGGAGGAAGGGGGATCCCTCTCCATCTGGAGATCTCTTACAAGTGCCGATTCTCCTGGAGAGGATTTTTTTGCTGAACACTTTTTTTAAAGTAGCTTTCTTTTCCCTGCTTCAGCTGAGCTCACTGTGGCTTCCACTTTGCTACTGCCTCAGCCCAGACCTACTGAACAATCGTCTTGCTCACATTAGGTTGCCCTGTAAAATAAAGGATTTGGAGAGATGGCAGGAAGTGGTTAGAATAAAGACTTTAAGGTTGTAGGCTTTCAAGTGGAAGACTGCAGCCTTGGGAAGGGCCAAAGTACTTCTGGGGCAGAAGCGTTTGAGATTGGTTTCTTCACAATGAGCAATCAATTCCTCTTTCCACTGGAATCACTGGAGCCCCATTGCCTATGGATGGTAACAGCAATGTGCAGTGTTTACCCAGCTGTGAGCAACTGGATTTGTTTTCCATACAGCTTTTCCACATAACAGGTTTTGCTTTTTGCTAATAAGACAAAAAATGTCAACACATTTAAAGTTCTTGCTGCATATGAAATAGCAGTTTTCAGAAATCTAAAGCCCACTGACTTTTAAAAAACCCATATTACTTTTAAAGGGAAAAAAAACAAACAAAGAAGAGTGAATTTGGCTTATATCTAAATGTAGATTGATACAGGATTTACCATGGATTACTAATATCCCCTCAGGTTAATCCTTATTTCATGAACCATCCAGTCAAAACATGAAAGAATGAACAGCCACAATGGAGATTACTTCCTGAAGTGACTGTCATGAAGTTACAGAGAGTCATTCCCAATATTCTAATTTGTGGGAGCCTCATTACCTGATGTCAACGATGGAGATGACACTTTCTTTATAGGCCTATTAGTAGTTTATTTAAATTTTTTGCGTCACTTTAGGCAAGTTGTTGATCACCATCACTGCTGGAAATGTGCCAATGTCCCAATGTTCATTTTCTGTGTACAATGGTATGTATAGCGTGAACAGTATACATGTAAAGAAAAAAAATTAGCTAAGGTGTGTGCAATTTTCCCCATTTTTGGTGTTTCATCCAAATGCTTGTTTTGTCCTTTCCATCTGGTCTCCCTCCCTCTCTATATTACATGTACATGTTGTGTGTGCCCTGCCCAATAGCATTGAAAGTTGCTACCTCTTAACCATTTGAAGGCAGACAAAGGGGCATCTGTTGTATGTCGTGGCTTTCTTTTTCTTATGCCTGGTGATAATGTTGATACATATACTTTGATCTTTAAGCAGTTTGACTTCATGGGAGAGATTCTGACCGTGTGGATGTCTAAGTAACTTCCATCAGCCCATAAATCTCAAAAATTTTCAAACTCTCCTACTGGTTTTATGATCTCCTAAATTATACAGTCTGAAGTACTTTTCAACTGTTCCACATTTCTTTGGAGTGTCCAAAGTCTTTGGAGATGGTGAAAGCTGAGCCTTTAGTGTCCGGTTTCTATCGCAGGAAGGACACAGGCAGCATTTGTAGGCCTGGACAGATGAAGATGGTTTTCACCTGCTTTGTTCTTGAGCAGATGTTTGTCATGCTTAGCATCCATTCTGCTGTTATACTTTTATTAAAAACCTCCTCTCCACACAACATAAATTTCGTGACCTACTTGATTTTTCATTGATGTTGCAAAGGTCTTCCCATGGCAGATTTGAATAAAGGACAGATAGTTTAATATTTTTTTGATAGTAACTCCTGTGGTTTAGAAGAGGGTTATTGTTACCACTGGAATGTAATAAAGTCCTCTTTTGAACACTTTTGATGAAGGGTGGACTCTTTGTGCCTGTGTGTATGCAGCGGTGTGTGAGCAGAATTTGCCCAGGCATCAGACCCTGCTCAGTCTTCCATAAATTGGTCTTGACGTTTAAAAACTGCTCTGAATTAAGGACTCACATCTCAGATCAGCACCTTACAGACACAACTCTGGGCTTCCTTTCTCTGGTAGAATTGCTATTTGAAAAGATGTTTCTTTCAGACTTCTCATATTTCTGAAAATTTGTGATTTGTAGAAGAAATCCCACTTTGCTGGAAATATCCTGATTAAGCAGAGGAGGAAAAAGAAGAGGAGGACCTTCACATCAACCTCTCCTTCTCTTCAGAGTGCAATGTTAGGCACTGACTACTGAGTCCTTTTGGTCTCATTCAGACCAAATGCGAGTTTTGGCCAGGCTCTCTGTAGAATGACTCCAAGTAGGGCTATTTCATTGTATTGAATATCAGCAGGTTAAAATTGCTGAGGCATCTGTCAGAGAACAGTAACTATTGCTGCTTTCCTCTTATCCAAATCCTGCGTGGCCAGCAATGGAACTTTGCAGCTGGAAGGAAACAAAGAGCCATTACTTTCAGTGCATGCTCCTGATCAGGATATATATTGATAGTTTGTGCTAGAAAGAAGGGTTTATGAGTGCCTCTGGCAACTGGTGGTTTGAGCTCTGCACCTATAAATTCTAAGTTGGCAATATCAAATGAAAATTATTCTCTGGCTATAGCCTAAGGTAACAGGGAGTGGGAAAAGCCAAGCTGCACTACTAATCCATAACCACAGAAATTACCTCCATTCCAAAACAAACACTGCATAAAATTTTAAAAGCTGGTCAGCCCAATATATATATAATAGAATGTCAGTAGTGTAATTCAAACCAACCTTAAAAACGGTGATATATTGCATTTCGTCATTTATGCAGTTCTGTATCAGAGTTAACTAAGAACAAAGGTCGACAGCTATTCAAGAGCTCATTCTGCCTAATGAATATTATCACCAAACCATTTTACTTTTATGACAACATTTGATAATTAATTACAAGACAGCACTTGCACAATAATATAAATATACTCATTTTAAATAGTTTTGTTTCATTTAAAATATCAAAAAATTGTAAGTCTCAATATAATTATTGTGGTTCTCATGATGTTATAGCTGAGAAAAGACTAACTTTAGAGATTTGGCAGCAATTGCATCTGAAAAGTGATAAACCCATTATGTGTTTGGAAGACATCCCCCCATCTGTTGACGAAGTAAAATTATAGAAAACATTGGACTGAAATCAAATGTTTTTAATAACCAGTTTTCTTTCCCCCAACAATAAAGTAAACACAGTACAACAAATAAAATGTAAAATGCACAACACTTTACACAAGACACTTTTTGCAGTTTCATGGGAGATTTTTAAATGTTCTCTTTGGATTTTCTCAGGTATTTCAGGCAGGTGTTTGTGCTATCTGTAAGGCCAACTTGCTAAAATGAATTTCATTTTGTCACTCTGCTTAGTTAAATTATTTAGCAAATTAATTCTGTTTTGCCTCTCTTTGCTGCATCTGTGCTCCATAGCTAAGGAACAGAAATTGAGATAGTGTTGGAGCTGTATGCTTCATTAGCCAACCAAGCTTAAACGGCAGATGCAAAATACAGTCAATATATGTTATTTTCTGACTTCTCATTAGGGTGTGATGCTGTAGGTTTCATTTTTGTCCTTCAATATGCCTCCTGTCCATAGATCACAGATGTGTTCGAACTTGCCAAGGTTTCTCTCCTGTCCACTTTTTCCTTTGCCACCATAACAGCCCTGGCTGCAAACTTCTGCTTTGGAAACTACACTCCCCAATCTGTTAAGATGTTCCCTTTGTTTTAAATTGCCAGATATTGTATAAGCTAAGAACACACCTCTGGGTCCAAGCCTGGTCCTCAAACACTGGGGAATTTTTCTGACAATTACTGCTATCTGGGAGACACTCCTCCATCTCGTCTCCAGGCCTTAGATTTGCTTGCTCACCTTTTACTAAGGCATGCTGAGATCTTCTTTGAATACCTTCAATAGGGTTTTGGTGAGTTTGGCAGTTATTCCTGTAGCCCTCAACTTGTGGTTTGAATTTGCTGTATCCTGTGTAAGGAATCCTTTGTTGCAGGCAGGTTGCCTGAAATAATCCTTATATAAAATCACAATACAGTAAAATGCAAAACCATTTATTTTACAATATACAAATGGAAATCACAGTTTCAGGCACTTAGAAACACAAGAGACAGAAAATCGTGCTGAAACTACTGTCACCAAGATCCAAGCAGAAAACCCCTCTCTTTGTATTTGTGTGACTTGCAATAGGTGTTCCATCATGTATTTCTTTGTACACAACCTGTGTCTCAGGTTGTGCTCCCAAGGGACCACCCATTCTTGGCAGAGCATGTCAGGTTTTATAGTTCATCCCACTCCTGTGGTCCTCTGTGTTCCTCCTCCCTTTCACCTTTCTACACATTATCTCCTTCAACATTATTCTAGGGATACCTGTAACACATCACAGAGAGGGGATGGTTGGACAGTGTGATTAAACTTTAATATATCTAAAGAACTGATCTAATCAAGAATGAAGACAGTGGGGTACAAAAAAAGGAGGAGAAGGAATCTCTTTCCACTTTCTGACTCATTTTACCTGACAGATGGGAGAAGAAGCCATACCTGCAGGGCAGGGAGAGTCAGAATTTGTCAGGACCGAATGGAAAGGAGGGACTGGACAAACACTGGTTTGTAGTGCCTTAACTTGTATAGATGCGAGCTATTTACATGTGAGCCAGTCACCACAGGCTGTGTTTGTTACCAGTGGAGAGGAATAAGTATGTATTACCACAGAAAGATTTCTCTCCTTAGCTATTTTAAATACATAAGACAGGTATCTCAATAGTTCAAATGGGTCCCTCTCCACAAGTGCTTGTTTACATAGTTCTGTTTACAATAAAGGCATCCTGGGCTGGCATGTACAGATTTGGATATCTGATCTTACACATCTGGAGCATTGGGTGAGACATCCTGGGTTTAGTGGATGCATCTCCATGCAAAGTGTGTCTCAACCAATGGACTTGAAATCTGTGTATTGGTAAATAGCTCAATGGCAGGAGTGTTTGTGCGGTCTCCGTATTTGACTTGCCTCAGTGGGAATCGGTTCATTTGGGGACACATTAGACAGGAGTTAGTACACTCTGAGTTTCAGTCTTCATGAGGTGTTTTTACAAGATGTTACACTTCAAATGCTAATGATTATATGATTTAATTCAGGGGGTCACAACAGACTTTTATTAGAAATTCAGACTTCAACCTAGTTTTCTTCCCCACTGGAAAACACAGAGAAAACTATGATAAATTAAGTGTCAAGTGTGATATATAGATAAATGTTGCCATGAAGTGTGTTCCTCTAGAATTTAACCAGGCCTGTAAGCCAGTATATAACTGTAAACTAGATTTAGTAGTGGTAAACTCAATCCAAAATGTCTCCTTTTTGTATCTCAATACCCATCAGTCATTTTTTGCATAAGATCTGTGTGGTGACTATAATTTTTTGAAATGTATGAAACCATTTTAAAATTTCAAGAAACATTTTCTCACAGTTAGCTTGTAGGCAAATGTAATTTTCTACTGTAAATGGCACTGAGCTTAAGTGTCTTTTGTAATAAGTGTCTTGAGTCCCTTTAGCCTTTGCATTTTCAGTAGTAGATAAGGAAAAGTGAACTTGTTAGTGAAATCAAGGAATGCATCTAGTCTTTCCTTAATTCAGATAGGGTCTTTTGGAGAAGCATTTAGCCTAACATTACCACTTGTCACTTTCTACTTATCAGCTGGAACTGACATGAAAGTGGGCTCTCCAGCTCCACTCCACGGTTACAGTGACTGGTTTCTGAAGATAAAGAGTTCAGTCAGTTGATTCACTCAGGGTGTTATGACAGCTGAATTCTTATTTTCTTCCCTGAATTCACAGCAGTCCCCCTAGATAAGGCTTTGAAAGACAGAGCTAGTAGGGTGCTTGTGAGCAACATGGTTTTACTTGTTAGGAAGCTGGGGGCACTTTTGTTACTCAGACGATGGTGGTGCTGCTCCCAGTTTCTTTTATCAGGATATTCCTACTCCAGGGAACAACATGTTGAACACCAGTGATTTGTATGATTTCTTCAGGACAACTTGATTCCTTTGCTTTGAGAAGAGAACAATATAGTGCTTTTATGAGCCATCCATTCTCATTACCCCATGAGAAAATAGCAGTCTTGAAGCACCTAGCTGTGTGGTTGCAGTTCCCCATGTTTATTTTCTGTCTGGTATGGCCTGGTTGCTGCTCAGCGCATCTAGCATTCCCAGGAAAAGTCTTTTGAAAATCAGAGATATATAAACTGTCTATCAGCTGCCAGACAATCCTAGTTTGTTGACTATGGTGCTCTTTTTAATTGTCCAGTCCATCGCCTTCACCAACAGAAGGTAATATTGAAAGACAGTACAAAAAACTTCATGAAAATTTTGCAGTATTTGATCACCCTTGCACTTCCATGATAGAGTCAGTAGGATTGCATAGGGTTTTTCTAGTAAACTGTCAGTCATGGAGGTAGATTTACTGATCTTACATTTGAGTGATCTTGGCTAAAAAGAAGTTGCTTATGTTTGTACCATTTTAACATACCTGTTCAATAAAAATTGTTATAGTACGCACACCCCTGCAGCTGGGAGTGCATGACTAACAAAAATAGAGGCCACGAACTGAAGTATTTTCAACAGTACATGTGGCTTGCCAAATCTAGACGATTTACTCAAATAGAAAGGTACTTCTACTTGTTTTTATTTCTGTTTCTGAAATTTGAGTTAGTCTTATTAGGTACAACTAGATACAGTCTCTCTAGTAACAGCTATTTTGAACAATAATAACCTCAGGAGATAGTATGACTTTTTTGTTTGTGGTTGCTGAATTATATAATATATATTTTATAATTATAAATAAGATTGCACAAAATACACAAATAGAAATAAAGGTAGAATTTCAAATGAGCTTGAGGTTAAAAATTGTTTGAGCAAAAATATGGTTTTGAGCTAAAATTGTCTGTTAGAGTTGCTTGAACACTGTTAGAGAATACAGAACGGTGAGGATCCCATGTTTGATATACTTTCTACATTTAGACATAGTTTGCACATATCAATTTAGGGCTACGTGATAGAAGAATTCTCAAGTAGTAAATAAATAGGTAAGTGGTAAATGGTAAAAAACAGTTGCTAATGAAACATGGGGGGTTTGTTTGTTTGTTATCATTCCAAGCCTTATTTAGCTGTTCCCTGTGCACAAATAGCAGGTATTTCTATAAAATTTCCCTTAAGCTCCAGTCTTCTCAGAAGTGACTTTACATGTCAAAATAATTTTTTTAATGTTTAATGTTAATGTTTTTAATAATGTTTTAAATCTTTTTTTCTGTGCTTAGACCAGATCCATTTTATCACAGAAAATAATGTTTACTACACTTATTACCACATTATGTTGAAATCGTTATCTAAGATTATATTAGATGCATTTCAAAATCCAAGTTTTTTGTAAACTCTCTTCCGTCCAAAAGTCAAAAATCAATACCAGACAGGAAAACTAAAGGTGAAGTATTTTACAGTTCACTGAGAAGAAAATGTTAGACAAGAGTGACTATAGTGCCTCCGAAACCAGTCTCACAAATGAGTTACTTTAGGCTGCAAAAGGAGCATATGCATTTGCTAATCAGTGTCTGTTGCCAGTTGTGTGTTATTCTGGACAATTCCAGAACATACACTAAAGATGTCCAGTCAATATACATCGTCACTGGCACTTAGGATGCTCATTAAAATAGAAGATATCTCCTTTTTCTGGAGTAAAAATTCTTCTGTCTAAAATGTTTCTGTATGTTCATCTGTAGTGACATTTATAAGATTTCATTTTATATCTTCATGGTTTTCCAGTCAACCACTAAGCATCTTCATATAAGTCTTATTACAAGAGCTAGCTGGCTGCTTGTAAATCCATGAGAGCTGTTTTTTTAAAATTTAATAAGCTGTAATATGTGGCTGAAAGGCCAGCCTGTACCGTAACATGCACAATTGTCTTAGTCCAACAAGGGAGCAGTCCAGCTGAAAATGAAGGTTTAAGTGGAGAGTCGGTGTTGTCCTTCTCCTTCCCCTGGCAGCTCCAGGAGGTGTCTGATGCACAAGGAACACACTTTTAAATAGGATATTTCGCCATCGCAGGCTCAAAATTACTGTTTTCTTCCTGCCTTGACTGTGCACATGGCTCCCTCAGAGAAGGGATTTGAAGTCTGGGCTCCTCTTCCCCTACTCTCTCATGCTGTTGGCTTGAAACACGTACAGTATTAATAACAAGATGGAAATGGAAGGAACAGAAAGGCTGTCAGTAAAGTAACATGATTTAACTTGGAAAAATCTTCTGCAATAGTGGCACACGAGGGCCATCAGTGACACACCCCTCAGGGAGCAGCTGGTGCCTCTCACACATCAACAACATAATCGTGTAATGAATCCAGACAGCAACACCCATCCAGCCCTTCAACCATGCCAGGATTACACCTCTGTTGCCTCCAGCCTCACCTGTGGCCCAGGGGAGCACAGGTGTAACTGAGCACCCAGCCTGGCCCAGTGGCACTGCTATTGCTGGAGATGTGGAATGTGGTTTGACCTGACACTTAAGGTATGGAGGTTGGGAGTGAGACAGTAAGTGGAATCCTCCTCATTTTGACCTGGAAACTGAGTGTGTTTGGGACACAGACACGAAGTCAGTCCTTGTAAAATATTTTCCAATGTTTTCTGGAATTCCAGCCCATCTCATGTAAAATTTTGTCTCCTCACATCCAGTATTTTGTGGGTCTGAGCATCCCAAAGGTCTTATCTTTCAAGTAAATTATTGCAATAACCATAGTGAGTGATCCAAGAGGTTAGGACTACTGAGCTGTAGTCTTAGGGTGTAGTGCTTCAATAGGATAGAGCACTCTTGTGCACCAACTTGTGGCTGGGAGTTTTTGATGCCTTCCAAGGACCATCTGTCATGACTCTGTGATATGGCTGATAGGCTGATGGTCATGAAGTCCACAAGGGACTCCTTGCAAGTGCCTTGGCTACATCTAGTGACTTGAGCAACAAAAGGTGGAGGCTTGGGCTTTGTGCTGCATTCATCTGCATGCTGTAACTAGCCCACTATTAAGCTATCACCCTCTAAACAACATCCTGCAGCGTGCATGGGCTAGGATGGGTGAATGGCTGATCCTGGGGAGTCTGGCAGCACGGCTAGAGGCTGTCATGCCATTTCTCTTTGAGTCAGAGAAGGACCTGTCTTGTGTTAATTACTAGAAGGATAATACTCCCAGATGACTGCTGATTCTGCACTGATAGATGAAAGATAGGATACCCTTTTCATTTCAGGTGTTTACCTCCTGCAAGTCACACAGGAACATCATGGAGCTTGCTTAAGAGGTTTGTGTAGGCTTTCTGGAGCCTAGTGAGGGGAGGGAAAGCATGTGATAGATACCAGGAAGGACAGAGTTGCAGGAAAGAGAAAATCTGACTCAGTGTGCTCTTCATGGCAAGTTAAAACAACAGGGACACAAGGGTTTAGCAAAGGAGAGACAGAAGGGGCATTGCAGGGCAGAGCTGGGACAATCTGTTTGGGCCTATTTAGAAGAACAGGACCTAGTGTTTTGTTGTGGGAGAGATCTATCCCTCTGACTTTTCTCCAAGCCCTTCCCAGAGTGCTGCTGCCTTCCTATTGCAACAGTCTTTTTTCTGCTACTATCGAAAAGATGTGCATGCAGGGACACTGGCCACCAGGCAGTATTTTATTTCCTGTTTGATAGCTCTGTACAAACTAACGTATCTGAAAAGCCATAGGCACTGTTTTTATATGCATAGCTGTACAGTGAGACCAAAAGACCCCTTTCAATTGTTCCACTACACAGTGAGGGAAACTAAAGTGCATCATTCTTAAATTTGCACAGTTGTGATACTAGAATTAGCTTTGCCACGGGGCTTGGTCATTGCAGCATCTTCCCAAGACTAAGTATCTTCAAAGTATAAACAGACATGAAAGTTTTAAGCCAAATCCCCTGGTGCAAATAGCTTTTATCTGTCTGTAATCTTCCGGCACCAGATGAGATTTTTTTTCCACCTAGTTTTGCACATAAGAGCATATTGACTCCGTGAAGTTAGGAATGCTAGGCTGAAGGTGGCTTGCCATTGTGGCACCCTTAGGCATCCAGAGTCCTTATGACAATCCTTTCCACTCCAGACTCTAAATTTTGCACATAGGCAACCCTATTAATTACCCAGGTCCTTTTTTGTGCAAATGCGGTACAACTCAGATACAGCTTATTTCTAGCTAACCAATGTGGAGCTGCAGTGTTGTTTAGGCATGATATCACCATGGAGGGACCCATAAACCAAGTCAGCTTTTTGGCAGGTTTTCATCTACGTAAATCCCTCTGTAAACTAATTATATGGCCACAGCTTATAAACTTTACAAGAAAGGAATCTTGCTTTTTTTGTCAGTTTCTGATACTGAAACTTTAGATGTTGCAAAATTAATCACTGAGGTTAGAGAGTCTATAAACTGTACTGCACAGACATATAAATTTCCAGTACTTTTTCTGTCTTTCAATATGAGCTTTAGTCCATGCATTTTTGAGATTTGTAGGTAACACACGTACACACCCACACCAATGCCTAAATAAAACCAGTCCACAGTTAAATCCTTGAAAAATGTGAGCATAAACTTCAGCTATAAGTACCCAAATGAAATATTTATACATACTAGACATCTTGTATCAGGAGGTGGTTCTCTTGTTGCTGTCATAAGTCAGCCCTTCGCTCCCTGTGTCTGCTTCAAATGCTTTTATCCCTGGGAGCACAAGACTTGCTTCAAACATCCTGCTTGCTTGTCAGCAGGGTTGATGCACTGTATTATAACAAGCATTCACCACAACTGTTGTTCACAGGCAGCATTTTTAGCTCTACAAGCACAACCCACAAGATTCTCTATCAATGTAATCATTATTTATACAAAGCTCTCCCAGTAAATTGAGCCTAACTAGTCTTTCCTTGGGGTAAATACACAGAAGCCTTTATTTTATTGTTGCTCGTGCAGAGAAAGCAGCATTCCCCTCAACAGTGGTAGGATCTGGATAAGGAATACACCTAATAGCTATGGCAGCATTTCTCCTCTATGGCAACGGCTTATTGTCCAGTGCTTAACCTTAGATCAACTGGCAGAAACACAGCTAATAACTGTGCATTATTTACATTATAGGCATACTTTTGTTGCATAGTTTTATCCTTACTACTGCATCTCCCTTAGCTGAGAGATTCATTGCGTGTATATTGTCTGTTTACAAAAAGAGACCCTGCAACAGATAGGTGTATACTAATGCAATTAACATATATAGACAAACACAATAAAGGAATTTAAATATCCTTAAACAATCATACCATTTTTTCTTAAAAAATAGAAGTTAGAGAGTAAAAGGCAGCAGTGGTGTTCCATCACAAAAACTATATCAAGCTGGTCTATGTAACCACATCACATTCTCTTTATCCTCTGTCTTTGCAGAAATTCTATTTTTATAACTCAAACCATAAGGGAGTTGGATTATTATTGTTAGTAGTAGTAGTAACATTACGTTACTACTATTATTACAAGTCTTACTTGTTTGGGTACCCATACCTATGAATGCAATGCAGTGGGATTTATTTATTTTTTTTTTTAATTCTTGTAACCCATGGCAAATTTCTCATATAAAGGTTTGCTTGGGCACAAAAATGTCTAATTTGTGACTAAATTGTGTTTCACATCATGCTGAGAAACTTCATGAAAACAACAGAATTAATTAAAATAATAGCATCCATTTTTTGTTTAATTGCAATGGTGCATTTTTTAAATCAATTTGTTGAATAATATATGAAATTATGGGTGATATTGTATAATGATGGAATGGTGGTTGTGAGATATTAATAAACTGTTTCTCATGGCACTATTAACATACCAATCCTTTCGTCTCCTCCCCCATATCTCCTCCAGCTCCAAAACAATCAATTTAAGTTATCCCATATTCACAAGTTGATTGATATAAATAGTATCCGGTAAAATGTAAACTATATTCTGATAAGGTTCTCAAATATTGGCATTAGTTCATTTTGATAGTTATTTAAAAAACAGACCTTCTAAATGTAAAGGCAATGAAGTGTTGATTGCTATTCTGCTATCAAGAACTAGGAAACTTTTGGGAGTTTTCTAATTATGAGGAAAGTATTTAGCTAGCCACTGCTACCTTAAATCAGACATCTGACTTTTAGACGTATATCCATCTCCACTTTGTAAGCTTTGTAGGGACCTCAGCATTTCCAAGAGGCAATTTATCCCATCTGTTTTGTCTTGCTATGCAGACAGTGTAGATATCTAACTTTCAAAGGCCAAAATAATATTAAATTTATTCCATCTTCTTAGATATTGAGAGATACAAAAAATTACTCTCATCAGATCTTCAGTTTCTACAAGGTCTATTACAGAGAATACTGCCTGTTCAGAAGGATCCTAAATAACCCTTAAAGACTTTGATTTTTCATTTCTGACGAACAAAGGATTTTTAATAGCTGGTCTTCATGTATTGACAATCAAGAGTTGCAAAACTTACTCTGCAACTTCTGGGTTTTTTCCTGAGACCCTAGGAAAGACAACCACCCAGACATGCATAATTTTTGTCATATACTTGGCATATAAGTAAGGATTTCTTAAAATAATTGTTTGTTCCTAATGATAATGTGAATGTTTTGACAAAAAGTTTATTGAAATGAAAAGCAATCCCTGAATTCTTTGCATATTTTATTTTTCTTTTTGATTTCCAACTCACACACATCTGGCATATTTTACATCTTTGCAATAAAACATGGTTACAATAGCTTAAGGAATTTATATATCCAAAATATTTCACCATGATCTCAAGATGAAATGAACTTGTCTTCCAGATGTTCAATAGTCTCCCAATTCTAAGCTACGAACTCAAGATATTGCTTACAGACAGGTGATGAATAACTTAATCATTACGCTGATCCCCATGACTGCCGAATCTTATAAATACAAACAACAATGAGAAGGAAATTTAGTGCTAAACTTACTAATACAAGGTGGATAACAAATAAGTAATCACATCAATAAATAATGATATGTTTCTGGTGCAAAGTGCCAATACAAAGAATCCATTATCTTTTTAAATAAATGACTGCAAGTGAGTGTAAATTCTGAGAAAATTACATTCCTGTTACATGCCTCATAGCCCTACCGACACAATATGTACATCTATGACAATACAGTCACCAAATATACAAAGAAGAAACATGAATTAAAGTGTATATACCCCTGGGTGTATAATTTGATCAGTACCATGTGCAGAAAATTATTCCAATAATTATCATTACAGTATTGTAAAAGATGAAGTGCCTTAATCTGAGTGGCTTGAGGTGAGATTTTCAGAAGAACTGAAAACAGCAACCTCAGTCACCTTTACAATGAAGCTAAGGCTTAGCTCCTCAGAGGAAAAATAAGGGGAAAAAAAATCAGTGGGGGCTCTCTTGCCCATGATTTATATGCCAAATATTAATAATCCAGAAGTATAGCACTTTGTCTGTATTGGGAGTCATTAAGCATTACAAAGCATTAAACTGAACATCCCTCTTAGCTCCCTTCTTATCTAGTGTTTGAATTTGAAAGGGAGGAAATTAATTTCTATTGTATAAAGTATAAATATGGCAAACGATGGCTTTTTATCCAAATGTTTAGTGAGCAGAACTCCACTTAATAGGGGTAAACTTTAGATTCAAAAAGTGAAAAACACGTGTTGGTGGAAATGTCAAAATTACTGTTTGCTCCCAAATTCAACCCTTTAACACAAGCTGTACCCTTAGGCAGATCTCCAGTCTGATTTGTGTGAATGCACCTGTTCCTTCAAGACATCAGGTTTAAAGTACATGCAAGTTGTAACTCCACAATAAAATTAAGAAACAGTTTTGTTCTTTATACAAGGTTTTACTTTTACAAAAGTATCCCTTTAAAGTTAAGATGTGCATCTGATGTACAAAGTATCAAACATATTTTTTTTAATCTCAGCTTGAAAAGAGGCTGGAGATGGGATGCATGTTAGGTTCAAACCCTAAACATTGAAATAACTGGACACAAGGTTCCCCAGAATTTTCAAAAGTCTCTTGTGGCGCATCCAACTACCTTTTCTCAATAAACAAAGATATATGAAATAATTACCAAAACATTTCCTAATTCATATAATTTACATGATACAAGCTTGCTTTTCAGCAGCTGGTGTTCAGTTGTGAAAAAACACACAAAGTAAAATGGTTGCTGACTACAATGTACAGCTATTGCTGGGTGTAATGGAATGTACAACGGAGGTCAATGCAGACGTGGTTTTCCACCAGAGACTACACCTTTCATTGCAGCACTTGTGCTCTCAGCTTTACCTGGGCTTTCAATTCTTCATTCTGCTTCAGTATCTGTTCTGATGTTCATAATGCCACCGGTTAAAATCTATATTAAAAGCTACGATGCTTCCAGAAGCCATGCCAGTAATCAGAGTTCTGAAAAAGATATCAAAGATGATGATGTTAATTCTCCTTTATCTTCTTGAGGGATAGTTTATCATAAACAGTTAAAAAGCGAAAAGAAAAAGGCACTTTTTGCAACTGTTCGAAGGTTAAGCTCATGGGTAAGATTCAGTTTGCAATGGAGATGCTACATTTCGATGTTGACATATGAGCCAAACTTCCATGCTGCCATTCTGGTCAAGGGAGATCTAGAGGTGCATTCACTCACCTTGACATAGGTAAAAGAGAAGAATCTTAGAAGCAGAGAATCTAGTTCCAACTCCCCACCCACGGGCAAGGATACCACCCACTACACCAAGTTGCCCAGGACCCTATCCAACCTGGCCTTGAACATTTCCAGGAACGGGGCATCCACAGCTTCTCTGGGTAACCTGTTCCAGTTGTCTCACCATGCTCTAAGAACTTCTTCCTAATATGTAATCTAGATCTCTCCTTTTTTAGTTTAAAACTGTACCTCCTAGTCCCATCACTGCCTGCCCAAGTGAAAAGTCACTCTTCCACCTTCTTGTAAGCCCCCTTTAAGAATGGAAAGGTCACAGTGAGGTGTTCCTGGAGCTGAGTCTTCTCCAAGCTGAACAACCTCAATTCTCTCAGCATGTCTGTGTAGGAGAGGTGTTCCAGAATCATGCCGTTTGAGATACTCTCACATATCCTGCCTTGTCTCCAGCTGGCTCTTCAGACCGGTGTGGGTCTTTACTAAGTCCTTTGTCATGTGTGTCACCCAAGGCATGCACCTCGGACCACCGAGGTGTATCTCAAACAGTACTAACTGGCTAGAGGTAGGCAATCAAATTAGGTCCTAAACAGTACCTTCTGTGCAGCCTGAGATAACTCTCTACAGGTCACTGGACATGCACTTCAGGATGAGCTTAACTGTCTTTTAGATTCCACAGGCTGTAGCAAATAAATCACCATGGTTACTATTACAGAAACTTATTCCTCTAGTTCACATGAAGACACCTATGTCAAAACACTTCCATCCAGATGGTTTAGAAGCAAGCTACATAATTTCAGGTATCTTGTGTCACTAGAGGTGCCTCAGGATGGCTGACATGTCTATGCTGGCCGGCAGCTGGGACACAGGACGTGTGGAGCTCTCTGGACTTGGGGCTGAGCTGGGATCAGCTGGATATCCGAGGGCCTCCCAGGCATAATGAGATGCCTCTGTGAGGACAAGTGAACTGATCCCTTAATCATAAGCTGATCACATCCTAGAACTCCTAAAAGGCTTCATATTGAAATATAGCCCCAGAATTATGTTGTTCTGGCAGCAATAGTTGATGTGATTTTCCAGTTAACTCATAATCAATAGCTAATTCTGGTAGCTAAGTTTTAATATTGGATTATGTATCTAGCACCACTTCTATGAAACCATACAAAAATGATTCTCTGTTTAATTATGTGACTAAAGCTAGGCAGGTCCTTAAAGCACTTTGCACAGCTGGGACTTCCCAGCCTAGTATTGCAATAAGGAATAGAGAAAATTGGCTAGCTGAAATTTTTTTCGGTGTAAATAAATCTCTTTGAACAAATCAGAATACATGATGTAACTACAAACTGGCAAAGCTCTAGAAGCAAATAGGCTTCTTTCTGTAAGGTAGTTTCAATTAGAGTAAGTTTGAGACAAAAAAACTTGTTTCAAGTCATCTACGTACACCAGTAAATTAGATACCTATTTTGCTTAAAGGTGTTTTCGTTGCTTTACAAAATGGATAGGAAAGCTGAAAAGTGTAAGAAAAAGATTAACTTAAATGAATTCTGCATGATTTTTCTAATATTCTAGGAATTCTTTGCATGTCATAAGTTTGTATATTGATAAGAAATACAAGACTGATGCATGACAAAAACAGAAAATCCATTCATAACCCTGCATAGATGCAACATATAGGCTTAAATTATAATCACAGTAGAAGACTGAGGGACCAGATTCATGTGTCTTGTACATTTACCATGGGCCTTTCAGTGCTACAGCAGTGTTGCAAAAATCTCAGCTTGCACACTGCACCTCCATTGCTCAGGAAGGTTAAAGGAAAGGACCACACTCACTCCTGGTGGACTGATCTATTGATAACATTAAATATTATGAGCTAGATGCAACCCCAAGTCCCCAAGAAGTCCTCAAGATCAACATAGTTGAAAATCAGAAATGTACCTCCAACTTTTGTAACTGGTTTTCAGGCATTGGTTAATAGGCACTACTGCACTCTGATCCATTGTGACTATTCCTCTGTTCTTCGGTTAATGCATTTTTAGCTATATTTTGCTAGCTAAGTGTCTGGCTTACTGACTTCAATGATATAAGACCTCACCTGAATGTTAAGTGCTTGCCTTATGAAACTCAAGGAGCAGAGAAAGTGCTGAGTCAGATAAATCAACAAGATAACAACTGGGGTAATGGGTTGTTTTACATATCCTGTTCATTTATTGTATACATACCATAAATTCCTATCTTAAAGTACATGGAGATGTATACTTTGTGAAATTTTAGCACTTACACACAAATATGAAAGGTAAATTCACCTCTGATCATGAGACAGATCCATAGCTCTTATGCCAGCATCACAGCCAGGGTAAATATAGAGCTGCTTGAAGTCACAGGCCTGCCACACTTCCACTACACCATTGTCTCCTCCTGTTACCAGGTTCTGCCCATCACTGCTCAGGAGGATGGCCTTCAGGAGAAAAAGACAAATCCCAAGAACATAGTTAGCTTTTCTGGAAATAGGCCAATATTAAAAAAAAAAACAACTTATAAGCATCTCCTGCTCTATCCACTTTAAATTTCAAGATAAACGCCCCCACACTTTCTTCTCCTCAGTGAAAAAATAAACCAACAAATTTCAGATCACCACATTTTTGATGCCTAAAGGTTTGGTGTGTATTTTTGGTGTATATTTTGTGGATTTTTAGAAGGTTTGGTGTGTATTTTGTGGATTTTTAGAGTTTCAAAAGTATAGTTTTCTTGCTCACACATTAAGTGGTGTTAGAAGTTACTGAAGTGATTTTCTCACATATTCTCAGGTTTTCTGAAGGTCATGATGTTTTTCAGAGACACCTGCAAGATAACTCTAAGTCAAAACAATAGAAGAGCCCAGAAACCCTTGGAGGTGGTCCAGGGGGCATAGCCTAGGAGCCCGATGGGTGGACCACGGAGACAATATGAAATGATGATTGGTTATAGATATCTAATATGTTAATTGCTAGGACGGGTATAAAAACTGTAACCTTTCTGAGGGCGGGGTTTTTCGGGGATTTTTGGACGCAGAGATCCTTGTTGAAACAACGTGCGTTTTGTAGGCCCAGTGGAGGCCCAAAGCCTCCGAACACCCAATAAAAGTATTGTCTATCTTTCTCCATTAACGTTTCTCTGAGTGCCTATTTTCCAGGATTTTAGGCATCATTTTAAATAAAACAATTGTGTGTTTTTAAACATGTTATATAACAAAATAAAAAAGTTATATAACAAAAAACCTCTTTAACTGAATCTGCCAATACCTGAGTTCAGCACATAACATTTCTACATAGCATAGTTTGTTCTACAGTGCTTGGTGCCATCACTGACATCTAAAGCAGAGCAGTGATCCGCATTCCTAATGCTACTTCAAGTGCTAGTGAGAGAGCAGAGACCCGGAGGCATGAATTCATGTCTTGGCTAATAAATGAAGAATGAAGTCTTTTCAGAGCATTTTGTTTCACAGACATATTTCCCACTGAAATTTAATTCCAAACAAAAATTCTAGGAATTGTGTGGGATCATAAACTATTTGTTCTTATTTATTCTGGAAAAGCTCAAGTGCATTTTTGTATTTGGAGATGGTGATGAAAGAATATGTGTTGGAATCACTTAACCAGGAGGCAGCAATTTTACATATATTATTTCCTTTAAACCGTACGGCAAATAAATTAAATTTATTTTAATAAATAAAGATGACACACAAAAAAAATATCTGTTTGCATTTAGATTTACCCTGGTTGAATCATTGATCTCCATCTGAGCTAAGAGTTTGCCATTAATGCTGAAATTGCTGAACCGTCCTCGTTCATAGTAGATGATGCAGTGACCTTCGCTGGATACTGAAATTAAGCGAGGATACAAGCAGTTTTCTGTTCCTTCCAGGGCTCTCAGCAAATCACCAGTAATTGTGTGTACTAGGCAAGGACCTTCTGTATATGAAAACATAATATATCATACATTTGCTGCTTATACAAACTATATACTCTGTGCACAAAGACAATGCATAATACACATTTATGTCACATTAATCTTGCACAGATATGAGAAGTTGCAATGTTTGCTTAAAGAATTTAAAACATGCACCAGAAAAGGAAATGTAAGAGCTAGCATATCAAGAAAATAGATACAACATGCCGATAAGTGGTAGTAGTTTTCATTGATCTGCCTTCTAAAATACTGTTTCCTGTTTCCAAGCATTCGGAAGCCTCAGTCTTACTGATTTTCTCCAACATGAACTCTTTCTATCCTGCCCAATCACATTAAACAGATGGGGCCCTATCAGTGACTAGTAGAAGCAACTCCCAGAGGGCATATAATTGTATTACTGCATATTTCTCCTACAGACAATGGGAGTTCCTGTAGATCCTCTGCCCCAATGAACATATTATGCATAGGTTTCAGTCCTGAATTGTTTTTAGCAAAAGGAGTCATCTGACAGCCAACAGAGTTACAATGATACTTGGACCCTAAGAGATCACACTATAACTCCATTTACTCCAGAGAGATTTCAATATGAGAATTTAATGTCTTTTTATTACTGCTCATGAAAGAAAGAAACATCTATGAAAACTACAATGTACATTTTAAGATGCAAAACTAAGCTATTTCCATTTCAAGATCTTTGAGAAAAGCTCTTTTGAAAGAGAGATCTGTACTCCTACCAAGAAAAAGAGTCTCTTTTTTGATAAATATAATGAGTCACAGTAAATACTAATAGTTTTTTTTAATTAATCTCAGGATACTCCTGGGCAGCACCGTAATCTCTTCCTTATACAACTGGCTCATGATCCTGAAAGTAAATTCTTATTGGCAGACTCAGCCACCCCACTTTAAGCCCTTCTAACTTCTCTGAAATTCACACAGCAGCTGGGTTTGCCCAGGTAGAATGAATCACAGCATCAATGAATTCACCTGCGAACCCTCTGAAAATAGGATTTTATCTCTCTTTGCATAAAGTCTTATCCAGAGAGACCTCAAGCTTGACTGTGTCCATGGGATACCACTGCAAAGGAATTAGTTTATTTTCTCAAATAGTTGAGTTTCAGCTTTGGAAATATTAAAGTTCCAGAATGTTACAAGAAGTGATGCCTCCACATTTAGAACAATTGCCTTGTTAGATTTTTCCAAAGAAAAGTGTAATACCTTCATAGCTGAGCGGTCATGGACACAAAAAGGTATATCTGATTTAGGAAGCTACTGTAAGAACATACAGACTGAGCAGTCTCTTTTGGGTTTGTTGGGTAAGAATGTGCAAACATCAACCTGATGCACAGGATTTTCCTCAGAGGAGTGCTATATGTGTGCCTTCCTGCCTCAGCAGCTCTCAAGTGCTGTGCGTGTTATTGCAGTGCCACAGCCAGCTCTGGAGCTGCCCACCAGGCAGGATGGCAGGGAAATGCAACACTGTCACAAGATGCAATCTAAGAAAGTGGAAAAGACTAGAAACAATAGAACTGAAGAAGAAGCTTTAAAAAAGGCATATTTTGGAAAACAGCAATAAAAAAAAAAAGAATTACTTTCTCTCTGCATCTTTTATATGCATTAGAGTTTCAAGAGGAAGAATATGAGATGAGTACCTCAGGAGAAAGACTGGACTTCATTTCTCTTGATCAGTTACAAACATATTCTGAATTTGATTTAAAAGTCTTTGTCTTTCTATCAGCCTTTTACCTCTAAAAATGTGTAAGTTACCAAAGCATCAAATCCTTAATGAAGCAGAAAATAACAGAATTCAGATTCCATCAATTTTAAGAAGAGAAAATTTGAAAAAAGGTAGTTGGAAGGAGTAGACTATTATGGCAGCAAGAGTGTATGAAGCTGCCTTAAAGGGTAAGAAATAACAGTGCTGCAAGAAAAAAATTTTAGGTTCAGCATCACTGTGCATTTTTTTCACAAATATTTTGACTTTGCCTATGACTGTTATGTAGTATGCCATTATGAGAGTTAATGACCCATTAGGACTTCCTGTTAAAAATGGCTTTACTCAAAAGTTTCACACTCAGCTTTGAAAATAAATGTTGAGCTCCAAGGTAGTATAAAAACCAATAACCTAGGAGCTCAGCTGTGAGCAAAAGCCAGCAGAGCAAGCATCACATTCTTCTTACCCTCACAGACAGCAAACTTTTAAAAAAGGAGTACAAAGATATCCATGGGGATGAATAAAACAGGCAACACAGTAGACAGAGAAAGCAAGTCACTGGATGTGGATGGAGTAGAGTGGAAATGAGATAGGAAGATATATAAGGAAAAAGAACCTTAAGGAAGGACAAGGGTGATGTATAGAAAGGAAATAAGAAGGGAGAAGAGATGATGTAGCAAAAAAGAACCTCAGAGAAAAGGGAGAGGAAAATAGAAAAGGAAAAGAGGAAAAGACATGCAGTTTGACAAATAAAGAGAAGCTGAATGAGAGAGGGCAGTGGGGGAAGAAAAGTGGACTTGGAATTAAGCGGGAGAAGGAGAAGATGAGTAAAACAAGTGAAATAGAACAAATCAAGGAGAAACGGGGAGAAACAGAGTAAGGAAGGGTGAAGCAAACACTCATTGAAGCTAGTGCTTTATTTACATTGATTATCAGTTATACAGGAGACAGATACAGGTTTGGAAAGATATTTTGAACACTTGTGTTAGCAATTTTGGGGTACTCTGGATTTCATACATAACAGTGAGAAAGTGTGAATAGATAACTAAAAAATTTTAAGAGATGTAACAACAATCTCCTGCAACTGTTCATTATTTAGAAGCCCCTGCAAATAAAGCCTGCAGGATAAAATGCACACAGATCTAAAGCCAAGCAAACTGATCCTGCTTCCCTGGAGAGTGAGTTCAGTATGACAAACTACCATTCAGTTAAGATGAGAGTGGAGAACTTGAAGCTAGCCCTCTGTAAAATACACATCTCTATCAACAGATTTCTCCAAAATTACTAAATGTCATTAGAATTATTGAATACATTTTTATAAAATACTCTTCCAGAACTGCACAGACTGATGGCTGGAAAGAATGATCAGCTTCATTTGTATCTAAACTCATAAGTACAGATAGCAAGTTACAATTTTCAGAGTAAACTGCTTCTGATTCCCCCACAATTCCAACACATCTTAGTAGAGGATACTTTGGATAATTAAAGTATATGTGGCTTGGGAGAAGTCTGAGGAGTAACACTAAAAAGAATCTAAAAATGTTAAGACTTAAATCATAAAAACATTTCTGACCTTTAGCACCACTGATAACAAGTCCCAGCTCTGCACAGACTGACACACAGACAACTTCATGGTCGTGACCAGTTAGAACAGCACGAGGAGCTGGATAATCACCTGTTTAAAAAAAAATAAATAAAAGTGAGAAGAACAAGAAAAAGAAAACAGAGAATGACAAATCAGACATGGTTTATCAACAAAAGAAATTTGCTGTAATTTGCTTCATTTCAGTAAGCATCAAAGAGAGGTGCAGTGTGATTAAATATCTCACAGGATAGCAAGAAAAATATATTCAGATAGCATAAAGTTTCATACGCACATCATTCCAATGCTCTAATGAATTAATTAAAAGAACACAAAGTGTGATGGCATTAAAAGCAGCTCTAATGTAAAGGTCTGCTGTTGGACATGTGTGTCTCCAGATTTCTGCTATGAACCTAAAGAGTAATATGAGTTGAGAATGTTCCTATACTAATGTTCATAATTTTTCTCATGAAATTGGGGATAGGAAGAGAGGAGGAACAGCATTGTACTAGAAACATACTACTGCTGCAGAGAGAAGATTGACTCAGAGACACGTGGAATGCTTACAGATTAAAATATGCATAAAAATGGCTATGGGTATACATAAATTTATATATATATCAATATCAATACCTATGCCATTTTTATCACATTAAATTTATTAGAGAATAGGATAGACTACTCCATAAATATTTATTCTTCATATTCATAACAGAAATGTATTTTACTTTGAGTTCAAACAAGTGGGCATTTATGGGCATTTATACGACAAAGAGCAACATTTCTGTTGTTTCTAATAATAACAGATGCTGACAACCCAATTGCTCAGTATTTGATATTGCTTTGCCAGGCAAAGAAAGTCAAGAGTGACCAAAAAATTAGCAACTTCCTAGATAACACAGAGTTCATCTGGTTATATTTACATTGTACAAATGAAATACAGAAAATAGGGACATTCTAAAGGACTGGAGTTCTGCCAAAGGAGTTGAAATACCTAAAAAGGATAAAAGAAAGTACCTAGGGAACTACAGATAAATTACTGTAACATTAATACTATGCAAAATAATAAAATGGTTAATCCACAGTTCTGTCAACATGAAGTGGAAGCAAAAATCTCAATAATACCAGTCACCATGCTGTGTTGGAAACGGGAGTCTTGTCTTATCTGGTTTTGATAGGATGAGGAGTACAGCTGATAAAGATGGCTATATTAAAATGGGCTCTATGTACTTTTTTTCCAAGATATTTGTCTGAGTCATACAGGGTTTTGATTTAAACCAGTTTTATATGGAACTGACTATTGACAACATGGATGGCACAGAACCTGGTTCAATGACAGAACTTAATTTATTTTTTTTTTCCATAGAGAAGTGTTTACTATGAGTAAATGCAAATTAATAATGGAATATCATTATTATACATTTTGTCATGCATTATTAGGAGCAACAGTCCAACAGTAATTGAAAATGGGACTTTTTTCCCCTTAGGGTTCAAAGAAAAAATTATGCACTCATCCTTTCTACAGAAAAAGCCATGGCATGAACCTCAGTCATATTACATTTTATTGCTAAGGAGTGAAGTTGTGAACTCCAGGAATCATTCAAAATCTAGCAAAATATTCTGTCATTGACACATCACCACTGATAGATGCAGCCAAAGGTCAAAGGCTGCAGCTCTAAGGGAATTGCAGGTGAAAATATCCTACCTAAGAACTGAGATACCATCACTGTAAACTCCCTGTAATTTCCCCAAAGGAGCACCTTTGAACTGAATTAGTAGAGGGCAAAGGAAAAAAAATCTGCACTGTATTTCCAAACAAGTAAGCTTTTTTAAGAAGTCTAAATTAAAACAGATCTTCATTTCTTGATGAAAAATATAATGCTTATTACTATTATAAGGTTCTTTGTGAACAGATGGTGCTCTTGCATGGTAAGGAAAAAAAGAAGATGGAAAGAAAAGGAACAGATAGTGTTACTATTTCTCTCACTGTCCTTTTACAGGAATTATGTGCAGATTGCTGTGGGGACAAATCTACAAGTCCTCTGTATAAGAAACATGAGAGCACAAGGCAAATTCTAGCTTCCATTTCATCTCTGACTTTGACAAAAGCAAGTACCAGGCTATAGCTAAACTACTTGCTGAAAATAATTTACTATTTGCTTTACTCTTAGGGCTTTTGAGGGATACTCATCAGAAAAAAAAAAAACTTAGAAAATACTGTAGCTTTCACTTATGGAAGTGAAAATTAATATATACTGTCAGAAAAAACCATCCTGGAGTTTGATGAAAAGATAAGGCTGCAACCAATAAATATGATTATCTCAAAACAGGAAATAATCAATAAAAATGTCCACAATATGAGGGAGCAATGGGCGTAAAAGAAAGATTGCTGACAGAAAAATAGTAATATATTCAAAATATTCTCAGCGCTGGCAGAGGGCTAAGGAATGTGAGCAGAATTGTATATAGCTACAAAAAATTCACCCAGGTGAGTGGACTCTCAGGTACCTTGCATCAATCCAGACTCCAAAAGGAAAAATACAGTGGAGGACAGGAGAGTATGCATCTGTAGCATCTCTTCCTATCTCTTCCCTGAAATAGCTTGGGGAACTTTGGCAAGATGCTGAACCACCCTGCACTGTACAGTTCCCATGGAGTATGCAGCAAAGCATGGGCACAGACGTCTGTCAATAAAATACTAGAGATAAGTGCCTTAGCTCGGGTGGATTATTGGCTCATTTACTTTTACATAGCAGTTTTAGGAGAGAGATGTCTTTGGCTACCAGAGTAGAGACAGTGACAGTAAAAATTACAAACTAGTTTTCAAAGAGCTTCTACTCTGTCAGAACAGTGCTAATACACTGTGTTTTAAAAATTAATACCTAAATTGTACAAATGTGCAAGTACCATAATAACTAAACAGACAAGGCAGATAGGATGTGTGGCCATGTCCTTGTGTGGGACCTTCAGACAGCCATCCAGTCCACTTGGTGGTGGCTATTTATAAACTGCTGCCTTTTCAAGGCTAGGATATATTAAAATGTAGAGGGATATAAAAAAATAACTGAATGTTCTGAGTTCAGAATAACTACTCTTTCAAGCTATAAACTTGCAAAACCCTTGATGTTCACAATTTTGAATTGCTTCAAAATTGTATTAAGTAAAACAAACACATAAAGGTATACTTCATGACAGACTTGAAACGCAGGTTAGCAACACAAATCTATTATGGTAAAGCTTACCTTTCCTTTCAGATATATACAGAATACACTCACTCAGACAGCATGAATTATTAGCACCTTTGAAGATTATGTTACAATGCTAAACAACCCCAGGTTAAGGCTGATAGATACAATATTTTTCAATGGTCAGCAGAATTCCCATTAGAAAAAGTGGGGTTAACTCTCACACCTCTTGTGGCCATCCTCTTGGAAGCTACAACAGGTAATGAGAAATGTCAAGTCCCAAGATCAATGAAATTTCAGGCTCTAGGGACAAAACAGGAATAGCATTGATCCTTTTAAAGAACACCAGTCAGAGGGTGAATGTAATATATTGCACGGAGAGGCTCAAGAGGATAAGCGGCCAAGTCCAACATACTTACCTGACAAAAAATTCAATCAGCCTTTAGCACAAGCTGCCTACCCTTCCTTTCTTTCATGCAGGAGTCTGATTCCAATTAAAGTGTGCAAATTAATTTTTATCACTTCCAAATTAGTTTCTGAATTTGTGTCTGTTTCAGATGAAAGCATCTGTCCCTCACTTTTCTGCAATTCTATCATCCACTTTGGTATATCTGTTCAAAGACTCTGAGATAATTCTCATTTTCAAAGTCACTTATTTGAAAGACACATTCAATAAAGCAATCATAAAATATAAAACCAACTATAATGATACATGTTGAACTTCAGGGCATATCATATACTCTCTTTGCTCCTTTTGTGATGACTAATACAGTTGCTATGTGAGAAGAAATTTGTATACAAATTCGTGCTCACCTCAAACAAATCCCTATATATATCATAAGAGAAAAAAAGTCAAACCACAAATTGTCAAACTCCATCACAATAATTTTTCTATTCAATCTCTAAGAACTGCAACGATTTACATTTCCCATATCACTTCAAAGAATTAAAATAAGCAAACTGTGTCCTTTGTGTGTGCCGTGTCTTACTAAGAGAAAACAGATAGCTTTCACTGTTCTCTCAACTGCAGCAGATTTATATAATGTGGTCATCAACTTAATAAAGTACAGATTCAGATTAGTCAGTTCAGATCAGCAATTTCAGCTTCGAAACTAGATATCTGACCCTGGCAAAAGGACTAAGTTTCATTCAGTTCAGTGTTTCTTCCAAAGATGGTACTTAACTAAGCAAGGATAAAGAAATAAAGGAAGGTTCAATCATACACAAACACCTGCATTCAGCTGCCCTTCAGCCTACAGAAAATCATGCCACAGCTCTCACTTTCTAGGAACATCCCCAAACACCAGCCTAGTCTGGAACAGGACCTTTTCTATCACCTCTGTTATTGCTTAGCAATGGTATGGCTATGAAACCAGTGTTTGTTGGACCAGAGAAAGTACAAATAGGGAGAAGATTTGCCCTATATGCTGTTACATGAAGGTATGCAGTTTTGGCTTCAGATTTCTTGATTTATCTCTATTTATATTCAATCATTAGGTCATGTAAGATCCATAAACAAGAGTACAGAAAGAGAAATTTGCTTTCTGTTAAAGCTGGACATTCACAGGGGCCCCTCCCACATTAATTTGTAGCAGACAGTCTCTAGAGGTCAAGAACTTAATCTTCCACTTCCTGGACAAGCTAACCAGAAGGTTTTTTACAAGCTATTTTTGAGTGCTACTCCATGGAAAACATTGTATTTAAAATCTGGTAAAACTTCAGTAACAAGTGCAAACTAAACCAGAAACTCATTTTTGATACTTGCTGTAGTATAAAAGTGATAACTTAATAAATGGACTGATTGGAAAAATTATTTTAAAATTATAAAATGAAGTTCACCATGCTCTCATAGGCAAGTTTTCAACTACTGAGCTAGAGCAGCCACTTGCAAGAGTCTTATCCAAGACATTTTTTTCTCAACTCTCCTCTTTAAATCAGGGTTGGTTCTTTATTTCCCACAGACAGGTGAGATCACCCACTGCACACATGCCTGCACGGGTATTTCAGCAAAAGGCTCTACACAAGTCTGACTGGTTAGACTATTGACATACATATTGTTAGTAAAGACTGGATTCTGGAATATGGAATTTTAGCAGAATCTGTAAGAAGTTTGATCTGACAATCTTTTGCCTCAGAGTATTATATTTCACAATAAATGATTGTGACTGCTATGTTATAGTATCTACATTTTTCTATACAAATGTTAAAACTGCACAAACTGTTTAAGACTGGGGATTTGCTTTTTCTCTGCCTTAAGATTTTCTGAGACAACTAAAGTTCCTTTTGGTAATTGGATGTATTGAAGGCAAAATTGATAATTAACCATCCTTCAGCTTAAAAGATAATTATAAAATCAAGCATCTAACCCAGACAATTATTATACCTGACATTTTTCTTTGAGTTCTTCACCTTATTACAGCCTGTAGTATAAAATACCTTATCTGTGCCTCCAGATGACAGCTTTTAAAAAAACCAATCCCCCTTTTTCCCCCACTGAAAATATCATCTACATCTTTCTGGAAATACATTCTAAAGATCTTAAGTAATTGGATTTGATCTACAGTGAACATCTCACTTTCATTTTTCCTACAAGGTAAATCCTAATCTTCTACCAGCAACTATAGAAGAGTGGATTAGGAAATATTTCTTTACTACTTCAGTGGCTTTAATGATGTAAAACTTCAGACATATTTTCATAAGGATTGTTAAGAATGCTTCAGTCTCAAAAATTAGTATACAGGGAATCAGTCATATGACAACTATCATGTCTATTTGTGGTAGGGAACAGAAACTACTAAGTCATTACTTCAGCAGAAACATTTAGTAATTGTAGAAGTTTTTAAAGGCTTTTTTTTTAAAGATCCTTTGTTTCTGCAATCTATTGCCATTAAAGTATATTCATTAAAAGTCAAAGTAGCTGTTTACAAGGATAGGTTTGCCACACATGAAATTATAGTCATAGTACAGTACTAGTACATAGTGAGCATATCCATGGAAACTTCAATGAACAGAGAGACCAATAATAGTGATGACCTCACTCTTCCTCAATATGAGTTTTTAACATGTGTTCAATATTAATATTAATAAAAAAATATTGATATATTTCAAAGCTACCACAGTGGACTTGGGTACTTAATCTTCCGGAGTACTGATACCTGTACCTGTAAGATCTCATTTGACTGGACGTGACTGCAGCACAGTCTTCCATTAATCTGACTATAAGACCTTTTTTTTCAGCAAACAGAGCCTTATACAGATAGAGGCAGAGACAGAGAGTAGATCGCACAATTCATTTTTGTTTTCATTTCTGTCAGCCAATTCATATCCTTCCTTTCATAAAATTAAAGATGTCCAAGTCAGACACTTCCAAAGTTATGCAGCTAAGCTATTAAACCTGAGATACCAAAAAGTACCACTTCTGTGCATTCAGATATGTAAGTGATGACAAAACAGTAGCAGAACTAAAGCAATTCTATCTGGAAAAGAATTGAAGCAGTTTGTATCAGCCAGAAAGGAGATGCTAATTGCAAGGCTGTCCAAGCCTTAGAGGAAGTAAAGGAAAAGTCTTACATTTTTTCTTTAATGAAAGTAGAAAGCTCTTTTTATTTTTCTCTTAAGACAGAAATTACTAATACTTGATATGAATCACACAGGCATTCAAAGAAGTAAAACGGTGTCAACCTAAACAGAATGCTCTGACACAATTCTGATTTTCTCCATATTGGAGAATTACATTCTAAAAAAGCCCTGGGATATAAGGAAAAATTAGAGAAATTTGTTATGGGAACACAATTTTATTTTCCCCCTCCATTTCCCCTGTTATAAAAGCAAATAAAATCTGGTGAGAAAGTGAGGCTTATATTTGTCTCCGTGTTGCTGTGCTTACAGACAAATGGAAAAAATTAAGACTCAATAAAAAGTTTGCTGCTGCAAAACTGACAAAATATTTACTTTGAAATAAATTAAACACTTTTCTAACAGCCATTCAGTTGATAAATACTTTCACTTACATGTCTGTAACTGACAGTACTGCCTCCAGTCAGTATTTGAATCAAAGATCCAAACTGATAGTGATGGATTCTTCCATTTCTATCCAAGGACAGAATTCATGTGTTGAAAATAATAATCAGAATTCAGAAATCACTTTAAATGAAATGGATTTAGTGTTGTACAAAACAGCTCTACTATATGGATAACAGTTGCTCTTGTCTTTAGCTGTGGTCGTCTCTGGCTTGGGTGAAGGGACCTTTAAATTAGTAGTGCGCTTTAAGTGTCCTTTTATAGAAATCAATATTATTATTATTGTGCCCACTCACTCTGCAAAGCACTGATAGTTAGTCCCATGCACATGAAATGTAACCTCTTCCTGACATTTTATCTTTTCCTATTTTTATTCAGTCATACTGCTTCTCCAAAGGTATGCTTGCTGTAGTAAGACCTTTTTCAAGAGAGTTTCATTTAATTCCATGGCATGTGAGACATTCCTTTTTTGAAAAGGCAAGCAGCTGATATAGCATGCTGTAGCACAAAAGAAGTAAGTTGAAATGCCAAAAAAATATTTCTAGGGAAAGGGAAGTCAAAATATAGTGATATACGTCCTGTCACTTAAAGGCCATAACCATCTTGTTCTCGTTTATGATGACATGATGCTATAAATGATACAAACTTAAGAACTATACTCCATTCCTATTATCTGTTACCACACACACAGAGCATTTAAACATTTGTTTGGCTAGTAATCAATGAATTGCTTAGCATGTGGCACTCTTCTTATACCAACTTTCAATCTGTAAGTGAAGTAATCGATATATTTGGTAAGCACTTCTGAAGCTGACAGAAGGGATGTTAAAATGAATAGGTGTGACAGAAGACCTCTCAGGAAGGTGTTTTTTTAAAGGATACTTACTGCTATTTGGATTGTCACCTATAATGTGATGTCGGCCACTCCAGTACCAAAGCAGCAATGTAGCATCACGAGACCCAGACACGATGTAGCAATCACCTCCAATATAGGACTCCGATCTGGCAAGGCAAGTCACGACATCCCAGTGGCCAAACACAATCTGAGTTAATTTTCCTGGTGGAAGTGTGAAGTCATAAAAATTCAGTTTTGTAAGGTACTTCCAACATTTAGAAATTATTAACTACATAATTAATATTCAGTTCAAATGTAACTTTTGCCTCATGTCCCTTAATTACAGTTCACTACATGCTACAACAGGATTAAAAAATTACAAAGATAAAACCTTTTTTCCTCTTTTTTTCATTCCTATTGAAGGCTGTGCTCTATGTCAATCCATAGTCTAACCCTTCTCTCAGAAAATCAAGTCATTGCTGCAGTCACTGAATATTAAGTGGAGTTATAGCTCCATCAGTATTTATGCAATGGCATTTGAACATTATTTATGAATTTCATGAGTGATATGCGTAAGGCAACACATGAACTTTTCCAGAATTGTGCTACAGTATTATATTAAAAATGTATATATGTTCTATGTTAATGTCAAACTAAGGTTTACTATGATTATCACCTCTTTCTTTCTATTATTGCAATTACTTTTTAGCAATATACTGAATTATATTAGGCTATGTAATCCGACAAAGAAACAAAATTCCAGTTCCTGTAGCAGACTATGCAATCTAATTCCATATTGCATGTAATAAATAGAGCTAGAAACAATACAACCATGTAACTCTTGTAACAAAAATTTCGGTTGATCATTTTGGTAGGATCAATTTCCTGAAAATAACTATTGTTTTCAAAAGTTACCACTAACAAAACTATGTATCTTCCCATTTCTGTTTACATCCTTTTTCTTCCATTAGAAAATGACCTCAAAGCTATTCAAAGCTATTATGCTCAAACAATAATGAAAGGTTTTATAAACTGCCCTTTATCATTTATTGAGGGGTGAACACAGACATTAGATATGCAACTATTAAGACAATAGTCTTTGACCCCTTTGTGACTCATGAAGAAACAGAGTTGTATTTAGGGTCACCTGTTTCTGTAGAATAAACTCGAAAGCTCTTGTCCCAGAAACCACAGATAAGAATGTAGCGATTATCTGCTGTGACCACGAAGCAATGCGCATTGATCTGGATGCTCTGATCCACAAGGTCTGTGATCTGCCGTTTGTTCACACCAGAGTTATTGGCTGTAACGAAATGCAAAACACATTTTACAAGTAAGCCATTCCAACACCTTCCTGTCATCCACTTACAGGAGAAAATGAATACATTTAACTTTCAATGAACTGTGAATTTGTTGTTGAGTAAGCATTTTGAATATGAACATTTAGAGCTGTCTATATGGGTGTCAGAAATATAAAATTATTGTGAGATTTCTAGTTTCCCTTTGAATAAGAGAAAAGATTTTACAGGAGATGACAGTTTCCTACAAGCTGCCTGATCCACTGCATAATATGTGGCAATAATTTAAGTGCTCTGCTGAAGTACTCCCCCAAACAAATCTCAACTAGGAGAAAGTGGAGGAAGTCCATTTAAAATATTAAGTCAGCACTAACTGCAGAAAGCCAATTCTTGCTAGTTTGTATATCTTCTACAGAAAATATCTCAGCTTGTATTGTGTGATCCTGACATTTCCCATACCTCGAGATGCTTAACCAGATCAAAGACATAAGTATTCAACCAATGAATGAGGGGAGACCTCATTGCAGTCTACAACTTCCTCATTAAGGGAAGTGGAGGGGCTGGCAGTGATCTCTTCACTTTCATGACCAGTGACAGGACTTGAAGAAAAGGCATGAAGCTGAGTCAGGGGAGATTTACATTTGATATCAGGAAAAAGTTTTTCACCCAGGGGGTAACTGAGCACTGGAACAGGCTCCCCAGGAAAGTGGTCACAGGCCAGGAGCTGGACTTGATGGTCCTGATGAGTCCCTTCCAACTCAGCATATTCCATGATTTATGAATCTATTCAAACCTAATGCGTTTTTACAATACAGGAAAAGTAGGTCTTATCACCTACTCCTCAAGCAGGGAGCCAGGCCATGGGAGATAATCTCAAAAGAGGCTATGACACCTGGAAATTCTCCCAGAGAGAGGGAAAAGGAATGGTTCATCCAGAATCCCACCACCCTGAATGCCACACAGAACTCTTAAGAAGGACTGGGAGTCCCCAGCTAACGTGCTTTTTACTCCCTGTGACACAGCAAACAAGATATGGCAATACAATAAAGGCATGTTCCATCTCACTTAATATTAACTTTCTAAAAGTTTAGTATATAATCTAAGTTAATTATCTACACTCCCTCCAGTCTCACTGGAGAGGAAAACATCATTTAACATGTCAAGTCCTCTCACCTTGTAATAGCTGCCTAAGTGTTAGACAGCTCCAGAGGACACTTTGTCTTTCTACAGTGGCTATTGAGACAATACTGACAACTAACTGCAGTTAACTGAACTTAGGTGAGATAAAAGAAGCATGTTTCTCCTAACATAGGAACACAACTTAATCCAGATAATCCAAAATTCTTTCCCTGTTTTTTGTTATTCTACTTAAATTGCTCACCACTCCATGAAATAAGAGACTCAACAAAAAAACATCCCCAAAACAAAACAACGCTCTTTAAAATTGCTTGTAAAAGTCAATATCATATTTACACACATTCTAAGAACACATATTTAAATTAGCAGACTCTCTATGTCCACCAACAATGAATAACAAATTACTTAAATTTTCAAAACAGGTAGGTGCAATAGTTGTGCTCTAGCTTTCGAGAGAAAAAACTGAAGAGAAGACCATTGCCATTACATGATAAAAGGAAGCACACACAATGAGAAAGATAACTCTCCTGAGGTACTGCTCTACGAATCTTTCAACTGTGAATATTGACACAGGCAAAAAGGAACTTTTTATCTGGAGATGTTTAAAAATGCATTTTTTTTTCTCAGCAATGCTACAAAATTGTCTTCAAAAACCTTCCCTATGTCCAATTTCTGTTCCAAATTACTGAAAAAAAAAAACCAAAAAAGACCAACTACAAATAAAATAGTTGCAGTTAATGAGAAATTATGACCGCTAGGAAGTCCTGTAAACTAACAGTTTTAGCAGATGCTATTTCTCAAAATAATTTGCTTTCTCAAAAATTCTGGATTTTAAAAAATGCTATCATGCATCAATTTAAAATGCAGTCTTTTCATTATTAAATTAGCAATACCGACTAAAACAATCTAAATCATAAATGGAATGAAAATAAATGGGTCTACATCTGCACTGATAAACACAGTGCTGTCTGTAAGAAAAGAAAATATGTGAAGTCCACCAGATGCTCACATTTTATTTTACTAATGTGACCTGATAAGAGAATAGAATTGCAGATATAGGCTGACAATGTAACTGACTTAATTGGTTGTTTCTTAAATACCAATTGCTGGTGATGTTAATAACAAATAGCACTCATGTAATTCATTCAGCATCAATAGTTAATGCTTTTAGTTCTCCAGGACTGACAAGAATAAATATTTTCCTATTTTCAGTGTTAAATGAAGCATAATATACAAATATAGCTTAATCAATAATTCTTGAAAATACCAATTTCAAATATATTGCTACATTTTCATCTTAACATACCAATCAATGGATCCATTTCGATTGGAAGATGATGGGCTTGATCCAAAGAATATCCTGGGGCTCCCCGGAGGCCTATCCATGAAAGGAAGAATAAAGTATATAGAAACCTTTTTATATGATTTTTCTAGGTTTAGAACTTCATTATTGTATTATTATATATTTTGAAAAATTAACTTCTTGCTATTTGTTCTATTAATATTTTGATATTCCTTCTGTGTGCAATACAAATATACATTCGTTAATTCTTCTGTAATAGTAACTATAAATGTACGAATGCTAACTTCATCACAATTTCTGCAGCCACAAACATGCGTTAAATAACTTATTTAAAACAGTATATTAGACAATGATTTTTATTTTTTTTTACATTTGAGCACTGGGTCAGATCTTAGCATAGAAAATAAAGATAATTGGATTAAACATTGCTATGAGTTTCTTAGATATGAAAATCGCTTTGCAACAGAAACTTGGACATTTCCATGGTTTTATGTAGAATTTTTAGCTGTAAAACTGCAGGCTACAGTAAATTTGCCACAATTATTCCTGTTTGTTCTATTCTGAATAGTCCTTAAGATGTTCAAACACACATCAGAGGCTGCATATTTAGTGTTATCTGCTCTCATGCACAATGCACAGACAGCATTGCTTTGGCTCTTCTGAGCACCTTCCCTACTATATAAGTGAAATTGTCTTTACTGAAAACACAATTTTTGTCATGAACTGCCATGCTGCACAAGAATATCCTCCATAACAGAGATACAGATTTCTAGAGAATAAACTCCATTTTCTACTACTGCAATAGACAACTGGAGGAGGTAAACGAAAACAGGGTCTATAGGTAGCCCTGCCATCTTCTGGAAAACACTGCTCTGAGAACTTCTTCCCTCCTTTCTGTCTCTTCTTTGAAACCAAAACAGTTTGGAACAGATGTTTACTGGTATTAACTTAGATTTATTCACTTCTATTATGAGATAACAATGTAAATGCCTCCTGCTGTTTAAAAACTCTAAAGCTCTACATACATTGCACAAGTGGTCTGTGTATACATTTCTGTAATAAATCTATCCTTTACCCTAGAGTTGTGAGTTATTAAAGTAGTATTACTGTAATAGTAGGGAATTGATACCTTCTCCTGTATTAGCCTCTTGCAAAATAAAAGACATCACCATGCATGATGTAAAAGTTAAAAAATCATTACAATGAATTTTGGTTCTCTAAATAGTTTCATTTTCCTGACTCTTCTAATCTAAAGTATTAATTTCTTTGCAATTTACACCAGAGGTTTACAAATAGTGTGAAATTTAATTTATGGTTGCTTCATGCCATGAACTTTGCATGTTTGCAACATGGCTTATGTTTGACAAAAGTATAGATGAAAAACTAAACCTTACAGCCACATGCATCATCAAGACCAACATAACTTCAGCTAAACTAAATGACTTTGAATGAGAGTTGCTGAGAAAACCCTTGTAGTCCAGCACACTGCAATATTAGTGACCTTGACTCCTTCACAGTAAGGTATGGGTAGGAATTTTGGCTTCCCCTCACTTGACAGTCAGAATGAGAAAGAGCTACTCCAGTACTAGATAAGCTTCCTCAAACAGAGGAGACATGAATGGTGTATAGAGGACAGTAGCCCTGAAAAATCAAGGGCAGATAATTAGGAGTTAGCCAATTAATGTGAGTCAAAAGAACATAAAATAACAAGGGACAGTTTCTGCACCTCGGAATCAGTCCTGACATTTGGGTCTTCCACTGAGGACACAGTAAGAAAATATTTTTAAAAAATGTTTTATTTGGGTTTTTTCCCCTCTAAATTTTCCCCTTTTGTTTTTAAAAAAATGGTAAAACACCTAATAGAGTATCATAAATGTATGGATTTGTAAAAGGCAATCAGATATCCTGTTCTGTTCCTATGGTATTCTCTAAACCACCATGCAGAATTTGTTTGTAAACAGACAACAGGAACTTTCTAAGTACATGCGAAATTTAATATTCATGCCAACATTATTCAGATGTTTAGAATCAAATATTAAACTTTTTATTGCTATTCAGGAATTCAGAATGATATTAACTTTACTTGCTCTGATAGTTCCTCTACAGCATGCTTATAAGGGAACTCTCATTCTTCTAATTATTGCTTGTAAGAACAGTCTTTGTCCAGCTTTGTGCTCAAGAGAAGGGATCCATTTCAGCTGACTTAAATTATTCACCTAGGAGAGGTTTACTGTTAAATCAGTGAAATCTAGAATCCCCATATGTCTACTGGAGGTAGACATCTAACTTAAATATCACAAATCCCTCTCCAGGAGGACCTAATTCTGTCCAGGGTCTTCTCCTGTGCATAAAGAGTAGAAAGAATTTTCTTTTTTTGCTTAGTCTCTAGAAAGCTCCTAAAGCCAAATATTGAGTAACACTCTTAAATACCTGGTACCTTCTTGTTTTTCTTAGGTAGTAAGAAACTCTCAAAAGTTTCCAGATATTGCAGCAAAAGGCTATCACAGCAGGAGGCTACCTTAGAAAATTAAACCTATTTGTTCCCTCATGGCCTGACCACCTATTTAGCAATGTCTGGGGCGATCTCAGCACCTACATGTCCAGGTGACATGTACAGTTGTAGTGGCAATATGGAGAGGTGAGCAGAGGGGCTGGAAGGGAATTTTGTTATGGCCTTGTTGAATGGGCTTTTAGGAGGCAATGAGGAAACTTTGCTAAGAATAGTTCAGCGTCTCGCTGCTTAGGCTTGCTTACGGTCCCAGATAACCTGGCAGTGACCCAGGGGATGGCTTATTACAAGCTCCTGGACAGACATGAAATTTCTCTCTAGCACCAGACAGGGATGTACTCTCTAGCATGCCAGTATGCGTTCCTGAAACCTGGGACATATTAATATTGGCTGTGTCAAGAACAGCAGCACTCTCCTGAAAAGCATCGTATCAAAGGCTGATCCTGAAGTAACCACAAATCGATTGGCTGCCATGGTGATATGCTGCTGTTAGGGAGAGTGTTTCTAGGAATCACACCAGAGAAAACAGAAGCTTGGATTATTTGACACTAACCAGGAGAAAGAGTAAATTTTTGTGCACAGGCAGGTGAGTGAGCTAAATTGCACTCAAAATTAAAGCTACACAGTTAAGATGTCTTCAAATTTGAATGAAACATGCCTGTGAGGACCTACCTACTGTGTTGTGCCACCGATTGACTGCAAACAGCCTGCTGCAAGTGACGGTCACCACGGCAGGAATGGTCAGGTGGGGCAGCGTGTTGGCTGCCACATGTGTGACAGGGGAGTTTGATGGGAACTTCAGCACCATGATGACATCCTGCTGCATCTGATCTTTAAACATGAGGGGGCTCTGTGGAAGGAAACACTGTTGAGTAGAAAGGAGAAGAGAGCAGAAGAAAACAGAAGGGATAACACAATTAGTGAGGAGGTCTGAGGGAAAACGAGGTTAAAAAAGAGCAGGCAAGCATGTGCACGTACAGGGAAAACAACACTACCTGCGCATCTACTCTAGTGATGGAGGAGAGCAAGATCAGAAGCTATTGTTGGAACATTACACGAGGATAAGTAGAGAATAGGTATGGTAAGGGTTATCATTACAGGGCATAAAATGACCATTAGCATTAATTAGTATACAGTAAAATGTAAAATTATTCAGCAATTAATAATCATAAAAGAGACATGTGTCAAATAATGATTTAATCAATACATAATAAATATTAATTCTCTAAACTACAAGAGTTGAAGAAAGAAATTTTAAGATGGACTCAAAAACTCACAGATATGTATTTTTTCTTAATGAATTCCTTATATAAAATACAGCACTTCCAAACATAGACAATATAATTTTTTGTAAAGCATATGCTTATTAGTGAGGCTATAACCTAATAAGGTTCCAATAACCTAAACTTTTTTCATTATTCTACAAATGATACAATTGTTTGTACATGGACAATGACAGTTACTGAGTTCTGTTTTTTCTTACTTTTTTTCAACCATTGTTATAACAAAAAGAACTATTTCTAGAAGTTCAAATATTCTTTTCTGTTTATCACTTTGAATTATTATTTTAAAAACATTATCCATATCTTAGGAATATAAAATAAATATTATGTATGTTTGACTTCTATGCATTACTTAAAATAGCACAACACTTCCAGATCAATTCCCACTTTCACAGTGTACAACTACATAGAGTGAATTCCTTGCAGATAGATAAAATGATTGAAACTACTGCATGTATTAATGTTGATTTAAAAAGCTTAAAAGAAATATCTAGCTCTAAGCATTTTATCAAAGGCACTGAGGGGCACAGAGATCTGTCTTGTTCAGTCTGGCTATTTCATACAATTCTATGCAAGAAGCACAGAGAAGAATGTTATGGGAATGAATTCTGGAGTTCAAACTGAAATTCAAAATATACATTGCATTCTCCTGAGGCAATGGGTGGGAGGATTCCAGTATGATTTGAAGTCCAATACTTCATTTTTGTCAAACAGACATTGTTAATAAATCATCCCCTAACAATACATCCTTTAAAACAAAACAACATGCTTACTCTAAGGAAAGCCTGCGATCATTCCCACCACTTGCAGAAACAAGAATCCAAACATGTATTTATCAAGTGTGTATGTTTTAAGATAGGGCCTTCTTATACAATATTAGAAAGGAAAAGCCAGGACTACAGGAAGTTAAAGCCAGTCACACCTCCACCTTGCTCTGCTAGAGCACTGTGAGCCAGTGCTACCAGAAGTAAAGTCTGGCTGCACGGGCAGGGGAGGGCATTAAAAGTGTTGCTTTAATGAGCGCTTTATGACCTACAAGGGATCCCATGGTTCAAAGGGAATGCATTCCCAGCCAGCAGTCATGTCTCACCAGGTGCATGGCAGAGCTCCGAGGTGGATGGGGCTCAATGAGCAACTGCGATGGCGTCTGTCCAAAGTTCTGTATCTGCGCCTCCATGGCCTGCGGGCAAGGGAGAGGGACTGTCATGAGCAATATGCATCAAGGAGAGAGGTCAACACACTGTGTGACAATGCAGGCATATCCCAAGTCAGCCATGAAAAAAGTCCAGAAAATTCACCCGGTGCTCTCCTCCCAGGCTGCAGACTCATCCAAGTGTTAGTATTTTGTAGACAAGCTTTGCTTCTCCTTTCAGCATGCTTCAGTTAACCAACTAACCATTCTCATTTCCACTAACTGGCGTTATATGTGAAAATGTTAACCTGTGAGGACATGCAGTTCAGGTCTTGGGAGAGCTTTTGGTTTTTTTTCCCCATTAAAAAGAACATATATACCTTAATAAAGTCCTTTGTAAGGAGGAAAGTATGAGGATCTCTAATAAAATAAGCCTCTGGAATCTTAAATGGGGGAAAGAAAAGAAAACTGAGAAAGCAAATTTGAGTATAAAGTATAATAAAACCAAAATACTACTATTTCAACAATCTTAGTAGGTGAAAACAAAAAAAATGCCAGATACAAATCTTGTCAGGCACATTAAGAGCAATGTAGAAATCTTTCCAATTTGCATGCATTCACTGAATGTTTATTTCATCCTTAATTTTATTGCATTTTTTCACGGGCTTTCAGATTTCACAGGTTTGAAATGAAAACTTAGTAATTTCAATGCATTCTTTAAGACTTAATTCTACTTTCACAATAAATCTTGAATATTTCCATAGGTAGTAGAATACAGTCCACATACTGAGGCGCTTCTGCTACTCAAACAGCTCATTAAAACAAAAATAAATCTAGGATGCATTCTTAAAAACTTTGGCAAAAGATTGCTACTTGTAGAAGCAATACAGTTAAACAATACTCCTTATTTTTAAGACAGGTACTATTTTATTTGACCTTGTAAAATTGAGACTAAAGCATTCATAGAAAACTAAATTGGCAGATTTTGAAATGCACTGTGCATTATGTACCTATATATACTGTACCCTGAACTACTGACCCTTAATATTTTTCTTGTGAGGCTCATGAATTTTTCATTGGCTACACAGAAGTAACATGATAAACCAGCAAAAAACATTACTATCTTGGTAAACTATGTTATTTCTTTCAGACATAAGTTGGTAAGAAGCACAATAAATACTTCATGATACAGAAGAATCCTTTTAATGTACATATTTTGTCATTCCTACACACCAATCTGTGCTTTCCTTTGCTTCACAGCATAGATATAAGAACAGATGTTAGAGAGAGATTTCCTACAGGTCACTGATGTCCACCACTCTTAATGCCCTAGATTGACAGGTATATAATGGAATACCACAAACAAACGTTTGCTGAGAAAGAAACTTATTGCAAAGTCCAGTCAAGCGGCTGAAGGACTTTCAATGAATTGTAGCCTTAGCACATTTGATGCTGTAATTATCCCAGTACAGGTGATTTCTTGTTTGTTGACTAATTCAGAGTGAATTTCAGCCTCCAAGGCACAGAGGGTGTCTTGAGAACTGGTGAGCTTCTCAGGCTTTATTAACATCATTTAATGATGAATTAATTTAAAAGCATAGATGAATTTTATGTAAACCCAATGCATTTGTGTGGGCATATGTGTATATGCGTGCACATGTCCATACAGCAGCTATCTATATGTAGCATACAAATAGTATCTCTTTATGCACTGTGTAGATGCCTTCACTCATGTATATATTTTCTATACAGGAATATAAAAGACACATAATGAGAGTATTTTCTATTATATTCAGTACTCTAGAACTGATTTGCCTGGTGGGAAGAAGGGAAAGGAGTTATACTTGCTTTTGAATTTCTTGTTCTAATTCACAAATACTAATATCAACAATATCAGGCACTGTGTGATATATACTTCCACACATATCTAACAATGATATTTTCAGAAAAGTAACTTCATTTTTCTTTCCTTTTTTTTTTTCACCCCCAAAAAATTATCAAGGTTAATTTATTTTAATTTTTGAAAGAATTCTGTGTTGAAATAAGACTGTGAATTGTATTTGGCAGCAACACTGAAAAAAAACCCCAGATTTTCTGCTCTCACCCTTTATGGTGATCCCTCAGTTGATACTTATGTTCTCTCGCAGAAGCACTGAAATGAATTATTAAATTTTTTTTCAGTGCAGTCCAGTTCTAATTTACACGTTTACTTTCCTGTTGTTTGGTCTTGGCAAATTCTGATTGCTTGGCTGTAAATTCTGCACAAATAAACTTCACTGGCTTTCCCTCTCAGTTCAGGTAGATTTATGGTAGTAATAGAGGAGAAGAAAGAGAGGCAGAATACAGTAACAAGATCACATGAATTTTTCAGATTATGAGGAATGGACACTTAAAATATAACTGTCAAAAGAAACTGTTATTTTACAGCTGAAGACATGCTGTACTCATATACTCTATGCTCCCATAATTTTTAAACATTTAAGTTAATGTCAAGACCTTTTGAAACCAGAACCAACACTGATATTCAGGGAATATAGAATACCTTCTCTGGCTAGCACTTACAAGATAACCACTTCTCCCCCACCCCACAGATAGTAATGTTATCCTTTGCATTCAAAAATTCCATTTGTAAAACTGACACCTCTTAGAAGCATTAAAGTAACTGAACAGTGTTTCTTAAAAAACACCCATAACATTCAGCTACTGCACTGAGAGTATAGTCTGCACAATGCCACTGCTGTGCACAGCTACAACTAGTATTCCTCTCTGAAGCTCACAATACTTACAAAGGACAGAAAAACCTTGTCAAAACTTAACATCAAAGATAAACATAAGCACAAAGAGATAGAGTGTCTGCCCCAAGGGTATTCCTAATGCTGTCTCCTATCAGATAACTTGACATAAAATGAAAAGCAGGTACAGAACAGACGTGTGAATAATAATGTAATACATTGATTTGTTTACAAGAGAACTCTGGCTGTATCTGAAATTAATCTGAAAACTGGTAAGTGAACACCACAGTTTTTCTTGATCTGTAAATCATCAAACTTTAGATTTATTTGATGGCCTTAAACATTTCTTTCTTATTAATCAACTCATTTTCTCCTGTCAGTTCTTGAGCACTGTGTGTAAAGGGCTACACCACTCCCTGAGACAATATTCTAGTCACTTTAATACAAATTTTAATAAAATAAAGTTTATTCTCATTTTATCTCCAAATATCCTTTGTGTAGAAACAATATAAGCTTGAAATTCAATGGCTGCCAGATTTAACACTCTCAGAACAGCAAAATGGTCATTATAATTCGTTTTCTCTTTCTCAATAAGGTGTTGCAGAAAAGCTATTAAGTGAGCTGATTTGAGATTCCCTACTGTTTTTAATACACATAAAATGAGATTTGTACTCCAGATACTTCAGGAAGTATCTGTTAGGATATGATCATGTATTCAGAAAGATAAAATTGCTCTTAGCATATTACTTGATAATAAGTCAGAATAAGGAAAGAAAAAAATCTTCAAAGTTACTGGCAATTCAAAGTTTAAAATTAGTTGACCTCACACATCCTAATTCGTGCACTCAAACAAAACACAACTTCATAGTACTTAATACTGGTCATTTAACGACAATATAAAGAGATTTATATCATACATTTACATACATTTTGATCAAGAAATCAATACATCAAATAATCAAATCTTATGAATAACACTAATGTTAGATACAATGATTAATATCTCAATGTATTTTGCTCAAAGACAACAAATTACTGCACTCCAATTTTTATGCTTTAAGGCAGACTGTACATTCACAAGGACACTGGGATGTTCCTCTGAATCCTGGAAGAGGAGGCCTTAGCATCAGTTTCCCATTGAATGGAGACCTTGATGCATCTGCTTTGCTCATTATGCAGTCTACTGAAATATTTGGGGTTTATTTCTTAATTCTGGTTGAAATAAATTCAAATATGCAATTAAATAATTCGAGCACTCTGTTTTCTTAGGTGTAAGAATTATTTTTAGTGTCAAAGGCAATGTCTCCACCACCACGAAGTGTAACTCAACAGGAGCAGAGCTGCAGAGCAAAAGAGTTGGTCTTAGAATAGAATATTCATTTTAGTTGGAAGGGACCTACAATGATCACCCAGTCCAACTGCCTGACTGGTGACTTAAAATTAAAGCACATTCTTAAGGGTATTGTCCAAAAACCTCTTAAACACAGGCAGGCTTGGGGCATCAACCACCTCTCTAGGAAGCCTGTTCCAGGATTTGATCACTCTCTCAGTAAAGAAATTATTTCTAATGTCCAGTCTATACTTCCCCATATGCAGCTTTGAAACATGTACATGTGTCTTATCACTGTATACCCTGGAGGATATATATATATACACCGCTTGAGAAGCCATGCTGAAATCATGCCCACAGGAGGGTTTTCCCACCAGGTTGGCTCCAGCAAGGGATGCAGACCCCAAGAGTGGCTGATCTCTGCCAGCTGCACCCCTGGCACACACGGCTTCTGTGGCTTGGGAGCCAGTTCTCACATCCCAAAACTGCTCTGCAGTTTGAATGAAAGCATGGCAAAGAGGGATGGTTGGCATATTCATTTCAGAAGTACAGTCCTAATCTAAATGAAAATGCTCTAGAACTGGCTTGTCTGAAACATCACAGAAATGAAGGTTTTGTCTGCTCTCTGACCCTTTGCAAAAAGGGTAAACCATGAAGCAGTTTATTTTGAATATACTTTTTCTCTAAAATATTTTTTTAGAAATGCAGGTAAAGTCACAAGGAAAATATTAATAGTCCATTTCATTTGCAAATTCGCATTTGCTGAGAGAGATGCCTTTTGATTATCTAATACAAGCAACATTAAAGCATGAACACTTTCACCATGAATCTTGAAGGGAAGAAACAAATTTCGAAAAAACAGACTGCGGTGCAGATGGTAAGACAATATTTTTATTCTGATGTGAAGTATCCTTACTCTATTCACCTTCACTAATTATTACCATAATCAGGTAGACTTTCTAAAATATTTATTATCTGAATTTCTCTATGTTTTTATTACTTTTTCTTTTACGTAATCAGGCTTTTTATTGCTAATTTGCATAATCCAGATGTGTTTTTTTCTTCAATGCCACATTCAGATTTTCCTATAATCCTTTTTTCCTTTGTGCCTGGGGACTGAGTCCAGTGAAGACCAAAAATCTGAAGGAATTTGAGAAATACACACCACAGCAACAGTCATCCAACTCTGTCTTTCCTGTGTGATTATTTAATTTTTCCACACAAGTAAACACAGGAATCCTCTATGTGCTCTCCTGCACATGCAGCCAGCACACTCCACAGCCCCCAAGCACTGTCTTCTTCAGAGCACATGTGATTGACAGCCCTTTAGTGGGTAACATAAACAACTTGAAATGTTTTTGTTTTGTACAAGTGGTTTGAGATACTGCTTTTTTTCTTTGCATCTACAGACATTAAGCAGCGTTAGTATTTTCAGGACTTTTGATAAGTTAGATTAAGGGTATTGAATTCCATTTTATTACTGTATGTTTGGAAGAGAGAAGTGTTGTAGTTTAAATAAAAGCAATGACTCAACTACTCTGGAGGGTTCAATACAGTAAGTTATTTAATCAGGATACTCCAGGGACTGAAAGATGGGCACCAAAATGGATTTTCACCACAGGTCACTACTTTATTAATTTAACAATGGAGAAAAGGGCATCCTTAAGCTCTTTCCCCTCACAGGAGGTATCTCACTGGATCCAATGTACAATTAAAAGGCTCCCTAGCAGAACACCAACAGCTCAGAGCTGACCTTCAGCTTCCTCCCAGAGACATCCACCCCTGAACTTCTTCCTCATTCCCCCGTGAAAGGAAGAAGTACTGTGAAAGGGCTGAGAATGTGAAGGGTAAGATCCCCCATTCTCTTTAAAAGCATGAGTTACATCGGTGATCTTGTTTGTCTCAGGAATGCTGCCTACAAACTTTCACATTTACCTCATTAAGCTACTAATTATGATACCTTGTTCTCCCCTTTCACCTTTATAGCTTTCTCATCCTTGCCCCTGGTAGTCCAATATGCCACTCATGACACAAAAATATTTAAAAGACTCTGCCAGCTTAAGCAAGCATTTGGTTAATGGACTGCAAATGGGAAATAAATTCAATACATCTCACAAACAAAAACCTAGAAGATGAAGCAAAAATGCCACAAAGATGGATTTCCTGTAGTCAGGGCAGGTTTAGCTGGGAATGTTCCTTACTCTTTCAGGCATACTCTCATGAGCAAGATTCCCATGTGCCTGAGCACAAACGCTTTCTTTCCCTCTCTAGCAGCCATTCCCCTGAATGGGTCTTGCTCCCAGTCTGTGACAATTTCACTGCCTTTTCTTTCCCCCTGTATACAAGGCAGATGGGGACCACCCCTTTGCTTGTAGAGTCCATGCTATGCAGAACTCTAAACCCAGCCCAGAACTGAAGAAAGTAATATATTTATTTATAATTTTGTTTTAAAATACATTAATTGTTTTTCTCTTTTGTGTAGTCTAGACTAGACTAGACTATTTCAGTTGGAATGGACCTACAACAATCATCTAGTCCTACCGCCTGACCACTTCAGGGCTGACCAAAAGATAAAGCTTGTTGTTGAGGGCATTGTCCAAATGCCTCTTAAACAATGACAGTCTTGGGGCATCACCCACCCCTCTAGGAAGCCTTTTCCAGTATGTGACCACCCACTCAGTAAAGAAAGGCTTCCAAATGTTAAGTATAAACTTCCCCTGGCACAGTTTTGAACCATTTCCATGTGTCCCTGAATACCAGGAAGAAGAGCTCACCATCTCCCTCTCCACCTCCCCTCCTCAGGTAGCTTTAGAAAGTAATGAGGTCACCCTTCATGTAAAGCACATTTTATTTTTCTAGTTTCATGCCATTATTTCTTCATTGTATTTCTTATGTTCATGTTTGTAATTATTCCTGTACCATACAGATTGGTAACATTTACTGAAACTTTTGTGTTCAGTGATGTCATGCCAAATGAAATAATTGCTCTGTCATCATTCTCCCAAATCTGTATTAAGTTTACAATAGAAAATGTTGCTTTCTTTGATCATTAAGTTACTAAGCACAAACATTAGAAAATATTTTATTGCTAAACTACTTTTGTGAGAGACATAATAGAATGATGCAATAATTCATCAAATATGTAACTTCATGACATAAATAGTTCAGATTTTGCAAACTGGGAGATCAGGATTTTTTATTTTAGATGACAGATAATTTCCATTAAATCATTTCCCTATTGTTTCATAATGAGCAATCAAACAAGGATTCTTTTCTATCTGACAAACAATTTCATCTTTTCAGAAGATATTTCCCCATTTCTTTTACAACAAGAGGGTTTTTTGTTGTTTTGGGATTATAAATATATAAGGTCACTGGCTGAAATAATTTCTCGTCACCTAAACTCTACCTACTTTCATATCCTCTTCATTACTCAGACACCAACCCTTATGGTCAGATTCAAAAGGCTACATGGACAAAAGCTCTATGTGATTTGTTGGGTGAGAGGCCAATCTAGATGATCTTTCCCATCTGGTGTTTAGGTCTATGAAACAAACTTCTCTTTGACATCTTGATTCTGCAATGCAAATTACTAAAATGTACACCTGCAACATAGAATTTCCCTGTTGATACTACTTCTTTGTATTACGCCTTTACACGATGCTAACCAAAGCATCACAGCATACAGAACTGCAGATGTGTCCTAGCTTGTACTTGCAAATCAAGGCAAACCAGTTCTATTTCGTCAGTGTGTCATTTGTCCTGTTGTACAAATCCTGTTACTAAGAGAAAGTCCTCATTCCTGGGCCTTAGTAAGATCTTACTCAGAACATCATCTTATGTTATGGCCAGACTGTTCCTTTCTTCCTGAGTTTGTGTCACCAGTTTCAAATTTCAAGAAATTCAAGTTCTTGTTGTAACCAAAACTCCTCTTGAAGCTATTCTTGCCTGCATCTTTCTGTCTTCTTTATTTTTAAAAAAATCTACCATTACAGTCTTAGGTTACACATATCTCTTGCTTCTTGTCATTCCCAGTCAGGAGTTTTTGCTTTTAAGCCAAGTATTTCTTTTCCTCTGCCTTATGTCACCCTTTAACTAATTTATTTTTCTCTTTTGCATATGAAACACAAGCCAGATTGATGAAATCTTAATTTATGTTTATAGATCTTTGGGATGGATTTTTTCTTTTTTTGAAACAGAGAAAACTTATGAAACAAGCATTATTCTCTGAAAAGGCTCCTAGAATTCCAAGTGCGTTATCTCCCATAATGAAAAGTTATTTCAAGGCTTTTCTAAAGCACAGATAAATTTGTTAGATTTTCTTGAGTAAAAATTAAAAATTCTGCTGATTTTTAAATGCAGATTCTCTTCTGACTGGAACCACTACAAATTTTCAAAGTCTACAAAAAAGAAAGCAAAAACTAAAAGTATGAAAACTGTCATTAGCATCCTTCAGTTGGCAGACACTAAAATTTACAGGGATTTAAAAAAAAAATACAAAATAAAAGGAAAAGCACTGCTTCTGTCTGGGATGCTACAACTTTCCACATGTGGAAAGCAGGGTGTGACAGCCAGAAAGCCTGAATTTCCAGTTGTGCCAGGCTAAAAATTGCCAGCAGTATTTTTCAGTATGCCATCAACTGCATTTAGAAACCTGCTAAATTTTACAAGTCAAAAGGATATAAAGTTTTCTTTTGTTTTGTTTAGAAATGCTTAACTAGATTATATTATACAATATCTCAATGAATTCACTAATTAAAGAATAAGTCCCAAAGGTCAAGACTAAAAAATCCCATAAAGCTCTGGGAAGGCTGCAAACATAATTTCTCTGCATTAACAACCATACCAAGAGCTATCTGTTCCTATGGTAATTCCTTCACTTCTATAAGGCTCCCAATGACTTTCTAACCCTTTCCCTTCCTCCTCCTCTGCAACAAAAGCTACAAATGTCTTTTCTGTTCTTTTCCTCTCTTTGTTGTTCATCTGGCCTCTCATGCTCACTCCCTCAAGAGACAGGAATTGTGTAAATACCCATCTTCCCATGCAATTCCATTTCCCCTCCTTCATCCCTCATTACTATTCCTTTTCTTCAGACAGAGAAGTTGCTCACCCTGACCTGTCCAGTTAAACACTACAGCATATGCAGGGTTTTATTCTGGGCAAAAATTGATACTACTTTTGGGTTTCCTATTGTTCAAAAAGAATTTAAAAGGATTTCAATCTCACACCACACTGATCCATCATTGTTTATACTAAACAGAATGTTGAACTGAAAGCAGAAGCCAGTTGTTCTGTGGCAATGAAGACAGTGGTATTATACATTTATAGTCCTAAAACAAAGCTGTGCAGGAGTAGAAATGCTGCAAAATAGAGAAGGTCCTTGTTAAAAATCTCTTGCTATTTTCCTCTCTGATGAGGCAGAAGAAAGACGCTTCTACTGTTCATGAAGATCTCCCAGGGAAAGAGACATGGAACAAACTCCAGTCTGGACAAAACAGCAAAACTGAGCACCTCTGTCCTTATTCTACAGCCTGGTCTGAAAAGCCGAAGTGGTGAGCCTGACCTCCATTCACAGCTCTTAATAGGCCAATGCACCAAATGAAGAAAAAAACCAGTGGTATTTTGGAGGAAACTTTGGAATGGACTATTTCTGAAGGACCCGACTTTCAAGCTGGGTGACTAAATGGCTCATGACTTCTCCTAGCAATAAACGGTCACAGAAAGCAGAAAGAGGCTGGTTTTGCTGCTTCCCAAGTTGCTGCCAGAAGAAAAGGAAAAGCTTACCAGGATAAGAATAAAATATAAGTCCCCCAGACTTGTTAAGTACTTGTGGAGTAATTGGGAGTGAAGATAAGGAAGTTGCATTGGGCTACTTCCCATGGTTTTCAGGGATGCTGATGTCATCTGAACAGTGCATTGCCTCTTATGGATTGCCAAATTTTACTCTGTGCTGATAGAAGGAAGAATTTGTTGGAGACCTCATCAGGTTTAATACTATTTATTAGCTCCCCTTGTCTATCATTTTGTTTAAGAACATTGCATATGTTTTTGATTGTCATTTTTAGGAGCACAGTCTTGTAAATACAGGCATTCAGTTAATGAAAACGCAACAGTAATACCAGCAGGACTTTTCATTGAAACTTTGAAATTTCATCAACATTTCCTAATTAATTTTTTTCCTTTGTGACCAAGAGATTTCACAGTGCATGCTTACAGATGGTTTTCACTATGCTTTTTATTTCAAAAGCTAAATTGTGAACCTTAAAAATTCACAGTTAAGCTTTTTAAAATCAGCAAGAAATGTATGAGAAGTTTCTGCAGTCACAAGTCTGGTTTGGGAGGGAATGATTTTTAAATAAAAATTCTAAAATTCCTCCACGTCTTCCATTATTTTTCTGTCCATCAACAGAATTTATCCCTTTTTTAAGAGAGTCTCAAGTTACTTCCTTACTCTTCTTTCACTTCAGTTACATTTCTCTCCTCAATACTGTTCTCTCTCTGTCTTAGGAACTGCACATACATTTGCATTCTATTCTGTAAACTACTACACAGTAATACATTTTGCGTAAAATTCTGACAAAATCAGCTATATAAGAAATTTTAAAAATGAATGTGAGTATTTAGGATAGATTTAATTTCCGTGACTTGGTGTAAATCACATGCAACTGGGTTTGCTTGTCGGAAGTGTAGTAAATTATGATTGCTGGATAGCAATCTATGCATGGTGGATGCTCAGGACACCTACTGACCACAAATTTTAAACCCATTGACTTTATCCTCCTTCAGCAAAGGACCAACCACTCAGACAGAAGGTCTTAAATAATGAAGAGCTCCAAAGAGCTGCCTGTATGAAAAAATTTACATTCATATTGTATTAATTAAAAAAAATTCTACATTAGCCATTAATTTGTCAGAAATTTAAAATTTATAATGATAATCCTGAATTAAAATTAAAAAAATGCAATGACTTACAATGGAAATTAATGTAATTTTAAGAGGCACAGATTAATGCAGACACTAAAGCAGTTGTGTTCACATGCTTATAGGTATCATCGTAACAGAACACAACAGAATAAAAGGTTCAGGTGAAAAAGTCTAAATTCTTCTATCTGCCTACATTGTGTGTTCTTCCTAACAATCCATTTTCACAGTGTTTGTTCATTCTAGTCTGAGATGACCCATTTAATGAGGGTTCTACAATTTATCTTATGTCTACAATCAGATTTTAGCCTATGGACCTTTGGAAACTTCTGCCATTATGTCTAAACTTTTGTGTCTGAATTTGACCCTGTAACTGCTCGTTAATCTGGAATCAGACCAAGCAATATCCCTATCTCAGCTGGCATGAACTCTCCATATTTCTGCCTTTCTGCTACACATCCACTCTGACTGTTATTTTCTGTCAAACTCTTGAAATCCTGTTCCTAAATCAGTCTTCTCTCATCACTGGGATGCTCTTCCTCTCTGAGATCTTTTTGGTAAACCAGCATAGAGAATAACACACCATGCTCATGAGGAAATTCAACCAAAACATGAGAGAAAGGGCCTCTATTAGTGACAGTTCATACCCTGTGGCAATTTGGCCAGTAGTTGACAAGAATTCAGATAATCATAAGCAGGTAGTCTTTTAATCTACCGGGACATGGACACCTTTTGAGGTAAAAATAAATAAATGAAGGTATAGGATTAAGTCTAGAGAATCCAATCACTGTGGAAAATAAATGTTATTAATAGCTCACATAATGATTAACCTTTGCCACCAGAAGAATAACTTAAGCATGTTTCAGAAAGCCATTGGACAGATCATACATATCATATTTATTTCTACTTATTTTTACAATTAAGAACTTTCCCTTTAGGAAAACACAAAAGAAAATGAGGTAAACAGCAAGGCAAACAGCAGAACAGGCCTTCTGAAAGCTTGGCAGTAATAAAAGAGGAAAGGGTACTTAATCACTAAAGCGTGCATTTTAGCTGTGATGTTTTTTCCTCTGGTTTATTATTGAAATAAAACATGATGACTGAAGACATTTTTAACACTTGGAAAGCAGAACAGGCTCAGTAAACCAAAGTATCTAGAATGTGCATTTTCTTCTTGTTTTATAAATATAAAACTATACAAAATTAAAAGTGTGACTTCATGTTCTATTTCTCCTTTTACAAAAAAAAACAAACCAACAAACGGCAAAACACTTTCCTTGCTAACGAAATAAAACTAAATAATGAGTGTGGCAATATAACATTAGTGGTTTTCTTTTTTCACCTCAACAGAGAGTAAACGCTGGCTTATCTCTGCTCTCAGCTTCATCTTCCTATCACAAATCATTTGCCATGTTCCCACCTTAAGAAAGTGCACTGAGATTTCGAAAGCACATACTCTTCACTACAAACTGTGGTTATCATGAGGGTCCAACCATCTGCCAACCTTCAATTTATCCACTGCAGGACACAAGCTCAGAGAAGAGGCAAACCTTCAAAACTTAGAGCTGAAAAAGGACTGAGTGGGAAGTAGGTAAAACATCCATACTGAAAGGTGTCACATATAGTTTTCAGCAGGTTTCAGTGTATATTAGAATTTCAGTTTTGGAACAAGATTATACTGTTACATTTAAAATAAATGTTCTCAGTTATTTGCAGGGTTCAGGTTATAAAGAAATAATTCTGTTTGGATTATTTCCCAGAACGCATTCTTCAAAACTTCACTTTGTTTTTGACATAAATTGAAAACAATAATATAGATATAGTGGATACAGGCTTCAAAATGGCATTAAAGAGGCACATTATCAATATGTTTAAAACATTCAGAAAGCTCAGCTTTGCATCTTTCTAAGTGAATGACTAGATACTTAGACTTAGTAATATCTGTTCCAATAAACTACTGTGTGGGAAATGTTTTGAATAATAGTTAATTTATGCTGAGGTAGTGACAGCATAATATAACTGAAATCTGTGCTAATAGGAAAAAAGAAGCCCCTTCCAGCTATTTGTGCTACAATCAGCTGCAGCAATTTTCACCCCATCTCTCTCTCTCACATAAAATATTACTTTAAGTGTATGTGAAAATGCTTGTTGCCAATTTTAAAAATCAATAATTGCTACCTGTCATCCATATGGAGAAAAACAAAAAAATCCCAGACAATAAAGAAGAATTTTTCACATACAAGACTTATATATATATATATTTCTTTTATATATATCTGCAATAAAAGAGAACAATTGTGGTTAATGTTCTTTTCGTATTGGCTAAACATTATATTCAGTTTGGGTAAGCCTCCAGGATTTAAAATGCATAGGAAATTTCTAATGTAGATGAGAGTTTTTCAAACAATTTATTCCAAATAATACTTCAAGCAGGTTGAAGTATTAGAATACATTTTTCAGGGCTATGGGATATTTACTCCCATAGTAAACTCCCCCTAGTATTTGTGTGATGAATGAATGATCTGAAATATTTATCAAGTAGGTTGACTGGAGTCTCATCAGCTAAATAAGTTATCAACAGTTCCTCGATATAAAGTTGGTGATGTGCATTGAGTGGCAGTGCTTAGCTCTGTCTGGATGCTGAACTTTTTAATCACAAGTACTATAAATAATAAACAAATACCAAACCTTCTAATAAGCCATTTTGGACAAAAAAACCTACGTGTATGCCACAATTTTTTTTTGGTTTCACGTACTGTGTCTTTTCTTGATTATGAAAAGATTCTTAATTCCCAGCATGATCCAGGAATAGTCATGAACTGAGATCATCACAGATTCTCTAAAATACTGACTAATTGATCATCTCTAATACATTCATTAACTGGAGATATTGTGGTCAATCATTAATCTAACTGCGAATAATTGTTTTAAGCAATGCGAGAAGGATGTTTTTAGATTGGAGTTCTATGGATCAGATCATGGTTTCTGACTCCTTGTCATAAATGGCTTGTGTTACTTAGGGTAGATGCTCCCCAAAAGCTATTTCATAGTTAAATTGGATGCATAATTAAAATTTTTCAGTCATTCTGAAGTCAGCACCTTCTCAAAGTCCTTTCCTATGAACAGCAAACAGCTAAATGTGCACACATTAGTATCCCAAAAAAAAGCCTGTACATTGGGCAATTACTGTATGGTGACTGACCTCATGGATTTGTGTAATTCCTTATTGAGTATTCTAAGTTAGGCTGTCTTCTCCTTAGTGTCTTCTGCAGGAATCTTTACCTACAGAAATAAATACCTTACCCTCAAAAAGTCCCTGTGTTTTTCTTATTGATCTACAGACAGCTATCTTGACAAAGTGACAGCAAGTAAAAACTCTTCCTTTCCCGTTTAGAGAAGAGGATACTGATCTCTGAAACTCACTGTTATATCCATAGCTGTTGCAAGAGCGAAACAGAAAAATTCCATTAGTTTTCTGCTGGCAATCTCTTACTACATACAAAACACACTCATGGGCCAAAAATAATATAAAATTATCACTTTTTTCCCCCCAAATCAGTATAAATTTGGAAAAAAACCCTTGCTCTATATGTCTAGGAGATGTAGATTTCTTGACAAAAATCAATAGAATGCAAGCACACACTTCTTAGAGAAGAACAGAGCCTTTGGCATATAGAAAAATAATTTCTACTTTGATGACAGCTTTTACTTGAATTCCTTCAATTAACTCTGTAAAAAGTAGATAATGATACTACATGCATGCAGCTTCCTACTAATTTTGCCACTATCCATATTCATGCCTAAGCAGAACTGCTCCTAGAAGAAAAGGAAAGACCATCCCTTGTATGAAGGCAATTAAGTACAAGTGAACATGTAAGTGGCCAGTGCTGTGGGTACAATTCAGTCAAGCAGATCCAAAGGGGTGGTTTTGATATTCTTGTCACATCAAAGAAACGACTCCCAGAAGAAAAAGATCGTAACAAGTTAAAAGCGAAATCAGAATAAATAAGAATAACTCTAGTGAAAGCAAGAACAAGCACACAGTGGCAAGGGCTGGTGCTACCTCGAAAGTGTTATACAGTGCTATTAGAATGGCGTGTTAATTTTTTCCTCATAAATTTGCCACGTTCAGTCACCAGGGAAAGGCTAGCATTCCAGCTCCCTTTGTTAAAGATATATCTATCTTGCTGAGTCTTGACAGCCCCATCATGTCAACCCTCTGTAGTAGCAAAAAGTGTTTCAGCAAGGAGGGACGGGGGGGAAAAGAAAGGAGAAAAAAAAAGAAGTGAAAACTGATGTGATCTACTCTGCTTCCTGTGGGCATACTTCACTATAGCAGATCCAGAGGGATGCTTTGTTATTCCTGTCAGATCAAAGAAAGAGATAACAGAAGGAAATATAAGAGGAAAAATATAACCCAGAAATGAGAGTAGCTGAAAAGCACTGCATCTACTGCATCATTATGACTTTTCAAATTATTTAAATATGCTAAATATCAAGTCACCACCAAAGAAATAAATATTGCATAGGCCATATGCTCTGTTAGCTGCCAGAAAAACTGTCCTACTAGGATTAGTTTATGGGCCAAGCAACTGCCTGTCAAACACTAGCAATTTTAATCATTTTTCAATTTGCTGTGTGAGTTGTGAGTGTGCTCAGGTATTTTGACAGGTGGCTGCTCGGAAAAAATATCTAAGCCCACTAGCTTCATGCTGCCTTTCTTTCCTACACACTCGCAATTCCTGATGGATTGGAGGGATGCATTTGGTGAGGATGCAGCAGTCACAGGGAAGCCACTATAATGCACTGTGCCAAGCTGGATTTGCAACTCAACACAAGGATGACACCAAGTTAGCCTAAAGTCTAGGGCAACCCAAAAGCCGGAATGATTTTTCAAAGTATTTCTAATCACAAACAAGGTGTAAGTCTAAAAAAGAAATAAATAGAGATCTGACTATGATTAAAAAATGAAAATTAGCACTTTTCTGCAACTAGATGTGCTTTCAGTATTACATGTGATTAACCTTTTACGCACTAAACTGCCCACTTAATTATTTTGTGTTTAATCTACAAGGTAGTAATAAGTAAAAATAAATGTATCTCATCTGTTGCATTTTCTATGACCAGTATAGCTATGTATTTCCCTTTCAGCCACAACGCTTTGTGTCATACAAGGTTCTAACTTGAAAAAAAGACACCTCTATAGATTTTTGAGTGCCCAGATTTCCAGATGTTTGGGGAAAAAAATAAGGCTCCTAAAACCTATAGACATTCTGGGAGAAACCAGGGGAGGAACTGTATTTTACCAGAGAAATGGACCAGCAGCGTTGGAGCATTACAAATAAACCACTTTTCCTATATTGCTCTTTATGCATTAGCATTCTCAGCATCAATCCCCTGAAGTCAGCCAAGTCTGTCCAGAGGAAAGGATTTGGATTATGATGTAAACTAACAGTAAAGACAATTCCAAATAACATCTAATGTCCAATATAACTACTGTTTACATATTAAAAAGAGATACAGGCTTTGTACCAGGGATGTTCTGTCATGTTTCTCCACAGGAGAAGACTGTCATGGTAAAGTTCATTATCAATTACTGCCTTACAAGTACAAGATGAGTTAAGCTGTCATAATTTTCTCAGCTAGAAATCCTGTGCTGTCAAAGAGTGTCAATTTTTAATCTGACAAAAGGAAGAAAATGATCTGTTATTCTGACCTCTAATTTCTTGACATTTTAATGCTGTAATTGCTGTGGTTAGTGCTGCAACCATTATTTCACCTATCAAGTAAGAATGAATCAATATCCTTAAGCTGTTCTTCAAGTTTTAGCTTTCACCTCACTGATTTTCCTTTAAGAAGGAAAAAAAAAAAAAGCAATGGAATAAAAAAGATTGAAATTAAAAAAAGAAAAAAGAATACTTTGGGGACCTGGAAAATGTCTATTTTGTTGTACATTTTTTTTACCTCATTAAAATACGAAAACCATTTTACAGTGTGCAGACTAAGAAAGACCAGTACAACTCATAGAATTGGAGAACTTCCCAATTTCTAATCATAAAAGATCAAACCCACAAAATTCAATGTTATACATTGTGTGGAGCATGTAAATCTGGACTTTCATGTTGTCCTAATCACTTCTTGAGATAAATTACCATCAAATATTTTTTTGTGGTATCAGAAAATTACAAAGTTGCTTGAAAAATAAAAATCAATACATTGAAATGAAATCAGTTTATTTTACCCATCCAGTGCAGCTCTTAATCTGCCAAAGAGTTATTACAGGGACAGATGTATGTGATTTCATAGACTGTAGTAATCTAAAACTTAATGCTATCCCAGCATTCTGGTTTCAACCATTGTGAATTTTCAAATTGTAAAAAGAAGAAAGCAAGTCAGATGGAAAGTCTTCTGCTAAATAGATTGAAACAGAACAAAAGCACAGGATGGATAGTTTTCCAATGTTAAACAGTAGAGAGTTCTTGGGGGTCTTCCAATGCATGTGAAAAAGATGCAAGGAATGGCAGGGATATGTTGTTCCACCATGGAATACTTTTTTCCAGATAGATGGCTACTGAAGTAACTTTAACATTCTTCACAGAAAACTAAGAACATATTCCTTAGTGATTAAGTGAGGTGCTTAAGCAAAGGGTGAAAGTGAAAGGGCCAAGGTGTAGCACAAACAGGTCACGGGGCTCTGCCTTTTTTAATTCTGTCTTTCAATCAGCTTAGACCTAAATCGGAAGGTGGTGGTTTTTTTATTCAGAGACTGTTTCCACTGGATAGATTCTGCTGGGACTCAGCTCAATATGAAATTAGTTACAGCCACAGTTTGATGAGGTTACTGCCATACTTGAGCCCATTGGTCTGACAATGGCTGCCAACAATAAGGTTGTATTGTTTGGTGCATTTTACCACCATTTATCTAGAATGTTACTATCTTCTGTGACACAGAACCAAAATATTTTTGTTTGTTTGCAAAATAAATATCAAGAGCATTTGGATACCGAGAGACATATTTTCCTGGATAGCTGCAGAGTGCAATTAATGCTAAATTGCAGTGTTTCGAAATTAAGATGACAGACACCACCACATGTCACTGTAAAATATGATAAAACATGATAAACAATTGTTGTCACTATTTTTAAGGGTGCTAGTGTTCTTATCCTTACATATCTGCATTTATAAGGGATCATAGGCTTTTAAAATATCTTTTTTGGGTTTAATTTAATTTCTGGAATATCTACAAAAAGCAAATATAAAGTAAAACAACCCAAACAAAAAAAATCAAACAAACAAAGCCAAATCAAACAACAACAAAAAAGCCAACAAAACAGCATAAATACTTGTCACACAAAAACATGACACGCAAATACATGGTCCACTAGATTATCAAGATGTCAAATTCTTTTACTGGCCAGAGAATGTCTGCATGTTTCATAAATAGAGCCCAGGAAAACAGAAGGCAGGTCTAAATCTGTCTATATTTGTATATTTACTGTTAATTTTGACTGGAAATTAGTCTACATATACAACTTGTGGCAACGAAGATGAAGTTAAATAGCCTAAGAAGACGTTTATATCTTATTCACTGAAAGGCCATGGGTTAGATGTACAAGTGAGTGAACAAAAACAACTTCATTAATTTTTTTAAATTTCTGATGGAAGTTATGCATGTAAGTAGAGCTACAGGAAAGCTAAAAAGCCTCATCATGTCATAAGATGTCAAATAAGGTGCACAGACAGACAGACCTCAATCCCACAAGCTCCCACGTGGGAGAAGACCTTTAAAGTCAAGACGTAGGAGTCTGCCCATGCAAATCAGAACCTTAAGCCATGCAAATCCCCTGTATTCATGGTGCCTGACACCTGTCTTATACTTCAAAAAGCATTGCTTCTTCAAATCTCTAGAAAAGCATGACTCTTCTCATGCTCAAAGTTTTAAATCCAGATAACTATTATGTAGATGTCAATATTAAATATTTGAGGCAGGGGAAATCAAAGCAATTCTAGTCATTCTTAAAACTAAGCAAATATTAATTGATTAGAGAATCTAAACTTTGCAGTGCCTGAAGTGAATATCCAGCTCTAGGAAGCCAGGGGTATGAATGATTTTTAATTTCTGCTCCTAAAAAAGCATCAAATGCAGCAGGATGTAACAACATGACAAAACCCAGTAGTTAGCTGAATATGAATGGTTTCTAGAATCTGTTTCTCACTGAAATCTGTAGACTTCTGCCTCCAAGATTGGAAAACAAACAAACAAACAAAAACCCATTGCCTGGCAATGTATAAATTATTACTGTTTTGCATACAGCAGATGGTAGCTATCTGGGGGAATGGAAGATTGTGTGTAGAGCCTCATCACAGCAGTACTCATCTAGCAGCTGTTGCTTCTTCACACTTTTCACCAAATTTCAATTGTTTTAGCCAACAAATGGATGGTATTAGAAAATCATCATTCAAATTAATAGTCTTACTAAAATCAAATACAGTCTCTGACAGGAAACATGTATCAGGATATATTATAACAATTTTTTAAAAAAAATTTACAGATTAAAATACTTGTATATATATGCACATACATATATTTCACACATAAATATATAGAAACATAAATACTTGTATGCACAAGCTATAGCAAACATCTTCTTTTAGTTTGATTATACTTTATGTGATTAAAACAAAAGTTATCTCAGTATTTGCTGCTGTAACTCTAGCAAATATATTCTTTCTCAGACACATACTCTCACCACCATTGCCTGACTGAAAAAGTTAAAATTTTTTCCCCTATGACAATGTTGCAGTTTTTTCTTTCAGTTTTTCAGTTCTACTAAGTGAACTTAATAAAAGTAAATTATAAAAAGTAGCAGACTACATATTGCAGAATATACACTGCATTATAATTTCCCACATCATAACTGGCTATTAAATATATTAGGGACATCTGTTTTATTGCTAGCTTATTCAAACTTGCTTCTGAAGTCACCTAGGGCCTAAATTCTGAATCAAGTCACACACACCAATTTTCTCCAGCAGTGAAAGATGGAAAAAGTACCATTTCCTGTGAGATGACAGCAGTTTTCAGAATGAAATGGCAGTAAACACCTACCTCCCTGAGGACAGGATCAGTGATACTGTCCAGGTTCACAGAGCCTTCATATGTTAGGTAGTGGAAAACATTGAGTGCACGCACTGCTTCTGGTCCTCGTTGCTTGTAGCCAAATATAAGGTCAATCCACTGATGAAGCTGACATGATACAAACTCGCTTTCGAGGGCCTGCAAGTGAAATTCAGGGTTAGGAAGTAACACAGAAAACATAATGGGTACTGTTACATTTTCTGTTCAGGCTTACTGTATATATTTGAAATCCTTCAAACATTAAAAAATATAACTGATTATATTGCGAGAAGCATTAAAAAGTTATTGTATTTTCCTTCACCTTTATGCCATGCTAATTTTCTTCTTAGCTACTGAGTTTCTTTTAGCTGCAAGGGTTTTAGTTATTATTTTTTGGACTTGTCAAGTAAGTTACATAATTTGCCAAAAATAATTATGGAAATGGGAAAAAAATTCAAAGAACCAATCTTCCAACTCATTTTCTAACTAGTTCTAATTAGTCTTAAATCTAAAATGGAAACTTGAGGATTAAAAAGCTGTATCAGCAAAATGAGACTCTGAACTCCCTGTGTACCTTGTGACTCTTAAAGGAGAAGAGCAATTTTCTCACTCATTTTTGATATTATGTTGGTTCATTAGAGAAAACACAAGCCATGAGTAGCTAGTTTAAAAATGGATTCAAGGATTGCTATTCCTTTCCTCAGTGTGTGGAAAGAGATTAATTCTAGACAGAGGAAATGATGATACTGTTGAGCCTGATCCAGACACGGATCAGGCCTTCATCAGACATGATTGGCATTCTTAGTAAATATCATTGCCTGAACCAAAGCTTTCAAAAGCTGAAGGCTATACACAGTTCCCCCGACCCCTCTACCAGACTACCTGTCTTAGTTTTCCATGAGTCTGTATCTTGATTCACAAATCATTCTCCTATAAAGACTCATTGTGTATCTCAAAGACGGCATTCTGGCACGCTCATTCCTTTGCTACCTTCAGACAAGAACTGTGATAAACAGGAACTTCAAATAAAGATTTATGGTTTGTTGACCAAGTTTTTACACATGTCCTTGCCCAAACTCCATCACAGTCCTGATTTTGCAGAGTGTCATATGCCTATCAGAACAAGTGCAGTTCAGTTCTCAAATTTGGTAACCAAATTTTGAATAGTTTCTTAGAAAATAATAAAAAAGGTACAGAATCACACAATGGCTTTGTTTGGAAGGGACCTCTGGAAACAACCTGGTCCAAACCATCCAAAGTCCCTGCTTCAGCAGGGCCACCTAGAGCAGCCTGTCCAGGACTGTACCCAGATGTCTTTTGAATATCTCCAAGGATGGAGACTCCACAACCCCCGCATGTCAGTGCTCTATCACCCTCACAGTGAAAAATAGATTTTCTGATGTTAAGAGGGAACCTCCTGTTTCAGTCTGTGCCCATTACCTTATGGCCTGTCATAGGGCACCACTGAAAATGGGTACTGATTTTCGCTGCAGAAAAAATACCTGCCTTAGTACAATTTATTATGTGAACATCTCTGTCAAGGTTACAACTACTCGTTGCATACAGGCAGAACTGACAGTAACCCTGCATATTACATTACCTAATAGTTTTCATTCTCAAATATTGTGGCTTTCCCCCCCCACTTCCTGAGAAATCCTAATTCCTCCACTGTTTTCATTAGTATCACTAGTCAGAACAAACATTTCCCAGCTAGGACAGAGTTTAATGTCTGCCCCAGGAAAGTTCAGATGCTAGAAGGAGATAAACGTTGGGAAAAGATTATTCATTTTGTTCATTTGCATCCAAAGGAGGCTGCTGCAGAACTGATCATCAGGCACTTTAGCACCCTGCCATTCACTGCTTACTGGCAGCAGCCCCCAGCTCACCATGCCACACACAGCAACAGCCTCACACAGGGCAAACTCAGCGGGCTTGATGGGTCACATGCAGTCATTCCTCAGACAGTTTCCCTGTAATGATCCTCATGGGAGAGGAATTCTCCATGCTTTGGTGTAAAACTGGACCCTTTTCAGTCAAAACCAGTGACCATTATTTCTGAGGAAAATGGATGGGAAGGTTTGGGCTTAAGAGCTGACATGTTTTCAAGAGCTTAAGTTCAGCATCCCATAAAAAGCTTTAAAGGAATGTTGCAGACAACCATATAAAGTTTTGTTGTTTCCTTTTCAAAATCAGGGGCCATCACATGCATATAATGAGTAATGTTATTTAAATAGCATTAATGTTGCTTAATACTAAATACTATTAAACTATTTGGTTTCAAAGCATGACTCCCCAAAAGTAATTAAAAATGTCAAATCCTTAATTACGTTGTATTGTGCACATACGACACGATACAGTTGGCAACTACACCATCCTAGTCTTTTTCATAGGACTTTTACCTTGAGTGCAGGATGCCAGCAAGCAAGGATAAAATTAAGTATGCCACAGCAACCACAAATACAGCATTTCCTTACTTTTCAATGCTCAATTTTTAATGTTCCTTTTGTATGTAATAAAACTTTTTAAGAATTTAGAATTTAAAGCATTATCTTGCCAGTGTTCATCTCAAATCAACTTACAGTGAGCAGCCTGTTTTCTTGAGCATCTGAACTGTGCACATTTAAAGTTTCTTTTCATCTATATCTATTATTTATTTATTAAGAAATAATTAAGAACAATAAAAAAATGATTAGGCATTTTCTTTGGTAAAAAATAACATTGTTATTTGTAGACTATTGAGAGAATTTCAGGAAAATGGCAAAATTTTGACTATTCAAAGGTGGGACAGTAAAAAAAAAATCAATTCTTGAGTTAAATGAACATATGTCACCCATTATCTCACCTAATATCCTCTGATATTAGAATCACAGAAACATGGAACAATAGAACACGTTGGGTTGTAAGGGACCTTAAAAAGTAATCTGGTCCAATCCCCTTGCAATAAGCAGGGATATCTTCAACTAATTCAGGTTGCTCAGAGCCCTGTCCCACCTGACCCTGAGTGTTCCCAGGGATGGGGCATTCACCACACCTCTGGGCAAGTTGTTCCAGTGTTTCACCATCCTCATTGTAAATGATTTTTTCCTTATATCTCCTCTGAATCTACCTTCTTTTCATTTAAAGCCATTAATTACCTTCTGCCCTAAGTCAGTAAGTCCAGCAAAAAATTTTGTTCCCATCTTTCTTATAGGCCCCTTTAAGTACTGAAAGATCACAATAAGGTCTCCCTGGAGCCTTCTCTTCTCGAGGCTAGACAAGCCCTACTATCTTCACAGGAGGGGTGCTCCAGACCTCCAGTCATCTTCATGACCCTCCCCCGCACCCATTTTGACAGGTTTATGTCCTTCCTGAGAACCCCAGAGCTGGATGAAGTACTTCAAACGGGGTCTCACAAGAGTGGAGTAGAGGGGCAGAATTCCCTCCCTTGCCCTGCTGGCCACAATGCTTTTGATGCAGCCCAGGATACAGTTGGCCTTCTGAGCTGCAAGTGCACTTTGTTGGCTCATGCCCAGCCTCTCATACACCAAATCCTTCTTGGCAGGACTGCTCTCAATCTGTTCATCTCCCAGCCTGTATTCATACCAGGGGTTATCCTAGCCCAGGTGCAGAACCTTGTATTTGGTCTTGTTGAATCTCATGAGGTTCCCATGGGCCGACTTACTGAGCTTGTTCAGGTCCTTCTGGATTATATCCCACCCCTCAAGTGGGGAGACACCCACTGCACACCCAGCTTGATGTCATCTGCAAACTCGTTGACGGTGCATTCAATCCCACCGTCTCATTGATGAAGATATTAAACAGTACTAGTCCCAGTACAGACCACCACTTGTCACTGATGTCCACTTGGACATTCAGCTGTTGACCATTACCCTCTGGATGTGACTGTCCAACCAATTCTTTATCAACCAAACAGTCCACCCATCAAATCCATCTCTCTTCAATTTAGAGAGAAGGATGTTGTGGGGCACCCTGGCAAAGGTCTTACACAAGTCCAGACAGACAACATCTGTAGCCCTCCTCATGCCCACTGATGTAGGCACTCCCCTCTAGAAGGCCACTAGGTTGGTCAGGCAGGCCTTGCCCTTGCTGAAGGCATGCTGGCTATTTCGAATCCCCTTTCTATCTCCATGTGCTTTAGCATGGGTTTTAGGAAGCTCTGTTCCATGAGCTTTCTGGGCACAGAGGTGAGGCTGACAGGTCAGTAGTTCTCAGGGTCCTCCTTTCTACCCTTTTTAAAAATTAGTGCAACGTTTCCCTTTTTTCAAGTCACCAGAGAATTCACCATGACATTTCATAAAGAGTGGCTTGACAAATTCATCAGCCAATTCCCTCAGGACTCTGAGATGCAACTCATCAGGTGCCATAGACTTTTAGGCATGTTCAGGTTCTTTAGGTGGCCATAAAACTGATCTTCTCTTACAGTGGAAGAGACTTTGCTTCCTGAGTCCCTATCTTGCAGTCCAGTCACTCAAGAGGTGTGGAAAGAGAGGTTGCCATTGACAACTGAGGAAAAAAACTTATTGACTACTTTGCCCATTACCACCAGTTTGTCAGTCTTGCTCATGGCGGGGGGGGGGGGGGGAAGTTTTTTTGAACTTTAAATTTAGACGGGTTAGGATAGTTGAACACCTATATTTCCCTGAGGCAGTTTCCACTCACCTAACAACCCCTTACTAAGCAGTTTGTCATTCTAGAGAAGGTCTTACTGATCCTGGCAAGTTTGGAGAACTTCTATTTCATGTGGATTAATAGTTCTTTGATAACTCATTAAACAAGCTACTTCTTTAGCCGCTGAATTTCATGTCTTTGTCTCCAATTCTTTAAACAGATTTATTGTACTATGTTTATAGGTCTCATTGTTCTTTAAAGAACTCTGGTTTCCTTACTTCCTTGGGGAAGAACCTTAGCTTCTTGGGGAAACTGAGGAAATTTGTAACATGGGTATTTAATTATTTTGAACTATAAATTTCAGAACACCACACGAAAGTGCCAGTTGGAAAAATTATTGTCAAGGAAGCTCTGAGGAAGTTGGTGGTAGCAAGGGGTGGTAACTGTGTGATGTAAGACTGGGGTGGTGCAGGATTTGGGGCAGAGACCAGAGTGCATGGTGCAGAGAGGAGAATGACTCTTCATGGGCTTTAGCACCACACAGCTTCCAGCTGCAGGCTGTGATGGGTGCTGTGGACGCTCATGGCGTCCTAAACAGGGTGTCCTGTAGGGCATGAACAATAGACGTGGTGCACTCAAGAACAGGCCACCAAAATGCTACAAAGTGCCGCCTGGCCCTCAGTAAGGACAAGACTCCTGATCTGTGCTTTATAACCTGGATTCGTTTTAGTCAGGAGAAAGCTTCTTATGTCAGATCTGACCTGGTTTGCTGATGTTTCTCCAAATACTTCTGCAATGCTACTCATGCGATACTTGCAGAATCCTCCCGCTAATTTGCTCTAATGCACAGGCTGCTCCCCCTCAATGTAAGTGCCTCCTGAAAATTTATGAGCTCTTCACTGTCAACAGTACATCGTTTGGTTTCTCAAGAATATGCAACACTCAGTAGGGAATAGGGTGAGGGAATTTTCTGTATAAAAAATAATTTGAGGGTACAGTAGGAACAACATCCAGAAAAAGATAATAGTAATAATAATAATAATACCTCAAATTAGACTGGTGCTAAAGAACAGCATTTTTCAAGAACATTTTGGTTATAAAACATTTTGAGGGTTTTAATTTTCTGAGCATCTTTTAATATGAAATATAAGAAAAAAAATTTTAGAAACCAATAATTAATATTACTTTTATAATGATGTAATATTATTTATAGGTTTTGAAGATTCTTATTGTTAAACAGAAATGCACTAACATCCAGCTTGTTTTCTATTATGATTAAAATCTAAAGAAAATGGAATTTTACTCAGGCACTCTCAACTCAACTTGCTTGAACCACTGCTATTGGGGCTTCATTTTCAAATAGCAACATTCCAGTCAATATTTTTTCATGGGTATTGTTTTAAGGACGGAGTTTCTCATGTCACTGTTTTCAGAGGAGTGACTCTTATTGCCAATAGGAAAATTGCAAGCATTATTATACATCTAGTGTATACATATTTTGTGGGTTTTGTGTATTTGCAGGCAAGCATATGCACATGTGTTCCACAGGCTGAAAAACTGATCTGTAGCTGTTGTAAAATACAAGTAGGTATTAATAAATTTGTGTACAAACAAAAGAAAAAGAGTTAATATAAACCAAGTTACTGCTTACTAGGAACAAGCACTATAGCTCTTTTCAGACCTTTATGCAGTATGAACACTGCATACTTTCCCCTCTGCTCATTCTAACTTGATGTTAAAAGTATTTTTCACAGAGATTCCAGTAGGAGACAGTGGTTTTCATTGTAATGTACACTATGTGCTCTGTAAAGTATCAGGAGTTCCAGATTTACAAAATATGCTATTCCAACCTCTTTCTAACACATTTTGTGCTCTCCAGGTATTCTGTGTCAGCAGAGAAGAGGAAGGCTCTGATGCTGCTCCTTGTTTGGACCACAGCTGCACCTGTCTTTCCTGTTTCTCCCTTGCTTCCTCCCCTTCCATATCTATATGCTGTCTCTCAAAAAAACCCTTGTATCTGCTATTAAATTATATTTAGTATAGTTAAAAATATTTTCTTATAATTAGTCTGAGGCAGTTTGGCTTTACAGATGTGCTCAGTAACAGACCATTGGCCATTTCAGCCTGTGAGATGGGTTTTTCTCCTCTCCCCTCACCCCTCTGCTCCTCTGCAGCCATTGCATACACAGATTCTCTCCACCCAGTATTTCTCTGCCTCATTTACCATTCCTCATACTGACCATTGAAGCAAAATCCTTGACTTCCCTCACAAAATAAACCAGACAATACTGGTATATGAAATTAGTTATGTTCATTTAAGCAAAGTAATATTTTAATTAAACTAAAAGTTACACAGAAGTATTTTATACAGATTTGGGTTATTCAGGGATGTCTGCACAGAAACTGACTCTTTATGTAAGTGTCTTCAAGATGTAAACAAGATTCTACAGCAATATAGCAAGTTCAAAAAAAAAAATAAAAAAATCACTGCTTTTTCCAAAGTAGATTGAAACTCCTGTTGCCTGAATAAGTTTTAATTGCATTGGGAACTAAACTTTGCAACCCACAAAATAAAATCAAAGCTACTACTGAGGAAGTAATATCAAGTCTTATCTACTGGTTATCTGGTAGAAAAGAAATGTCAACTGCTGCTGAAGGGTGGGGAGGAAAATGTAAATCTTCCAGATCCTCATAGCACAGAAATTGCATACTAGACATTTCTAATGACTATTCAAGAAGCTTTTTAATTATGAAATACTATGCATGCTTCTGAATAGCCAGGGAACTGTACAAAAATGTAATTGGCAGCAAAAGAGTGCAAATAAATCATTTCAGAGACAGCAAGAAAATTCAATCTTAGTAACAGTTATGTAATAGGAACAAAATATGTATAACAAAAACAGAACACCGTTTCATCTCTCAAAAATATAATTTATAGTGAATGCATTTTACTCAGCACTGCAATTTGTAATTTAATATGTGCATAAGCCATAATGAAAATATCATTATAATTAACTTTGAATTACACAATCTCACATCTTTTGTTTCAAAACTAAAGAATGCTTATTATAAAAGCTCTGCTTCAGTGTTTCACAGTGGTGTTCCCTGCCTTGATTTAACATGCTTGACTTACTGACTGAATCTGTTCTATTTCTGGCTCACAGGACTGCTCTGAGTCTGTGGGGACTGAGAGGCTGAGTAGGACTACAGATGCACATCTGTGGAAGGTTTTATGCGTGGCTTTTTTTTCCCTGGTAAACTGGGTGATTATGATTGATGAGCCCAGCATTAGGGTAATGTTATCAGGAACACTTTCTGCCTCTGTCCTTTGTACCATCGCTGAGGTCAGACCATAATCATGTTAGCATTGAACATAGTGCTTTATTAATGTTTCATGAGTAACTCCATAGTAATCAGTCTAGCCTTGTACGGATAAATAAAACTGCCACAACAATCCCTGATGTATACACCGAATGTTTTAGAAGGTACTGTAATAGGTCCTAAAAGTAAGTTGACTGAACATCTTTTCTGGTCTTTTTAAGTCTAATTTTCACAAGTTTAAAGGAATCTCTTTTAATGGAAAACCATTTCCACTTCCATTTCTGTGTTTAGTTTGAAGTGTAAAACATCCAGCTGAACAATCAAATGATACAACTCAAAACCCCTGTCTACCATTTATTAATTTGCACAGAAATTTAGTAAAACTTGTTAAGCAATTGGTTAAATTACATTGATTTATGACACTGTGCCTCTGTGATGGTTTATAGGCTGTTCTCTGCTTTCTTTGGTAACTCTCAGGATGAAATGTTGGAATTCTTGCTGTGATTTAAGAAAAATGTTTGCAGTCATAAATGTGTAAGTAGTATATAAGGATTTGTATTTACTCCCACATAAAATTACACATTATATATGCCTGCAGCAAGCAAAAAGAAAGAAAAAAGTCATAACGAAAGAAAATAGTGTCAGCTAGGGAAAAACAAGATCCCACTGTATATTATGCAGTACCACATAGGATCCTTTTCACTGAGATGAAATGACTACTAATTTTATTAGACAAAGGATCAGAATAACACTTAACCTGAAATATTTCTCAGTTTTCCGTAAACATGTTCTCTACTTGCTTGCTAAGCTGCTGTAGAAATTCCAGGCTTGCACAAGCTTGCTGTGTTTTACATGTCAGCATCACATCCAGGCTATTTTTTTTCTCAAGATAGATTCTTGTATAACAGCCAAAGCTTGGCCTGGGGATGACCTAACATAATACATCTGCTGGCCGGTTCACATAATGGAATCAGACATTAGGTAGGGAATGTCCAACTTTCCAATCCCTTTATATTTGTTCCTTTGACCAGTCCTGTTCAAGTGACCAAAAAGACAGTGTACTGGCAGTTTGCTGTATGTGTTAACAAAACCCTCCATTAAGAAGTGTTTCTGAAAAATTATTCCACATTCAAATTATTATATTTTCAAAATGTAATTCCATTACTTCTTACTGCATTTTTGTGAATACTATCTGCATTTTCATGAAAGGGATTATCCTTCTTTAGCTACTTGCTCTTTTATAATAAGCTTTGTAAAATATTATGCATATATCATGCTCTTTAAAGTCCCAAAGTTATTCACTTTGCCTTTATCCTCTGAACTCCATCCAAAAGTGAACATTTCTTCTGTTTTCTAGTCACCCAGAAGTGAATCCAATATTCCAGGTGCGGTCTCAAAAGGATCATAGACAGGTACAACTGTTTACATCCTCTGTGATGCAATGATACTTCATAGATGGCATTAAAATACACTTATTTCTGGTGAACATAGAATTACAGAGTTTTATCTAATCCAAGTGCCAATTATTGTCACCCTTACCTTTCTACTGCTCCATTTCTGGTACTATTTTTGTTTCCAGACTTCTAATTGAATATCTTTAATTCTTTGCTTCCAAGGTGATCTTCAATCTATTTTCTGCATCCAATTCAGACAAATCTATGCCTTTTTCTCCTGTTTTTTTAGGTAATTCCTAGCTTTATTATCATTTGCAAACTTCCTCAGAGTGCTCACTTGAAGATAGCATGTATCTGCATAGAACTGAATTTTAACTACTGATCATGCTTTTGCTAGAGATGATGGGATGAATAAGGGCCACACAGAAACTGCCATCCAGCAAAATTGTGTGATAGTGGCATGATGCTCACATCTGTGAGGAAAGAGGTGGAAAACAGTATAGGAAGGTTCTGACACTATGAGAGAGAATTTTTCATTTTATAAATCTGCAAAGCACTCAGTTGAAGCCTGTAATTATAATACTACTGTAATTTTAACATCACTTTGTTTGTCTTCCGGCAGTCTGAGCATACTTACACACATATGGAATCAGTCATTACCTAACTATCAAGTAGTGTAGTTCTAAAGGGGCTTAAATCCAATATTCTAAATTCATGCAAGGAGCTGTTTTCTTCAAAAGTGCAAAACTTTTCTGCAGAGAGCTGCTACGCTATTTTCTAAAATGCACAAATTGCACACAGGAAATTAAATAAACTAAAGCTAAAGCTTTTCTTCGGGTGATCTCTTATCACCCAGTACCTTTTACCCTCCTATTAGTCATTCCATCTTTGTGGAAAGGAAAGATGAAGAAAACACAACTTAAGATACAAGAAGGAACATTCTTTATGAGTCTTTAATATGCACCTCTCATTATATCCCCCAATAGGTGGCAGCTTGTTTCTCCTTTTCCACTAAGGGATCACACTTCTTTCAGATGTCAAAACTAAACCTCTGGGTCAGCTTTAGTGTGCTTAGCCCTGGCCTCACTTTGGGTCTAGCCACAAACACAACCCGAGAGAGAGCTCTGTGCAGTGACACGGGCACTCCAGAGACATGTACCTGTGATTGTGCATCCTACACTTGAGAACGCTAATGGGCTGTCCTTTGAGGACACCTCCTTCTTTGCCACTCAAATTGCACCTGAATTTATTTCCATCAGCTGTGACAATGACTTGTTTTTAAAAGGAATTTTACAATATATGCAGCTATAAGATAAATTAGTCAAGAAATGTTGTTCAGCTTCTTCCTGTCAATGACAGACTAATCTGTCAATGACAGAATAATTTCTCTTAGCTATGTTTCATAAGTCTCAAGTGATGAGGTTGCCATCACATCCTTAGGAGACTGTTGTACATATGTCAAACCACTTACTCTTCTAAATGGAGGATACCTCTAAATCATCCAAATCTAGGAATAGCTTTGTTTTTATATTTTCCTATTCTTTTGAACTTCATAGAGCTACATTTTTCTATCAATTCTTGCAGAACAATTTTCTTTAAATAGACAGTTCTTGAAGTTAAATCACCAAATTGACCAGAAAAAAAAAAAAATAAAACCAAACCAATACTGCTAGATTTACAATGCTACCACAAAAGCACTATTGGGAATAACACATAGGCTGAACAGTTCTGCAGCTGTATGGCAAACCATAGCTTACTGAAATGATAGTCCTAGCTCTATAAGTGAGACAAGCAATATGCATTTTAAGGAAGAACTATTTCCAGAACAGAACTATAAATTAAACTATTGCTGGCCAAACCATTAGAATAAACCTTGGTTTTCCTAAAAATTAATAACAGCATACATATATATTAACTCGATAATAAAATCATTATTTTATTTTATCAAATGAATGAAAAAATATAAAATATTGCTTAAATTCTGCAGGCCTTATAGTGATTTACATCAGATCAGTTCTTTTGCAAAATTTCTTCAGAGATGGCAGTCGTTGGCTTATGTTCATATTTCCACAATTCCAGTTCATCTCTGATGAACAGGAAGTGCATATCTTCAGTCAAATAAGGAATACAAGATATCTTGCAAGATACCAGTATTCATATTCATCCTTTTTTTTTTTTTTTTTTTAATGTAGAAGGTGGTGAGGAGGGACAGACATAAATATTATAGGCTATCTTGTGTTGTCCAGCTCACGCCCATGTGATGCTTTCTCATGAGAGAGTAAATAATTGAATACACCTTTCCATGATTTGGGCACATAGAACGAAAACCCACTGTAAAACACAGGGCTCTGTAAAGCAAGCAAGAATGCAAATTGTCCTTCACTTTTTTTTTTTTTAATTTCTATAAATCTATAAAGTTCTAAAGAGATGAGAAACAGACTTAGGTTAGCTTGTTAAAACACAGAACCCCTTACTTAGGCTAACTAATGTACAGCTTACCATCCTGTTGATACGGACGAAATCTTCAGGCTTCTTTGCCCATGGAGGGAGATCAACATCATTCACGACAATTTCATCTTCCCTGATTCCTAGATTATAGCCGTTACTGTTGACAAACATCTCTGGCAGGTAGTAAAATTCTGGAATTAACTCCTAGAAAGGAGAAAACACACCATGAGACTTCATATTTACACAGAGATGCTAAATGGTGCTCCCAGAATCAGCCTTTTTTGTATGACACATTGAAACATTCATGGTTTTGTTTCTGTGCATTTGTTTTAAGAAATGTTATAATTTGTTTTATTGTACTTACAGCCAAACAATTCTCATAACAAAATATTCAATCTTTGTTTTTCCCATATCTGTTTTTAAGAATAGCACAATTTTGGAAAAGCAGTGCATACCAGTAAAGGAGACCTCTTCAGAACAATAGACACAAGAAATTGTATTGGATTTTTTTAATCACTTTTCAACAAAAATACTTATAAGGGGAAAAAGTTGCTGATATTACACTGTCTTGATTTTACTTTCTCTATATTCTTTAATTGCTTAAGAAAAAGTGGCAATTTGACTGCCTACACAAGGAAAAATAATTCAGGGTGAATGATTTTTTCTACTGTAAGAAAACTTAAAAAATACATGGACAGAAAAATACCAGTACAACAAATGTCCTTCAAACATATATACATGATACTTAAAATATGAAAGATCAATAACTGCATAGCAAAGTATAATATCTGCATAGTATAATACATGACAGATAAGTATGGGTGTGAAGTTTTTCCCAGTTTCCAGGACAGCTAAATACAAAATCATTTTGACATAATAAATGCTGCCATTTGTGTCTGTCTATTATTTTAGCAGTAAGTATTGAACTGCAATAACAACAGAAAAGCTTTAAAGCCCACTTTCTCTTTTCTGATATCCAGATATGGATTAAATTCACCAAATTACATTGTTAAAAGCATTATGACAGTCAGTTGTGTAACATGATCAAAACTGATGACACAGCACCTGAAATCTGAGTCTCTCTGTGGTCTCTCAGAGGCTGCAGACATGCAAAGCGTAAAAACAATATCACTGCAGACACAAACTTATCTAATTAAATCTGATCTGCAACTCCATAGAGAGCAGAGAAGTTAAAGCATAAATGGTCCTTTCAAATTTATTACATTTTTTTTTTTTTAAAAAGTGCATTTGTTACAATTTTAAGTATATTTAGGGGGTAATTTAATTGCTTCTTTACATCATTTTAATATACTACAGTTTGAATTCAGGGTAGATTAAAATACAATGCCAATCAATATCTAAGCAGTGCAAAACACTAACCAAGTAAGACATGCCTGAACTTGGATAGGTCTTTATGAAACAAGCTGCAATTTCATAAAGAAAAAAGAAAAAGAAAAACAACAAAAAAACAATTACTACATGCAGTAAGTAATAAAACTGCATCTAGAGCAAAGCCAAAAGTAAAAGCAATCCTGAATATCCTATAAGGTCAAAAGAAAAAAGATTACTGGCAACCTTAAGTTTTATTATATACACCTCTAATTTATTCAGGCTATTTCTAAAAGCAATCTTCCTCCCTTTTCCCTAAAGAGGATTCACGAACTCTCAGGTTCCAAAGGAAGCCCTTCGGTTTTCTCTACTGGAGCCCAAAGAAGAGTGAATGATCCTCACAGCTGGAGAAAATGATACAGTGATCTTTCAGGGGTTAAACAAACTATTACTAACTCAGGACTAAGAGCAGGCCAGAACTCAACATATGCTACCACACAAATTACTGACAAACTAAGAGCATTGCCTCAAAAAAAGAAAAAAAAATTGATAAGGACCTCAGAATTAGGAAATATTATAAATTCAAAATTAAGTTAAAAGCCAATATTCAAATTAAACATAATTTATTATGGAAAAAAGTAAGCAAAGTTTGCTTCTATTTTGTATAAAAGCCTTGAAACACATGCCACTGTTTTAAATTGTTATTGATTTTTATTGAATATGGTGGCATGCTAACCTGTAATGTCAAAGCAAGCAAGTCTTTTCATTCCATTAAAGATAAGTTAACTCATAAATTTCCTTTTTCAGCTTTAAATGTCCTAGCATGTAATTGTGGACTTTTACACCTAGCATACCTGAAAGATTTGTGCTATCCAGAGACACATCTGGTGTTTAACCGAATTCTACTAACCTTTCAGCTTCAGGGGTGTCTTGAAAGAAAGGGATTTAAGTCACTGAGTATTTTAATGGTACTTCCATTTAGTAATTTTATCTTTGTTGCTCTTGCTTTCAGTGTAATTTAATGTTCCCTTGTCTGGTATAGCAGAAAACATAAGTAGAAATAGAATAAACAAAAGTATGTGATTAACTTTCTTCATAAGATTTATTGTGTTGTGTATGTTTAGTTTGAACTGTCTTATTCCTGTGCTCTGGAAACTAACCAGTGCCAGACTTCTAAACTCTCTTCAAATGACACTCTCTCTCTAGAGCTCTAATAATTTCAGTTACACATCTCCTGGTAGTCTGGGGTGGGGAGGGGGGGTGTATGTGTGCTGGGTTTTGTTGGTTATTTTCTGGGATTTTTTTTTTCCCTTTTTTTTATGGTTTGGTTCAGTTTGGGTTTTTAGCCAAAGTAACAAAACTAAACAGAGTATTTAAAAAAAAAAATTAATAAACACACTGTGTTAGAGTCTCAGCATTCTCTCCAGTGTTATTTTTAGTGCAGCCTACAATTTTCTTTGCTTATTTGAGTACTGTTTAGCATGAATTGAACCTTTTCTTGAAATATGAGCAATGTCGCATGTGACCTTTCCCAGATACTTACATATTTCCCATACTTCATATTAACCATTCAGTTTTCTTTGGTAGCATTTGATACTCCTCTTGTAATTTCACTGTCTCCACTGTTGACTAGACTAAGAAACCACAACACTTAAAAATAGCTCAGATAAATACATCCCCTTCTCATTTCTAAAGAATGAGTGAATATATACTAAAATACAGACCTGTCATGAAAGCCTGTGGTACCCTGTATGTATGAACTTGTTTGGAAAAACCATTCAAAATGTGTATTTAGCTACTTAGAAGCATAGAAAATACAAATAACCTAGACAAGTGTAATAGAAAAGTTTGTTTTTATGCATTCACTGTTTATTTTGCTGTGAAAAATTGAAGAAGCTGTCCCTTCTATCTCATGTCAATGGCAGGCTCAGGCTGGGGATGGAAAGGCGAATATTTCCTTCCCCAGGACCCCTGAGCATGTTTTGCTAAAATAGAAAATTCTTTCTGTAAAAAGAATACTGGGAGAAGCAAAGAGAGGAAGGATTAGCAAGGACAGTGAGGCAGCAAGAATGGAGCCTGAGAGGTTGCTGGGAAAAGGAAGGAGTAGACAGGAGTGAACCTCAGCAGAGACAACAAGATGACAACTGGGGTCCAGAGAGAATTGTGTTAAGCAAGAAGCCACTGAAAGTTGCAAGAACAAACACAAGAATTTATGAAAAAGTAACACTAGCAAAGGCTAGAGATATTTTCAAAACTTATTTACATTATTCCCAGCCAGAGTTTGGGGTTTCTTCATTTCACAAATGGGTATGTGCCAGTTCATATTCTAATAAAGATTATGACTAAAGAAAGAGCCTGCCCTTTTGGTGATTTTCCTGTTATGGATAAGAAACAGATACTCAAATAAATAACTGCTTCAGGATCACATTTAGGGAGATGATGTTGGCTATTCCTCCATTCCAGATGAGGTGCAGCTATGCCATCTATCCTGCAAGGTATCTGTGTACCCTGTTGTCCCAGAATCTGGGTGACAGCAGCTTCAGAATCCTGCCATCAACTGCCTTCAATATTCATCTGAGGAAGTTTTACCTAACAACTGGCCTCAGTCTTTCATTACACAGTCTAAGTCCATTTTCCCTTGTCCTAGCTATCAATCCATCCCAGATAGAAAGAATAAATTACTGTTTTCTCTTTGCATAGTTTATTTCATGTCTGAAAAGCATTATTCTACCAGCTTTACAGCCTTTCAGCTCCTAAAAGTCCAAATGAAGGACAATGATGTATTGCTTCATTGCTTAAGTTTTAGTGGCAGAAGGGCACAAAATATTCTTTTAAACTCCCCAAACTAGCTAGCATAATTATCGCTAAATGGTGTATAACTTAATTTATTCCTATATATACTTTGGTCTTAGTACATTTTTACACATGTTCATCACACAGAAGCCAAAATAAATGTTTTAATCAACCTCTGTAGTCTTTAGATGGGAGATTGAGATTGCATACTTTCCTGACAGCATCTGCTATTTTTCATTCATTTTAGCGCAGAGTGTAATTTGTCATACAACAGCTTTTTACAAATCACCAGCTTCATACTTTAGAAGGGCCGTTGTTAAATTCACCTGAAGATAGGGACAAGGAGACTCAAAAATTAGCAGGGGAAAAATGTATTTTAGGGATGGTGTTTACATCAGGGGGTCGCACACAGAGGACTTTCTGTCTCCCAATCTGCTTTTCACTTGACAGACAGAACAGCTGATAAGAGAATTCTTAAAACTCCTATTGCACCTTCAGTGGCATTAGGGGTAAAAGGTCAGTGTAAAGCCAGGCCTATGCAAAAGAATGCTTGTTTGAAGCTACCATGACTTTGAGAGGTTTATATTTCAAGATACAAATTATCATGAAAGAGAAATCTCAACATATTTTCTTACTACAACACACACATTGTGTCATCCAGTGCAAATCAAGACATAAAGGAAAATGTATATATTAAAAAAAAACACAACATAGAAGAATTCCCCCACAAGTTACATCACTTTGCAGGCATAAGATGATGGAATGCAAAGAAAGAAGACACAGAAAAAGTGGGGTTTTTTTGAAAGTCTAGTGTTTTTAAAATATTCACAGACCAATTAAGCATTTTAGGTGCATATTTCACACATCTAATTGTAGATTCAATTCAGCTGATCTATAATTTTGCATTAACTGACACAATTCAGTAAAAGTTATTAGTTTCTTTGCTCTTGCTAAAACATATCAGAGGTTCTAAAGAAATCTTTCTGAATACATAATGTGACATGGATAATTTCTTACCATAAGAAATATCTGGGGTTCAAAGAGTTAAAAAAAATAGGGATTCTAGTGATCTAAATCTATTTGCAGTAATTTCTGTCTAGTTGTCCTTGACATTTCACAAGCTGGTAACCTCCTCTGCTCCCCTTTCATTCACACTTCTAATAAGACAGGTTAGCTTTCTATCATTTAATAGTCAGCTACCTTTCAAACAGCCCGAGAAGCTCGGCTTTTCTCAGATGAAGAACGATGCAGTAAAGCTACCGAAGGGTGTAAAAAAAAAAGGTGAAATGAATATTATAACAGACATTTCTTGTCTGTAAATGTGATCTCTAGTTTATTTTAATAGCTATACTAAAACCCCAAGGTATAGTTAACAGTATTATATGCCTTGTGTCCTCATATAAGAAAACATCCCCCAAATGCATTTTCTAATTTACAAGCCTGTGACAAATCCAAACTGCTGAGAAATTAAACTTTAAAAATATGTCTTCAGGTGATAGAGGACCACTATTAACACTATCATAATTGTACACCACTTGCATCAAATCTGACGTTTCTGTTTAATATGTTTTGCTAAGGGTATACCATTTTATGGCCTCACAATGAAATAAAATCCAACCCAGACGTTTTCACTTTTCTAATATAATTCACTTCAAGGTTTTAAAGCTGCCATTTCTTTTTCTTTCTTTCTTTTTCTCTCCAAAGGTTGATCCCCTGGCATCCATTAATTCCACAAGAGTCTAGTACTGGGTCAATGAGTCAGTCATGAGTACCTCCATCAAGCACGTTAATTCACACTAAGGCACCTTAATGACATTTTGTCAGATCTACCTTTCTAACTTCTGAACAGACTATTCAAAAAGTAATATAACAAGTTTGAGAGGCATTAGGAAAGATTAGTGCCTTAACAGGAGGTTCTGTGGAAGTCAATGTTACCAAAAACTGCAGCAAGGGGGAGGTGGAAAGGAAAAAATGTGAGAGCTGACTGGCCAAGTTATGGTCATTTCCGGGTGACTTGCTTCCTCAAAGGTCACCTCGTGAACGTTCATTCTTCCTCCAGCTTGTACTGATTATCTTGAGAGAAGGTCGATGTTGATAAAGGGAGACACAATAAAATAAACTCTGTTATCCAGGTTCTCCCTTGTGTGTTGCCTCTCTAACATAGCACATACTGCATTAATTCTGTTTCACCCACGGTAGGTGAATAAGTTTCTTTGAAAATGAACCAAAACAGCCCAAGTGTAAGGAAAAAAATGGTCTAAATATATCTTTAATCATCTATTGAGCAATAATCTGTCATGTGCCACATTTTTCAAAGGTGGTCTACCTTTTGCCACAATTCAGATGCCAGAATTGCAGCTTGTTTTTCAGGCTGATCAAACTACTGCCACAGCTCTATTTTCATTAGCTCAGTGTGAAATAATTTAGTTCCAGAGGAGACTACACATATGCAAAGGGAGAGAGAGAAGGAGGGAGGGGAAAGGGAGAAAGAGAAAAACAGAGAGAGAATGCCAGAGAGGACCCATGCATGCGAGAAAAGGAGCTGGACACAGAGAATTGCAGCTTCCTAAAGACATGTAAATGTTTTTGCAAATTTCAGGTATTTGGTTTTTAAATTATAATGCAGAATTTTGTAATAGTGATTTGGATGTATTTTTTTTAAACTACATCGAGGCTGTAAAAGAACACTGTTGTGGAAAGTGTCTGCAGTGCTTAAAAATATCTGAATTTGCTTGTTAAAATTTATCTGCCTGAGCACTGATTTAAGCATTTGAGGATGAAGTGCCTCACAATCCTCTTTCCTAAGGAATAACTGATGATAAACCCCCCAAATTTTATTTTCCTAAAAAAAAAATAAAAAAAAATTTAAAAGTATTTTTTTAAAATTTGACCTTCTAATAAAGAATTAAGGGAATTCCTATAATTATTTAATACTTGAAAGCAAAAATTACTTGAAAGCCAACTTACAACACACAGCAGTGAGGAATGTTATATTAATCCCACACACTGTTTTAGAATTATTTCATAACCTGTGCCACAGTAATTAATGAGGTTACTAAGATCAGAGATTAATGTACTTAAAGCAGCTCAGATGAATTTTGAATGTGTGATAAGGAATACATGAATAATGAACACTTGCTAGTCTGAACAGTTTTGAAAGTTTGCAACTTTGATGGATAGCCTGTATTCCATGTACTAAATATTTACCACAAACACAAAGAATCTTTAGGATGGGCAAACACTTTACAGCATGTATATCACATGGGAATCCACACTGCCAACCCTCTATCCCATTTATAACTCCATGTGGAGCCAGAAGAAGCTACACAAATATGCAACAACCTTTAACAGAGAGCATGCCTTCTCTTTCGGACATTCTACTTCCTCACAGAGCTGCTGGATAATAGAAGTTTCCAGACAGCTGACTGTGAGTTTTCAAATGATTCGCACTGTCAGAGCTGAAGCTCTTCTGCTGCGCAAGACAGTGGATGCTGCTCTTAGGAGAGTGGCAAAAATGGGTAGAGAATTTGAGGGGGTTGCTTGGTTGTCCCCCAAACCTCACTGCTTTTTGAGTCTCTGAAAACTTGACTGAAATGTTTGAAAAGCCTGTAAGGCATTCCAAGCAGTAGCACAACTAATCTGAAAAAAAGGAGGTATTTGTATTAGTAATAATAGTTCCGTTTCCTATCCTTTTGCAGAATGAACTTCAAGGCCTCAGGGAAAAGTTGGCCCTGATGTCATGGCATTGAGCAATGTAGTTCATTAAGATCTTAAGCAACAAACAACAGCAACAATTAGCTGCTATACTTATTCTTGATTTATTGCTAAGAAACACAGACTCTGCAAATGGAAAGGGCCTAAAGGGTCAACTAACACATCCTCTTGCCAATTCATGATTGTCCCTGATTCTTTTCCAGTGCTTTGCCGGTCTACTTAGAAAAGAAGCCTTAGAAATAAGGGGTTTACTACTTCCCCTTGTGAGGATATTCCAACTCAGAGAATACTCAATTTCACTTTAACTTTTCATACTCTTTTGCTTAAGTAGGCATTTTTCCTCCTCTAAGGTTAACCACTTTGTTCCTTGACAAACAGTTCTTCCTTTCAAATGTTTGCATATTTTATAGCATTTATGTGTCTTCACCCTTAGACATTAATTACCTCACACATACACACATTTTTCTACCTATATCCAACTCCTTAAACACATTTGCTGCACTTCTTATGGCTTGCTCTAGTTTGGGTGTACACTTCCACTAGCTGGTTCCCAGCAAAGAAAGCACTAAGATTTGCTTTATCCAGCATGAGTGCATACTAAAAATTGGGCCAGGAAAAGGAAAATAACTTGTGTTCTCCAAGAATGTAACAGCTCTGAATGAATGACTAATCAGACTGTTTCAGGTGGAAATTAGATGCCATGAGATATTTTAGTTGCTATAATCTAAGGATAAAGCTTTGGTCTCATGATAAGCTTTCTGCCACCCTGTTGATCTCACAGTTTCCTTGTGAAACTGAAGACAAAACAGCAATGCGTTGACATATATTGCTTAGGCTACTGAAATGTACCTCAGTAGACTTATTGGATGATGATAGTAAATGCTAGTATTAAATATCTTCTAATTTCTACCATTATTTTAACTTTTTTTTTTAATAGCTTATGAATGCTTTCTATTTGCTTTAGCATTCCTTAAAGATTCAGCTCATTTTTGAATCTGCTCTTGTTTATCTATTTTTATCTTAAGCATAATCAACTCAAAATAAATCAACTCAGGGTTAATTTCTAAACCCACCTTCCCTGTATCTTCATCAATTAATAAACACATATTTTAAACAGCATCTTTAAGCCCTAAAGTATCCCTGAACAGACAGGTCAGTGATTATCTGGAGAAAACATTTATTGGCTAACATACCTCATCTGTGCCTTCCATATTAGATTTTCTGTAATGACTTAGCTCCAAGTAGTATTTCTCTTTCTAATGGCATAACAGAGATGTATATATATCTAAATCTGACTCTGGGGCTCTATAGTAGACTGCCAAATGTGTTCTGGAACACATTGGTTTACGGTCTTTCCCCTAGTGCAACTCTGACCCTTAATTGTTACTATTTTATCCATTATCCTCAACTCCCATTTTTAAATTCAATTACATTAAAGTACATAACTACCTCACTTCTTACATTTATGTCTTCCTTTTCTGAAGGTATCTGGTTTTGAGCATCTTTTTAATCCTTGGTTTATTTTAATAAGTTGGGGTTTTTTTTAAATATATTTTGCTATGCAGCTGTTATCCATCCATAATTCCTTCACCCTTGCCATAGCTGGCAGCAGCAGTTTAAATTACCCCACTTGGTTCACAAGGCTGCTGGCATTTTCATACTAACATTTCAGTTCTTTGCTTTAGTGATAACTCATTTGGTTGCTAGTTTAGGAACAATCCTTTCACTAATTATATACCCTAGTTGAATACCATCTCTCCGTCTGTCCACAGATATTCCTTTATCTTTTGCAATGCCTTGATGTATTTAACTGCCCTCCTCCTGTGTACTAAACCCAGACAAGAAGATTACAGTCACTTCCAACTGTCTTCCCTTATTCCTCAGTTTAAGGCTCTTATCTTTTGTTGGAGCCTCACTCCTAGGAGGTCACTTTCCCAGATATTCTAGTGGAATTTCAGAAAAAACAGATTTCATTGAAAGGGAAAAATCAAAATGTCAGCACTTTGAAGAAGTATCGAATATAGTAGACATTACATCAAATTCCTCCCAAATGTGGACATTTTCTTTGTTTTTCTTACAAAGGTAGCAGTAATAGCACTTAAAATATTACTGACTTCCAGCAGAGCATGAATAGATATGAAATGGTTGTAAGAGGTTCAGGTTGATTTCTTCTCTTTAAAAAGCATTTTCTCCCACATGTTAAGATGGCCATAAAATTTACAATTCGTTATTCTAACGAGTATCTGAATAATAACAACATGGTTTGTCCACATACACTTTTGAGACTTCTGGAATATTTATGCAAATAGGAGCTCTGGAATAAAATAAATCAACAAATTCACTTTTTTTTTTTTTTCCCCAAAAGAAGTAAAAAATATAATGGCAATATGACCTTGACTTTATCATTTCCTAGTATGAGTGGCAGTATAAAAATAGAACAGAAACATATTCACTGTAAAATAAAGCTTAAAAAAAAAAAAAAAAAGACCAATTTTAGGTATAGTGCAGCTTTTTCTTGCCTTATTAATAGAAAACGAGAATTAAGAAAGGACCATACTATTCAAATGACTAGATTTTGGTTTCTTTCTGATAAGGTTTCATGTATATGAACAATAGCACTTTGTATTTAACAATAGGAAAGGAATAACAACAGTAAAATCACCCTGGTCTCTGGCTGTTTCTGTATATCATGTAGAAGTTGTTTTAATCTAATGTGTATTGTTGCATAATATCCCCAGGCACATTCAAGTAAAAGCTAAAGCTGTACAGAAAAGCCAACATTTTAAATGGGTCTTGTCATTAATGCTTTATTAATTGCCCCAGGCAACGCAAACCCAGAGCTAGGCAAGCTATAACAATATGACACTTTAAGGTCAAATCCAATTCCTGCTGTGTTTTATGGAGTGGGCCAAATATTAAGTTAACAGCAGGAAAGAACAATTTATTGGGCTTTTCTCCATCTCCTGATTATCTGATCTAAATCAGATCAGTTAGGTTGTTTTTCTCTAAAAACAAAACACCATTTGTCCACTCAACTTCAAAGAATCTTTGATTGTTTCTGCTAGAACAATAAACTTTAGTAACATCTATTTATTTACACTTATCTAGTATACTGAATATAAAGAAATTAAAAATACATAAAAATAAAATAAATATAGCTCTCTCTTTATCCTTACATAAAACAAAATACCATAAACTAAAACACATATTTATCCATTTATTTGACATATATTTTACCTTCACATCTGAGGTATCTCTTTGGCTGTTCCTCCAAGACCTGGCTACTGAAGAGAAGGTTCTGTCTGGGTGGTCAAACTTGCCATCATTTGCATTTAGAAAGAATGTTGTAAAGGGCTCCTGTAGTTAACAAAATTAAGACAGATTAAGAAAATTGTACAAGGAATCATGGAGCAGGTTTCTGTCAAAATCCAAATGCTTTTTGCAGGCTCAAAATACTTCATAAAGGCAGAATTTAAGAAAAAGATGGCACCTCTAAGTTATATGTATCCATGGGTATTTGCACTGAACACCTGAGTACATTTATTGGCACGGACACATTTTGCACACACAGATCTTGAGTTCTCTTCCATAAGACTAATTACCCACAGTGGCAGACCTGTGTACCTTAGTTCAGTTCACAGTGACTTCCTACTTCAGTGCAACCACCACAAACACACTCTCTGTTATTTATATAACTGTGCTTTGTTTACCCCTTGTATGTTGTTATAACAACATAAAATCTTAAAAATCTCATCTCTTAATCTTCCTTTTCATTCATATGAAAAGAACTCGGTACTACTTTGCCTCATGATGAGCAGAATGGCTTTATGGTAATTATGAGGCAGACTGGTTACAGGAAATCTAGCTTTATCAATACTTTGGGGCAGTGAGAGATTAAATATTTTGAGTCTTTAGTTTTGCTAATTCTATCTGAAACCACAGTCCCAATACTTACTAAATGGAAGCATCTACTGACTTTTGGGGAGGAAGAGCTCAAGTCTTACACAGTCTGGTTACCCCATTTTTATGTCCCCACGTTCCACTGCAGGGAAGGGGTTAACAGAGGACCAAAGCCTTATTTGACCTGAATTCAGAGACCATTGCCAGCTCCCTGGTTTTCCAGTACCACTCCATTAGTTCTTTTCAACTACCCAGTTGGCAACATGTCTACAGAGATGGAATTTGCTTCTTCCTCTTTGCCAAATCTCAGGGGGAATGTTTTAAAGAAGACCCCTTTGATTAAACTCACACCCACATTTACTTCCTTGCATATCCCGATAATTTGGAAATTTTGTTAATCAAAGCAGTTTCATAATCAGCAGATCACAATTGTTATTACAGTATTATTCATCTATTATTTGATTATTTTATTCTACACATGCTCTGCTTCTTTTTCTGAAACTTGAAGAAAGCACAGACCTCCTCCACTAATAAAGAATTTCTGAGGAAATTATGTCACATTATATATATTGTGTGTAAACTACCTCAGATTAAAAAACACTGAAGTAATTCATGTTTATGTAGCATTTAAGAGTAATTAAAATGTACATAAGGAAAATATGGGTGCAAAGGTAATGAGAAGATACAAAAAGAAGAGGAAAACAAATGAGGGAATTCAGACTTCCAGAGACCACTGTTCCTCTACCTTTACTCCATATGTCTTCCCAATTACAATACAGTCAACACAGAGTAGTTTCTTTCAAAGAAGAAAATACTCAACATTTATTTCTCTAAATGCGAAGCAATGAGATATCTCTCTTATTGTCTTCATAGCATGCCAGTAACTTTTAGGAAGGTTAAGGAAATTGTTTATATTTGAACAAAGATTTTTCCCTTTTTTCTTAGCCAGGGACTGTACCTTAACTTTCAGTGTCTACTGGTGCAAATATGGAATCCTTTCATTGTAATAATGCAAGACACTCTACTGCTAATTGAATGGTGGAGGTTTTTATTTATATTTTTAATTGGAAATTTGTTTCTAAATTCAAACAAATAGGATCTCATAAAGATACTTTCATCAGTGCATTAATTCCAATCAGAGAATCTTAATATATGTTAAATAATTAATTAAAATAATTGAATCAAATACAGAATCATCACAGTATAATTTCTTGTTGGAGGACCCTAAATCCCATTGCACAATGACTTTGTTTGCACTCGTGAATATTGAAAGATCCTGTGGTGAGGAAGAGGTTTATAATTTAAACAGAATATTAAAATTTAACAGTAGTTCAACTTGGTGAGTAATATGAACTACCACAATGAAATGAAATATTGAAAGAAAATAAATTTTTATCTATGCAGTTTTATAGTCCCGCATATAGTGAACTTCATGTACGATATAAATGAAAATGTGTATGATTCAGGCCCAGAACTATGGAACATAAAACAATAAACATTGGAATTGGATGATTTTAATTTATCCTAAAATTCTATTAATATTATAATTTTAACATTAAATTTACAGATTTTTTAATACTAGAGTTATTTTGTTTTAACTGAATTCCTCCTCTGAATTATCTGTATATATTTGCAATAGCAAATATGCTATTTTTGCCAGCTTGCCCATACTGAAAAATATTATATGTTATTGATCTGAGTACAAATAATTCAGTCTTCTACTAACTCCTATCTATCACTTCTTTTTCTTTATAAGATACGTGGAATTTTTTGTGGATTTTATTGGAGAGGAGACTGTGGATCATTGCTGAGGTTCTGAAATCAGAAGCATTTGATGGATTTAAAAAAAGCAGAAACCAGAAAAATGATGTAATTACAATAAATTATGTAAAGATATTAATCCAAACTTCTATGACAACATTATTTTAAGCATCTGAGACAAATACACAAAAGCAATAAAATTCATAATCAAGGATTAAACTTTTAGTAGCTGAGCACTACAGGGTGCCCTATTATGCTATCCTGCCGTGGCCTGTTGTGCCTATCTTTTTGGATTTTTAATCCGTAGCAGAAATTCAGAGCTTTCACTGGCTTTATCTCAGACCTCTCACATAATTTTAAGATAATTTTTATTCTCTGGGAAGTCAAGTGCTTATATTATATAAATATAATTCATATCTGTATTCAATATACTCATTTAAATACTGTTATTCTATGATACCGATTACTGTCATTTCATGTAGAGGTTTTGTTGCTGTGAAAGCTATAAAGCTGCACAATGTTTTCATTATAACTCCATCTCACTTGTTCAAATATTATGAATAAAATTCATGCCTTGTTCATTGCCAAGAAGAAGAGAAATTTGTGGGGTATTTGATTACATTGAATACAAGCTTGATCTTTGAGAACAAGGAGTTTTTCAATTCAACAGCACTTCTCTCCCTTCACTCCCTTTTAACAGTGCCCAGACTCACTTGAGTCATTTATGGTGGGAGTAGGGGAGGGAGGAGAAAGGGATGTGTTCATTTTAACACATCCTATGTCAAACAAAAATGTCTTTTCAGCCATTTGTAAGAGGAGAGAGTATGTAGCAGTTTGTCAGAGCGATGTACACCTTTGGTCTGACATATCTGTGACTGCCCTGCTCAAATATACCAAAAGAATACTCAGATTCACTTCTGTTTACCAAAGGACTTCCTGGCCCTTCTCACCTTTAAATCTCACTAAAAACTGGTTTTAGCTCAATCAGACATGACTCATAATAAATCCAGAATTTCTTCTACCTTGTACAAATACTTAGTCATTGCAATAGAAACTGGAAAACAATTATTCTCTACATATATCTTGACTACCACGTTAGAGAATCATGCCCTCTAATACTGATCTCTGTTTCAATAAACATGCAACTGTTTCACATAGACATTACTTCTTTGACAGCAACTACTAAGAACATCTAATTGTACCGTAATTCTATCCTACTTCATCTAAAAATCTGAAACCAATGCTGACATTTACATTCTACATGATTCAGGCCAGAATTCATTCTTCCATTTTTCTTTTTCCTTCTGTCTACTTCTCAGGTCAAGTCTGATGCAGCATTCTTGGTTTAAACTATTCTTTCTTCTGCAATTTAAATATTCACTGTTCCAGATGAAAATCCGCACGAAGAAAATGTGTCTTGAACTCGGTGATAAGGTCACCAGGCACAAACTACAAATATTCAATTTCATTTACACAAAAATTGAACTCTGTCAACAGAATAATGCATCCTTTTCTAGAATACATTTCATTCTCTTTGCTGGAGCAAAGTTGTGGGTGATTCTTGCTCCTATAGAATAAATAGAATTTCTTGGGTTTAGATGTAAAACTGTGTAATATGCAAAACTGATTTCAGCAATACCTCAAAGGAGAGAAAGGCAATATTATATAAATTATTGTTTGCTTTAGTTTTTATCATTAACCTGTCTGAACAATACAGTAGACTTTCATATTCATTATCTCCCTCTGTAGTTATCTAATCTTTAATCTATCCTTCAAGAATCACTTTCAAGAAACAGTTGATTTTGGATATGAACCTTTTTTGGAGATCATGCAGGATTCATTTGTAATTGTAGCACTAAGTGTTTCTATGCTATGGCTCAGTTCATGTCTTATAAAGCTAATTAGAGGATTGTTGCCTGACCTTTCAGAATTCTAGCATGATGTAGTCGTCCAAAATGTATAATGCAATATATATAAGCAATAGCTTAAATAAACATGTTCAGGTAATTTAAGAATTTCACTTTCACTTCACATATGAGTATGTGCATGCACCCATGGCAAGAGGGCTCTGGAGAAAGAAGGTGCATGTGTTATCTTGATCTGTGAGAGTTTCAAGGTCAGCTGTATAATCTTCAAAAGGGACCAGAACCATTATGATATATGGCCTGGTGAAGTACAGCCATTGCTTATCATGACACTGCCTAGTGTTCCTACAGAACAGAAAGGAGCACAGCTGGACTTGCACAACTAACTCACAGAAAACAGAAACAGAATCTTTTTAGATGCACTTAGAGCATCATTTAAGGATTACACCCTATTCCATTAAGTGCAGTGAAAGGCAGAAGAACAGAAATTAATATCAAAATTGTGTTTGCTACAGCTTCAACATATATGCTGGGGTTTTTTTGAAAACAATTAATAGGTCACTTCTAAAGACAGATTTTTACTGGACCCTTTTAACAGACAAAAGAACTCAAGAAAACTGTACTGGCAATGAAAAACTTATTAGTGACAAAACAACGGCAGAGATTGATTATATCAAAATCAATTACACAGGACAAGTATACCTGATGCTAAGGTATACTTTTAAAAAAACTATCATGATAGATGTGCTGGGTTTGTGTGGCCACATTTTGATAGTAGGGGTGCTACAGCAGTGGCTTTTGTGAGAAGCTGCCAGAAGCTTCCACCACATCCAATAGAGCCAATGCTCTGAGACAGACCCATCGCTGGCCAAGGCTGAGCCCATCAGTTACAGCTGTAGTGCCTTTAGGATAACAGACTTAAGAAGGGTCAGGGGAAAAACTGCAGAAGAAAACACTCTAGAGGGGAATGAGAATATATGAGAGAAACCACTCTGCAGACACCAAAGTCAGTGCAGGAGGAGAGGGAGGAAGCACTCCAGGTGTCAGTGCAGAGATTCTCCTGCAGCCTGTGGTGCAGATCATGGTGAGGCAGGCCATGGGAATCCATGGGAGAGCAGAGATCCACGTGCAGCCCTTGAAGAACTCTGCACTGGAGCAGGTGCATGCCTGAGGGAGACTGTAACCCCCTGGGAAGCTTATGTGGGAGGAAGCTCCTGGCAGGACTTGTGACCCACAGGGGACCCCACTGGAGCAGTCCATTCCTGAAGGATTGCACCCCATGGAAGGGACCCATACTGGAGCAGTTCGTGAAGAACTGCAGTCTGTAGGAAGGACTCACTCTGAAGAAGTTCATGGAGGGCCGTCTCCTGTGGGAGGGACCCCATGATGGAGAGGGGGAAAAGTGTCAGGAGTCCACCCCCTGAGGAGGAAGGAGTGGCAGAGACAAGGTGTGATGAACTGACCACAGCCCCGATTTCTCACCCCAATGTGTGAGGGAGAGGAAAGAAGAGAGAGAATTTGGGAGTGAAGCCTGTAGACTAAGGCAGTGTTGGGGAGGGGGTGGAGGGCTGAAGGTGTTTGTAAGATTCAACTTTATTTTCTCATTATCCTTCTCTGATTTGTTGGGTAATGACTTAAACTAATTTCCCTAAGTCAAGCCTGTTTAGCCCATGATGGTAACTGGTGAGTGATCTCTCCCTGTTGTCATCTCGACCCACAAGCTTTCCCTGGTATTTTCTCTCTCCTGCCCAGCTGAGAAGGGGAGTAACAGAGTGGCTTTGGTGGGCACCTGATGATCAGGTGGAGCTAACCCACCACAATACATCAGAGAAAGGAAAGCGAGAGGGAAATAGAAGGCAGTAGGGAGGAGATTATCACAGATTTGATTCAGAAATATGATATCAAAAGTAATGTTTTGAAGGCAACTGACAGAAACCAGATTGCGTCTGTCAAAGCCAAAAAGCAAGATTTAAAATAACTTTTAAGCTTTTGTGGCAATTACACAATTCTCTCTCTGTATATATATACTTCAGGGTGGCTGAAACTTCCTTTCCTACTGCAAATACTGTTTCCTCCAATACTAAGGTCTAGGCAGATGGTTTCTCCAATTGGATCCCCATTACTCTATATCGTTTTGTTCTAATCTATATTGTTTTGTTCTGCTTCTGTCTAGACTACCTCATTCCCAGTTTACTTTTTGTCATAGCTTTTTCGCTTGTTTGCTTGCTTATTTTATCTTCATGTCTCTCTTTTTGCTTTCCCTTTTCTTTTATTCTTTGGTCTACAGAGTCTTCTCCCATGATTTTAGATTCCACTCCTCTCCTTCACTCTGTTGTCATTTTCTACCAAAAGCTGTACTGTAACACATCTTTTCCCATGAATCTTCTTCAATCTCTTAAAATACTGAAAGCATTTTTCTGTCTGAATCTATGCATCTCTTAATGCCACCTTCCTTTTCCTGGACTAGACTGTAACTTACCTTTTCTTACACAGTCTTCTTCACAAACTCATACCAAAGCACTAGCTCAAGAAATTCTTGAGCAAGAAATACCACTTTAGCTTAAAGAAATCTGGCCTAGCCAGATCAACTTCACTTGCACAATCTTCTCCCTTAGAATTTTTCATCCTTACTTTGTAGCCAACAATACATCTCTAGGGATCACTATGACTTTATAATCTTTTCCTCTACACACATTTAATTTCAAATATTTATTTTGTGTTTCTACATGCAGCCTTATCCAGACTTATATTATTTTCTTATTTTCCTTTTCTGAGGTTCAACCTTACTCCACATCTGTCTTCCTTCACTTCTGTTGTCTACTCCCATTAGAGATTGCTTTTCCTTGTTGATCAATCATATTTAAATAATCTTTAAAATACCTAGCCATGTATGTCCCTGTATTTAAGGTCTCTGTTGTTTTCACCTTCTTTCCATCAGCATCCTCCTCTCTGGAAAGCACTGGTTTTCCTTTTCTGCTTCCTATTCTCACATATATTGTTTGCTCTAACATAATTTGTCAGGTCCATATTGCAAGGCCATGAAGACAGAAACCTTGTTCTCTCGCACTTTTAGGTCAGAAGGGAAAGAGTGCAAGAACATCTACAGTATTTCATAAACAACAGTAGTAAAAATGACATGGCATTACCCTAATACAGGAAATGAATGCCCCTTGGTGTGTTGTACAGTCAGCCTGTAAGCAGACTTTCAGGTCTAAGAATTTGCTTGCCTAGCAAAAGAGGATCTTTGGTTGAATAGCAGTCAAAATTAATAGATAAATATGCAAATAAACCCACTGTTTTTAATATACTTTAAGGCAACAAAGAAGCACATGTATACCATAAAATGTATTCACAGTACGTGAATAATTTAGCCACATTTAAAAGGAATACAGTTATCAACCCACATAGGAGTATAATCAACACTTAATTTCCCATGCTTTAAGTATATCCTGAACTCACAGACACATGAAATCTTGTCTTCTGAGCAGAAAAAAGAACATGTCTAAGGGAAGCTGAAATGAGTGAAAATTCATATATCAAGCTCTGTTTTGCTTTCTTGTGTGCAAAACATGCTTAGAATACACCTTATGCAACACATTTTTATTGGCAGGGTGTACTTTAAGTTGAGTAATTTCACAGGGACGCAATTTGTCATTAATTCAGGTTCTTGATGGAACATTCCATCTCTCATCAACACTCTTCATTCTGTAAATCATTGTGATAAGATGTAAACTGAATTCAGGTTCATTTTATCTTTGAAGTTAGGTCCCCTTCCCTAGATCTCGTTTTGGTGATAAGATTTAAGCATGAGGTTTCTAGAACTGACACAGTAGTTTGAAGTTATAATCCACATTTTTACTTTTCTGAAAACTGTAGAGACAGTAATTCATTAAGTAGCACAGTTCATTTGCATAAAATATTACTCTATGCTGCTTTAATATAAAACTGATTCTTTAATTCCCTTCTCAATTTGACAGTTTACGGTCCTTTTTACAAAAGGCTTTTCTTTAATGTTGTATGCATCTGTCCTTAGCCAAAAATAATAAATGAATGCATGAGTATTATCAGATTTCTTTATTGTCTAGAGATATTTTTTTTTAAGTGGATTTAGTTTTAGATGCATTTTTGTCATTGTATATGTCCTAATACCACCAAAATTTTGTGACTAAATTTATTTCAGATTGTTTGGGTAGGAAGGACCCCCTGATCATTAAAAATTAGTATTGTGATATACAGCATATCTAGAGAATTTCTAAGACTTTAAGGTAGGGAAGAACAATGAGATTTTGATAGAAAGGTGCTTTCACACACAAAAAAAACCCCAAAAAAACCCAATAGTGACAGAAAAGATGCTGTAGATAAATATATTAACTACAACGAGAATCCAGAAATACTTACAATACGAACAAGCCAAGCCAATGTAGAAGTAGATGTAGAGTAGTGGGTGTTGTAATGATAAGGTGGAGTCTGATCATCTTCCCATGTTTCATACCGTTCTGCATAGAACACTGCTCTCTTTGGGTTCAAAGCACCAATAGGCTGCAAAGTGATAAGAGGTCAAATATATTATCAGCTGAAGGGCAGCACGTCTGATATGTCATAGCTTACTTCTGCATTAAGATTCACTACACAGGAGACCCTGCAACCAAATTCATTCCATGCTGCAGTAACCCCTCGAGATTGCTGTAATCTTAGAATTTATTTTCAAAGGCTTTACGCACTAGAACTGATTCACATCTGCAAACTTTCAAGACCTGCTAGAAGTACACATTGTTTCCCAATTAGTTCAGTAACATTGTTCTGGAAATAGACTTCTAAGACTGCATTTAAAATACATTGAGGCCAAACTAATATTTCTGTTGCTGTCATTCACCATAATCACACAGCTAATGAAAACTGACTTTTGCTCACACAGGATACTTTGTAATGTGCAGTTCATGATGAAAAGATTTCACGCGGAACTGCTGATGGTGTCTGGTGATCCTAAGCAGAAACACTTAAAAACCATGCAGAGTCCTCAGGACTGGATATACTTTCTGACTGAAGAAAGCCATGTTTTACTGAGCAAAGCAAACAAGCTTTGTACTTGAAAACAACAGAATTTGGAAATTATTCACAAATTCAAAGTCCATTTTGAGCAAACCTAACAAACAATCTATACAAGTCAGGTGAAAAACAAAAGATATGTAAGGCAGGAGTAGTAAGTGTTGGTTTTGATGTGGCTACTTAGAGAATACAAGCCTTTTACGGACTTCTAACCCACTTTATCTCAGAAGTTTTTGCAAAATATACTTGTTATTAAGTGACACAAAAGTTGCTTGGATTAAAAAAATACAAATTTTGGCTCTTGTAGTAAAAATAACCAAACACACAGAGCATATTACTTAGAGGACAGTACACTTCCACAACAAATAATTGTATAAACTTGTACTTTTAAGTGATTACTTGATTCATATTAATCAAAAGTTTAATTAGAACTGATATCATTAAGGGTATTACAACTTTTTTAAAGAAAAAACAAAAACAAAGATATATGCAAGGAATTTGACACTTTTCAAGATGCTAAAAGGCATTCTCACATTTTATTCCACCACACAATTTTTCTACTGATTTAGAATCCAAAGTAATTTGGAATGGAAACACCATTACAAGGTCAAATCAGTGTGTTTCACTACACTACTTATGTAAGTGAAAAAGTTTAAAGCTACAAGTATTTTATTCCTTCAGCGCAGCTGTTTTTTGAGGTGGCTGTTTAAAAGGCTGACACATTATTTTCTGATTTAACAGTTTAGAGCTTGTTTTTAAATAGCAGTGTTTGGTGAACACTTACATTTTAAAACATTACGATTTCAGTATTTTCACTTTAAGCAGTCTGAATGCTTAATACTTTGCTGTGTCATGGAGATTTTAATATGTTTCTCATATGTGTAAAATGTATGAGTAATCCCAAAGGATCCCATGTTATCTGGTGGAGATTGCACCCCAAGACTGCACAAAGCATTGTTGAAAAAGAAGTATGAGCCATTCCCTAGGACTTTCCAGGCTTTTTTCCCAACTACTGGAAATAGAAAGAAAATAAGTATTTGTGTTTTTGTTGTACTTGGTTTCATTACACATCCTGCCACTGTCAGGAAACACATTGGCATTATTACAGCCTTTAAGTTGCCAATACATAAAAATGGTTGTTTGACAACTTCCTTGAAAGAGTGACTTATTAAAAGACATTCTTTTCCTATTAGACAGACAAACTGTGCAGATACTTGTGCACTTTGCTAAATTGTATTGAGCTGTCGGTTGCTTTTGTGACTGGATGGAGCCTGCTGATACCACCCTCATTAAGGTACTGTGCATCCACTTCTCTGGCAGAACAAATTCCAGTCCCAACTGCACATTTCAAGAGCTAAAGCAGTAATTCATGCCCTAGTCTGTTAAAAGGAAATGTTCACCCCCTCTGAGAAGGAAACACAAAATAGCAGACAAATCAATGACATCATATTTTGAACTGGAGAAACACCCTGAGAATATCTGTTCCCTTTACTCTGAAGGTGCATCTTACCCTGTGCTGCAGTGAATTCTGAGGCCATGGAAGACAGAGACATCATCTGTCACAATATTATTGTGCATATACTTTTGAAGGTGCAGTAGAGAATATGGTAATTAATGCAAGATTGAAAATATGGAAAACTCACAGCCTTTCAAAATATATTTGATGCTGATTAGAAGCCTTTCATCAAACAAACTATGTGTTTTCATTATTCACTGTAAATTGACTACAGTAGCAAAACCTGGGAGGCATAATTGATGCTAAAAAATATTTACAAGGTATTTTATGTTATAGACTAGCAGCATTTTAATGATGCTTTAATCCATATCTTTAAATAATTTTTAAAAAATATATTATATATATGCTTGCATTTAATAAGAAGGTACTTTCAAGAATTTGACAATAAAATACTAATGCAAACACAGCGTCTTCTTTTCTGTGTTCTTCAATGAGAAGTGCTATTTCAGTTTAAAAGGTAAAAGATATAAGGATGTAAGATGGTACTTTCCCATTTTCATGTAAAAATGCCAGCAGAAGTAGGTAAAATAATCTACCTTCAGAAGATGCAACGTTCAATTATATTAAATGATAAACCAGAAAAGCTGTATTCTTCATCCTCATCAATATTCTTTTCAGAGTTAGAATCTATTTTTTCTTTCAATTACTTTAAGATTCATTTGAAGAAAAATTTTGAAATGCACAGAACATCTGCTGAATAAAAGGGAGTCTTTAAGTGAGATACCAATTAGAGTAATTTCTGTTCTTGTGTGGTACTGAAATTTTCCTGAGAAAATCTCTGGGAAGAATCTTTTCTGGGGACTACCCTTCCTTGCTGGAAGGAAGGAAGGAAGGCAGGGAGGGAGGGAGGGAGGAAGGAAGGATGGAAGGAAGGAAGTGAGGTAGAGCTTGTCTCACCTCAACTTTTCAGGACAGATCCTGTATCTGGCTGGGATTCAGGAGACATAGATTAATTTCTCTCATTTCCACAAAGATTTGCAGTGTTCATGAGAAGATTCCTTAGGTATGACTATAGCTTGCAATACAAAGGTGTGCTAGAAGTTCCTGAGCTAGTTCACTGGGGGCCAGCATGGCCCCATTTACCAAAGATGGCAAGTGAAACCACAGAAGTAGTGCAATTGTCTTGATTCAGCACTGCATGGAGGTGAGAGCTGGGAGCTGCCCATGCTCACACGACTCTGCAACTTCTAGTTCAGCATTACATCAGTGATCTCTGGCCTGTGGCGAAGGAATACAAGGAGCACCCAACCTCCCTTTTCTCTGCAGTCAGGGAGACCCTGATGTGAACCACTTCTTGGCACAGGAATGGAAAGGACATTTCCCCTGATGCAGGAAACCACACACATTGAACATACTAATGAAAAGTGCTCAAATCTCTAATTCAGCAAGGTCTGCCCCTTGTTTCCTTAGCGTTATCTTCTTGTCCATGTGGCAAAATGCCAAAATTATCCAAAGTAATGGTGCAGTTCATCCCTCAGTGAAGATACGGATTTTCTGTAACTCGCAACTAACCCAGTTTTACTCTGATGAGGCATGTGCCTGACAAGTTCAACAGTAATGCTAGTCTCACATTTCTCGTGAAATGTGTAGAGTATATGGAGTTTTGGTCATTTTTCCATAGTTTTACTACGCCTTTCTCAGCCCAGAAAGTCAACTACATTGGTTTTAATCTAATATCATGGCTATAAAATGAAGATAAATTTTATTTGTGGATCAATCTCTCTATCTTCACATAGTGGTAGAAGATAATTTTTTTTTTCCATTTCACTGAGATTCTGCTGCTGCATGCATTGATTAAAATGACTTACACAAACAATACAAAAGCAAAGCTCAAACCATATAGTGTGTCTCAGTCCATATCTCAAGCATAAGACATACAGGAACTGAATTTGAGTCAAATAAATTGTTGTGAACATTAAATAAAAAATTCTTTCCATAATGTTTTTTTAAAATGCTTTTCCCAAACACACCATTTGTCTTTTTATTACAAAAAGCTCTCTGAAAGGACTCATATCAAATGGTATCAACTTTCCATAAAATGGATTTATAAGATATTCTTTGCTCCAAACAGACAACTCATTGTATGACAATGCCTATTCAGCCACTTCACTTCTGATGTACTAAAAGCTGCTGTTTGGGTTTATCTTAGATTTATTTCTTCCATTTAAAAATAAATATTTACTTTAACATTAAAAACACACTACTATTAATGTCATTCTTTTTTTACCTGGTTAATCTCTTCAGACATCTGGCCTTTGAACAAGTGTATTGCCAATACATCTAGTGTTTATATCCACTGGACATGTTATGTTAGCTCATGTAATATTTACTGCTTTGCCAGCTATCTTAATAGACCTACATTCTCTTATGCAAGCAGAACTGAATGTAGCATCCTGTTTATCTAACCACTGAAACAGTCTGCTTATCTTGACTTTAATTCATGCAGCAGCTACCTTATCTGTTTATCTTGGGGTTTTTTGTTTGGTTGGTTGGTTTTGTGGGTTTCTTTTGTTTGTTTGTTTTTGGTGGTGGTGGGGGGGTGTGGTGTTTTTTTGCTGTTTTTTGTTTGCTTGTTTGTTTGTTGTGGGTTTATTTTGTTTTGTTTTGGGTTTTTTGGTTTTTTTTGTTTGTTTTCTTTTGTAATGTGCTGCACAAAATTTTATCTGGGTATAAAAGAATTATTGAACATGGCTTTATTTGGCTCTGGCTGAAAATTGACCCAGCTTTTTCTGACTGCTTGCTTTTTTTATTAAAAAATACCCACTAACAAACAATGTATAAGTAGAACATCTTAGGATGGTACTTTAAACTTAAAAATAAATTGTAATTTCATCCAAATTTGTAACCAGCTTTTCTTCAGTGTAATGATATTAAGAACAGATATCAATAATATCAGAGTTCTTGCAGAGTCAAAGTACTGGAATTTCATTCAGTAAATGAAGTTTTTATTTGAGAAAAGAAAGTGTGTAATTGTGTGGCTTAAAATAAATGAGCATTAAACTTGTGTTTCTTCTGATGGAAGAGTTGCATGTGGTAAAGAGAGAAGTTGAACTTACAGAAACTGATTTCATTTTTCCAGCAAGTGGCTCTTAATAAAGCCATAAACTCCATTCCACAGCATGTACATTTTAAGAAGTATTAAGTATGGTTTCCTTGAAATATTCACACTTGGATGTGTTCATTTGCATTATTACATTTAGAAGCCTTGGGGCTTTATCACTTCCTTTTCTTGAAATGGCATAGTAATAAGGAAAAGTGGTTATGCTTATCACCACCCATCAGTCAGACACCTTCTATATTAACAAAACATAATTTTTTCCACTCAGTGAATGGGCGTGTGATGTTTCATACACATGTCAATATTAGTATTACTTTGGCTGGTGAAGAAATCATTTTATTTAACAGGATGTATTACTGGAAGTAAATGAGGAGAAATTCCCGTTTACACTTTAATGAGCAGGGACAATGCAGCATGTCAAAACCGTGCATTCACTATAATTTTCAGGAGGACAAGTAATACAATTTTATACAAACAAACCATACCACATTTTAAGTGTGTTGAGCCCCACAAAAATCAGTGTAAAGTAAAGGCTGCATACGTGTTTCCTGGACTAATGTTTGATATTCTAGGTATTCTTCCCAAGGAAATCTCAACAAAGAAGAAAATAAGCAGATCACCTGGTGGTTTCATAGTGAAAAGATAATCTACGTATCTATGACAGCCTCTTTCATTAACTTTTGATCCTGTCAAACAATAAATATAACCTTTAACCTTGTGTTTTTAATGAATAAAGCTTAAACCTATGATGTCTAATCAAATGAATGGTCCAATATATTCCACTGCTACAGCACCTTCCATGCCCATGGATCCTGCTTTTAAATCTAAAACTATATATATGTAAAAGAAAAATAAAAAATAAAAACAAAGCCTTGATAAGGGAATTTTCAAACACTTCAAAGAAAAAGGGCAGAGGAATTTTCAGACTAATATTTAAATGTAATTGTTCTGAGGGAACAAGCAACACCTGGATGTAAAAATACCACTATAAGGAGTGCTACATAAAACAAGAATAAAATGGTATGGAAGGAAAGGGCAAGTTACATGCTCAAGATGGTTTTGCAGAAATGTAAATATTTAAGTTTAAGCTAAATGCAAAAGGCATGTGTTTTATTCTGTTACTGACATCATAAGCAAGCTAAACACACCTAATTTCAACCCAAAAAAAGACAGAAATTGCATTTGACTTTATGGTCACTTAGGAGTTGTGATATCGCAAAGATGGTGTCACATTTTATACAGAACCCTAGGAATCAAAGATTAAAAATTTCCAAAGCAGTGCTGTGAACTATCAGAACTGACACTGGAGCTTTGTCTGAGCTTTGAGCAAAAATACACAAAATAATTATTTTTTAGAAGTTAGATTTAGCACCTACATTTAACTACAAAAACTATTTTAAACTAAGAAAACAAAGCATGATTTCACTTTTAATTTCATTACTTTTGTGGGCTTTTACCATAGGGTGAGAATTCTAAATAATTTCAGAGGGTTGTTTGAGGAGTATTAATTAATAAAAATCAAGGATGGAGGCTTTGTGAAACAAAAAAGGGAAAATTTGCAGGGAGACAGGAGGTCAAGAACTGACAAGGGAGATTTTATCCATCAACAGTTTAGCTTCAGGTTCTGATTTGCCATCAAATCTGCAGAAACATTTCTCCATTGCAGGGTAAAATCCGACAGAAGGAAGTGGCTCCTCATGGAAAGGATACTGTGTGTGTCTGCCCCCAGGGTCTGGCTGAGGCTTGATAGCACACCTTGGTTCAATAATGTGAACAGTAAATCACTAACTCTTGCTTTTAAGCACCAGGCTACTCAGAATTCACCTCCCTAACAAGGAAAAAAAGGGCTCACTTACAGTTACAGGACAATATTGCAAATAAAAACAGAATTGCCAGGGAAATATTTCAGATATGTTCTGATTTTGAAGATTTTCACTGATAATACAAAAATTGAAACAGGACGCAAGTAATGCAAAGCAGCCCAAGTGCACAAAGTAAGGCATTTCATACTAACTGGCCACTGCATTTTAAAATAAATCATTGATCTACTTTTCCTTTTAAAACCATGGTGAAATGAAATCTATTAGATGTTATTACAATGAACACTGGAAAAAATTTACAATTACACCCCTTTTATCCTGCGGGATTCCACAATACTTTAGAGATTTCACTTTGGTTTTCTCACACATCTGTGGGATAAATGCAACCCAAATATTACCAGAAAGGAAAGACCATTTTCCTTAACTAGTTCTGTGTAGGCTTGTTTTTGGTGGTCAAAAACATAGCTTTTCCAGAGGACACCACCAATAGCTTTTGGTAAGAGAATGCAGTTATCAAATCGGGCAAGAAAAGGTGCACACTGTATGGCTTCTTGATGAAAAATGGACTTGATTTTACATTTTCTTTCAAGGATAGTACTAATGAAAATGCAGTGATACTTAATAAGCTATACAAGCACTGATTCCATAATGACTCTTTACTAACTCATGAGGAAAACCTATTTATTCAGCTATCACACTACTTCCTGTAGCAATTACATACTTTGGTAGACTGCCATAAAAATTTGGATTCAACCAAAACTAAGTACTTAGTGAAGGGCTCATGAGATGCTGTCTAATCTTGTTGCACTTCACCACATGCTGTGCTACTAATACTTACAAGCAAGTCTGAGAGATTTTGAAAAGTGTAAGCACCTTAATGAAAGGTTTATCACTCTGAACAACTCTAAATGAGCAATACTTTTATATATTGTATAAAAGTAAAATGATTGCAGATCTTTATTCAAGTCATGTCTGTGGATCTTTTATTGTTCTTGGCACAGACTACAATAGCGTTACAGAATGGAAAAACACATTTGTGAAACATACCTAATATTGTGAAAGGTCAAAAGCTTTACATAACCTAAGGGAAATATCAACCCATTTGTTTCCATTTGAGGCATACTAATGTATTTGAGTGCATGTAGTGTAAATTCTGGGTTTATTTACTTATTTATTTCTTTATCTAAGAAAAAAGGAAGAGGAAACTTAGGTGTCTCTATTGCTATTATGCATTCAAGTCCTACTCAAATTATTTCAGAAGTCTCAAAAAAGCAGGCTTCCAGGCACGGTTACAACACATGTGGAGGTACTGCAAGTACACTCTTTCCAACAGGGATGAGACTGTGACATATCCACGGCAGGATGTCTCCATTGCTTCCAAAGATGCATGCTTGCAGAAGAGGAAAGAAACCCAGACTGAGGAAGAAACCCCAGAAACATTAATGACTGACCAGCAGAGGGGAAAGCAGGGGCTCAAGACCAGGACTGCAGAACAGGCCTTGAGGGTCATTTTCTGTCTCCAGCCTCACTCCTTAAGTCAGTAAGTCACAGTTTCCTGTGGGTTTGAGCCTCAATTTGTACAAGCAACTTCACTCCCCTTGCTGAGGAGCTGTGGCAAGGATGCAAAAGCGCTGTCACACCCAAAACCAGAAACCTTACACCGGAGATGTTGAAGAACTAACAACCTTCACTGGTAAGATAGTGCATACACTTTCTTAGTTGATAGGAGCCAGGAACTCCCCACAACACAGTTTCAAGCCCTGTTTTTTGTTTTTTATTTTAGCTGGCTAAAAGCAGAGCCACTCCATATGTTTCTGCTATGCTTGGCCAGGACAGACCTTCTCTCCAGTCAGCTGACAAAACCAGAATACTTGTTTATGAAATTATTATTAAATCAAAAGGAAGGGCTGCCATTATATTACTATTCTAGTCACTGCATAATAAAGTGAAATATTAGTCCAAGCTTTTTATTTCCAAAGGATCAGCTTTTATAAACTATGGAGATAATTAGTTAGATCAAGTGGTCTGATGCACTCATGTTCCATAAGTCAGAAAGCATAGAGGAGTTGCAGATTTGGAACCCATTAAGTCAGGGACACAGAAGCAGTATAATGTAGAGATTCAGTATAAAATCACTCTAAAATAGAAAAGTCTATTTCAGACTTTTATGAATTTAAGATAAAGACCTTACTTAACCAGACTATAGATATAAAACAACAACAACAACAACAACAACAAAAGGGCTGGCTGGCTGATTTTTACAAAATTGAAGCATACCTTTGAAAGATCTCTGAAGTTGCCTGGAAGGGTCAGGTCCAACTCTTCTGATTCATAGTTTGTTAAAACCCAAGGAAATACAGGGTATTGGTTCAGATCATTGTATGTTCGTCCTATTAAAAAGAAAGTTTTAAGAATTAGGAAATAGTGTCTACTTCTTCAGCTGGAAAACAACCTAGCGGTTACATTTGTTGCATCACATGGTCCCAGTTCCCACCACTTGACAGAATAAGGTAAAAATCTCCCAGACAAAAGCAGCCATTTCAATGCAGCTATGTTGAATCAGAAGTCAACATAATATAAAGAGCACAGTATCTTTCAAAATCAACTAAAACACACCATATGCCAATAAACTCCTTCTATACCTCCATTAAGATATTTTTATAGCATGAATGTAGGAATTTAAAAGGGCTATTATTTTCCAAGCAACCTTATGCAGTATCATAGATGGCAAAGGTTAAAAGAGACTCCAAACAGCAAGAGGCTAAATCTGATGTTTGCAAATCTAGGTCTATCCTAGATAGTCCATATTAATCCTTATTTCCCGTGGCTCTTCTTCACTGAAGAAGTGGTGAGATTCCATTGCAACTTCGGAATCAAAGTGGTGAAAGCCAATGGAAACACTATTTTGTAATCACTTTGAAAATCAAAACCACTTCTACCCCCTGAAAGACAGAGCTGGCTGCCGCAGGCCAATCTCTTCAGTCATGAAAGAAACATCGCTATCATCTCAGCAGCTCAAATGTGCAAAAGCCATCTTTAGATACCATTTCAAAAGAACAATCTGCAACTGCAATGAACTGAAAAATATGTATTTGTCACAAAGGAAAATGTGTTTGGGGAAGGCTGCTATTTCTGTGTTCTCTGGTATTTAGGAGAATGCAACAGTTCAGTGATAAGACAAATGAAATATCTTAGTAGAGAACCATCCAGCCTATTGAAATAGTGAGAACCACACAATATGGAACATGAGTCTTAAAAAACAAAATCAGGCCATAAATATGTGTGTGTGTGTGTGTGTGTGTTTATATAATATAATTAGCAGATTGAAATAATCCAGGTTAACAATTCCCAGTCCTGCAGCAGATTTACAGCCCTGTCTCACTAACTGCTTCCTTCCAGATTCTGGACAGATTCCTGGGGTACAAAACCCAGCACAGGAAAACACAGGCTTCCTTGTTCTGAGTGGCACTGCAATTCTCCACAAAAATAATTTCTGCTTTAATGAAATGTGAAACTTTCACTGCTCTGCAAACACCTTACTTTTTCAATAGAAGCTGATGAACAAAAAGCATGCTTGTATTTTGTACATAGTTTCACTAAATACAGGAAGAATGTATAGTGTTAATAACTGTGTTGTCTCATTTTTATACTTCAAACACACAGATGTTCACAAGAATATATTTTTTTTTAAAAATTGAGGTGCAAATACAACTTTAAAAAAGCAATCCCAGCTCTGTGTTCTATACACAAATAAAGATAGATAGAAACAAAACCACGTCTTTAATATCAACACTGAATGAATGAATGAATGAATGAATGAATGAATGAATGCAAAATGACTCTTAGAACAAGAATGTAATAAACAACTAAATCAAGAAATATATCAGAATTTATCCATGTGAAGAAGGAAAGGGAAAGGTATTCTCTGACAGAATATTAATTCTTTTAGTTTTTTGGGAGAGGGCTTTGTATGTGTTGAAGGAAGACAACTCTGCATCATTTTCCACATCCATCAAGTCATAATATTATTTTCCTCTTTGGCAAGGGTTTATTTATATATGACTTGTAAAGTTTCTTGAGATTATCAAATTTAGGGTTCTATAAAATACAGCCTTTATAAAACTATAGCTTCATACAATAAATGTTTTTCTCACCATCAGAACCCTTAATTAATAGAGGAGTGTGCAAAAGCTTCCACAATAGAAAGACATTTGTGTTTATGTAGACAGTAGATTAAATGAAATTTGAGATCCAGGAAGAGAATAACTGAGATGACTGTAGTCCATTACAAAGCATAAGCAAAAATGAAGATTCTTCAGAATAAAAATTTGTATGGAAGAGTTCACAGTAATGAAGATCTTCAACTTTAACCATTTTATAGAAACATTTGGAAAGGTGAAAACATTCTTTTGCAAAATTCTGAATGGAAATGTAGGGTTGGTTATCCAAAATCACTTTTAAGTTCAAAATTGAATTTTTTTTCATATTATGAGTTTATTTAATTTTGATACTTACTTCATTTATTTCATATCAATTCAATTTCAATATTCAGTCAAAAAGATTTTGACTTTCTGTTCCCATTCCATATGGGGAAATCATAAATATGTGAATAGGGCAAGAAAAAAAGAAATCCTGAGCCTAGCTGCTGTATGAGTTGTCCTTTGCTGCATTGATACTTATAGTATAGACACATGAAGACATTCTTGTGTGACATTAGCTCCGTGTCAGAACACTGCAGTAACTCCTGCGTGCATTTTTTCACGTCACAATGAGAAATAATTTGAAGCAGTTTATCTCTCAGCTTAGGTAGGATAAAATGCAAACAATGGAGCCTTCATGATTATGTATTTGATAAATATAAGCATAGTCTTGTGAAAACATATAAACAAAATATTTTCTCTCTCCTACTTCAATATTTCTAAAACATGTTTTATTTATGAAGAAATTAATTCCTAAGAATAGCTTTTAATTTCTTTAATAAAAAGGTTAGTGATTTATTTTTATCAATTCAACAATTTTCTTCTTAATATCAACAAATAAAACTGACTGGAGAAGACAGACTATCATTTAAATTGTGAAAGGAGACCAAACCTACATGATGAGGTAAGACTACACATCTATACTTATCTGAGCAGAGGACAGTGATCTAGGCCTATAATGGGATTACAAGTCCATAATTCTAAACATGCATAAATATTACCAGTTTCACTTTATTAGAAATTCTGTCTTGATCAGTTCTGGCTTCACAATTGATTATTTTCAAGGCAAAGTCTGCAGATGAATGTACTTAGCGATCTCATCAATTATCTGGTGCTTCCAGCAAAAATTATTTGATTCTTTCTTTAGCTAAATAAATATAAAACATAAAAGTGTACCACTATTTGTAGTCCTTATACCTTTTTAGAAGCTCCAGATTTCCCCTCAAGTAGGTTTACAGAGATTAATATTAAAGGCTGAATATTAAATATTGCAAGCCTGTGACACTAATCTACTTGAACAATAAAAATGAGGCATAGTAAATGAGATCTCAGAAATACTGGATATGTTTCTTCATTAAAAAAAAAAAAAACTTTTTAATTAAACCATCCAATTTAATGTTTTTATATGGCACTTTAGTTTTGAAGGTAAAGTGAGCTAGAGACAGCTGACAAAGAAATTATAACTGCAATTCCTTGGTGAAAATGTTAATGACAGCAAAATATTGTTTAATTAGATGATTGCAGCATCTGGATTAACACTCTTTAAGAGCGATGTTCCTGTGCTTGTCTGCTTCTTCACACTTTACAGACATTTTGTCATCTCTAGGTCATTAGGAAAGAATTTTTAATGATTTTTCTAGAAGCGAGTAGTTCAAGTTACATCTAATTAGATGACAATAATAAGCCCAACACATGCAGTAGCTAAATATATACATAATTAACCAGTGAGGGCTTGTACATCACAGAGTAAAAAAGTGGAAAATGCTAAACAGGCAAAAAAAAAAAAAAAGGGGGAGGGGGAAGAAGTTCATCTGAATTTATTACCTAACTGAAGATGGCATTTTTTTCCACAAATCTTTAAAAATAATTCCTTTCCACTGTAAGAAATTACTCACGAAAATTATGGATGCAATTATTCTCCATTTCTTTTAAGAGCTGTGGCATGTTGGATTTAAGGGACTCAAAATTCAAATAAATACAAATGCAAGCACACATTTAATATACGGCAATTTGAAGAAAAAAAAAAAACCAGCAGAAATATTCAGTTAAATACTGAGAAACAGATTTGAAAACTAGCTAGAATTCTAATGAAAACAGTGAACAAACACTGCAACCATATTACAAAATTACTTGTTCTCACTCCTCTTGATCCCTTTTGCTGTGGTGGGATTACTTCTAAGTACTCTTTTCAATACATACTCTTTTCAATAACCTTGTAACTGAGAATAGTAAAAAATACTTGTTTCCTATATCACCCAGAGGGTTCAGTTGACATATATACTGGTCCCATGCAGAAAGGACAATTAGTATAATCATAGCTGCTTCCAAGCCTTCAAAGCAAAAGGATCCCTGAGAAAGAAATAGGTAGGAGGAGGGGGAGGGTGGCCAGGAAGGCTTATGTCTACACAACCAGGATGAAAACCAGGGGCATGGAGAGTATAACACTGAGACTGATTGATAAGTAGCAGAGTGCAGTATTTACTTTTGGAAGGAAAGCCCTGAGCTGTAAACATGATGAAATATGCTTGAGCCAGAAAAGAGGGCAAGAAAGAGGTGAAGAGCCTGGAAACAGAATACGGAGGTGAGAAAATAGAAACTAGAGGGTCAGAGAAACAGGTTGAAGTAAGACTTTATAGAGTTTTGAAGATGGAGAGTGATTTTGAACTGAAATGCAATGAGACATCAGGCCAACTCAATCAAATCTGCTTGGATAGGAAATAATCTGGAAAGCGAGTTCTTTGAGAGCTGAAGTAGACAGTTAAGTCGTGAGTACAGATCACAGCAAAAACAGTTAAACTAAAAATGAAGTGTGGTAGTGTTTCAGAGGCTATGTAAAGAAAAAAAAAAAAAAAGTCATAGACAGATGTATTTTTTCCAAAGGGACACTTGGGTATTTCAAACATTAAGAACATATAGGATAGCCAGAGGCCATGCTTATCAGGACAAGACATACTGGCAAAACAGGGAGAGATTTAAGAAGAGATTCATGTATTTCTTTCAGTGGTTCTGTTCTACAGAGATCCACCAGTCTGTGTAATTAACAGTATTACCAAGCAGGCGAAGGACTTCTTGTGGGAAAGGACCCAGCTGCATGATGTCACAAATGAAAGAAATGAGCTGGTGTCAGAACTCTCACTTCTGAACGTCTCCCTTTCAAGGTTACTATTCTTGAGTAATTTCAGAAAAGGATCACAAGAAAACGAGTGCTTTCTTACTGTTTTGTAAGCACTAAACACTAAATAAGCACCATTGTAAGAAAAAGAGGAAGGTACAAAGAAGTGGCAAAAGATGTACTAAACCACATGTTAATGGATCTCTATTTGGATGAGAATAAAAAACAGTGAATCGACCTTACTTATCACCTACTTACCCGCAGACAATCCACATTTCTTAAGTGTCAAACCTCCTTTTTTCTGACTAAGCTACAGCTCAGATATGCTGAATAAGACAGTAGGAGATAAATGGGAACGTGAATAAAAAAATTTGATGCATATATTTCTCAATAGCTAAAACCAATAATATTGTTAGAGCTAAAAATGCTGCTTAAATAAAGAGTTATATTCTGAAACTAGGTCATTGCCGCCTACACAAACAATTGCTGGCAAAGAAGTTGCAACTTTTAAGAAAATATTTCTTATGGAATCTCATTACAAAAGAGTATAATTGAAAATGTATTTGGAAATTGGATTTCCAAGAAGAAAAAAAAGAAAATACATGTCTTGTCTTTACTTGGGGAAAGAGGTCACAAGGAAGTACTCTATCTTTGTGTACAAAATAGAAATTCTTTTATTTTCTTCTGACTGCCACGGGTCCTGTGTACGGTGCATATAAGAATTTGTATCTATTTAATACAGATGTACCTGAACAGTTATCAAAACAGTGTATCTAACTGTTATCAAAACTAGGGCAACAAGTACTAGAGGTACTTTGTTTCCAGTACTATATTTATTATTAAGTTTTTTAGTACTTCTTCAGAAAACATCTATTTGTTGCAAAGGAAGTATTTTTGAGGAATACCTTTCAACAGAAGACTTACAGAAAACACAGCCAGGGCTGTAAATGCAGCAGTGTCATTCAGGCTGCCTCCTTAGTTCTCGACCCTGCAATTTCCCAGATCTCCAGCCCTGGTGGTACAGTGTCAGCTTGGGTATGTGAGAACTTTTAGGCTTTCTAACATATATTTATGTTTTGAAGCTTTCTCCCATTTAATTGCCCTTGGAGCTCAGGTGCACTCCATTGTGGGTGCGTTTCTGGTTTGCCAGGAACTTTATGATGAGATTTTTTGCAATATCCCCCAATTCTTAATATACTTCACGAAGCCAGTTTCCTAGTTGAAGTACAGATTTCATTAAAACTACAAAACCAGATTATCTTCCAAAAAGTAACTTGAAAGGATTTTTGCTTCTGTCAAAAAGTTGGAAAACCTTGCGGTTTGTTCCAAACAGCAATAAAAAGTTTATTGTCATGTCTAGAATTGCCTGTTGGGTTTCAATCAGTTTTCATTCTCTTATGTTGTTTTCAGAAAAGGTTTTGTGTGTGTCATTGGCAGGGAGTTCAGCTATCAAGGATAAATTTGATTTTAATTAATAAAAAATAATCATGTACTGCTGAAAGATTTTATAAGATGGTAGGTAATGCTGTGAAATGAGCAAGGGAGCTTATACAATTAACTAAGAGATTACATGAACAAATGAGATTTACCAGTAAGAGACTGATACCAATAAATCTGCTAGAAATTAAATGCTTTGAGTCAGAGATAGACACTCCTAAAGCAGTAACCAAGCTGCTTTTCCAAAGACAATACAACTCATGGGCACACACCAAAATTAACAAATAGTCAATAATCCTTCAAACTTTGGCCATGGCAGTGGTACCTGGAATGCTAATGTCAGGTCACCCTGTTGTAAAGCAGAGGAACGCTACGACATGTAAAAGAAACTTGTCTCATGTAACCAACCCAAGCGTTTGGCTATAAAACATGCCCAGCAGTATTAATATCAAACAACAGGGCTAAAAAATTTCTGTTGAGACCTCTGAGATACTCTGAAGTAACTTTTTCAGGCTGAACCTTGTTTACTGATGGATACTTTAGTGCATGTGCCACTGCAATTCCTAATTGACTTCAGACACAATGGTGTCTTACAGGTTTGGACGCTTTGGTGATGTACCTAAAAGTAAATGACCTTGGAGTTTTAAACGGATTAAAAACAAAAAGTAATTTATAAAAAAATTGGCTCAGCTCTTGTCTATTCACATGTAAAAAGTTTAGACTCACTGCTTATGGAATAAATAAATACATAAAAAGGAAATTGCAAGCAAAGGACACTTCTGTTGATAATGCATTGGACAAGGACTGAGGGGATCTAGGCTAACTTCCCAGCTCCCCAGTAAATCCTTCAAGTTCAGGTGAGGCAGTCATGGAGCCTGCAAGGCTCTGCCTGTATTTCCTCACCACCAGAAGGGCAGCGGATGTGCGAGAGGCATGAAGCAGCTGGAGACAGGCCAGTGTCCAGAAGCAGGATGGCGACATTCTCATGGCACTGCGCCAGAGGCAATAAACGCTCAGCAGGGCTCCTTCCTCCAGCAGAAATCTGTGGGACTGTGGCTATAATGCATGGGAACCAAGCTGGTGAGCCTGCACTGGACTTTACCATATGGACTTTGCAACCCAGATCTCCAGTAGTTTCAGGGACTCTGCTTTTTTCTCTACTGCACAAGGTAAACATACCCTCAGATTTCCAACTGTTCAGTAGTAGCATTTCCGTGTCACACCGGGATAATTTAATGACACATTTATTAATATCCATAAGACTGGATATATGGAAGATGACTACCATATAAGCACAGAGGCAAAAGCCTAAAGGTTCAAAGCAAATGAACTTGACAGCTCCTGAATTCTGCCACTGCCCTACTGGAAAGAACGCAGTGACTTGTCAGACCGGCCAGCGTAACGAGTGCTACCTTTGGGTTTCACACTTACATGTATCTTCTACCTGGCCTGAAGATAACATCAAGCATAAAAGTCAGGACCAAGCAAAGATGAGACTTGTAACACTGGAGTACAAAGTGATGCCTGGTGGAATTTAATTTGGGCTTCAAATTAAAGCTCACTGAAGTGAAATGTCTGAGGAAGGCTCTCTGCAGGCAGGTTCACAAGCAGCATGTGTGCTACAGGCAGGAATCATGATAGCAGACAACCTCCTGGAAATCTTTGTATATGGTGTAGAAACCCGATGCCTTTTACATTTAAAATTACCACAGGAGTTAACATGTAGAAAAGGGAAAGGTAAAAGGAATAATATCTTTGTGAATGTTTAATTAATGACAATTGCCAGAAAAGCTCTTCTTTTGCCAATAACAAATGGATGTCTATGGCAGTTATTTCTCATTTTAAATACCTAATCTGATATTATAGTTCAACTCAGAGAACTAAATGAGAAAAGATGCTGTAATCTAATCATACCACAATCCAGGTGACATCTGTACTAGGCAGAATACTGTTGTTATTCTGCTGTCTAGTTGCTGTTGCTGAGAATGATGAAGTAGTGAAATTACATTTTCCCATTATTATTTCCAGACACTCTCTGGCAATGGTTTGTTGACTCTAATAAAGCTTCAGACAAAGCTGTCAGCAGAGGAAATGGCAGAAGGGGAGCAAGGAACAGCCTCCACAGCAATACATGAATCTAAAATCTCAGTGAGAGGTTGTGCATTTTCTGATAAAATTGAATGTGTGTGTGTTTCAGAATATATCACAAAGGTGCAGCTGAATTCTAGAGGGATAAATGTATTCTATCAAGTTACAATGCTTAAGACTTTGACAAACAAACATATTATGAGGGATTAAAGAGTCAGAAGCCTTACCTGCTATAGTATTGAGAAACATCAAGTATTCAAAGTTAGATATCTCCCGTCTCTGCCAGCGCTGAGTCATGTTGGAGGATTTATAAAGCTGTCGGGGTGTGGCCAGAGAGATTCTCCTAGGAAATACATTTAAAGAATGATATTTTTAAGAGTCTCATTAAATGTTAAGATGTAGGGCAACATAATTAGTGTGATTAATTTCAGATTCCCTCAGAGGCTTTTTCATTTCATTTAATGAAGTCAAGAAGACACTATTACCCTTATTTGAGAAATGGCTAAAATTAAGAACTATATTTTATTTTACCACTACTACAGCATTGTAATAAATCAGAATAATATATTTTGTGTTTTATTTTATACTGAATCTGGTTAAAAGACTGGGAGTAAAAGAACTGCAGACCTCCTGGTGCCTGGCTTGTAGAGTAGGAATAAAAGAGGAATACCATTTTCCTGTTTCAAAAGGATATATTAAGGTAAGTTCATTAAGGTGAGTGAATGATAGATTAAAGTGCCATATAGTTCCATCACATGAGTTGAAGATATTTATTATACAATTTGTGCACATCCTCCGTGGTCAGCTACCCATGATCCTTTTCTATATCCCAGTAAGCTTCAAGATTTCTATTTATAGCCTGGGTTTGGAAAGAAACAAGGTTTACTCAGTTATCTGCTCACACGTTCATCTGTCCATCTCTCCATAATGACTTCGGAATTGCATTTCATTCAAATTTGGAAGAGGAGCACAGGCTTCTAAGATACTCAATTTCCACACATTTTCTAAAACTTACATGACTGGATAAGGGAGAGAGAATCAAACTACGTTCCAAGGAAAAGAAAAGCAGAAAACTTCAACTCTTTTACATTCAGTTTGACATCACAATAACCAAATACCATGCACCAAGTTCTAAATTACCCATTATGTATACTGTCCCTGGTTGGTAAAATATAGATGACTAGAGTCAGACTAAGGTATTAAAGAAAACAATCTGCTACAAGCAGAAACAGGCTCATTGCTCACAACTCAGTTATTGCCTGAAAAAAAAAAAAAAAACAAAACAACAAGGAAAATCTTTGGAAGAAGAAAATATTCAACTCTGATAATTTTTTTCCCCAGAAATTTAAATCTTATGAGTGTATTAAAACAGAGAAAATGTTTGTACCTGTTAAAAACAACAGCAACAAACAGGATTTCCGATGTGTAGTAGCCTCAATTTAATGAGATTAAAGAATGTTTCAACTAGTATTTATATAGTTTTCCAAGAGTAAATAGGGACACTCAATGCTTCAGATTTTAGTTGCACACTGAGCACACTAACTGTACTATTTCTAGATTCTGAATGCTGAGTATTTTAATAAAGTAATATGCAAATTGTCAAATTGGGTAGTGTTTACAAAAATGTGAACTATCTACTTCTAAAAATACATGTACATACTTCTATACTTGTATTAAACTCTATTTCCTGAGAAATTAGGAGTATTGGTATGGCATTTGCACGTGGAGTCATCACAATTATGTGTCTAAATTGCCAGTGGGTAGGTTGTCCATGTCTGCCATACTTCAGCTTACAAACTGAGCATACAAAAATGACCATGCAAATTATCTACCCAAATAGCAGGACATAAGGTCTTGCCACCTTGGCTAGCCTTATTTTACAGTAGATTCCAGGATGCCAAAGGTAAATACACTTTACTAGTACACAGAAGGCAATACAAAATATTTTAAAGTTGTTTCTATTACACTTCTTATGAAACAAGTTATCTAAAGAAATATCTGAATGTAATGATACTTTATACTGCATTTTATAGATTAACAAAAAAATAAAAAAGCATTTCTATCACAGACTTTCTGTTCCACTTACGACAAAACAACATTTATGTATCAGAACAGTGTAGTAGCTGTTTTTAGACTTGATTCAGAATCTCCTAGGGAATTTCAAAAATCTATAAACTGTCAAGTGCTGGACTTCGCATTTGAATACCTGATTCGAGTGAACTCTACAGAAAATCAAAATATACTAACAAACATCCTTATTTACTCTATATCTAAGGTGTTTGAATGATTCACAGTTATTTCAGCAGAGACTGGAAGAAATTATGCACAATAAATTGGTTCCACTCCTGCTTGTTTCAGCTAACATAGGAGGACCCACTGTTTTCTGTTTTGCTAAATCCACCAACTTTGATCAAACCATTTCTCTCTTCAATATGCCATCACCAATATGAAGACACACAAATGAATGTGCTTCCTTTGCTTCTAGAGAACCATGAAATATCTACTCAAAATGAAAACTGCAGAAGACTGATTTACAATGGAATGATTCAATTTTTTAAGTTTTATATGTCTGAAAAACACTTCATGACATTTTGTTGAGGGAAGGAATGTTATATATCCCATATGCCGAGCATGACACACCTCCTTTCACAGTCACTTTTAATTTAGTTAGCTACAATCCAATCTCATACAAAGGATCTTTAAGTATCTTGCACCTGCATGACATTTTGTGTTGTGTTGCTCCTGTTGAGAGATTAAAAAAAAAAAAAAAAAGACCTGGGAAAGTCACTGAATGACTGAAAGTCACAAGAACCTCATCAATATTGAATTTTAATCAAAGCTCTAAAAAGGGTTTTACACTTTGGTGACATCAAATCTTAGTTTTTCTACTTCTCTCTCTTCCCAAAAATCCAATCTTTGTAACCCACTATAATGAGAACTGGAAATACATCACCAAGCTACTGATGTGGCAGAGTTGAGTTGATGCTGAATACAGTTAGCAGTCAAAATACACTTTTTTCAGCAAAAAGTTCATAATTTGAATTTCTTAACTTTAGTAACTGGAGCCATTGTTTTCTCTGCTGTATCAGTAGCCCATAGAATTTCAGTGGAAGGTACCAGCACATGTTTAGTGGTGAAGTAAGGTACTGTATCCTTTACCAATTCTTTGATTTCTATATGCTTACAAAACCATGAGGCAGCTCACAGTTGGTTTCTAAGCTGTTACGTTATCCTCAATAAAAAGGCACCAGTAAATTACACCTGAGGTGTTAGAACCCTCAAAAGTCGTCTGATAACGGTAAAAATGTGGGTGTTACTCTACCTATGTAGAATCATATGGAGCTGGAGAAGTAAGTTAAAAGGCACAGCACTGTCTGCCCAGTTGTATCATTTGGCAAGGTCATAAGGAAATTACAATCAATGCAACATGTTTCAAGAACAGTGAAAATGCATTTATCAGAGACAGACTAATTTGATTACCAAATCAGATTGAACCCTTCAACATGTGACTGATTTTAAGGATGTAATTACTTCTTTGTAACATTAAGCACAGGCTTGAAAGCTTTGTTGTATCAAAGCATTAGACAGGCTGTTAGGAAAGGTAGAAAAGTGGCAAACTGGAGACTTGCTCAGAACAGCAGGTCTGTAAGGTCTTGGGAAGACACACTGGTTCACCTGCTTCCAACACTTTGTGCCATTACTCCATAAATATTACTATTTCCTTCTGCTTCCCTACATCTTTATGAACTGCAGGATTTCATCATGAAAACAGAAATGCATTTGAAGTCCATGTACCACATTAATTTACTTTTTCAGAACGTTTCCATCATGAATGCAAGTCTTTATGATACTGTAATTAACTTTAGATGACATGTTTATCAGAGGAATATCAGAGAGGAAATATTATTTACATAAATAAAACTAAAGAAATTAAGGAAAACAACCCGAAGTATCTGCTTTTGTAAAGTACAGCTTAATCTGAAAAACTGGTGAAAAAGAAAAGCATTTTACTCAGTATAGCAGCTCCTTTTGACTACTCAGCATAATTTCTCTTTATGTTAGTTATACAAATAAGCATAATTTTAAAAATTAGCATTCCAGAACCAACATATTCATAGGAAGGGAAATGATATCCTAATATCAACAAAAGATTAGATCAACTACAGAGCAGTTATAGAGTTAGATTTCCCTCCAATTACTCCACTGCAATCCTACTGAAGAAAATATGGGTATGCAGATGGGAAAAAAAAAAAAAAAGAGAAAAACCCACATGATTACAGGGTCTTTATTGTGCATAAATCATAACATGATTATGCAAAAAACAAAAACAAAAACAAACCAAAAAAAAACCAACAAAAAAAAACCCCGAAAAACAAAAGAAAAACAAAGAAAGAAAAGAAACTTCACTACTATATGCCAGATATATTCTGAAGGCTAGCAAACCCATTTTTAATTCAAATTGAACATTAATCTAAAGGTATGGAAATAACTGCATATTATATTGAAGATGAAACTTTTCTAAATAATTATTTATCAACAAACTTTTTCAGACAATTATTCACTGAATAATGCACAAAGGATATGAATTTCAAAAGTAAAAAATGTCACTGTAGGTATGAAATTCTGATTGAGAAATTTGCATTTTGTTTGTGCTAGAACATGTGGCCATTTCTGTTTCAGAAAAGAATACTATTACTTTCCACATAAAGACAGCAATTCCTTCAGCTGGAGTATATGGAAGAGCAATGCAAATATTAACAAGATGCGCCTTCCAAATAAATGCCCCAAATTCTCCTTGATCTCAATGAAAACTTGAAAAATCTGGCAGTTTGCCAAGAAACTTCAGCACGTTCAGGAGATCAAGCCTTAGGTATCATGAAACTCTCAAGCTCATGACAGGGAATGATGTTCAGCTGGGAATGAAATAGTTCTCCAGTTCTAAAAATGCTTTGACACTTCAAAGTATTTCCACATTTTGCACTGGGATAAAACAAGGACAATGTGAAGTTTAAGTTTGTAGGAAATGACTTCAAGAAAGAGAAAGATACACCCCAGACATTACACTGATGAGTAAATCATTGGCTTTTGACCAAATCAAGCCAAATGGATGTCTGAATCCAAAGCACCGCATTTTGTGAACTTCCTGCTGTTTCCTCTCTCCCTTATATTTATTTATTCTTGTTTCGTTTTGACCAGGACTTAATACTGAACCTAAGAAGTTTTTCACCAAATTTCTGCTGATACACCCTCAAAAGCAATTTCAGGTCTGAATGGACATTTCTAAACAAAAACTCCCAAAACAACAACAACAAACAAAGATAATTTAAAAAAAATAAATAAATAATTGAGGCAGGAAATTTCCCCCTTCCAATTTAGTGAAGTACACATGAAGATCATCTTACTGAAATAGAAGCACATTTATAATATATGAAGATTTCCATCCTTATTTCTGGTCATAGACTGATTTGATATTCAGGTTAATCAGAAAATAAAAGATATATGTGTAAATCTCTAAGAACGAACCTGAGTTGGTCTTTCTAAAATATATATACTTCTTAATTTTGGAAGCAGAATAATGCATTCTACTAATGTACAGAAGAAATTTGGAAATTGCCACTGTGCTGATAAGCAGTGAAGTAAAATACACACACATTCATACAGAAGAAAATAATTAACATTCAGCAAACACAAAACCTTCCACATTCTGTATAACAATCACAGCAAGGATGAACATTTGTCTATACATTTATAAAACCTAACTGAAAATCCGGCTTTGAAGAGATACAGTAAGTTTTTTTCATTGGAAGGTACTTTCTTCTTGTTATTGAAAAAAAAAATTAATCTCATAATCTAAAATACTTTTATTTCTCTTCCATACTAATAGGCCATAGAGCAAGCAAGGCTTATCAAAATAACCTTAAGAAAGAGAAAATCTAGAGTTTCATGACAAGAATAATGTTCTAGTATTGACATTCAAAAAATATCCACTTTATAACATAATAAATGCAAAATATACTATTTTAATTAAATTACCTTGCTTGTGGCAAACCATAGCTGGTTCCTACTCCAACACGTGGTAAGCTGTACACAACTTTTTTCACTGTTGCTTGGTCAGGAAAATTAAACATAACAGAAGCTAAAGGAAAAAAAGCAAATATAGACGAATAAAACATTTGCAGAAGTCTGTTTCTCCACCTGCATACATTTTTCAAATGCTCTGGTTTCTATTTGGGGAGAGAAGTCAGTTCCACTTTTATCCTCCTGGAGATCCAGGGTACAACAGAAAATCCTGATATACTTCATAACTGTGTATAATTAGCTGGTTAATGTTTTGCAGAAGATCTGAGTGTTTATTTCTGAGGAATCACAGCTTACTATTAACCCATACAGTAACCTCCTATCAGGCTGGGAAGCTGCTCAATAGTTGACACGGCATTTGGTCTTCTAAATGGTGCATTAAAACACACAGAACCAAGGAACTGTTTAATTTCCTCTCCAGCTGAAATCAAAATTTACATCAGAGCTCCTCAGGGCAAAAGACCACTGACACACCTCAGCAACCACTGGACTCTGATTCAGAGTAACACATGCAGAAAACTGAGCGGATCCATTTATTGATCTGGTACTTCTTTTTACTTTAACTTAGTTTATAATTAGAAAAGGAAATACCCCTTTACATATTTCACAAAAATATTTATGGAAATTGAGGAGAGGGGTGGGACAATAGAAAAAGCAAATTTCCTATCAAATATCTGAAGAATTTACCAATTGCAATGATGTGGTTTTGCATCTCCCTGGTGCATAGAAAGCAGCAAAATTGATTTATGTGATTGATTTTAATACAATTTGCACTGAATACATACAAGAATAAGCATTATTGAACAGACCTGAGCACTTTATCAAAGGAAGCACAGAGTCTAAAATCCAAGATAATAAATAACACACAAAATAACTATGAGCACAATTTTATGCAACAAATGTAACTATGACCTACTTCTGTTTGCCATAAACACTTCCAAAGCTGTGTTTTGAAGAAGATAACGTCTTGAAAAAACAGCCCGAATCTCGCTGAACATCCATTTTCCATGGAGGCCTTCAGTATAGGCGAGGACCTTTAAAGAAAGTCAAGGTGACAGTTATTAGCTGGAGTTTTTCAACTAAATACTGTATAAGAACACAGGAAATTTTACCCATCAATGAAGTACAGTTAAGTTAATCATATCTCTTTAACACTTAAAACCCATGAGTTAAAACATGAACTTAAATGTTTTTAAGAAATGCAATTAAGTATACCTGCTGTTAGAAGAATATCAGTAAGTAACATAACCTGATACTCCTGTTTCTCATAAGTCACATCAACTTCTTTTCCTCAAAGAAAAACCCCACACCCAAACTCTACAAGCAAGCACAGGGAAATGGAGGCAGCTGCAATTATGCTTAGCTGTGTTTTCTTCCAACAGTATGCATGACACAGTTGTCAGCTACATATCAGATAACAGATTTACTTCTGAGGCTGCCGTATGCAAAGTACAACCAAAATAATATAACTTGCTATTCACATCCATTTCAGGGTCATAAAATACAAGTCCATCCATTTCATTAATAAATGCAGAAATTAGATAGAACAGTATGTCAACATAATAATTTTAGTAAAGCTAAGTATATCTAATGACCCAAACCACAAACAAATTTTAACAATTTGTAATTTTGCAGTGTAAAATTAATATGAAAATATTGAAGTCTTTCCTTTCTGTAACCATGACCTCCCCCAGCTTCTGAACAGGGAGACCATATGCTGCTGCTGTCAGTGATCCCTCAGGCTTGAGGGTAATGGAAATCGTATTCCTTCAGTTTTTTCACAGATGCAGCTTCAAGTTAGCAACATGTCTTCATATATGAAAAAGCTCATTTAAGTTTGTGCACTTGGTGTACAACCTTCTTCTCATAACCTTGATAAGTCTATTTCAGAGAGGACAGTAATAACAGCAATAATACAACTGTGCTTCAGCACATGGAAGAGTGTTCAGATGTTAGTTCTGTCCTTGATGGAAGCTGGTCAGAGGAACACATTATTCACACGACAATAAATTACAGACAAAACTTAGACCAACACTGTGGCTGATTGCACTATTTTATCCAACTCAGCTCTCCACACTAATTAAACACAGCTTGAAAGAAGGGAAGGGGCTTGATTTTTTTGGAGATCCCCCAGACTCATGCAACAGACTATATGCTCCCTCCACTCAGTCACAGGTCAGCTGCTTAATACGCTAAACTCTTGCAATGGTTAAAAATCTGCACCTTGTTTTTAGTTTGAACTCTGGTAGATCCCATGACACCTCTGTCTGTGAGCCTTCTAGTATCAGATAACTTTTCCTTGTGTTGGTAATTACAGACTGGATCCAGTTACTGCGTAGCTTTCTCTTTGATAAGCTAAATAAAACAAATTTTCCTTGTTTCTTTTTTTCATTGAGATCAGATGCTAGGATACAGCTGGTATCATGTATGTGAGCTTCAGGTGGTTAAGAACAATGTCTGTGAAGATTTAAGCACCCTCCTTCTTTAAATGTATTCTCCTGCTATCTGGTATATAATTTTTGTAAATACACGGGTTTTAAGATACAGAGAGAAAATACAGCGAACTAAAATGCTTAAGTTTAAAAACCTAAAATATGAGAACAGTCTCTCAGAGAGAGGAGTTTGAAATGTACATTGGTGTAACCAGCTGCACAGCAGCCAGAAGATTTTCCAAATAATTAGTTTCTTGGCCAACCACCATGCTTCGGGAAATCACTTTCTATACCAAAGATGTTTCTAGAGATCTTATTCTTTTTGTAAGGAAAAATGTTTAATACTGGCTATATCTTAGGTATTAGCATTTTAGATGATTCACAGTAATACATCTATGATGTATTGACATACACCACAACTGACTTATTATAGACCAACAATAACAGCACATTGTATACCAATCATACACTGGTTGTCTTTTACTTCCTCCTCTTTTTAATTAAGTATAAAGCAATTGTAACTACATAGAGGTACATTCAGCCCACTATGAAATGAATGACTTAAGATAGCACTCCAGTAAAACAGCAGAACAGATAGGAAATCAGAGGAAAGGAAGGAGTCTACAATTCAATTACTGTCCTCAATTACACTCTTCTTAACTGTCTATTAGCCCTACAAATATCAGATTATCATGCCATTATCAAATCATCTCAATTATTTCAGTATTTCTGTTGCATCATTTTCCTGTCTAAGATATACTACCCATTTTTGCCATTCGCCATAACATTCATCTAACACCATTTTCACGTGATGCATTAAACCTTCTGTTATTAGACACCTACAATTTACAGCAGGTATTACTGACAGAGTTGCAGGATTTTTCTTGTTGTTGTTATAACAGCCAATTCAAAGTAATTTCATTTTTCTGAATTTGAATCCTTTAAAAGGCTTATATAATTTTTTTCTTCCAGATTGATTTTTAGCATTTCTCTTTCTCATATCACGTGAATGCAGTCCTGGTTATTTTACATTTTTTTACAGACTATATGTATTGTATATGTCATTCTTAACAACATGGAAGCAGCTGTTTCATTAACCAAAAGGAACTGAAATTACATTACCTAGTTATCTGAAGCCAAAATTACCATTTTTGCTTCATCCAACATTTTGTTGTTTATACTTAAAGTCAGTGCTTCTTATCTTGATAGCTTTATGAGTTTTTCTCCTAAAAACAGCCATGAAAACTTTTTGTCTAGGTCTGTAATTTTAATGGTTGAAACTTCATGACTAAGCACAGAATTCTAGATATATCTCAGATAAGCTGGTCATATTAAAATAAAAAACAACCCCCAATATCTACATTTGACCTTAGCACAGTTTTCAATTTTAATAACAAGCACATTTCTCCTTGTAAAACTCTTTCACTTGCTCAGGAATATGGGTATGTTTTAAGGTATCAATGGATCCAGTGGCCAGAAAAAAAAAAATATTCTAGGATGCATTGCAGCAAGATGAAGTTCCCACCTAACAGAGGAATGAGAATTCTCTAAAACTCAGGATTCCATAACATAGAAAAATACCTATTGGTGACACCTTTTTAGACTAAATTTGTAAAGCAGTATGGGATGCAGATGAGAAGCTCTACAGAGGAGAAGCAGAACCTTTACTGAAGTACTTTCCTACTTGGCTCAAATATGAAGGCTCCATTATTTTAATTTTATTTCTGATGTAATCAAGAATTATTTTTTTTTTTTTTCATTTAGTAGTAGAACCAAGTCATTCCAAAGTTCCTACAGATTATTTTCCAATCTGAAAGTGATTCTCAGAGCTAGGCTTTCTGAATAAAACAGACATTTCTCAAAATTAAATGCATTTTTCTTTATCAATGACCAGAAAGGGTTTCAAGAATACTGTAGTTCTGGTACTGGAGATACTTTTTCATTTTTTAAAGACAGTCTGATTCAGTGCTTGAGTGTAGCTACTACCATCTTTAACCTGGACAGCACTAATTTAGAGCTCTGGCATCTTCTTAGCGTAGGTGTCAAAATCCCACCTATCTGTTAGATGGCTCTTTTACCTGGCAACATGGGGTATTATCTTTGCCATGTGATAGATTTCATTTTCTTTTCCTTCTAGAGATGCCAGAAACTTCTATGAATTTATCCTTTTTTATCCTTGATTTACCCCTCCTACTTCTTCAACTTCCTCATAAGATATGTTCTCTAGATCTTTCACAAGCCTTGTTGCCCTTCACTGAACATGCTCCATGAAGGAGAAAACATGGAGAGTAATTCATCAGAGTGCTGTCTCAGCCAACTACAGAAGTATGGTTATGCACCTGGCCCAGGTACACAATAGGTATTTATAAAATAGTTTGGCATCACTGCATGCTTTTAGAGGTTAGAAACACATTAAACAGTTTACTGAAAATCATTCTTTCCTGACATGGATTTGAATTTCCATTTTTGAAGAGTTTTCCAGCATTGCAACTTGCTCCAAGGAAAATGTGAAATTCTGAGAGCAGATCTTCATAGGTTAAGTAAAATGGCTCCCATGCGCATACAGCAAACTTTCTTCTCCCGAACAATCTAACAGTACAGAGCTCACTAGAAGTACATGGCAGACTGCATGATTGCTTCACGTATTCTAAATACAGGTCGAGATGACAGACATTGATGGCATGGAACCAGGCTCTTGAGGTTTATGAAATACCATACTGAGTAAGCATCATATAATTTCAAAATGTTTGATGAAGTACTGAGCATGGTCAGCTTTCAGATTTAGCAGGAAAAATAAGCATACACTGTAACAAGGGATATATCATGTCAAGATATATGTGTAAAAAGAAAATATATTTATTAAGAAGAATCAAAATCACGTAAGTTCAAATAATGAAACACCTTGTGTCTTGCTTTTCTAAAATGAAAAACTGAGAATGTAAATAGACAGAAAGGACAATTCAAATGAATTTAATGTCCTACTGTTTCATTGACTTCTTGCTATTTTTTTATACATTTAAAACCATTTTAAGAACATCCTCTCTGCCTCAACTCCCATAGTCACATAAGAGTAAATACTTCTAAAATCTCATCAAAATACTATACTATCATTTTTTCTTTGCACATTTTGGTCTAGTCAAATGTTCTCATTTTCTCTTTACATTAAGGTCTCTTTTCTCCTTCTTTATAACCTGCTTCTGTGTAACATGTTTCTTTATTTGTAAGCCTTAAAAGCTTTCCTCCAAGTAGATCTTGTAATGCTATGATTTGCAGGATGAGCTGAGTATTATGTGACATTATAATTTCTCAAGTCACATCAGTTTTAAAAACCTTCTCTAAGACTTTTTTTAAAATAAATATTGGCACTCCTGTTTCATTTTTCTCCTTGTCTTCAGGGATCTAAAAAATGCAGATATTATTTTTGTGGTTTTCGGCTTTACTTCTTTGCCAAATATTCTCAGTTTATACTTCTACTTCCAATGTTTTTTTAAGCTTTCAAGAGGCCCCTTGTCTTGAAACATGAGGTTCTGTTCACCCAAACCTTTTCTAAATTTGATTTCTCTGGTCAGCATACCGCTTCGGTATCCATTAAAACAATGCCCACTCAGCTGAAAGCAACAGACACTCTTATTCCCACATTCATTTTCAGCCATCTGAAAAATTATTTGAAGTCGGTCCATTTGAAGGCCACTTTCCTCTTTTCACTGGCAAAATGGTTTTGCACGTTATGATTTTGTGTTTTAGGCAAGGAATTGAAATGATATTGGGATTTTTTGAGAAGTAGCTGCAGTAAAGTAATTAGAGTAAAAAACAAACCCTGTTCATAGCTATGGAAACACTACTGCAAAATGTTAATATCCAAACCAAATAATCCAAAGAGAACACCTTATGTATGGTTTCTAACACTGCTTTTGTGAAACACCAATGCATAGTTTTAAATATAAGTGCTGTTGACATGGGAAAATATTACCTTTGTGACAACAGAATTCTGAATAATAATTATTTTATCACTGATTTTATGGGTGTTGCACATCTGTGTGTCTTTGCCTAGTTTCCTTTCCATGCAACAAGCAAACAGGTTGTCAATTTAGGCAACTCAGGAAATTCCAGCGATAGACAGACATTCTTGGGAAGAAAAGCATTAGAAAGAGGTACTAGATTTCGAATTATCGCCTTAGAAAAGGTAGGCAGAGGCTTTTTTTAGGGTCTACTTCCAGTCAGAGCCAACAAATACTGGTCTAAGCAAAGGTTTCAGCTGATTTAAGGATTTTAAATGAGGAATAAATCTGATGGTGTTGGCTGGGGCAATAGTACATGTGGAGAAGCAGAAGACAAATACATTCAAACTCCATAAAAAACTGTATTAGAGCATAGCCCAAATCAAAACACAGAGGTTGAAGAAACACATAATGGGGCAAAATCCAAAGTAGAAAAGTTGAATTAGTTCTTGTTTGCAACAAGTTTGAAGCAGATTGTGCCAGTTAGCTCACAAAGTTTAAGATGATCTTTTTGTTAACTTTGGCAACAATGGGATTTCAGAATCAAATATAGTGAGAAATGTTAACAGAACTGATGTTTTCATTCTCACTCTGTAGCCCATGCTCAGAGATCAATCCAAACAGGCAAGTGGTGATCTCAGACTAAAACTGCTCTGAGCAATTCTGCCCCAGCACCACATTCAGTGAAATGCAATCAAATTATTTCAATTAGAACGGCACAAATTCCATTTTCAGTTGAGTGGACATGCAAAAAAAGACATAAAATTGACATGATCTGAGCCAAAACACAGACTTTTTTTTTTCAGGAAAAAAAATAGAGCGCTTCTTTTTCTGTCAACTCGTTCATTCTCCTTAGCAAAAGTAAGGCAGTAGAAACAAAGAACTTGCAATATTTACAAATTCAGGAAGAAGACAGTGTCAATAAATGCTTGTGACTTGAAACAAAAGCAGGATATTTATTCATTAAATAGTTCTGTGACAGAAAAAGCAGCTTTATTACACTTGAAATATTAATGGCTTTCTTGGATTTCACAGAATTTGTGAGAATTCTTTTAGCTGGAAAAAGTTGCAGGACTAGATTCAAACACCAGCATGAAAACAAACAAGTTCTCTGTTGCTTAAAGCGAGAAGTTGGGATAGGCACTCAGATTCAGTTCCCTTCTATCTCAGAGGTATGTGATCCCAAATCACACCCTTTCCCAACACTTTTATCTACTCCACCTCATCACTGTGCTCTCAATGAGCAGCTCAAAGCTGGATGAGTGCTCCTCACTGGTTCAGGATGGATAGTGCCTGAGCGAGCTGCCAGAGTTCTGTGTTGTCCCAAGAAAACGCAGAGGGAAGCAGCTCCTGGCAAGCTCCTGCACACTTAAAACTGATTAAGCAACAGAAAGAGAAACTCTCTGACTTCTGCCATTTTTCTGCAAGGATTGCAAAGCTCATTGGTCATAATTTGCCAACACAGAAGGCAACACGACCTCTTCAAATATAGGGAAGAAGTGAAACAAGGCTTCCTGGTTTCTAATGGATTTGACTGCGCAGTTATTAGAAAGAACTAGAAACTCATGTTTCTTCTCATTGTATCAAAACTTGTGTGGCCAGAAGAACCAGGGAAGTGATCGCCTCCCTCTACTTAGCACTGGTGAGGCCACACCTCAAATCCCGTGTTCAGTCCTGGGCCCCTCACTTCAAGAAAGACACTGAGGTGCTGGAGTGAGTCCAGAGAAGGGCAATAGAACTGGTTAAGAGTCAAAAGGTTAAGTCCTATGAGGAGTGACTGAGACACCTGGGTTTATTTCGCCTGGAGAAAAGGAGGCTCAGGGGTGACCTTATTGTTCTTTACAACTACCTGGAAAGGAGGTTGTAGCCAGATGGGGGTCATCCTCTTCTGGGCAATTAGCAATAGGGCAAGAAGACAGAGCCTCAGTCTGTGCCAGGGGAAGTTCAGGTTGGACATCAGAAGGAATTTCTTCACAGAAAGGATTGTTAAACATAGGAATGGGCTGCTCAGGGAGGTGGTAGAGTCACCATCTCCTGGAGGTGTTCAAGAAATGATTGAATGTGGCACTTAGTGCCACAGCCTAGTTGACAAGGTGATGATTGGTCAAAGGTTGGACTCGATGATCTCAGAGGTCTTTTCCAAACTAAATGATTCTATGTTCTAAAATTGTGCCTTCAGATGTTTACTTCATCATCATGTGTACAATTTTTTCTCTTGCACTAAGGAGAAGTGACTCAATTAAATTTTAGGACTCAGCAAAAGCAAAAAAAAAAAAAGTAAGAATAGTTTTGAAGAATAAAGAATGGACAATATCCCTCAGTATGTGATGTGTTCTTTCCCAAGAATAAAGCCAACATAAAATTCTCTGGGTCTTTTTCCCCTCTCCCTCCCCTCCCCCGAGCTTGCATATATTTATTCAAAAGTGCAATGCAATTAAAAAGTGTACAAATACTCAAAAGTACCATATCACAAATCCTTAACATTATAATAAATGAAGGCACTATAATTGGTCTTAAGAAAACTGTAAATATTGGGTTTTGTTAAACACTACCCATTTCCCACTAAATGACAGGTAGAAAGATAGTTTTGTGTCCCTCTTTTCATAGATGTGAACTTAATGTCATACAGAAGATACGTGGAAGCATCTTGAATTTAACAGTTTCACATTTGATTTATTCAGAGCAGAATGTATATGATATAAGATCTATAAAAGTAAATAGAATACAATGGTTTTTCTACTACCAAGCTTAATTTTTTTTAAGTTTCTGTTCCTAATTTCTCTTCTTATATAAAACTAATCAAAAAACAGTAATACTCTGTTTTTAACTTACAATACAAAAGCTGTTTTGTTAATCCCAACATTTAGGAATACAATTGGAGCAATTTCTACTGCTGAAATTTTAGCAATAAATTTAAAATTATTTTTTTTAAGCTAAAAGGAATATGTTCATCTATAAAGCGATACGTAAAATACATCTAAAACATCCTCATCATCCCCAAAATTTCTGCATTACAGCTTGTAACAGACAAAGCAAAATCTGCAACAACTTCCAAATTCTACAGCTCACAGACTCACAGAATCACAGACTGGGTCAGGTTGGAAGGGACCACAGTGATCACCTGCTCCAACCTCCCTGGTGAAACAGGGTCATCGTAGAGCACATGGCACTGGATTGCATCCACTCAGCTGTGAAGTCTTGGGTATGGAGCATCAGTAACTCCTGGAAATCAGTTTGCTTGGTGTTGGAATTTAGAATAGATTCAGGGCTACTATACATTATTATGTCAACTTCTAATGCTCCCAAAGATCAATTACACTGCCTGTGAATAGTGGTGACCATACATCAAAGTATCTTCATCTTCATAATATATTGCCATACCAACTAATACTTTATTAAACCACTTAAAATGAGTTTAAGCTTGAGTTTCTTTCACGCTGCTGGAGACAACAAGAAATTATAGCACTGGGAAAAGGCTAATCCACCACTCCAATAGCAAGCAAATTTCTACTATACATTTTATTATTATATATGGAATGTTATCTAATATTACTAAGTCCATGCAAGGAAAGAATAGTAAAGTTTCTTCTGAGAATTTTAACTTGGAGTACTTGCAAACTGCCTGTTATAATTAAATATTAATTTTTATTTTAAGTTTTAATATTACAGGAAAAATACCTACGCATTCTCTACTCATTTTAAAGAACATTTTCTTATCAGATACCATCATAAAGAACTGAACAATAACCACCCCACAAAATATAAAACTATAAAACCTGCAAAAATTAACATGTATCAAATGTGAACTGCGTATATAAATCCATAAATTATTTTTACTTTTCTTTCAATAAATGGAACATTATTTGCTCAATTTTTTTTTTTTTTGTATGTGCATTCTATATATTCTGTGTCTACTTTCCCATAGTTAACTATCAGCTTGTTGAATTTCAACAATGTAAAGGTCAAAATGATAGATAATTACAATATGTGGGGGATTTAACACTGTACCAAAAATTTTCATGAAAACTAGGAAGAATATTAAGAGTCTATTCAGCTGGCTACCAAAAATGGATTCTGGGGCACACATGCAGTCTTCTGATGTCTGCACTAGCTAGGGGAGGTGCTAGAGCAGATTTGATATACAGTACCCTCCTCTCTGGAGTTCTAGCCAACTGGAATGCAAACCTGCATGCAATAAATTTGGCCATACTCACAGGCTTTCCTGTGGTGAACTCTGGGTTCCCAGTATGAAATTACTGCAACACCTGTCAGCATGTAGAGGTACTTTGTGTGAATGTATCTCTGTTTTTATCCACTACAAGCTGCTGAACCACAGAAGGTATTTAAATTTTATAGACTTCTGGGTACTATGCAACTATGAAAAACTGTGCCAATCCCAGTCAAAAAGGGCTGCCTCATATAGCCTCAATTAATTACTTCCCAACTTTAATTTAAAAAATAATAAAATGGGATTCATCTCAAGCTTTACAAAAGGGATTGGATATTTTTGCTTTCTGATAGATTACAACAGCCAACTATTCAAATTCTCATGTTAATCTAGATTCCTACCTTTGCTTTTTTTTTTTGGTGGGAAAGAGGCTAATTACTTTAGAAGAAAATAAACCCTATTAACTTGTATAGACAGATTACTGCCTGTACTGTGATTGGTTCCATTTCTACTGCCATTAAGTCTGGATTTGATGCATATCACATTCCTTCTAAAGAATACAAGCATCCCATGTAACAGTCTTTCTCTAATAGACTCAGTTTTGAAAGATGCATCTTTTCTTTGGGGTACTTAAAAGTCAGGAAAATCTGTCATGTAAAAATGTGTCTTAGCTCTCTAACATGAAATTATGTCAAATGTATATTAATATGGTGGAAAACATACACTGATCCTGAGTTTTGCCATATTATTACGAAGTTCCTTTAGAGTTTTTTGTATGTATACATATTTGTAAGAGAAAAATCTAATCCCCTCACTGTGCAAAACAAGCGTAAGTGTGCAAATTGTTATTCTAAATCTTACATGACTATTTTTGCCTGTTATGCACCAAAAAACCCATTCAACAACAATAAAAACCCCCAGCCAGTGGACACATAGCTATGGAAAGAACCTAGTTTTCTTAGTAAGAGAATCTACAATGAAATATTTGCTCTTCTTCATTATGGGAAGTAATAAAAAAAACAAGCTAAAATAAGTCCCCACTCAACTTTGTAGCATAATGACGGGTTACTCTTAGAGCAGTCTTAGAGAGAAAATCCAACACATGCCATTTGACTGTTGCAAACTAATCCTCACTCTGCTTCTACTTCTTTCTATGAACTGTAACGAAAGGTCCAATAGGCAGCCTCAGATGCATCTCAGGTCCACTACATGCTTTTCAAACTTAATCAAGGGAATATAGAAATGTATATAAAAAGATGAAAGTGTCTTTGCCTTTATACATATTGAGGGAAAAAAAAAAACCTAGGAGGAAAAAAAGTGAGATGTTTCATAGAGAAGGTTAAGTCTGATGCTAATGCTTATTTAAAATGGTGACAGTCTGAAGTAGTGAAGCCTTGCCGGGCTGCTTTAATTTCTCCCTGGAATAGCTCTCTCCCAACCTTCGGCAGCACATCAAAGTCTCTGGAGCTCAATTAAAATTGGATTATATTGAAATGCTCTATCTATGGAACTGTGTGCTCACTAACACTTTTCTTTCAGTAATACTCCAGATGACAGTTGCCCATCCCAATTTAAACAGTTGTCATAGAGACCATGAACTAAAGCAGCAGTAACTAACAATACAAAGGAAAGGTAAGTGGTAGGATTTCTGTGAATGAAGGGCTTGGTTTCCAGCCGCAGTGCTCACGCTGCAAGCAGCTAAATGCAGAAAACATAAAAGGCTCTAATACTCTCCTCGCTCCTAAGCAGAAGGGCAAAGTAAGTTAAATAGTAAATATTTTCCTTTTTCCCCCAGTATCTAGTAGAGTGTTTTACACGCCAGCATGTTGTAGCTACATAAAATGTCCAGAATTATGTGACACTCTCTAAGAAAAACAGCAGGTAACCCTGGAGTCAACGTACAGTCAACAGTTCATTAATTAAAGGCATCAAATGGTACTTTATAATTGCAATAGAAAAAAAAAAAAGGTATTGTCTTTTTCTTTTCAAAAATTTTATAGGAGATTCTTTAATTATAGACAATGTATGAATCCTTTGTCTTTATGATAAAAATCTAAAGTGAAGATCTGATACATATCAGTAGGAAATTCAGACTCTGAACCCATTTAATTAACACTGTGACATCCAATATGTATAATGCTTTCAAACTGGTTTATTACTGGTTTTAACTGTTTTATAATCTAACCATGTAGATTTTTGATGTACTGCACCAAAGCCTGACAATACCATTGGAAAACTCTGTCAGCTTCCAAAACTCCCAAAATAACATAAACAGCTTATATTTCTGGCAGCACCAGACAGCAATGTATTTAACAGCATAGATTGCTAGTAATGATACTATTTTCTCATGTAGATGGCATGTTTCTGGCACTATAAACCTCTTAACCTTTCTTGTAATTGGCTTATTGAGAGTCCCAAGGTTGTTTTTTGTGCCATTGGGCTGATCACCATGGAAATGAACACTTATTGCTGTTTCGCTGTAGTGCTCTATTTTTCTTCCAAGCCCTTCACAAGCATTCTCCCTGCTCTCCCGGGAAGGCAGCGTTAGGATTTTGAAGCAGCAACAAGGCAGAGTGCAAAGAGTGCAGGCCAAAGGGGAAGAAAACAAAAACGTGTCAGAAAATCTAAAAACCGCACAGATCAGAATTTGTCAAAACAAGGCCTTGGTTTAAACCAACAAGAAGGGCCCCCACAGCTTGGGCCTTGACAAAGCGTGGCCTCTTTTTTTTTTTCTTTTTCTGCTTTTTTATTATTATTTTTCCACTTTTTTTTTTTTTTTATTTTATTTTTTTTTTTTTTATTTTTAGCCCAGCTGTAGGAAACACCATCTAATGAACCTGTCTGGGGCTGCTGTCCCCATCCTGTCAGGCATGTCAGGAGATGACAAGCGCTGGGGACAGGCCGCCGCCAGTCACAGACAGGCCTGCCAGCTGGAGAGTTCAGCCCCAATCTAATCACGCCACCAGAAAATAACTTTCACGCTCGCAGCCTGACAGGATGGGCTCAAGGAAAAGAAAAAGAGAAAGGGAAAAAAAAAAAATAGGAGCGAAACAATGCTTTTTGTTTCAGTTACCAACCTTTTTTGGCAAGGGAGGGGTGCGGAACATTTTTTGAAGCTGCTAGCACTGCTGCTGGTTTCCATTAGTGGAAGGGTTTCTATCTTTTCTTTTTAACAAAAATAAGACCGATATAAACATTAATGCCAGTGGTTACAAAAAAAAAAAAAAAGTGGAAACGAGACAGAATTTGTGGCCCCTGGATATGCTTGTGCTGCCTTTATTGATATGTATACACACTGTTTTCCAACGTTTATAGACATAAGTTTATCTGCAACCATTGGCTGAACTATATTCACAAAAACATGTGAATTATGGTTTGTGTTGTCATTATTTCAAAGCAACTGGTCTCATTGAACATTGCATTTCTTCATAGTCACCACTCTAGGGTTTGCATTATCATTTGGGCAAAAACTGCCAAAGTACAAATTCAGGGGCTGTTCATGCTCCTGAAATGGAAATGAATATTCATACCTAAAAATAACAATTTTAACAAAAGTATTAAAGCCCTCAGCCTCAATATAGCTTATTCTTTCCTATTTACACACAGACTATGAATAAACAACACAGGAAACATTTAACATGTACCTTCAGTGGGGCTATAATGAGAAGGCAGTACTGTACTGGTAGCATCCTGTCTTTCTCATTCAAAAATTGCTAACACAGATTTCCGCTCCAGAAATTTAATAATCAAAAATTGCTAACATAGATCTCTGCTCCAGAAATCTAATAATCAGGAAATCCACAGAAAGAAAGGCTGGAAACTATTTAAAAAAAAAAAAAAAACAAACAAACAAACAAAAAAAAAAAAAGTAGTTCCCCCATCAGGCATTAAAACAAATTATTAGGCCTAGACACAAACAAACTTACATATTCAGCTACAATGAAAATGCAAAGTGTTAACTATGTGTATTCTATCTATTCCTAAATATAAATCAAAATACATTTATCTGCTCGTGTATGTGTCTTAATATGTACATCTTAGTAAACAATTTTCATTATTTGGAAGTGAACTGGGATGGAAAATGAGTGTTTCATGTAGTACTTAGTAATTATTTTAGGAAGAAATTATGAATGAGTGTAGGCCCATCTAGTCCCTATAAAATAATAAGAAATGAAGATTTGTTGTTACATCCTGCCATTCATTCACTCTCTGCTGACATTATAGATGTCAGAAAGTCTGTTTAAAAGCTTGCTATCTCTATTCATCTTTGTTTCTGGCATGAAATACAGACTATAATAATCTTGTCAAGCCCACATTTAGACACTAATTCATGACCCTCTGCTACAATTTAGAGAAAATTCATACATAACTCTTTTAAAATAAACTATGACCCCAGACAGAAGGGTAATATCTAGATTCAGCTGCCAAATATATGCTGACTAAAGCCACAGCCACCTTGATGTTTCTGTATGAATGAGATGGTCCAAATCAGTAAGTTTCATTAACATTTTTTTTAACCTGAAGACTAGTCAGATTTTTATTTTTTTTTCCATTTTGAGATATTAGATATTCATCTAGGCACAATCTTATTTTCCTGGAAGGAGGGAAGGAATCATCTCTTTCACAATTTAAAGACTACAGCTAAGGCTGAGAAAAAGAAAAAAGAAACTGATGCCAGATGCCACTGACAGTGCCAGGGAAAAGTGGTGACCTTCCAGCAAAGCCTAAAACTCCCCATCAGGGATGCAGTCTGCAAACTTATGCAGGAGGATACATTGCGGAGCTGACCATTACTCAAAATCTACCTGTAGTCTTGAGAGGGCAAACGCAAATAGAAGAGGATTACTGAGTACATACAAGTGGAAACATCTCCTGTGAGCACTCCAGAGTTACAAATGTAAACATACTCCAATCTACAATCCCCTATCCATCTTTAAAGTCTGAAAAGTGGCACAGTAAAAGCAAGTGCTACCAGCAAACCTGTTAGTATTTTGATATATGAGCTATCCAGAGTGCAAAAATCATTTAGAAAGCAGGAAATGAGAAACATGTTCAGGATTTATTTTTTTATTTTTTTTATTTTTTTTTTTAGGAATTTTATTATAGAGAAAATGGAGAAAAATATACATATCATTAGATAAACAAGGGTAAGCCATACAGGTCATGATGATAGTAAACTACCTGCACATGTCTGCATAGATTGACAAGAAGGGAAATGACACTGATAGATTTCCTATCTCCTATATTTGGGATATTCATATGACTAGTTACAGATTGATGTGATGTCTTATCTTTATTCACATATAGAGGGACCAAAGACACATACACAGTCAACTCCTGTTGATTTAAGATGTGGAAATGTCGTCTAATGTCTCACACCAGCTGAGCCATTAGGGTTCTACCAAAAAGCACACCCACATGAAATGCCAGAAATTTCTGCTAGGCAGAATGCAATTATTAAAATTGTAATTTTCTCCGAACATCAGCATTACCACCTTTGTTAATAATTAAAGGTACTGCATAAATTTTAAACCCTCCAACTGAAAAGGTTGTTCTATTTTAAAATGATAGCAATAAATATGTAAACAAATAAACAAAACAAACCCATGGATTTGAAGAGCATTCTGACAGATTTTTTTCCTCATAGACAGTATCTTTCTCAAAACCACCATGTACCATTTTATCATTAGATTATACACTGCTGCTTTATGGTGATATTATTTAATTTATTTCATTCATGTTGAAGCAGAGAGTGCTGGCCTCTTGACCCCAATTTTCACTTAAAGAAACAAATTTCTTTTTTGCAAACTAACTCAATTTTTCTCCTGTCAACCTTTAGCCTCACTTTAAAATATTAACCTTTTTCCTATCATGATAAGTACCCAACATTCTTCTATCCAAATTTAATGTTAATCACCATATCTTATGATAATGTTATATTCACTTTCAGATACCTCTGTCAAGCATGCAAAAGTAATTTAAATCTATACATTCTCCTGGAATGTAATAGTACTAGAGCATTTTTGTGCATGCCAAAACCATGCAATCCCCTTGAAAAAAGCATTATTTCTTCAGTGTATTTGCATTTTTTTCCATTTTATTCCTTAAAATGTTAGCTAAACATGTATCTCCTTTGAAAGTAGAACAGGAAACCAAGACAAGGCTGTGAATGCCCTTCCAAAATGGAGAGCAATGCAAAATTCCCACAATCACTTGCCTTCCTCTTCTGCCAAAATTCATTAGGCAAAATGAAAATATAGCAGAATTAGGGAGAGGAAGTCTGAACTGGAGGAAATTTTTTCCCTACATTTGTTTCAATGCCATCCCACCAAAATATGAGCTGTGTCAGTGTTGCTGACAGAGCAATCCATTTTATATAAATTAGTAGAAATAATTTAAAAATGTAATACCACAGAAAATATACGAGTTGTTTGGTTTTTTTTAATATTGTCATTCTAGAAGCAGCATCTAAATAAGACACATTAGCTATTATAAATATTAATGTTGCTTTTTGGACTTGTTTTCAAAATGTTGAGTAGTCTCAACAGCTGTTACCTTTAGAATTTTGACGTAGAATCTGGAAGTACTTCAGAAAGTCCAAATTTGTTTTGACACAGAGTGCCCACTATGAGGAAGCTATATCTTACTTGCTTGCCCCATGAAAGAGTACTTCACCCATGTATAAGGAACTGCTGAGAAGAAAAACTTATTTGTTTCAGGAGGAGAAATAGATTTGTATATTTCTCCTACTTGGTATTAACCATTTACCCTTAAGAGCCTGTGGTATAATTCATATAAAAGACTATGAAACATAAACAAACAAGGCTACAATAATTTGTGAAGTACCTTAGTGAACGAAAACAGATACCTTCCTTTTGGCCATTTCAACTTTCCAAATTTCCAAAGTAAAACATTGACATGAGTGTCCTGTATCATTACATTGTACCATTTTTACCACGGAGAATAAGGTAGTCAAGCTACATTTAAAAAAAAAAAAACAAAAATCTAGTGAGAGCACTATTCTTGGAAGAGCTTTTTAAAAATCAATTCATTGCTATTGGAACAGCTTCCACTGCCAGTAGGAAAATTTTGGGTATTTTTAATATTTATGAAAAAAATCATAAATTTTTTACAATGGAAAATGTCAACTAGTTCTATAAAATCCCCAACTCTTGAAATACTGTTTGCCATTTAGTGGAATGCATCAACAAACATGACATTTCAAACTTCTTGTTAAAAATTTAGAATATGGGGAGAGTCTGTCTGGTCCTGCTGGGATCTTTATTTATGACACTGAGCAAAATACCCAAAAAGATTCCAATTTTGTAGAAGCTTCCAGCAAATAACACTGGGAAGTAACATTTTCCTATCTCAGTACAGGTAAACTAAATAGATCCCAACCAAAGAGCAAAACTACCCAAGACCTATTTTATATGAAAATATCGTTTCTTGTAAAGAAGAAAAATCTGCTTGTGGGTAATCACTGTCCCAGATGTGTCAGGATTTGACAATAATGAGCTTGTTTGTCCACTAGAGGGCAAGGAAGTGGGAAATTAAAATATTGAACTGGAACATTACATATCTCAACAAACATTTCAAGTAAAACTCCTGATAGTATAAACCATAAGATAATAGGAACACAATTCAAGTTATCTGGAACTTGTATTCTTTAACTGTCTGAATTTCCTTCAATGATAAATTAACCTCTTTGATGATGATGGTAGTACATTCATGCCTCCAGAACCCACTAACATTCAAAGATTTTCATGGACATTGAACTGCAAAAGGTTTGATCAGAATTGCAGAGCTGCTTGACTTTAGAAGGACTGGGCCATATTCAAAACTCACTGACGTCATTCCATGTCCTTCCACTGATTTCAGTAGCTTTGGATTGAAAGGGACTCTGATCAGAGAAACATCATTAAAAAGTGGAGGGAGCAGCACAAAGCACAACAAAACAGGGAGAAAGAAAGTGAGCCCATCCCTCTATTCAAATGATTAAGTGATAAAGGAAAGAGAGGAGGCATTGGATAGACAAAAGACAACCATAATAACCTGGTCTTTTACAGTATTACCACATTCTGCAAATACATGCTGAAAGGTGGTGATGCCACATGACGAAGGCATCACTATGTTTTGTCAGGGTGTCCCTTTGGTTCCCTGGGTAAGAGAATTCCCTGGGCAACTACTCTTCAGTTTAGTATGAACACATCAGTTCAGAAACTTGTCCAAAATTTTCCATAAAGCTAGTTCTGCAGAGTCAGAGAGTTCCGCCCTGCTTAGCTCAGCCCATGTATGAATAGTTGGCATGTAAAAGAATGAGATCTTTTATAATGATGAGTCAAGCAAACTCATCTAAGAATCTTATTGTCAGACTGGATTCTTTCCTGGTTGCACATAATCCCCAGTAACTATAAGCCACCTGAGCCACATGTTGACATTGTAAAATTGAGGTGTACAGAATTTTCAGTAGACTGGTAGGTCAAACAGTAGAGAAAAAAAAATGCAAACCTCTTTTTGTTTGCATTTTACCTGCAAGGCTAAACACATTTGTTTCTGGCTTAGTTTAAAAACAGAGTAATGAAAAATTCTGCTGTGTTCTTTTGAGCATCACTTAGTAATAGCAAAATAAAATCTTTAGGGGCCAAATGCTTTCCTCTCTACCTCCTTCCCCTTTCTAACACACAGGCTGAATAAAATCAAACAAACATTACACTGAGCAGTGATGGGGCAAGAGGAACACCATCAGGTTCCCACTTTCTCCATGATAGTCAGTTTTGCAGGGGTTTATTGCAAGACGTTACACTGCTGAACACCAGAACAGAATAGGCCAAGCTAGGTGAAAAGTAGGGCCGATGGAACAAATTAATTCTCTCCCTCGAGGACAAAAGGTGGGTGCTAGGATTCTGCTAGGAGCAGAATCTTTGCATCTTCCTATAGAGCCAAAAATTTTCTATGTGCTTTGGAAAAAGATTTTGCTGATATTAAGCAGTCTAACCACTACCTCTACAGTCAATACATTTTTTTATTTAAATTCAAATAATATATACAAGACTGACATGAGTACCTCCAGTCAGGTATCTTGTGCAGTCTGAATTTGCATTAGCAACAATTGCTTTGAGCATAAATAGGCAAATTCACAAGGGCTATCAGATAACTGCCCTTATCTATTGATAATTGCTTATTGTTAATGGCAGTGACTTTAGACTTTTCTGCACTATATGCTAGGAGCAAATAAAATCCACAAAAAGGAACATTATCTGACTTATCAAGCACAGAAATGTGCTCTGCACATGGGATGACCCAGTTTCTAACTTAGAATGTTCAATCAGGTTATTGTGATAGATATTGTGATAAATCTATGCCTGAGATCCTGTAAATTACTGAGAAAATCTTTGTAATGAACCTGAATGGTCCTCTGGTTCTGTGAGGCTCCTCACAGCACCATTTAATTCCTGAGCAGCACAGCATTCACACTGCTGAAACAACCTTCTCATATTTTTGTGCTAATATATCAAAGCATAACTCGAACAAAATTGCTCTCTACTCTTTTCACACACATATTTATCAGTGATGGATAAATCTACTGCAATACTGTGCAGCCCCTGCCCAACCTAACCTATTACAAATGAGGTAGCAGAAAAAACCTTTCTTCCCCAGTGCCTTGGTTTCAGACTCTGCCAGTGAGTAAGCCTATGCTGTTGACCTCATCTATTCTTTCTGAAATCCTGTACATGCCTTTTACCACGTGAGAACAGTTCAGTTTAAGAAATACACAACTTTATGAAATCAAACCAAATTTGTATTTCTGGAAACAACAATCAATCGAGGTATATTCCCTGCCCCCATCTTTTTTCTTTCTTATCAAACTGCAGGTTTTCCTCTGTCTCCCTTACACTACTAAAGTTCTGAAAAAAACCTCTGGGTTTTTTTGTTGTTTCTTTTTTTTTTTTTTTTTTTTTTCCCCAGCAGAGAGCAGATGAGAAATTAATTACATTCCTTTTCTTTCAATGTCAAAACTTTGGAATAATTTTTAAGAGTTCACAAAAATAAAACAAACAACTGTTTACTTCAATTAGCCATTATTACTAAATAGGCACAGAAAATAAAGTCAGGGAAGCAGAATACTTCTTTAATTTTTGAAGGCTTAAACCCCAGAATCCATAATCTGAATACAAATAGTTATATATTCCTAATTATCCAGGTCCCTGACATTCATTTTTTTAAATTAGAATGTACATATTCTGTATCTGCATAATATTTGAATAACTTTGAAAGACTGTATTTTATATCTAGATTTTGAAAAGCGAATGGAATATTTTTAAAACTACATCCTGCAGTAAAATCAGCTGCTACTTGAAGAACATATAGAAAATAAGAATGGTAACTGAAATTATTGACCCAGTGATAACTCTCTGAGTAAGCAAAACTTGATTTTGACGGGAATTATATTTAACACTGCACAATTGCCAAATGACTTCCTGTTTCTTCATCTTGTATATTAAAACCTGTAAAACCTTGATGCCTTGACATAATTTTGTGTTGTCATTAATGTCTCAGGACACTCCAGTTTGCCTTTGTGCTCGAAGAAACCCTTCTGCTGACATCTATTATGTAGAGTCTGCTTCCATTTGCAATTGTGCAATGCAAACAATGTGTAGAGAATGACCTGTTCAGTTCCACGCCATCGTCAGATAAAATTGCTGAGCTTGAAAGCACAATTAAAAACAGTAGCTGCGATAAAAAAAAAGATCATCCCATCAGTTTACTGCTCTGACCACAGGAAGACTCCAGGAGTAATAGCCCTTGTGTGTCTATGGAAGCAGGGAGGTGACTAAAAAGTGCCCTGTCAGTTTTCAGCTCTGTCTTGCCAGCTGCATTAAAATGCAGCCCTGAGCAATTCTTTTTTTTTTTTTTTTGTCTGGAATTTCAGGAGCAGAGAGTACAAAAGAGCTGATGAGCAATGAATGCTTCACCCTTCCTCAATTAATCTTGTCTCTCTACCTTTGCTTTTGCTTTCCCTCTACATGAAGGTAATAATGACACCCTCATCCATTATCCTTTTATCCCTGTTATTCTCGTGAAATTGCTTAATAATATGTTACAGATTCGTCTTCACTCACATAATTCTTCCTGTCATTTGCAGTATATCATCCTGCAAACATACAGCCCACTTTCACTGGCCGTTCTTTGAAGATTATTGTCAGTGACATCTTCAGGATGCGTTTGGAATCTGGAGCATCATTTCCGTTGCGATGGGGAATTACACTGACTTATCTGTCATTGCCAAAAGCACAACAAGCAATTCAGTGTTAATGCAAAGGTAACACAGGTTTTTATCATGCCGCCAGAACAAGAGCTCTTGTAAATTTATGCTAATATGGCCCTTTTATAGTTTAATAACCTCCTCCCCTACTGGAAAAAGGGGCACATGCACACGCACGAGCACACACATACACACACACATGCACGCACACACGCTGGTAGTTTAATAATCTGTGTCACAGTGTGGTAGGTAATTTGTAGCTGATCCTCTTGTAATTATTTATTTTAAATCTTTTTATGAATGCTAATCTTTTATAGTACAGCGGATCTCCAGTTTTGTTAGATACACGGAAGTTGTAAGAAGCAACTGAACAGCTCCTGTTACTAACAGCAGGTATCAACCGTAAATGGTTCCCATGACATGAATTCCCTATTTCTCAACAAAATAATAACAGATCAGTTTTTTGGTAGTTGGGTTTGGGTTTTTTTTTTCCCCTTTCCTTTCTTTTCTCTTTTGTGAGGCTATGGCTACTGATTCCGTTTGTTTTCCTCTTCAAGAAATCCACAGTACTACAAACGAGCCCTTCTCCCTGATCCAGGGTGGCATTCCAGAGGGACCCTGGCGATCCTGCCTGCATGCCAAATCTGACAACACATGACAAGCCGGTCGGCGTGCAGTAATTTGACTAATTATACCGGATTAGAGCATATTAATGCAAGCTGTTTTCTCCAGAGTTAATGACCTGCTGACTGGGTTCTGTAAGGCCCCACTAGGTCTGCAGACAGCTAAAAAACAAAACCCTGCTTTCTAAGCCCTCGTCATTTCGCATCAGCAAATGAGTATATCAAACTACTGAGCAGCAAAATTCAAGCGACATTTTGTGTGCTACAAACCAATGCAGCTTTCCCTAACTTTCCACCTCAAGGGTTTCTTTGATATAAAATTAAAATCTATTTTTTTCTCACTTATTTCCTTCCTGCAATGAAGAGTCCAGAAAAGGAGTAGGATATTTTTTTTCTAGATTTTTTTCTTCAGTTTTTTTATCAATGCACACAGGGGAGAGAAAAATAACCTATGGTCACTATAATACTCCCATGTGATTTCATTATTAACATCATACACTTTTCAAAAAATAATTAAGTATTATAAACAACTTTATAAAGTGATGTTCTCAAAATAAATGTGTCTTTCAGGATGTTACAAACTTTGAGATAATTATTTTGAGATGGGGGGGGTCTACTTTTTTCTTGCTGAATGACGTTTCTAAAGATATGGGCTGTTGTGTTAAATTATTTTAAATGTATGAAAAATATTTTCCAAACTTGAACTAAATTATTTTAAAATCATTTCATTTTAAAGTTTGGCTTGTTTTAAATACAGGCTGTTAAGAACACGGTCATTTTGAAAAATATGAAACAATCAGCCTGAAATTGAAGCTTTTCTCCCCACAAGAGCCATGGATAACCTTTAGCAACATGATGAGGGATTCGCACATAGCTGTAGTTTGCATGTAGAACCTACAATGTAGGTTCTTATATTCTGAAATATAGAAGCATTTTTTCATTTAATGACTTTAATGTATGTATAATTGAATTATTTTACTATTCAAACACTTAAATCATCCATTAAGGATTCTAAAATAGATTCACATGTCGAGTTCTTCATATGCACAGGCTTGTGTATTCTTATTTAGAGCTTGGAATATTTCAGTACTCCACTGAATACTGAAAATATACCCATTTAGCTTAAGTCAACAGTTCTCTTTTTCCTTCTTTTTCTAATGCTGTTTTTTTTTTTTCAACACATACATGTGTTACTTTCTGGAATAACTAGAGATATAAAATCAAACTCCTGGTACGTTTTTCTCAAAATACATGTGAAAAAGGGCAACTGAATTGCAGCTCAGATGCAGATATTTCCAATATAAATGTATCACTGATGCAAAACATCAAAAATACATTTTTGCAGGGAAAAAGCTAGTTTCTGTTAGCTCTACACCAACTTGTCATTATAATTCTGCATTTATATTTGTATCTTATGTCTCATAAAGGACAAATAACACACATCCAGTACATGAGGTATACACAGGGAAGTAAATATTGTGCTTATGTCCACATGTCTACCTAGCATAACTCAAATGGAATTTAAATTTACTTTACCATAAATGAGATCAGAAGCATAGTCATTTAGCCCACAAAGTCTTTGAGACAAATTAAACTTCATAGAGTCCACTATCAAATTAGTTATGCTTTGCATTTGTAAGCCAGAGGAAAATTGGGCTATTTGTGGCCTGTGCTGGCAGAAAGCATTCTTTCTTTTCAGCGAGTAAAAGAGGCTCTGAGAAACATTAATAGTGCTGTAAAAGTCCTAGAGGACTAGTTCAATCAGGAAACTGGTAATGTGGTAGAGACCTTCACTCTAATTTACTAGACTACATACAATAATTGAACCAAATCCTGGTCTTGCCTTTAATTACCCTAAGACCACTTCTTTGCCACCACCCCAAAGAGCCTGAAAGTTATCACCTTTAGACTGCCCTTCAGTAATCTAGGGGAAAGGAGATGCCCACTGCAGCCTGAAAGGCAGTTACGAAATGCTCACAGCAAAAAGGCACCACTGCGCTGGCATTCTTGTTGGCACTCTCAGCAGAGGAGTGGAGGAGTGAAAGGGTATGACAGCTACTAAGCTGTCACCTTTAAGGGGGATCCTTCAGGTCATGGGTGAAGCATATGACGAGGGCAGTGTGGGAAAGGCAGAACTGTTGGTGTTCATGCATAAATAAAGGACTTTGGTCTTCAGGGCTGTCAATCTGGCATCTTTCAACAGAACTAAATTCATTATACACAAAAAGTGTAGATAGCCCTTCTAAAAGGAATAAAGCTGGCATCTGATACTCCTCTGGATAATAATGTAATCAATTTGATATTGAAGTTGTTTTTTCAGTAAAACTAGGTTTAGTAACTATTTTGTACCTTAGCAGTAAGAAGTTAAAACAATGCAAACAAGGTATATGGTAACTTTGTTACAATAAGAATCCAAATAACCTCATATTTCATTATAGATTGTCATTATGTTTTATTTTAATATAGATAGACACTATGTTTCATACCAACACAGAAACAGAAGAAAATATAAATTTTAAAATAAGGAAAACATTTGTATAACACTAAATAGCACTGAAAATGTACATACTGATACAGAAAATCTCCAAGTTTAGATCAGCAGCCTTTAAAGCTTCATTGCTTTGAAGAATTTATGGAGTACAGACTTGCTGTAATGGAGAAGAAATATTTAATTCCTGACATTATATAAGTTCTAAATCTGTTTATCTAAAATTCCAACCTTTGTAGCTGACAGAAATTTTTAGGCTCTACTTGAACAGTCTGATTACCATTGACACCTTCAGATCTCTGTGACACTGGCATGAAATGGTGGCTGGGTGATCTCCCAGAAACTTACATGGATGCATAAATCATGCTGTTGTCTTTCCCCTTACAGATATATAAATCCTGGTAGAGAGGGTAGAAGGCCTACTCTGCTGACTTCCCAAGAGCTCACAGGTTGTAACTTCTTGACACACAAATGTCCACATTTACATTTGTAAAACATCCTACTGAAAGAGAGAAAATAATTCTTTTTCTCTCTCATTGCATTTTGTGGAAGATAAATAGAAAATAATGGCTGCAATGTTCACCAATCATAAGCTCATTCTCCCTTCAACCTGTAAATTCTGTCACTGAAGCTGTTTCTTTTTCTTGCAGACCACTCATACTCCAAAGTATATAAAAAGGAAAAGAAAATCTATAATAAAAGGATCTATCAGGAAAACAAATGGGACTTTTATCAGCATGGGAAGGTGTTCACTAGTTTCATTTTGAAGAATAAATAAAGCACTTTTCAGCCTATGAACCACAAAATATCAGAATATAAAATATATTTCATGCTACTGGAGTTAATTTGTAACCACTACAATTCATCATTTTAGTTTGTCAACATTTTGTAAAGGGTATCTCTCCAGGCTGCAGGATGATGAAATTATAAAATTAAGAACCATCTTGAAGATAGCCAGGTTAAGAAAACAATAAATCGGTATGTTTTCAACAGATATACGTAATAGTCAGTCAGGAAAACATACTACAAATCAGTGATGGAAGCTTTCTTTAATATTAAAATATCTGGTGACTCCCTATTTTACCCAGGCATGGCAAACAGCACCAGGAATAAATGCTTCTACAGTGAAGAGACAGGGTTCTCTTGGACTAAAGAAACTGAGTAATAAAATATATAATAAAAAATCTGTGGCATTCTGAACCTCATATTATCCTGATCGTCTTAGATATCTAGACCTCAGAACAGCCCAAATATCTTGAAACAGACTTATATCATACAATTCACATTCACTTCATTTGTGATACTAATTTATGCAAATGCCTTAAAAGTTGGGGTAACAAAGGAAAAAACCCAAAGCAAAACAAAATACACACCCACACACCATTTGTTACTGTTTGAACTCTCTTGTTCCAGAGTTAGTGGTTCTGAGGAAACAAAATCACCACAGGAGGGATATGTTATGAAAAAAAACTGATAGTCACGATTTTTATTTCACCAGTCACTGCACATACTGCAATCCAAACAGAAAATACATTCCCATTTTGATAAAGAGGTTGACAGAAGTTCTAAATAATTTCTTGTTACTTCCACCAGACACACCATATTAGTATTTCACTGAGAGCTGAGCATTTTCAAAATGTAATTATTCATGAGTTTCCAAATCCTAAAGCCAGCTATTCCTGTCTAAATGTAAGCAAAGATCTGACTGACCACAAAAGCAGACTACATTAGGCACAATTATCATTTATTATGCACAGTTTACTGTTGAAGATAAATTCTCATCAAATGACATTCAAGACAGAGGTCAAAACTTTTTTTTTAAATTATCTTTTAAGAGGCATTTCTTAAAATTTAAATTCAATGAACAAGAATATATGTAGAGATTTTGATTTGGCTTAAGTATTATCTAATAACGATGGTACTAAATAAAAATCACTAGAAGGCTATAGCATCTGCAAGACAACAAAAAAGGCTTACAGCAGAGACTCCATGAAACATTTAGCTGGTATTTTCCACACACTGATCCAGTGAAAAGAGGCAAGCTGTAAAAATGTGCTTCTGAGAGTTTCAAACCATATTGTACAGAAGTCACATCAAATTAATACTGAGGACCATTTAGAGCTTTTATTCTGAAAAGCTTTTGAAAAGGGATTAAACTATGAAAACTCGCATGATACTAAAGTACCTATTAATGGATTTAGGGGGGGAGGAACAATGAAAGTGTTATTTTTAGATAAATCGTTACTTTGTATGTAGCAGCACAAAGCATTTGCTAAAGAGACACTGCAACAGTTCTCCAGCAATATCCCACACATCTAAACACTGATTAGCAGGAGATTTTTTTTTTCTTGTCATTAAGAACAATCTTATATAGAAAAGAGAGTCTTATGGCTTTCTTTTTTTTTAATTTTTGACAATTTCTATAAATTATTCATTAGGAAAATGTAGTCGTAGTCAAAAATTGCGTAAGTAAAACGGCACCATTTTTAGAATACTTGTTATTGTAGAAAATACAACTGCATGTTTGTAGCCCTCTATACGCACATCAGAATTACCAAAAGCCTGCTGACTACTGATATAAAAAAAGTTCACACTGTAGGATACACTTAACACACAGAAAAATTATGTTTTCAAAAAAATAACAGGAAACAGCATGAGTAGTGAGAACAAGGAACTGGGGTAGTTGTCATCTCATCAAAAATAATGAATGCTCAAGAGATTTCTAACTTCATCTCTTCCCAGTCATTTGTCCGATAACAATAGACTACCAGGAGAGAAAAGACTAGACGCAGAACGCGCTCTTCTTCCTCGGCTCTAGCTAGCACCTGTAACCCCAAACAGCTATGTACCAGCTGAAATCCACATGACGACAGCCCCAAAAGACAACTGGAAATGTTGTTCCTAGCCTGCTGTGCCTTCATTCAGCGGCGGGATGCACCACATGGTGGATGACAGCTTTGTGTCTGCCCCATCTTGAGGCCTCCCCTCCTCCCTCGACACACAGTCGTGCACACACAAAACAGTCTTATGGCTAATGATGCAAACATGAAGTGTAAAGTCTCCTTAATTTGACCCTTGTTAAACTCCTAATTGGATTGAGGCGGTCTCAGAGTGGAAAGCAACCCTGGATTATTCAAGAAAGCTTTTACAAAATGAAGACCAAATTACAAAAGGCTTCCACTCTGGCTGCAGGACACCACAAAGAACAGGCAATGAATTGCAGCTGTCACTTAAGTTAAAAATCTAATCAACTGCCTTTTTTTTAAACAGGTAACTTTTTGAACAGTTTCTTCATTGTGATACTCTTCAGAGTGTGCTTGACCCAAATTTAATAAGCTGCTATTAAAGCAGAAGAGCAGCTGTAGAGCAAACACTGTAGAATGATACCGTGCATTCAGGCTCTTAATGATTTTAAAATGACTACAACCATTGCTTCATTCAAGAGGAACAAAGCTCAGGGCTCTTTGCTCAACAATGTCTTAACACAAACTGTCTGAACAGACAGCATTCATTTGTCCTTCATGAACCCAAAAGGTCAGCTGCATTGCTGAGAACATCTCAACAGTTTAATTGTGTTCCTACTCCTGTAGGAAGACTGAGAGGAGAAACTTGGGGATTCCTTGTGTATGAAAACTAGCCTTTCTTTCTTTTCCTTTTTTTTTTTCCTTCCAAGAAAATATACAGCTTAAGCACAGAGACAAGGGGTGCATGATATGCAGACAGGTGTAAAACATGAAGTAATTATAGAAGCTCAAATTAGTTCCTAGGCCTGAGGCAAAAAAGAGAACAGTGCCTTGACAAAAGGGAATAGCAAATAAGGATAGCAAACAAAAAATGGCTTGAATGTGTAAATTAGCAAGAAAAATGAGACAGAAAAGCAGCTTTACTCTACTATTATTCACCACATGAGAACAGAGCAGCTGAACATGATCAAGAGGGCTTTGGAGGAGAGAGGCAGGCATCAACACCGAAACGAAGCCAAAGAGTGGCAGCTCTGCACTTTCTAGTCAGTCACTCATTATGTGGTGAAGTGCTCTTGAGAAGTGCCTCTTATACTTGACCTATCATATTACTTCTTCTGTAAACACATAATCCCTGCTTGTTAGGTGGTGTCAACACTAGCATTCATTCACTGTGGTAGTCCTTTTGTGTATAGACACTTTAGAAGTGCTGCCAAAACCAAAGAATTGACACCATAATAAAACAATTTGAATTTCAACCAGGTAAACAGATACTATACACTTCTGTGAAATGTACTGTTCAGAGCTCTACACCCAGTGTCCCTTATTTGAGACAAAGCAGTTTTCTTATCACAAAACCATTTTTTTGGTGTGTGTCCTTTTAGCCAGATTAACAACCACCTAATGATTAACATTAACAAATGAGCAGGTTTAATAACTGGAAATACAGCCACTGCACCTTATTTTGCTTCACTCCTAAAAAAAAAAAAAAAAAAGGTTGCATACTTTTACTACAAGTCACTGAAGAAGACCCTAAAAAGAACAAATTGTGGTTACGCAAAACTGACCACTTCCTACATGCGACCTATTGTTATTACCATTAAGGTCACACAAAAACCATAAAACCAGTCAACTTTTGTGTCATAATTTCATCCCCTCGTACAGATATTTTATGCTTCAGTCCGTGTGGGGACTTATGTCTGATTACTAAAATTAGATATTTAGACCTTCCGCTCAAAGCTTATACTTTTTGCTCTTACAGGGGGAAACTCGTACTTTAAAACACTGTCTTTAAACAAGTGGTATAAATAATTGATTATGTGCTTCTGTGTTGAGGTATTCTAGATAGTCTATCATCTTAACATTTATGATGAGCTCTAAACACTTTTGCAGTCTGTATGACTAAAAAGATGAATCAATCTTTCATTCAACTCTTGACAAAATATGAGCAAACTTTCTGATATATCACCAAATATCAAGGAAACACAACACTGGAACAGTAGTATTTGTCTGACATGGCAATTTTTACAAATGAGTCCAAAAAGATACACAAAAGGAAGACTCAGACACATCAGCGCTCCACCTCTCAAAACTGGAGAGCCATATTAGAACTGTGTGCATCAAAAGGAGTGAGAAAGGACCACTACAGGCTTGATGTTGTGACAAGGTCACGTGGTGCATTATTGCAGTCATCTCTAAAAAAGTAACATTTTACCATGTCACACCAATGTCAGCGTCTTCCTGCCCAGGGTTGCCAAGACTTTTTGTTGGGTCTTTTGGGATGGCAATTGAGCCTACATTCCTACATACATATACATTTTGCAGCTGAGTATTTTGTGTCCGTGAACTGAACTGTGCATTTCTGGAAAACCCTGACACCACTAGTGTTTGGCTCAGCTTACTTTGCATCTTGCCTACCCTTTGGTCCTCAACTCACCCACCTGGGAACAGAGAGAGCAAAATATTCCCTCCTGTACTAGCCACTGCATCTTGTTCAAACACCTCTGAATGAATTCTCAGCAGCCTCAACCAATCTGAACAAATTCACGTCAAATGGAAATCTAATTCTCACCCTTCTACCTTTGCCTTTCAGCTGTTGCTTCTCCCAATCCTAACTCTTAAAAAAGAACTTCTTCCTTGCATCACTGTCCTTTTAGAAACACCATTGTATACCAACTTAAAAAAAAAATCAGACATACGCATTTCCTACATAATGTATTAGCAAACATTATTTATTTTGACCTTTTTACCTTTTCCATTACTTCTTCTTTCCATTTTTTTTTTCACAATTTCTTGCATATGCCAAAATTAGACTGTAAAATGAGGCCGGGATCACAAAATTTTTATTTCTCTAAGGCAACATGGAAATGTGTGTCACTCTATAAATATTAAACAAGACCAATAACAAATAATGTAGGCCTGTCAATGACGGCCTCATAAGTCTCACATTCAGTAGCATTAATTTAAGAACATACAATATCACACAACAGAAACAAGTTCAGCAGTTGGTGCCATATACAAAGGTCTCATTCAGTCCTATTCATTCAGACTTAATTTAGAAGGTAAAGAAATACTAGCCAAGGTGTCAATATAATTATCTATACTCCTAAAGTCATGTCACGAACTTCATTATACATGTTCCCTCACAACTTCTGGATTCCCTGTTGTTTTCCTCTTCACAAATATATCCTGTTGCCCATAATAAAAAAGCTTTCCTTCACTGCATAGAATTCATAAGCTTCTGGACAGGTTAACTTTTAGGCCAGTGAAGAATGACGAAGAGACTGCTGTTGTCACTATCTGGGGCTCTGGAGAGCAGCTCTTGGAGGACTATGTTATTTCCTTTCACAAAGCAATGACTTCTGCCCACAAAAGCAAAAACTGAGGCTGGCTCAGTTCAAGAACAGCCAAGAATAATTTTGGGGAATGCTGATAATTTACAGCACACTCACAACATCAGAGTCATCACATTGGCCAACTGTGCTTAGGTGCTCTGGTAGATACTCTTCAGTGTTGGAATTCCTGCTTAGTATGGCATTTATCTATATATGAAGAAAGCCCTACATGATTCCATTTTATTTCAAATTTCTTTAAAAAACGAACTACTTCTTCCTACTTAATTTGTCCTCTGATTTCCACCTTTTTGGGTTTCTTTTTGTTGTTTTTTTTTGGTTGGATGGTTGGTTGGTTGGTTTGGTTTTTTAGTGCAGTCCCTTCAATCAAACAAATTTTACTAGTTTTCAAGTTAACTTTGCCTCAAAAATTTTCATGTCTTCCATTTCAAATTCATTTTCTTTCATCTCTTTGCCCTGATCTCCATCCTATCCCGTCACTTTTTATTCTTACCCAAGCACAGTATATTTTTTGCTTTTCCTCTTGTTTGTGACTTATTTCTTCTATTACATAAAGCTGTATAAACTTCACTAAATTGATATAAAACTCGAGGTTTTAATGGAATCACTATAATTTTGACTGCACAATACATACAGTACCACAGCGTCAGTGTGAGGTTGGAGTGCAACTTCCTTATGCATTAACTAAACTCAAGCAAGACAGCATTTGCTTTACAAGCAGTCTGACTTGCCCACCGTGTGACTGATCAGCACATATGGAATATGGCAAACAGTCTTCTCTCAGCACTTTTTCAAACTTTCTAGAAAACTAGGCAGCCAGGCCCCACAAATCTTGAAGACTACCAGAAAGAGTGGAAGGTAATGGCTTACCAGCAGAAAGGAAAGTCTGCTGCAAACACTTATGAGGTTAACAAGGTAAGAATTTACTGCCCAAAAAGCAACTTAGCTTCTTGTTTCCAATTACAGCCTAACAATGTAGGTACTAATGAGTGGTATTTTACTACCATTTCCTAAATACTTGAATGAAAAACTATTTTCATCTACCCATGCCTGATAAGCATATCATATTCACTAGCCCTAGCATGGCAAAGCATGAAGAAGTTTCTAAGTTCAAGGCAATTTAAATAGTAATTCCTGACACAAAATTCATGTAAAGTAGCAAAGCAATGGAAATAAAATGAATGCAGCTTGCAGAAGAATGAAAAGTAGCACAGGGGATGAAACTACAGCTGCAATACCCAGCTTTTGGAAGGCGACACTCTGCTCTGATACAAACTCTTTCAGAGGCCAACTAAGACATGAGTTTATGCATTGAAAGTTTGGTCAGCACAAAAGAATGAACGACTTGTAAGCTTCACTGACCCAGCTACATCTGATGTAATTAGTGTCATTGTTGTAGCTAGTGCTTGATTTGAACCATTAGTCTTAAATATTTTATTAAATGTTTAAAATTATATAGATGTACTTTGACTAAACATGAGCAGATTAATCAGAAACCAACACTTCACCTGACAACAATATTTTAATAGCACACAATCATAACTCCTGGTAACTATTCTTTAAATTTGGGACAATCTTTCTACAATAAAACAACTGCTCATTTTCAGGCATTTCCTAATATACCAGTCATTGTAGTTTGCCATGGTTCTTTAACACAGAAAAAAAACCCTAAAAAAACCTTACAAAGCATGCAAAATCATTGTTTTCATCTGTGACATTTATCATATCTAAGGATTTCAATTATAAGTATGTGTTGTCAATCTAGCAAGCCTCTTGTGATATCTGGCACGATAAGCAGGTATTATGTGCTTCATCCCAAAAGTCAAAACCTATCATAACTCTATCATCAGTGAATTCAAATCCAGATTTAGGTGATTTTATATCACTACATAAATCATCATGTAAAAATTGTCCTCAGAACTTTTGTATATGGAGGAAATCCAAAACAAAGCAGAAAACCCAAAACCAAATTCTGTTTATTTAAAATGCTACCTTTTGATATAATTGCTCTCAGCAAACCAGCCAGTTTTCAAATTTATGTTTCTCTGCACACATTATATACAGCTATATTCACACTCATCATATACAAACAGCACTCTTACCTTTTGATGGTTATTATCGTGGGTTTATAAAACTGCAACCACACAATGCTCCACACAAATTCAGGAGCAAAAATGAAGGCACTAGCAGACCTTTGACCATGTTCATCTTCATGGTTATTAAGATTAAAATTAGGTTGAAATTCTATTTTGTTTCCATCCCCAGTGAAAGCACTGATTTTGAAGAATGCTGTCAATACCATAAGCTCAATGTTGGGACAGATTAGGGCACAAGTAAACTTTAGGCCTGCTGGTGACCAGATCCTCTTGCCTAACATGCTAGCTAAGGAATGCCATCTTACACCATTCACTTCTGACAGCTAGAGGTATCTTCTCACCCCCAAGTGCTGCTAATGCCATCTTGGGCACACCCCAGGTCATTTTCATAAAAAGAAATCATCTCATTAGAACCAATAATTCATTCTCAATAAAACTATTTTTTCTACTCTTGCAGCCAGTAGGAAGGATGTGAACTGCATTTTCTAAGAAGTTGTTTTCCAGCCTTACAAAATGTGTATCTAATGTGTACCAAAATAAGTATTTATTCCTTCTCCCATTCCTAAAAGCAGTACTATAACTTTTAATGTCTCCTTTTTTTTTTCTTTTTCTTTTTTTTTTTTCCCCTGTGAGAAAAAGATTTTGTGTAAGTACTGAAAAAAAAATCAGATGCAAAAGTCTTTCAAATCTGGCTATGGAGTTAAGGGTAAAGATGGGAGAAGCAGATATAACCGAGGACAGATATAATTGAAGACTATTATTACAGAACACTGATGTCAAGATACTTCTAAAAACATCCAGCCTGCTTGGATAGCTGTGAATCTGGTAGATGAAGTGACAAACCCTGAAGCTTCTGTGCCCCATTACTTTGTAACTTCAGAGGCATGTTAGTGTCTTGGAGAAAGATTTTTAGAATCATCCCAGCAAAAAAACATATGAGCACTTCTTGTATAGTGGATGAGTTTTAGTAATGTAAGTGGACTTACTTGCCTGAGAGACTGGTAAGTCAAGATAAATTAGGGAGAGAATGGTAAATTTAAGGTTAAATAAAGGTTGACACCCAGGCTTCAGTAATGATTTTTTTGTTGTTGTTGCTTCACGAAACCTTCAAAGCTACAAGGTATTGTCTTCCCAACTTTTAAATCCATCTTTCCACAAAATATCACCACCCATCAGAACTCAAATTGCATAATAAAATCCGCTTTGCTAAAAGATATGAAGGGATTCTAACCTTAACTTATGGGTCTCAGAGAAACTCTGAACTATTTAACAGCAATACATCTAAGTGGGTTACTGCAAGTCTGGGAAGAGTAAATGACTAAACAAGAGCCACACTCCAGTCAATATCCCTAAAGTTACAGATACCATTAATAATTTCAGTCCAACTCTATATTTTTAAACAGATGTACTCAGACAATCACTTTGTAATTAGTCTGTGGTACACTGAATAGCAAATTTTCTCTGATGGACTCAATACCACATGCTCCCATACGTGTCCAAAGTGGAGGGCACAATATAACCATTTTACAGAACTCTCAGGAATCAGACAGGAGCAGAATAAATCACTCTGCGAACAAGCTGTGTACCAGGCTTCATTAGTTATAATTACCCCCAAAATATGCTCAGCAGAATGCACACGTGTCATCTGGGAGTGACACACAATAGAGTGGGCAACTTATAAACTCCTCCAAGCACAGAAAGAGTCCATAAAACAACTGGCTTGTGCATTTGGATTCATGTGATAACACCTCCTATTGCATAAGCCACCAGATGACACAGATGGGGCAAATCCAAACAAGGAACATTTCTTTTGTATAGGCATTGGACTTCATTTGATGCCTATTCAACCAACAAGCTGAGAAAGCTGAGTACGAAACACTAGATCTTTGTCTTTTTTATTTCCCAGATTGTGCTACACTTGCTCGAAATAATAAAATGTATAGTTTTAAATACTTTGAACGTAATGAGCTACAGAAAAAAAAAAAACAACAAAGCGAAACAAAACAAAACAGGATGTTAAATTTAACATACTTATGCACAAGCAAAAAGAAACACTCTTCCCCAAACTTTAACTGGAAACATTTCTAATATATTAACCAGCATCTACTTTTTATAGATCATAATACCAAAAGACGTAAGTACTGACTGAAGCTCTTTGAGAATGCACATATCAGCAATCAGATCTATTATTTTCTGGAGAAAAGAATATTAATTAACCTTCTGTACATGGATCAGATTACCTTTCCTTTGATGACAGCTACAGAAGAAAACAAAACTATGGCATTATTGATCTCATCTTAGCTTTCTCTGTAAACTTGCACATTTTTTTCTTTTTCCTGTACTTTCTGCCGATCATAATAACTATTTTTTTGCCTGGGACATTCCAATCTGATACCAAATGCACCTTCCTCCCTCTTATTCTCATTATTTACTTCTTTGCATCCACATACCATAGTGTTCCTGGTCATCTCATTAAAAGCCTTTTCACATCTTTTCTGTAGTTTTCTATTATTGCCCACTGCTATGGGGATTTCTTCATGAAAAATATTGACATAAGTACTTGTTTCCAGTAATAAAAATATGCTTTAACTCAAAGGGAAACTGATATTCATATACAGCTCACTGTACAGACTGATTTAAGGGAAAATATAATGTGCTAAGCATGATCATATATGTCAGTACTTTAATATAAACATGTTTATATTTAATATAAACATATACAACATATTTTAAATATAAGAATAAAATATATTGTTTGTATGTTACATGTGTAGGCTAGAGATGTGTACACATATTGATATGAATTCCCATGTGTCTATTTACTTTTGTACTTAAGTGTATAAACGCAGAGAAATAGAGTTACAGAAGAACACAGAAAGATGTATGTGCACACACTCAAGAAGTACCCTACACCACTTTAGGTGCCACATCCAGTGCTTATATTGTGTTACGTTTCTGAAGTGCTGTTAAACAACTATGTAATATCTTCACATCTGTTAAGTACTTCCAAGAAAATACAGAAATTGACTGTAGAATGTATTTAAATTAGTAATTTGATATTAACCATGTGACAATGTGTTCTGTGAAATTACTCTTACCCACAAAACAAATATCCAGTTATTTTAATATAGTGAAATCTAGCTGAAGTTCACAGACTTAGAGCAGTAACATAAACTGTCATGGAGAGAGCTGAGTATAACCACAATACATAAGATCAATTAAGGTCTATTACAAATAGCACCCGTTAACCTGTGATCTGTCAGATCTGTGCATCAGTAACACTGCATGGATGTAAGCAAGGACAGAATTTGTCCCACTTGGCCCCATTTCTGTGCAGTCCAACTAAGAGGTCAGCTTCAGTATTCATGCATTCAACACCAGCAAACTCCATAGAGTGCTCACAGGCACAATGGCATCAACTTCCTATTTTTAAAACATCAAAGAAGCAAAAACTATTTGTGAATATGAGCTGCTATGGTATTATTTGAAGTCACTGCCTTCTTTTATTTTTTTTTTCCTTTTTAAAGAAACAGATATTGAAACTATCCCAGCTAATAATTTCATTCTGACACTTGAGTTTAAAAGGTTAAGTTACTATCTGAAGAAAGGTAATCTGACTGCCTTTCATAGCAGCCTGCAAGCTCTGCAATCTGCATAGAGAGGGGCATTTGTCATCATTAGCTGAGCAGTGACAGCTGGCACCTAGGGTGTCCCAGATTTAAGAAGTGGCAAAGGCACTCTTTTACCTTAAGTTGCCATCAAGTATAGCATGCTTCATAAGGAATAATATTTTCTTCTTGCTATAGAGCATGAAATAACAGCAGTGAATGCATCTGTATTTTCTTCAGCATGGAGAACTGGCTGATATACAATTAGCGGTTGTCTTTAGACAACAAGACACCAGGTTTATTATATGAACAAACATCCAATTTGTGTCACTTGAAAATAAGTACAATTGGCTCAAAATTAAGGCAGTGTATTTTCCCTCAAAGATACTTCAGACTGATTGATTTGTAAATTTTATTTACGGACATGACAAATCATGAATAAAACACAGTTTTTAACTAGAGGTATAGTACTGTCGTTCCAATCTAGGAGTGCCTAATTGCTTAAAAGAGACAGGTTATTAGATATAGGAAAAAAAATAGTCCTACACTGGCATACAAGCTAATGCAGTACATTAGTGCTTTGAAAGAATAACCTAATGGAATACTATACAGATTTTAATAGCAGCTTTAGAAATTTAAAGTATATTCTAACAGTATATTTAACAGCTATGTTTCATACAGTATTTTTTTTCAAAACAGTTCCATGAGATTTTGTGAATGTATTCATAATTAAGAGCATATTTAATAAACATAATATGTAGAGGTCTAGAAAAGAAGTTGTTTTCCTACCATCATCAATTATTCAATCTATGAAAGACTCAATAAACTGCTTATAAACATTAATAGACCCTGGTTTGGTTGTTTTTACAAAAACAAAATAGAAAGCTAGAAATGAATATGTCTTGATATGAAACAAACAAACAAACAAAACCAACAAAAAACACCCCCAAAAACACAAAACAACCAACCAACACAAACCAAACATTTTAGGAAAGCAAAGAAGAAAAAACCCTCATTTCTCCACAGTCTCTCAAATTTGGAGACAGAATCTATAATGCTAGATTTTGCATTATTATGTAAAATAGTTTTTCACAAATAAAACTAATTTTTGTGTTAATGTAAAATCTATGCAAATACATGCAGTCATTTATCAGGGAAGCTGACAAGCATTCCATATTGGAGAGGGAAAATGAAACTGCCTCAAGAATAGAGGCAATTAATTATTTCTGTATTTTCTCTTCCTCTGTCTTGAGGCACAGAAGTTATCCATCCAGTTAAAACAGCAAATGAAATAAAGAGATTTTTTTTTTATTTAAACACATATGGCTTTTGCCTGCAATACTGATCACCACAAGGTCTACAGATGCCCGTGGCTAAATTGTACACTGGCAGATGCACACAAGGGAAAACTGTGTTAATGCAGCGTGGTGAACAAAACAAATGAAGAACTGAATTTTGGGGGGGTGGAGATGGGGGGTGAGGGATAGAGGACTTTTTTTACCCCACTGAGATACAGTTTGCCTACAAAGAGTGGATTAGGTTAGCTATAGATTAAACCTGAAAAGTTTTCTCTTGTCCCTTATGTCACAAATCTCAATAGTACATGTAGAAGAAAACATCCATGCAGATCCATGCAGCTTTCTAATGTACAGATTGTAGATAATGGGCTTGCCAAGATAAATGGTTATATTATTTCATCTTTACAATTAAGGACCAATAATACATAATGAACGTACTCACAGAATATAATGAGAAAACTGTTGTCCAGCATACTTGATGTCATTTTGTCCCTACTTAAAGAAGCAACATCTTGAAGTATAGTTGAAAAACAGCATGCATTATGGCACATCCTAGCATATGCCATATACCTATTTGTGCTTCAGTGGGCCAGGAAGAGTTCTGAACTTATTAATTGTTCCTTTTGATAAGGGTAGTTGGTTAAAAAAAAAAAAAAAAAAAAAGGGTACTTAAAAAAAAAAAAAAAAGAAACCAAAATTAGCCAGTTCATTACTGGAAATAATTTGCAGAGGAAAACAAGAAATAGAGATAGTAAAGATGGTAAAACATATACTGAAAATAAGACAGAATCATGTTGATCACAGCAATTTCACTCTTAGTAGTCCTGTACACACTACATAACCTCATTAAAATCAGTATTGCCTCATCTACAACTAAGGAGACATAAGAGAAAACATTGTCACTACCCTAACAGATACACCATAATATTTTAAATTCTTTTCAATGGCACTAATGTATTATAAATGATAACATGTCCAAAAGGCAGCATTTATTTCAACTATCAAGAAAAATTGATAGTAATATTCCTGTCAGATAAACAGATATTTCCATAAGCTAATATTTCTCTTTCAACAATTTAATTGTATATTTATGAAATTACAAGACTTCATGCTGTTTCTATAGTCTTTCTCATTTCAGAGGCACCAGCATTATGCCACAAAGGATCCGGTTCTGTATATGCTGTCCTAGAGCTGGCCTAAAAAACCTGGTAGGGAAAAGTAGGAAGGCCAGTAGGTGATCTAGGCTAAATTTTCAAATTCAAGTAAGAGGACAACTGGAATGATTTGCTGCTCTTATTAATAAGAGACTCAGCTTTCTCCTAGATAGAAAATTGTGCTCTACAATGACAACATTCCACCAGTTAAAAAAGAAAGTTCAGCGTGATGGTGGGAAAATATTTCAAAGGCCAAAAGATATAAGCATCAAGGTTTTCCTGAACAGATCTCATCTCTTCTTCCTTAAATAATAAGTTGGTTGGGATGTTTATATTACAGCTATAGTTAGGAGCAATAAGGGGTTTTAGCAAGTAGGTTACTTATATTTAAGACTGTTAAAAGATTCTGTAGCTTTGGGGAGTTATAGCAATAGTCCTGAATATGTGAAAGTACATTAAAAATGCAGTTTTAATGGAGATTTTGAAAGCATAATCTTTCACTCATTTCTCTGAATAACCTCATCCTGCTCGTAAGGGCTTTAGAGTAGGTTAGGGAAGGCATTTTTGTGGAAGCATGGACAAAACAGCGCTGTCCTTTCTCAAGAAGCTAATTTAATACTACGGCTAAAACACAATGAAATTAATGGGAAGTGCTGCTTGACAGAAGTGTAGATATTTGAGCCAAAAATGTATATTCTCACCCAATGCATGTATTTGATGCATTAGATATTGTAGAGATTCACTGTAGCTGATCGTCTTTAAACATTACCCTCCAAGTGCTACCTTGCTTTGGCCCTGATCCTGCAAACAGCTGCCTGTGCACTTCACTGTGAGCCTAAAAGCGACCATGACCTCACCAGAACCAGCTGAATGTTTCGCTAACCATGTGTGCATGGGCAGGACCAGGGCCTTCATAAGGTTCAATGAAATGGATTAATCACTCACAACCAACTCACTCAACTCCTCCCTTCACTGTTATTTGGAAAGAAAATATTGGAGAGCTGTACACTACATTAAAAAATACAAGTCTGCATTGAAATATGTTTGGTATGTCTTTTTGTAGCTAAATCAAGATCAAATGAGTTACACAGGTAATTTACCATACATACATATAAGTTTCATTTTGAGTTAGAGGGACATAACATACCCAAAGTACTGCCAGCATAAAAATTTGCAATAAACACATCCTATGATCAAATGTATAAAAAGAGGTGGTTCTTACTTTTAACTTCATATTGGCTAGCTTTTAAAGATGTTAAGCAACAAGTCTTCTGCTAATTTCAGTATCTCTAGCAGCTCCCTACAAGATGATGGAGTTCAGTTTGCTAGTCAGTATGAAACCATCTTAAAGAAAAACACCAATCACAAAATAAGTATGTTCAAGACATATCACCCTCCCATTTTGACTGGGCTAATAAGAGGTTGGGTTACTCCTAAAACATAGCATGAACAAGTGGAGTGATGCCATAATTTATATAATGATGCATTTCAAATGTTCCACACTTCAATTTTGCCTTACTTTATCTAACACTCTAGTCTTCTCGGACAACATATTCCAGGGTTAGAGGTTACCACAGGGAATGGTTAGTTTTATATGTGAAGTCTTCGGAAGCTGCTCATCCAACACATACAGCTTTATTTTCAAGGTCAATGTTCAGTATTTTCAATCATCTAATCATATACAGCATGAGATAGCAATAAGAGTTCGGCAGTGTTGAATGACCCACTACAGATGTAGTAGATTAAAAGGCGCTAATCCCCACTGATTCCACACTCCTTTAGCAGTTCAGCAAAAAAGAACATTCTCCAAGCTAGAGATCTTTTAAAAAAGCACCAATGCTGGATTGCTTAAATAAAATGCTGTACTTAAGGAATGTCTGGCTTTGGAGAAGCCGATGAAGAAGTGAACCAAATGAATAATTCAAGGCGTTTTTTTCCTGCCTGCACATTTCTGCAGTTCTAGCTAAAATGACAGTTGTGCAAGTTCTGTGTTTATTTTTGAGAGAGAGCATTTTAAAGAAAACAAATCAATTACTGTTTTTCTCTTAACAGATTGCAGATTAGAGGAATTTAAAGCATTAACAGTTCATCCGTAAAACTTAGGATGACCAAGTCCAACAGCAATGCAAACTGTTTTCATGTTTTTCTTTTAATTTTTAACAGAAAGAGAATACATGTTAAGTTTAACACTAATGAATGTTAATTGTGTAGTGCAAAAGAAGCTATGTCACACTTTTTCAAAAAAGCAAAAAACATTTGCAGAAAACTGTATGCAATAGAGGAAAAATGTCTGTGTACCAAAACATGCAGAAATTGATACTCACAAATCTAAGCAACGAAGTGTATAAATTCATTAAAATTGCACTTCTGCAACTTAACTTTTTATTTGTTCCTAAATTTGAAAGTGGAGGCAAAAAAAGTAAACTACAAAATAAGAATACAGAAAATTGCAGGTACCATCAACTTCTCTCACACAAAAAAAAAAGTGATGCTGCCTATTTTATATAATGTGACACATATAGCAAACCCGGCACAAATATCTGTCTTTACTTTTCTTACTTGAAAAAAAAAAAAAGTGAGTTTATTGTTGCTGGCAGGATGATATGGATGAAATAACCAGGAAGAACTGATGGGGGAGGGGGAGAAAGAGGAGCCAAGAAATCAGATACATTCAATGAGCCTTCAAACTCACTTCAGCAGTAGGGATAAATAATTTAATCAACTCAGCTTCATTTTTTTCTTCCTACCTCCCTAGTGCAATAGGCAGATATTAAAAAATAAACTTTAAAATTCATGAGCAGTTGTGCGTAGAAGAACGATCACTATATAATAAGAAATATAAAGTGATATCCATGCAAGCCCTTTGTGTAGATATGCATCTACATTTTAACTCACACTTTTCACCATATGAAATTATTGGTTACATTTATATGTACGGCAACTTTCTTTTTTATTTCTTTTTTTCTTCTTCTTCCAAATTGCATTCTGGGGATATGGGCAAGTACCCATAGTCAAAGATTTTCAATACCATTTGGCTTTTTGGCTAACATGAGCCCTGCATGAGAAGGCACTGTAGCTTGAAAGATTTGAAATAATAAGCAGAGGTCAACAAATACTGTTATAGTACACCCTGATTAGAAGAAATATCTAGAAAACAACAATTTGGTAGAAGTCTCCAATATCATATGGTACCATTATCATGACAAATGATCAATCATCATTTTAATGAGGTGATTTTAATCCCAATTTTCCAAAACAACTCGATACTCAATAAACTCTACAGAAATAAAATTCAGTGATGAAAAGTGTCCCTTTGATAGTTTACAAAAAACACATGAATAACTGCTGAAAAAAAATTACCTGCAGTAAGTGGCCAGAAGCTTTGAAAAATATCCATATTTTTATATCATATATAGTCACATAGATAACAATTTTCAGCATCATTTCAACCAAGCCACCGACTTCTCTTGTTGAACAATCGGGTCAACTTAACAATCACATTTCAGTGGTTGACTGATGTCAGTGATGCCTAAATCCACAAATTTTCAACTATCAAATGTTTGTTGCGTATGTGTGAGATGAAATAATATAGCGAATAGTGACCTTCAGGCCTAAAGATCTTTAGGCTAGGTTAAAGCTAATATTTCCCACAGCCACCAAGATACAACACGTATAGCCTGCATTACTTGGTATCATAGCTTAATCTTAGCATTACACATTGAACGCTCTGATTTAGCATATAATTTTATTGAAATTAATTTTGGCACATTATGAATATTACGACTTCTGACAGCTTAAGGGCACGACCTTTCCACTTTTGCCTTTAGCAACTGGAATTACCAAACCAAAACCCACAGGGCAAAAACAAGCAAACCCCGGCCCAGGACATTCCCATCGCTGACATGCGGCGCTGGGAAGTTGAGGCGTGCCCACTCCGCAGGAAAGGGCTGTCCCCCTTTTGTCCGCCCGCTGTAACTTTCGGTTTCACCCGGCGCTGGTCCGTGACCCCGCGGCAAAGGGGTTCTTTGACATCTACATCCCGAAGAAGCCGCCCCGGACACGGCAGCGCCGGAGGTTTCGAGGCGGGCGGCCCCGGGTGCCAGCGGGGGCCGGGAACGGGGCCGCAATGGGCCTTTCCCGGACCAGCCGGCCCCCGAGACCCGCCCGCCGGAGCTGCTCCCAACTTGACCGCTTTTCCTTCCTCCGCACAGGCCGGTCTGTGTGCCCCGCTGCGGCCAACACCGCTCGCGTCTGAGCGGGGCGCGACGGCATCGCCCCGGCCCCGAGGGGCGGGCAGGGGTCGCGCCGGGCCCCATCCTCGGGGCTACGGGGCGGGATGCGGCGGGACGGCGAGGTGCCTCCCCCTGCCCGCCGGCCGCCGAGCCGGGGGAAGGGGGCAGAGGGCCGGGCTCCGACCCCGCCGCCGCGGCAGGTTCCCGGGGCAGCCGGCGGCAAGGGCGGCGGGGAGGCGCCCGCCGGTCCCCGCGGAGCCAACCCAGACCCCTCCAAGTGCCTGCCCCGGGAAGGCGGGGGCAGCCGGCCCCCGGCAGCCCAGCGCCCGCTCACGCCACCGCCCCGCGGGGAAGGAGGGAGCGAGGGAGGGAGGGAAGGAGAGAGGGAGGGAGGGAGGAAGGCGGCAGCCCCGGTCGCCGGGCGCGGCGGTGGATGCGCTCCTCGGCGGCCGCTCGGGAGCAGCCGGGACCGGGCGCTCTGCGCCGCTGCCGGACCCCCGCGGCCGGGGGAGGCACGCGTGTCCCGCCCGGCGCCCGGCGGGGAAACTAAGCGGAGAAGGGAGAAAACTCGGGAGGAAACTACCCCCTCTCCGCCCGAAACAGCCAGAGAGCGGTCGCCCTTCTCCCAGCGGCCAGGGGCTGCGGCCGGGAAGAAGAGAGAAAGCTTCTTCAGGACGACCTGTCACCTGCAGCTTTTCAGCGACAGCCCCAGCCCTGCTCTACTCGTGGGCAGGAAAGGATTCCGGTCAGCTTCCTCCTCGGGAGCGGCACGGGAGCGCCCACACAACCGCCGGACCGAGGGAGCCAAGCGCACTGTCACAAATCCTCCGTTATGTGCAGTAAAGTTGGTCGCGTTCGTACGCTGAATAAATGTCATGAAATGTTCTTTGTGGTATGGCTTCTCCCCGGCGACGGATATGCCTGTGACAGTTACTTTAGGCATTGGTAATCGGTCAGTAGATTAAAGATTCCAAGCGATCAAAAGCTTTGCTGCGTTTTTTGGTGGTGGGGTTTTTTTTCCCCTTCTTCTTCTTAAATATATATATAAAATTTAGGGTTCTCTTGAAGCTCAGTAAATGCTATGAAGCAGAGGAGTTTACAACTCCATCTTATTTGCAAATAAAGGTCCCGATTACAAACACCTAAAGTACCAAAGGCAAAATTTGCTAATTACACATCACACAGGCGAAACCCCAAACTGTCAGACAAGCAAGCCAGCATGTTTGCAGTCGCTAGCGTGCCTCCCGTGTGCACATTTACTAAGCGCAGCTTGCTAGCAGAGCTCGCTATACGATAAATCCTCCAGGTTTGAAATTAATAGATACTGCATCTCAAAAAAAGCAGCTGAACATCCACTCTTCACAACATACCGGAGCGCGACACAGAATACAAAAACGAAGCTAAGAATTGGCAAATGAGATTTACCGTCCATATCTGCTACTTGATTTCTGGAGGGAACGTGAAAAAGACCTGACAGATACGTTTAGCGATTGATTCTCCCTTCATAAGGTATAAATACAAAAAGCAAGGCAGAGACAATGCCGAGATGCATTAAACTTCAAAATCGATTAGAGCCCGTCAGAAGATCTTTTAAAACAATACAAATCGTGGACTTCTGCATAATATTTTATTCCAAAGAACACTAAATTTGCTGTGAATCCGCTGCCTTGTTCACTGGCCGGTTCACGAGAGAAAAATACCCAAAACCAAAACCAAAATAAAAAAAACCCCAAACCAACAACTTCTCGCTTGCAGTTACAGAAAACTATCAGGAGGAAAAGGACAGCATGATGTGAAGCCAAGTGGGAGTTAATGAATTTACGCCTGTGCTCCTGCCGGAGCGAGCCCGGTCTGTAGCTCCCTAGTTGATGGATGCCCATTAATACACCTGCATTCACGTCCCGGCCATGGGGAGGCACGCAGGGATTCAGTGCAGAGCGGCACAGTTTTGCCAAGTCCTTTCGAAACGTCAATACCCTTCAAATTACACCCAAAGGAGAGCGATTTCTCTTGATTTCCGAGCGAACTGAGGACCGGGGCGGTTTTTCAGCCAGTAACCTTCTACCTTTCTATATGTGCCTGCGTGTGCGTGTGTATGTGCGTGTGGCTGTGTATACATATCTGTCTCCTAGAGAGGGATTAATTAGCCGGGTTTGAGCTGAAAGAGGCTGCAGTGACGAGCCCAGTGGCGATTGGCCGCCCGCCTGCCTGGCCCTGCCTTTATAATTTCCACACGAGTGCATCTGGGCTCTTATACAAACCAACAGCCAGCTTCTTCTGACATACACACACGGCACTTTTTTTTCCACCAACTGATTAACCGCCCTGCATACACACGGTGATTACTACGGGAAAACATAAATAAATACGAAGAGGTTTTATTATTTTGACTACTGGAAGCCTTGCTGTGTCTCAGTGCAACTTTTGTTTTTTCTTGCTGCTGGGAAAGGTGCAGCTCTCGATGCTTTCCTCTCACTCACGGACCCTTTAAAAAAAGGGGAAGGAAAAATATCGCCCCCTCCAGTCCCCCGCCCGCTCCCCCTTCCCTCCCCCCCCGCCACACACACTTCAAGACGGCTGATCTAAAAAAGCAGGAAGAGAGCATCTGAGGAGCAGCAGCCCCGGCGCATTTTGAAAAACATTTGTTACATTTCAGAGTGCGGCAGCCTGTTTCTCCTCTGAAGTTGGCTCCAGCCTTAGCAGCCGCATTGGATCCCACAGCCTATTGCGAGACTCCGGTATACAATCCGGATCTCTGCCCCAACATGATCGCGGCCCAGGCCAAGCTGGTGTATCATTTGAATAAATACTACAATGAGAAATGCCAAGCCAGGAAAGCTGCCATCGCCAAAACGATCCGAGAAGTCTGCAAAGTGGTGTCGGACGTGCTGAAGGAGGTGGAGGTGCAGGAGCCTCGCTTCATCAGTTCCTTGAACGAGATGGACAATCGCTACGAGGGGCTGGAAGTCATCTCCCCCACGGAGTTTGAAGTCGTGCTGTATCTGAACCAAATGGGGGTTTTCAACTTCGTGGACGACGGCTCCTTGCCGGGCTGCGCTGTGTTAAAGTTAAGTGACGGGCGCAAGAGGAGCATGTCCCTCTGGGTGGAGTTCATCACAGCGTCTGGCTACCTCTCCGCTCGCAAAATCCGGTCCAGATTCCAGACTCTGGTGGCTCAAGCCGTGGATAAGTGCAGTTACAGAGACGTGGTAAAGATGGTGGCGGACACAAGCGAAGTGAAGCTGAGGATCAGGGATCGGTACGTCGTGCAGATCACTCCGGCATTCAAGTGCACGGGGATCTGGCCGCGGAGTGCTGCCCACTGGCCGCTTCCCCACATCCCCTGGCCGGGACCCAACCGGGTGGCGGAGGTCAAGGCGGAAGGCTTCAACCTCTTGTCCAAGGAGTGCCACTCTCTGGCCGGCAAGCAGAGCTCGGCCGAGAGCGATGCCTGGGTGCTGCAGTTCGCGGAAGCCGAGAACAGACTGCAGATGGGCGGCTGCAGGAAGAAATGCCTCTCCATCCTCAAAACCTTACGGGACCGTCACCTTGAGCTGCCGGGCCAGCCCCTGAATAATTATCACATGAAGACTCTGGTTTCCTACGAATGCGAAAAGCATCCCCGCGAATCGGACTGGGACGAGTCGTGCCTGGGGGACCGGCTCAACGGGATTTTACTGCAGCTCATCTCCTGCCTTCAGTGCAGGAGGTGCCCGCACTACTTCTTGCCCAACTTAGACCTCTTTCAGGGCAAACCTCACTCGGCCCTGGAAAACGCAGCCAAACAAACGTGGCGACTGGCCAGGGAAATACTTACCAACCCGAAAAGTTTGGAGAAACTTTAGAGGGTAACTATAAAACCGGCCTGACCGATAAATCTGCTAATTTCCCCATGAAGTTTAAGCTGCCTGTTCGAAAAATCAAATATTTCCACTTAACAACAATGCAAATAATATTCTCTTTTAAAAAGGAATATAGCTTAGGCTCTTCACAGAGAAAAAAAAAAAGTAAATGAGAACGGCAAGCATCGTTCGTCTTCGTCACAGTTTTGCAGCTTCCCGGGGTGGGGGGTGGGGGTCGGAGGGGAGGGGAAAGAAAGGAAAAAAAAAATAAGGAAAAAAGGAAAGCGTTACCTGGAAGGGAAAATTGGCCGTAATTTAACATGATTGTGACCATTCTGCCTAAAAACGGTACCAACGGATTATAACAAAACCCGGTATTTTTATGTAAACCTTCTGTGAGTAAATGCTATTTGGATATGCCACCTGAACAAACCCTAATGTACCTTTTAATTTGTATCAAATATTGTGATCTCACATTGTCTTTGAAATTGTGGATGTTGGTGTTTTGTGATTTGGTGAAAAGAAGTTAAATTGCCATTTTGGATACTTCAAGGACATTTTCTGCTAAAGAGAAGATACCATTTTAAAAGGTAGATTTTATCACAGTACTTTTGTTAATTGTCTTTTGAAGTGTCTGAACTTAACAAGTTTACATTTTTCGTTTCATATATATTGCTTGTTCTATTTCTAACATTCCATAAATATACTTGAAATGTTATTTAAATATATTCAAAAGAAATTTGGATTCTGCTTATATAATAACGCTTGAATATTGGAATTATATATTTGAAAATGCACTTGAAATACACTGGATAATTACCTTTGTGATTTAGATTTTAATTTCTGTTGCTGATTTATTTAATTACAAGCTAATAAATGAAGTAAAATGCATATGGGCAAGTGTTTCAATATCGGATCAAGTTTTCTACTTGAAAACCAAAGGCAGCTATGTTTTGGGGATTTTGCCTTTCTGTGGATAGTTGTTTAAATCCTGTAAAGCAGAAAACTTAAGGGCAGGCACCTGATTTTTCATTTTGAATAGTTTTGTAGAATAGGGAAATATTGGTCGTACAAACATGTTAGAATTTAGCTCCAGGTGACCATCAGCAACTGTCAGACACCAGTGTGGTTATTAAATGCAGTTACAGTTTTTCAGGCATCAGGAAACAACTCTGGTTTTGAAAGGTTTACTATAGGGTGCTGATGTGTTTCTGTTCGGGTTTAAACAAAGCTGAGGACACACAACATATCCGTGAAGCAGTGTATTGAGTAAGCAGTGGGGCTGATAAAACCAGCAATTTGGTGCAGGTACTAATAAAGAAGAAAATAAAATTTATAGTTGAAAGCCGGCACCAATAAAATGAACAACAATATTACTTCTGACCTACAAATCCGTTACGAATGTGGTAAGATTGCCAGTTGCACTCTCAGGAATCAAGACCCTGCGCTCCCAGGGCATTCAGAGGGAATAACATGTGCGTGCCTACAAAACTGCAAGCGATCTAAACCCGCCTGTCCGTACCGCACCGCCTGGTCCCTCTCAGGATGCATTTCTTTAAAGCGGCTTTTAAATCAAAACGCAAAATAAACGCTGATTTTGATTAGGATCCCAACAGTCAACAAGTGCTGAAAGAGGCCGATTGCCTATGTGACACCCATTAGCAACTATTTCCAGCGGGTGCACTTAAGGGAAACCGTTATATCCAGAGATTCTGACAGAAAGTTTTTACCCCAGCACTGCGAAGAAAGTCCCGAGTTTGACAAATTATTCGCCAAAGTGAAATCACCTTATTGCAAACATTCAGAAGAGGACTTTTCTTGGAAATTATTTATGATATTTCTCCATTAAAAAACCCAAACCCCAAAGTCTTTGGAAAAGTACCTCCCCTATTTCCTCTCTTCCAACATTTTCCAGTGCAATAGCAAAGAAATAAAGCCGGGGCGGTAAGAATAAAAAGAGATGCAGACGAGAGCAGCGCTCTGTTAGACACGACCCTTCCGTCTGCCCCCTCCTCCCCCCGCGGCAGCCCCCGCGCCTTCCCGTGGGGAGAAAGCCACGCAAAGGTTTCCGCTCAAGTCACGCACCCGTGTTCTGTTGCGGCTGGGCTGGAGGTTTTCGTGGAGGGGAGGGGAAGGGAGAGGGGGGCGGCGCTGGGGCACTGGTAGTAGTACATGACTTCAGAAAGAAACAGCTTTCCCAGGAACCAAGTCTTCGAGTCCGTGCCTATTTCCACCCCCCTCCTTTCCCTCCTCCCCCCCCGCCAGAAAATAAGCATTAAGTTGCATTTCAGCAGCCAGAGTGTTTACAAAATGCGCCGTGCTTTCTTACACGGAAACTAACGTTCTTGAAATAACGGGATTCTCCGATATCCTCGGAAGGGGTAAAACTCTCCACTGTGTCTCGAGAAGGCTGCGGGCTGGGACTGCTGCTCCCTCCAGGGATTTCAGAGCAATTGGCTTAACTAATAAATCTAACCACGTTCATACAAAGGCACCGCGCGAAATGCTGCTGGAAAACGCGCACGCTGCCGTAATAGAGGATTTAACATCATTAATACATTGCGCTTTCTTTTTTTTTTTTTTTTTTTTTTTTTTGTTTAATGCAGCGAGAGGCGGCAGACGGGAGCGGAGTTTGGAATGAGGGGGCTGCCACGGCGCACGTGTGCCGAGGACCGCGACCGTCCGCCCGCCGCACTCACCTTGGGGTCGATCTTCTTGAAGGCCGAGTCATCCTCGTCCACCTCGAAGTAGATCTCTGTGGTGGTGATGGAGAGCGTCCCCTTGGCCACCACCACGGGGGCGATGAGCTGTGCTGGCGTGCTGAGGACCACGGGGCCTGCAAGGCAAGGGCAGCGGCGTCAGGTTGGAGGCGCCCGGCCGGCCCATCCCTGGTGGCCCTTCCCCTTCCCGCTGCCGAGCCAGCGCCCGGCGAGCCCCCTCATAAACCTTGTTTGTAAACCGCGTGTTTATTCCCCCCCTGCCCGCGGCCAGCGCTTTGAACTCCGTGGCCAGGGCAGAACCGAGTTTGTGAGCTACGGGGTTGCGAGATAAATCACAGCAGCGAAATTCAGAGGGGTTAGAGTGAAAAATAGCTGCCTCTTAGAAGAAGGTCCCCTCTCTTTTCATGCCCTTTTGCTCCTCGTTAACACTATCGCTGTTCATGTGCGAGAGCCACGGCTCGTTCCGCACAGCTTCGACCTGGCAGCGCAGGGTACCCGCGGCGGCCGGGCCGGGGCTCAGGGCAGGGGAGGGCAGCCCGAAGCCCCTGCCCGCCACACCGATCCTGAGAGGCCTGGGAGCATTATTTTTCATTATTTCTAACTCTGGCTCCAGACCTCAACTCCGAAAGTAACGCGAAAATTCAGGTTTGGGGTTTTTGGTGATTTTTTTTTAGTTGGTTGGTTTGGGTTTTTTTGTTTTTGTTTTTCTTTTTTTTTTTTTTTTTGGAGTGGGGTGCTTTCTGGTTTTTTTTTTTTCTTTTGTTGTTGTTGTTGGTTTGGTTTTTTTTTTTTCCTTTTCTTTTTTGATGGTTTGGTTGGTTTTGGTATTTTTGGTTGTTTTTTTTTTACACCTACTTCAATACCGCACGCACATAGAGGCTAGCATCATTAAATATATTTACGGCAATATCATTTTTGTTTCAACTCCCTGCCGTTATCCTTTTAAAATTACTGTAACAATATTTCGCTCAAATGTATTCCTTGACGAGACGCTTTTACGGGCGTTGAAAAGATGGGATGGGGAAAACCTGTTGTAAAAGGCAGTTTTCTCCACACAAATTGTTAGGTTTTAAATTAGGAAAAAAACTCCAAACCTTCTGCTTTCATAGAAAAAACTCAAGAGGATCGCTTTTTCACCATCTTATCTTCAATACGAATGCACTCTGCTGTTAAAGCTGACAGTGTCCATGTTTACGAAACTCAATTGCTCTTATTCGAAGAAAATATTATATATAAAATACTATTCCAGGTTTAACTTCAAAAGCGTGTAAAGTCATTTGTATACACATACATAAACACACACAACCACAGGCACACACATACACGCATCTGACATGCAAATATTAAAAGCTCCAGTACTGAGAATCTCAGTACATCTGACTTAGGCACCTTTCAAAAACTGGCAAGCTGACCATCTCAAGGGACACTAAAAAGCCTTTGGTTGTTTTACGCAGCTAAAAAAAAAATCTTCCCTGCGTTAAGGGAAGCCCTGCTCGGAGGGCAGAGAGCCGTGAACCTGCCACTCCGTCCCCGGCCGCTCGCCACTCCCGCAGCGCGGTGCGGAGGCTGGCGCGGCCGAGCCGAGCCCAGGGCCGCAGCTCGCACCGGGGCTAAAGCCACGGATGCGCCCTCTCCTCCTCCCCTACCACCGCTCGCACACTCTACTACCAGCTCTTGCAAGCAACACTTCAAATTACTCACTTAGCCCAAATTACTCCTGTATCGGCGCATCTAACTGTCATGTTGTTAATGTTTTACTTTAGTGTAACACCCAATTTGAGTCCTTATTGCACAATATTTTGTCATTTACGCTGCAAAATAAATAAAGAGGAAGGCAGGGATTACTGTGCGTACAGGGGGAAGCTAAACCGCACAGTTTCAGTGACAGCTTTCAGCAGCCCAGCGTGGCAGACGGGATAATATTGATACAAACTCTATTTTCTTTCGGTTTATTGTTTTCCATCTCCTAATAAACCGGGGTAGCCTCTTGACCCCAGTCAGCTGATCGGAATCACATGCGCTGGGCTTGCTTTGCTGCTCTCCCCGTCTCGCCTCCATCTTCTCTCCCTCCCTTGGCGGTGGGAAAGGAGCTGAGCCAAGCCGAGCCAAGCAGGGGAAGCCCGGCAGCAGACTCCAAAGGGCAGGGTGATCGATCCGAAACGCCGCTTTAAAGCCTCATCAATCTTCATCTAGGTTGCTCAAGTAATTACGCCCGATTCTCTTGTACGATTACAAGTGGATTTGGGTTTCTATTCCCCAGGCCCCCTTTCTTTGTGTTTACAGAAGGGGGGTCTGGGCAGCCAGCGGTTCCCTGCCCTGCAGAAGCACTTGCCCTCTCAAGCAGAGCGTCCTACCCCTCCTCTCACCCTTGCCGGGCCCGCTTGGCCCGGCGCACGGTGACGGACTCCCGGGCCTTTGTGCGGGGAGAAAAGCGTCTTCGGGAGATGCGTCCTGGAAACGATTCGGTATTCTATCACTTTAAGGAGGCGTTTGTGGGCTTTGCTGAATCCCAGAAGGAAGAACATCAATTTAATCCAATTACCTCTTTTCCCCGGTGTTGTATGGCTAAAATAAAAATAAAGCCACCGCTATTTAATGGTCAAAAGGCCAAACCCTATAATCTGCCATTCAGAAGACAATGGTGAACCCCGGCTAGCGGGTGTGCCAGCGACGTGCCCTCACGGACTGGAGGAAGGGGCAGAGCTGCAAAAGCAGGGGTGGATGTGGAGGGAAAGAGAACAGGCATTTCTTAGCCCGTTACTGAATGCAAGGGAAATTGGGATTTCTGGCTTTTTCCTCCCGAGAAAAGGCTCCGAGCTCCCAGACTGGTACCTTGGCATCTGCCCTGCATTCTGCTCAAATGACACCCTAGATTTGTTGCAATGTAAACATGTCAGAGGTATCGCAACCCGACAAGGAATAAGCATTATTGTACCTTCCAGATGAGAAAACGTTTCCTTGTGTTTGTTTTTTCTTTCGGTTAAAAAAACAAACAAAATAAAGAAAAACCCAAACAAACAACCAAAAAAAAAAAAAAAAAGCCAACCCGAAACGAAACAAAAAAACACCACCAGAGGTCAAATTATGTGATTTCGGGGAAGGGGGTGCCAAATTAAGCTTAAAAAAATCTTAACAGATTTTTTCTCTCCTGAAAGCACAACATAAAAAAAAAAGGTATTAACAGTGTGTCATTTTTACACTTGTCCTTTGGAAATCTCCAATTACAACTTGCAATTCCATAGCATGTTTAAGGAGCACTGAGTCTTTTTGTTGTAGCCTTCAGGGAGCAAGCCAGCCACTGAGAGAATACGAAATTAATCCACTACAGCTATATAGAGAGAGGATTATGCTTTAATCCCCTTTGGGATAGTCCCTGGATTTTAAGGATCCGATATTAAAATGTTTACAGAGAGCATAATCAAAATAGCGCAGATTTTCCATATGGCACCACGCTATCGGAAAGCTCTGGGTCTCCTTCCCAAAGCCAATTGATAATGTAATGAAACAAAAGCCGGGCACACCTGAGCCAAGAGCCGCGGGACGGGCTCATTCGCACTGGGGAAGGATAACGAGCTCCGGCTACCAGCCCCAGCCCGGCCCCTTGGAGGCGGCGAGCTGCGCTTTTCCAGGGGATGTAAATATTCATTTCCAGCGCAACTGCAGCCCCGGGGAAGCACGGGACCGGGGCTGTGCTGCCCGGGGGAGCGGCACCCGGAGCACCGACACCCGGGAATGACGCCGAGCGCTCCCCGCGCACCGCAGCAGCAGCCGCCGGCGGCACCCAGGGGAGCTTCCCTTCCCGCTCCGGGGGAAAAGCCAACCTGTGGCTGCTCCGCTTCGCCCAAGAGTCTCTGGTTTGTGGGGGTGACAGAGTGCTTGTCAGCTCTTGGGACTATAAGCAAAAGCATCCCTTTTTAAGGACCTTTTCGTTGCCACTTCTACAAAGCGATCGGGGCGTCCCGCAGCGGAGAGGCAGCGACCTACCAAAGAGGTTCTGGCCTTAAAGCTAGACCGGACAACACTTCAGACCCACAGGTCTTGCAGTCAGTTCAAATTGTGAATTTTCCCCTTTGCCTGATCCCTGTGGTCTGCACATGTGATTTACATTTCTAAAATAAACGCTACCGCACATATACATTTTAAAATAATATTTTCTTTCCAAAAGTAAATGATTGTGAAATTAGAAGGTCCCAGTGAATAGAAGTAGAGTGTAGTCTTGCTCCTCCTCCTCCTCCTCTGCATAGTTTTTATTAAACAGAGACTTCAGTCCCTGTACTTAGTTCATGTATCTTAGCTCTTGTACTTTTCAAGTTCAAGTAAAGCAACTCAAGGCAAGCAGAAAGTCCTATTAGATTTAAAAGTTTGCTATCTCATAAGGCAATACCAGTAAAATATACCTCCTAAGGGAAGCTCCCAAAGAGTGGTATTTTGACCTTGTTATTTCAAACATTTTCATAGACTGTAATTTTTAACTGATAGAGCTAAAAGTGTTATATTCATGAGCTCGAAAATTACACCACAGGTATACTGGCTAAGAAGACTGGGCACAATTACTCCTAAGGAGGATATGCTTTTATACGAATTATGAAAACAAGAAATTTGCCTGCTGTAGACCTAAAAGTCTAACTTTTAAAATAAAATTTTGGTAATAACTTATAGATGAAAAAGTATTAGCTGGGACAAATACTTTGAAATCATATTCAGTCATATTCAATTGGCTAGACCAATTTAATTTTACAGCCTACTGGTAATTACTCTGAAAATAAGTGGTGGATGTTGTCATATTTAATTTTTAGCTGATGCTGTTTTAAAAGAAAAAACATATCAATCCTTTTTTATATACATATATTCAACATAGATTAGCTGAAACTAAAGCTTTTACTATGTAAAACAGTTTGCATAAATTACAATTTGTAATTTGATATGATACTTAAACAAGAATTTTAAATACCAATAATAATTGTTAAAAATCATTCACAAAGTACCTGAAATAAGACAACTGAAATTCCCTCAGCACTTTCACTCTAAAGGCAGGTGTATCTGACACTGAGTTGTATGTAAAATGAGTACATATCCTTATAGTTGTGACAACTTAGATATAATGCACGGTCACATATGCAAAAACTTCAATTTCTTGTAATATAAATCACAGAGCATGGAAACAGAAAGAAGTATATGCACTAGAAGCCTTTGGGAAAAGCTCTCTAGTCTGAAAAATTTTTCAACCAATTAACAACACTAATATAATACATGCAGTACCATGTGAATAACAAGTAAACATGGTAAGATTCCTTAAAAAAAAGTCACAGAATTTAGTTATTTTTGTTTCCATTGTCATCATAAATCTGATTCAAACTACCCTTTAAAAAGATTTGTGCAATAAATATATTGAACTTACATGAGGATAGTTGCCCCCAATTTGTTCTTCACTATAGCAAATACAGGCGGTAACTCCTTCACTCAAACCAAGGTTTCTATAAGAATGTACATGTACAGCTCCCTTTACACATTACTTTCAATAAAGATAATTTGCATAACTTTTTAAATGCAAAAACCAGTATCTAAGTCTAAATATGACTCTAATCTTGGTTTTCTCTTTCACCAGTGAATAACATCCCCAATTCCTTTCCCCTGTTTTCAGAGATCTCCAAGCTTACTTTGTTGGCTTTTTAGTTCTGCACAATCATATGTTTCGTATTGTGAGAGAGGGATTGATTTTTATTGTTTGTTTAAATGTCATTGCCAGTGTGGATAGGCCCTGATATTCAAAATTTTCCCCACTTTCCCCCCCTTTCCTCCATAAACATGTAGGACTACTACGAACATCAAAGATCAACTTCAATGGTCTTTTTCAGTAACAATGGCTAAACAATTACAGCAACTCAATTCTCTTAAGTGGTTGCCATAACAACAAGCAAATGTGTTTAATTAAAAAGAAAATGTAAGCAAAAATAATCTTACATATTACAACTGTGAATAAAATAGTAAGAAATAAATACATAGTTTTGATGAGATTGTGAAAATAGTGTTGCTTAAGAAGAAAAAAAGTAATTTTTCTCAAAAATATACATACTTTCCCATATATTTGAATTAAGTGACATATGCACCTCCACAGGTAAATTATTATCTGAATTCCATATTTCCCTGGTCTCATTGAAAGAACAATATAAAATAGCACTTCTTCCAGAGGAAAAACAAATTTCTCAACATTCCTAGGAATAAGTATCTCTTTGTATTGTTCAAAGTGAGATAGAAAGCAACCACTTAATAGAACAGTTACATAATACGCAAAGACAAGCTCAACACCATATCAAAGTCAATCTTGCTGAATCACTGAAGGTCCCATGGAACAATTAACTGTGTGTCAGCTAAGAAAAGCTGCCCTCTTTTGCAGATAAGGTCTGATTTGCTCTGTGGCACACATGAGAACCTTTGAACTGTGCTGAAGTTCTGAATGGCTTACATGGGTTTAGTATTTTTCCAGGATGTGTCCAAGCACCAACCTGCCAGATGATCAGGTATTAATAATAATCAAGGCTCCTCTTAATGATTTACACCTGGCCAGAAATGTAAATGTTTGGGATAGGGACCTCACTACTGCAATGCATACATTTGCCACTTCAAAATTAGATTCATGCAGTGTGCTCTGCCTGAAGCTTATACCTTGGAAGGACTGAGTAAATTAAGATATTTTAGAAACTAAAAACTTGATCGTTAAGCAATGCATCCAGATGTGAGTACACTACACAAATGCAGTGTGATCTGCACTCCTCATTTTCAACTAGAGGTACTTGTTGAACATGCCCACATAAGGGACAGTTTTTCCTCTCTGAGAAAATCACTATAGCTGCCTATTTAATGAAAGAGTAACAGAAAAAATCCACATCTTAGAAAAGCACATTTAATGTTCAAAGAAGAAAGGAGAATGCAGAGAGAGCATCCTGCTATAACAGTATACCACTGAAATTTGTGATAATGAGTCAGGAACACACGGGATCAAATCCCAGTTGCCAATCTGAGTGAACCAGACTTGACAGGTATCTTACACAGTCCAGTTTGTGCACCTTGTCATGCCAATAGAGCTCAACTAATTAGAAATTAAAGGAAAGATGAGAACCCCTCAGCTTTTTTTTCTTCTAGTCTCCATTCTAGAAAAGCTCTTCAGGCTGCAAGCCTTGTACTTCTTTAGACTACAGTGAAAGGAAACATTTTGTTCAGATTCCTTGTGGGATTTTAAAGTTCATTTGTTTGGAGAGTAGCTCCTATATGTGTGTGGGAACAATTAAATAAATTTTAGGGTCAACATCTCACTTGACAAGTATACTTGGAAAAATCACCCGAGATGCAACAGTTGTAACTTCAAAATTTTCTGAAAATACGAGTATCTCTAAACAACAGAACCAGTAGAGAATGTTTTCTAGTGCAACTGTGTCTACTTGTTGTCTGCATGGTTTGCTTTCCCACAGTTGTTGGGGTACTTCCACAAAGATTCTCTTGTACCTAATAAAAGGAGAAGTGATGTGGCAGTCTCTGTCATGCAGGCTTTTTTCCTTAACAACATGATTCCATTGCTGGAATTTTATTGCTTCTGAAGTGCTTACTCCTGTTTAAAAGTTTGTTCAAAATGGCTTCCAGGTACAGAAATTACAAAGATAGAGGCTGACAGAGGATGTTCACATAAGCCTTGTATTTTTAGAAAGCCAAGCCAAAAGCACGGGATGAAGCTGCCTCTGGGACAATTTCTGGTTAATCAAACCAAGACTAATCAAACTGTCTTCTTGATAGATTTTTTTTTTTTTTTTTTTTTTTTAGTTTGCTTCTATAATAACAGAGGAAAAAAAAAAGGGAAAAAAAGTCCTGTCCATAGGTCAATGAAAGTGCTTAGTTTAAACATAGGTACTGTTAATATAGTTCTGGGTACATTCCTATCACTAGTCTATGCAGGACGATTCCAATACATTCTTATGAAGATTACAGGGATTTTTGCAAGGCAACCAGCTGTATAGAGCAGATGAAATAAGATGCAAAGTGGTGGAGTCTCTTTACACCATTTTAAAAGTTGAAGATGCTCAGACTTAGAGTGAGCATACTAAGGTACAAAGAGAAGAGATCTTAAATCTGTGCTTAGAAGCACTATCATGTGTGACTGACAAGCACCTTATAAAATATTGTTATTCTGTATAGTAATGTGGAAAAAATGACTAGAATAAACACTGAGATGTCTAAAAATAGTATGTTATAGAAACTGTGGGCCTTTTTCTTTTTCAATGTGAAAGCCAACTACATATCAAAAGCATAACTGCTTTCAGTTTATGCCTGAATCTATACTCTGAACTAAACTCGTATAAATATGTTTTTCTTTTTTATACTAAGACTTGAGGATCAGAATCTGAATATATAATATTGCAATAAGCAGAAACTATGGAAAGCTGGCTGAATTAAATTTCCATGTTTGGAATTTCAAGGCTTGTATGGTTACGTATCTATCATAGAATGGGAAGCGGAATCACTCTTCTTTCACAGTCCTGTCACTTTCCCAGACAAGCAACCCCCCCAGTGAAATTCCTATCTTGGATCCTAATTTGCAAGAATAATGAAGTTTGAAGGGAGACAACTACTCAGTAATGCAAGCTGAATTCAGTGAATAGTTTCCATCAAGAAACCTGAAAAACTAGGAGAAATATTAAGACTTTTTGTGTGTTTTCTATTGTAACATTGCAATTTGTTATTTAACTGATGTGTGTGCACATATACATACATAATTTCTTAAAGAAAAAAACATAAAATATGGCAAAGCTTAAGGTACCTTAGTACCTTAAGAGAGAGAGAGAGAAAAAGAATATGCGAGAAAGACAGTGTAAGAGAAAGAAGAGAGAGAGAAAATGGGAAGACAGAAAGGTAATAGCTTCTGATTCTGGAAGTATTAGAGGTGCAAAATGAGAGAGAATTATTAGGAAGCATCACCGTGCTTGCTACAGTCCTTCCTGAGTTCCTGTGGTTGCTGCTTTCTGCCCCCTGGGACACCCCCGATCATCAGAACCACTGGTGAATGGATGGCGACTGCTGCAGTAGAAGGAGAGCATGTGGTAGATGGCAGAGCTGTCCGAGCCTCATGGGAGAACTCACCAGGGAGGGAGGAGAAGGGTTGGAGAGGGAGGATGAGATTACTCTCAGAACCACTGTCATGCTTTGCTTTTCAGGAGCTAGGAGGAATGAAGATTCCTGTCCTGTACTCCTAAACCTCCTGTGGTCACTGTTGGAGACAATATAATTTGCTACTTGGTCCTTTCTTTCAGCCTATTACTCTAACAGCAGATAATGTAACAAAAGTTCCTCTGGTTGGCCACAAACAAATTATTTTTTTATATGCCTGCAAAATCTAATAGTTTAGAAATTCTGCCTTCTTTGTAGAGACTCGAGTTTTTGTTTTGTGGGTTTGCTTTTTTTTTTTAATTAAGAAAATCTACTGTTTTTTGGGTTTTTTTTAACTCCATTAACAAAAACAAGAGAAATAATCCTACATATCTTAAAATCATTTTGAGATGGCAACAGAAGAAAACTCAAGAATATAGGTTCCTCCATTACTCCTTAGGAATAGGGAAGAAAAGGTTGTAAACAGCTTTGCTTACCAGAGATTGTCTACACTGGGCAAGTCTTATAAAGAAAATTACATGTCAGACTTAGCCATGAGAAATGTTACTGTAGCTCAACATATAAGTGTATAAATATGAAATGCATATTATATATATAAAGATGAGTCAAACATATTTAAGTTTTCCATACCAAATACTTAATTTGCAAATTTTTTGGGGCTTTAGATGCAGTTCCTTGGCTTGTTAGTGTTTTTATTACTGCATCTGGTCCTATGCAAGACTTCGAAATAATTTCAGAAATGTAAATGAGTTCTTTGTTAGAACGTGGAATAGAAAATTTCCCTATGGGCTAAACAATTTCTTATTTTTTTTGGTACTGCTATTTTAACTGTAACTCTATGTAGTAAAGTTTTGGCACTATTTCAATTTCTCTAATGACAGCATCAAATACTTTTTCAATTGGAAATTGCTCAAAATTGTGATGATTTCTGTCTGAAGTGAGACAAAAGGCTTATTTTATATAGGCCACAAAACAGATGTTGATAATGTTTGGTTACCACCAGTTTTGTCTGGACTTCAAACAGATGACCTGGAAGTGAAAGGTCTTATAACTCATTAATAATAATATAAGCTGTCAAATCGTCATGACCTAGTGTGTTCTTTAGCACAGGGCAGTAAGTCAATACACTCAGCACACTCCCTAGAATTCTGGACAGAAGGCTTATCACATTTTGTTCTCAAGCCAATGTGGACTGGCTACCCTTGATGGCTTGGATGGAAGATCCGCTCTTGTTTAGCAGTAATAATGCTGCTTTCTAGAGATATTTCTACACTGAAGTTCAGAGTTGCTAAAAATTAGGGCAGTCCTGGGATGCTGCATCTCTCTCAAACCTTCCTGGCACATTTACACTGGGGGGAAGGATCTCCTTCCACTTGGAGACAAACGTTCAAGACGAAGGGAAGATTCTGTAGTGAAGTGTAAGATACATTGATTAAGATGCATCAAAGGCAGTTAGTGGCTTTCCCTGTGCTTATTTGGATGAGCTGCTCGACCTGCTCATATAATGGAGCGAATAACATGTATTTATTCTTGCAAGACTGTTGTGAGGCTGTAATTCACTGTGGCTGATGGGGAAGTCAGACTCTGAGCTGATTGAGCCCACGCAAGTAACCAGACACCTTACAAAGCCTTTTGTTATCCTAAAATAACCCAAAGCCTCATATCCTCCTATTTTTATTGCCTTTCTTTCTAGAAACTACTCTTTTAGAGAGTAGCAAAATACTCCATCAAGGATACTTTGCTTGTCTGGGGCATATTTTTTGTTGTCACCAGCTATATGGCAAAATAGATGAAACATGCTCCAGTTAAGAACACGTATCTTTCAAAAATGCCATTAAGGCTTTATTCTGCTCTCAAGTGCAAACAAAAAAATCTCAGCAAGTCAAATGTGACTTTGCAAAAGAGAAGAGAACATCTTTCTAAAATGTAAAATTCATAAAACTTGAGAGGATCAAGATTTATTTTATTTTTTTTAATGACCTATTTTAGTGCAAGATCAGTGCTTTAAAAACAAAAACAAAAAAAAAAAACAACACAAAAAAGTTTGGGAAAAGAAAATTGTATATCTATTCACAGTGAGAATGCAAGCTTACAATATTAGAACACATCCACGTATTTTTCATTCTGAAAAAATCACCTACTAAGCAGGAGACAAACTGTTAGCCAATTTACATTCTCAGGATCTTAAGAGAAAAGGTAAGTATTTAAGAGCCCTACTGCAGCTTTAAGAGGTGTAAGAAGAAGTGAAAAGGACAGGGGTTAGTAGTATCAATTCACTACAATGGGTTTGATTGTATTACCCATAGATTCACGATATATTAGGAAACTGTTAAAATTGACTGGGCTATCTCAATTATTAGTTCTAACAGAGATGTGACTTGCCTCTTGAAGTGAACAGTCTGGGAAGAAAAGGAGCTAAAACTGAAACAGAAACATGTAAAATATTTTAATATGTAAATGCTAAAACAAGAACAACATAGTTTGTTAACTCATATTGTAAGACAGTTTCAATACTTTTTTGGTTAAAAATCATGATGCAAACTTAAAAGTCATAATCCTAAACCATAATAACATGGAATTGGATTTTTATATTTTATTAAAATGTTACTTAATGTAATGAAATCTGACCAACTGCAACATATGGAATATAAGATTATATAATAAGAATATTCAGACTATAATTATTTAAAAATTCTTTATCCCATATGTAATTTATCAAAGCAAACTTTACATTGATTTGTGCCACATGGTTGATGAAAAACTATAAAGAGTCTCTGGAACAAAAGGTATGTACAGATAACTTTGTACGAACAATCTTAATCTGTTTCAAACTTTCCTTTTTTTATCCAGTTTTAAGTTGAAAAATCAAAATATTGTATTATTTATATTCTCTTAGTTAAATTTTTTCTAAAACCCAAGGCCTCGTCTGTTTAAAATGTGCCTTAGTTCATGGAATAAACAATGCTAAATTGTTTTAGTAAAACGTGGACAATCTTAAATCAATTGAAATCTGGTTTATAAAGACTTTGTTTAATTCCTATCCCTTACTGAGACGATCCAAATCATTGTAAACCAGGTTTCAATTGATTTAAGCTTTAAAGTTAAATTGGAGGCATATCTGAATATAGAAATTCTTGTGTCATTCCACTTTGAACATTAACTAGATATAAATGATGCTGTGCTATACCATAACTTGATATATCTCAAAGATTTCCAGATCACATACACCAAACTACATAACTCTTTAGAATTAGACAAGAACAGACAGTGTGGCTTTATTAGGACCCTCTCTTCAGAGCTGTCGGAAGTTGTTCTAACCTTCTTAGGCATAAAACCCAACTTCCTTGCCTATTGCTTGTCTTGATTTCTGTTATTGGACTCAAGTTTCAGAGTCACATTCTCTATATTGAAAACTGTGAAAAACAGTGACATTGTTATATGCAAAATCATGCAAAATTGGCAGAGACAACAGAGAGTATTGGGGATTCAGGTTTTTTTCATCAATGGGCAAAATTTACAGAAGACACACAGGATACTATGTGTGACTGTTATCAAAATCATTTCAGCTCCAAAAATGAGTGAGAGTCGAGTAGCAAAGGCTGCAATTAATCTAATAGTAAAAATCAGATAGTGGAAAGTGGGTTCTTTCTGAGAAGTTCACAAGTTTTAGTTTTATCACATCATCTCACCACACTTGGAAGCAGTTTGCTTGCTCTATTAGTATTGATAGGGAACACAAAGTCATCCTGCCAATATTTCAAAAGTTAATTTTGTTTCACTTTCTACTATTTCTGCTTTTTCAAAACTGACAATATCTCCCAGTTTCTACAAACTGTAAAAGCAAAGGACTGGAATGACTGTGGCATGTCCTGAAGGAGAAGGGAACGTCATCCAGCAGTGATCTTGAGTAAAAAGATACATTGCACATTGATACTTAAGGCCATATTGAAATACCAGGTTTCTGCAGAGGGAGGTAGCTAGAGGGATTGTATTGCATCAGTGTGTTTGAACAAAATTGCAGTGTTGAGGCATAGATAAGAACTTCATAGCTGAATGAGATTGTCCAAACAGGGTAAGAATTTTTCATGTCTACTTTGCAGTTTTAATCAATATTTCAATGCAAATGTATATTGCAGCCTTTAAGCAGCCTGTTACACTACTGTACACATATTAATTGGAAGCAATTGGAAATTCTAAAGGAGAAAGGGACATTGATCAAATTATCCCACTCATGGTCCTGCTTGATGCACTAGTTTACTGACTTTACACAAAAATGTCTCAGCAGTGGTTAGCTGCAGATTGAGAAAGAAAGCAGATTGACATATTAACTGTGATAATCATATACTGATGGTTGCTACTAAACAAAAGAATTTTTTCCCCCCTCTGCTCTGCTATAGTTTCAAAGGATGAGACTAACTTCTTTGTAGGCATTTCTTTTTCTTCTTTTTAATTTGATTGGGGTTTTTTGGTTTGCTTTATTTTTATTTTTTTTTAATCATTCACTTATGATCTTATCTTTGCTACAGATTTCCACTGTGATATCAGAAGAAAGTGCAGATATATTTTAGAATTTCAGATTTATTTTAGAAATTCAATTATGCAGAAAAAAAATCATGACATCACAAAATTTTCCCTTAGCGGAGTTGATTAATGAATGTAGTCCTAAGTAAATTAATCTAAAAATTTCATACTGAATTTCGTAGTTCTCACATTTTCATCCCATCTGAGAGGAGAGTGCATTTTCAACTTTTAACATGCCTTTCTTTCCAGACTACTTTCCCAGGAAAGGTAGTATTGCTTCAAGACAGACCTATAACAGAACCTGCTAGAAGACGGATGAAACTGGGATCTCACTGCATCCTTCACCCAGGGAGAAAGGACCAGAAGGGCTGTCTCATGAGCATATTTATGTATGGGTTTATTCCCAGCTCATATGCTAACTAACAAAGTTCATAGCTTGGTTAAAGCTTCATTCTGTCTTAGTCCTTGCTTAAAACAGACAACTTTTTCTCTTGCTATGACAGATGGGTTGAGATACTACAGACCCCCCTTAACTTCACCACTGAGAGAAGTGGGGGCCAGGAAGAGGGTAGGTGTCTCTCCACAAGCTGTGCGGCACTTGGGATCAGGTCATGAATGTGCATAACCACACTCTGACTCACAAAACCCTGAGTTGTGAAATTAGTCCACATTTCCATTTTAACAAAAAAGAAAAAAAGAAAAAAGAGGTTCCACAGCAGTTTCAACAAGTCACAGGCAGTAATAAAAGCACTTGAAGTATTGCAATTTCTCACATCTCTGCTCAAAGACTGTACACAGGGCAAATGCTTTGTAATCTGTTCCCCTAGTTCATGGAAGTAGGGAAGAAGTAATAAAATCTAGAATACCAGGAATCTGTTCATACTGCAATTATATGCTTAGCTGTCAATATTAAGACACTAACTACAAAGGTTAAGAACTAACAAGTTTAAAAGAGCCTTTTGGCTCCTATCTTAGTTCTAATGAAAAGTATAATTACCTGCAAGGTTATCAATCTCTTTCTCTTGAAGCAGGCTAACAGCATCATCATCTCCTTCCAGCATAAGCTCTGTTTCTGCATTCTGATTTACCACAGCTTGACTTCGGAAAGTTTTCTTTGACTTCACTACATCCTCTTCAGTGCCTAAAAAAGTTACAAATGTTGTGAATTTAGCTGAATAATATTTTAAATATAAAACAACTCCAGTCAAGTAGTAAAAAAAAAAAACAAAAAAAACCAGTATAAATCATCTTTATCGAAAAAGGGAACACTTTCTTAAACTTTACCAACATTTACAGAATATGCAATCTTACTCTGTTTTCTGTCCTGTCCTGAATAAAATACTAACTGTTCCCAAAGACTCTCCTGTTTTTAATAATTGCTATTTACTTTGTGCTCAATGTTGTTCCATTGTTTTCCGCTTGCAAAAAATTCAGCAGGAGTTTCTCTCGAGTTCCTGGTACCATGACTCTGACTGACCTCTGAGAGAGCAAACCACCTACTTTAAACTAAGAAGCTGTTTCCAGGAATCCAAAATCTGTCAGGATATTTTTCTTTTGAGATAGGTGGGACAGGATGGCGAAGTAGGAGATGGGTTATCTCAATACAGAGTAACAACAAGGGATGTTATGCAGAGATTCAGAAAAGACTGAAAAAAGACAAGCACAGTGAGGAAACTTTGGTGCACCTCTGTGTGTGTGTTTGTAAGGAGCCCAGTAAAAATGTTGGACAGGTGCCAATTACCCAAAGGTTGTCATGGGCAATACTTATTTTTCTTGACTACAACAGACTTTTTCTCTGCAGCCTGATGGTTCCTTATGGCAGGAGACATACCTTATTACACTTTGGGAAGATCCTACCAGGGCTTGCCAGAGTTTATTCTCATGATGTAAAAAATTAATCATAGTGTGGTCGAATGATAGAATCATAAGTATTTTTCATATAATAAGTAGCTTTCATGTAACTGTCGTGACCTCCTCACAGTATTCCTTTCTTAGCTGGGGATAGGTCATAAGTTTTATTTTCAGTACTACGGATTCACAGTAGCCCCAGGGAAGAAAGCTTTCTCTTTTTTTTTTTTTTCTTTTTCTTAAACAGAAAACCCTGCAACTTCACTTGGACCATACAAGGTCTGGGCACCTCCAGTTCTCTCAATCAAGAAATAAACCCCAAAAGTAATTTCTCTTTTTTGCAGGATAATTTGGAAATTTGCTTCCTACTAAGCAAGAGAATGATGTGTGAAATCTGAGCAAAACCACGCACATGTGGATTTTGTTTGTTTTCCACAATGCTTGAACTTAAACAGGATGAATTTGAGCATGGTGCTAATAACACCAAGGTTGTGGGTTTAAACCCCATATGGGCTATTTATTTAAGAGTTGGACTTGATGATTCTTGTGGGTCCCTTCCAACTCAGAATATTCTGTGATACTGTTTCTGTGAGTACTATTATGACAGATGTAAAATGTTGAGGTAAAGCCCCGCAAGACTCACTATTAATACAGGACAACTAAGAGGAATATAGTAAGCAGATAGGTTAGTGAAAATAGAAACATGGAATGGAACTGATGTGTCAGGTAGTTTTGTTATTACAGTGTGGAAGGTGTTAAGATTTTACCTCCAAATTTACAATTAGTTAGAGTCTTTTAATTAATTTGTGCACAGGACAGTCACAGGATATAAATAAAAATGCTGGAGGCATATTGTTCTGTGGGTGTGTTCACTCGGTTTGAAGATCACTGTTAGCATGCCACTTGATATGTGACTTCATCACAGGCTGAGATAACTCATGTTTTACATTGCTTAATATTAACTTTTTGTATACAATTGCTATTACCCCAATTGATGTGATCATTATCTCACATAGGTTATTACTTAATACAACTAACTGTAATTATTTGCTCAATTTAAAACTAGATCAATTAACTAATGGGTGGAAAAGTTTCCAGTATGATGTACAAGATTTTTTTTTTGTTTGTTTTTTTTGTTTGGTTTGTATTTTTTTTTTCTCTAGTTTACAAAAAGAGGCAAGAATGGTAGGAGTTTGGAAAAACACAAAGAATTAATATGCTGTAACAGAATTTCAGCTTTATTACATCAGAACTGTGCTGAGTATTTTATCAGTAGGTTAGGATCTTGTTACACTTGTGTTTACAGCAAGTGAGTTTAGCACCATTTGAGAGAAGTAATAGCACCTGTTGTGAAGCATGTGACACTAGAGGAGACTGGGCCTGAGGTGAACTGAGGTGGTGAAGGAACAAAGCATGAAAACATTGTTCTCTTCCTTTTTGGTAGTTCTAGGGAGTATTATGTAAGTTTCTGAGCTATATAAAATGTAATAATCTTCAAAGTAATTACTTGAAAAGTACTCCTCTGGAGTAATTGTAGAATCAACCATTTACATAGTACCTGATTAATGACAATTATCTGTAATGATTTATGTATGAAAATACATTTTTGAAATTATAAGGAAAAAAAACCCCATGCCCCAAATTATTACTAATACTCAAAATACATCATATGAACCTGAAATTTAGAGTGTTTGAAATCCCTTGTGATGAAGGTCCCTTGTGATGAAGGTTGCAGAAATATTGCCACAGGTGCAAGAAACATGGTAGAGTAGAAGGCATTAAATTCGTTTGGCAAATTTGGAGTTTAGCAACAAGACAAATGTTCCTAAAATCCATTCTGGTTTATAATATTAAAAATACATTTATTTAAAGGAAATATAGTAAAGAGTGCTTCTTTGTCTTGATGGAAAAAACCTCTAGTTTGACTGTTTTTGAAATTTATCACTTTGTTGAGTGCACCTCAGTTTTGCTGTACTGTACCAAACATTTATCTAAATGAAAGTGTACGAGTTGCCCTTCAATCACTATATCCTTTATGAATTAGAGTTCCATTTATCAAAATTACAGCAAGAAGAGTAAGGTCTCACAGGGCTGTCTCATTACAAGGCTTGTAAACACTGTCCTTACAAAGAAATGGTTTAACACCTAACAAATCAAAAACTGATTGGGAATAGAATTTATTTGAGATCATCTATCTTCGGGAAGACGTGCTGTACTGAGTGCACTTCGTGGCCTTTCTACCCATTCATCAAGAAATTAACAAGCGAATACCACAGACCACGAGATCTCCTTGGATTCTGAAATGTTCAAAACAGATCTGTCACAGATGTTCTATTTTTATATTTCAAGATGACTTCAAAAAGGTTTTAAAATAAGAGAACCTCTCCAAGTAAGAGTAAGAAGAAAAACAACTTGTCTCTTTAAAACCAGACAACAAACTGAATAAAAAATTATATGACATAAAACTGTGTCTAGTATTGTTAACAATGATATAAAAAGGAGAGATGAATAAATGAATACTTGATATTTCAGTGCTTTTGAAAAAAATCAAAACTCAGATTGTTTTTTCAAAGCCCCAGCAAATTTATGAAATTTAATCCATGTCCAGATATTTAATTTAAAACTTTTTCACACACAGGAGTCTGTATTTTAAAGACACAATACGAAATTAATAGTCTTACTTCCTAAGTCTAAGGAAATAGAAAATATTCCAAGTCTAAGGAATTAGAAAATATTTCAAATTCATTAAAATAAGAAAAAAAATAAAATTAAACTAGATGTCATTTCAAAAAAGCAAGGTTGTGACATTGGAGCGCACAGAACTGGAACTGGCAGATGCTTCCAGTTCTTGCCCCTATCCTTCTTAAGGGATGTTGTAAGGGATAGACTTAAGGGATAGACTGGGATTTGGAAAGGAGCCTTGAAATAAGCAGCTAAGTATTTCGTAAAAACTACATTTTGCAAAGAAATTAAAGGAAATAAGCCACTCAGGTTGCACTGAAGTCCAGGCCTTGCTTTCTTGAAACTTGAAGGCTCTGTCTTAAACATATTTCAAGAGAACCTTTGTATAGGACTAGATAAGCCATAAAAAAAAAAAAAAAAAAATCCCTCTTTTGTTACACCTGTTATCATCCTGACTATTTTTGTAAATGTGCATATTACAAACTGGCTTTCTTTGGTAACTTCAGGATAACTGAAACCAGCTCATGTTTAAAAGAAAGTAAAGAAACCAACCACCACTCCTCTACAAAAGCTCAACTTCCATGGAAGGGTGTGTATTGTACATGTCTGAAAGGTTCTATGAGCTGCACAGTAAACTCGTACAGTATTGCCCAGAATTTATAATCTCTCTTCCAGTAGCATTACTTTTCCTTAAACAGAAATTATTAAGCATTCAAAAAAACCTCAGAACAACCACAGAACCACTACCAAAATCCCTCAAAACCTAATAATTTTGCAAGAAAAGGAGACTCTGATGTCAACTTGCAACTACAGCCTCTAGAAGTATTTAATACAGGCAATACTTCAATTGGGGATGGACAGGTGGATTTTTTTACTGTAACATTTGAATTTTTGCCTCTCTATTTTTAATTAAATCAATGAATTCCATGTTGTATTTTGTAGGTCACAACAGGTTTCTAGGGATGCAATCTACATTTCTAAGACAAGGTGTGTTTCTAAGACAAGGTCCACAGAAACTGTCTCTAAATAGAATTTAAAAATTAGCAGTATAAACATAACATATTGTTGATTACATTGATGTTTATATACATGTATTTCCTTAGACATTACACTAATTTCTACACTTTAGTTGAACACAGCATGGGAGTTTCCAGTTCTCTCTTTACTTTTATCCATTTATTATACATTCAAATATAGTGTATTATATTTTTTCTCTCTGCATTTAGTAAAAATGAGGTTAAAAATATTGTTAATTTTAAGAAAAGTTTGCTTGGTAATACTGTAACCAGCAAAAGGAGACTACTGCTTCTTATAAAGTTGTTTTCATAGTTTACTTCAACGAATTACCGATAAGGCAATTTATGCAGTGAGTGCTCTTTGATCTTTGAAGAGAGATGGCAGAATGGAAAGTTAACCTCATTTTAATGTTACCTAAATATACTGACAGGAAATTCTAATGTTTCCAAACATCTGGAAATCTGCTTCGTGGGATGGTGTTCTTCTTTTCTATAAGAAACCTTTTTCATATACTGTCTTTTACAGTTTTATGTGGCTTCTAAAGGAGCATTTTGACATAAGTAAAGTCTGTTCTTTTTACAGTAAAATTCTGCATTTAATTAAAAACTCTCTTTTATGGTGGCTAAAGTAGAGTTTTTGTGAAGCTTAGCTCTCCTCAGAAACTTTTAAGGGTAAACTTGCTTTTTATTCCTTACAGATCACTAGTATATAATGAGCTGTAGAACACTGCTCCTTTGCTGAATTTTAATCACATAAGGTAGTTTTTAATATTTTATTTAATAAAGAAATTCAGAATTAGTTCCTCACAAGAGGTTACCTAACAGGTCATGATGTGAACTATGAGATTATATCACAGGTAACATATAATTTACCAACCGAGTTTGAAAGAATAAAGCTTTTTCTTGAGAGATATTTTTCTCTTTATTCTACAAAGAACCAAGCTTATCTATGCACAGAATTAAAATCTAACACCATTATCTACCTTTTTTTGTTTGTTTGACATTAGTAATAGTTGAAAATACTTAGAAAAAAGATTTGCTAGATAATATTCTTGCATTATATATTCTAACAATCTATCATTGCTAATCTCTACTAACTTGATTAGGCCCTGGGACCCTCACAGCGGTCACAGTAACGGAGAGCAGCTGCCTGTGAGTCTGTAAACTGACCCCTACAAAACCCAGTGAGATTAAATCATTGACACAGTGACCACTGCATCCCAGCTTAGTATCTTTCTGTATGACTACTCCTAGGACTGTGCTCATTCCATGGGAAAGAGGCACCAGGTATCCCTGGGTCCACTCAAGAGACTGATGTGGCTTTGCCTGGTGCTGGCATATCATGATGAACTGTCCCCACCTGTGTCTGCTGCAGTGGTTATTTAAATTGCAATGCGTTTCTGGAACTGGCAGCTTTGAATGGCATATAATTTAGTTTCCCCAGAGAATCAGAGAAGTGACTGTTAATAAAGGAAGGCTGGTTTTAATAGATTTAATGAAAAACAGAGAAATTTAAATCACATTTTCATTATTAAGAATCTTTGAAGAAATGAGGGAGAAAAACTATGAAAATTGCATAGGAATTAAAAATTCTATATATTTGTACTGGAAATTACTTCCACCAAAAGTAAAACCAAATCACATTTTTGCTTTCTATAACAGATAAATACCTGAAAATTTAATCATAGATATTCCATATATTTCTCTAACTTTTATACCTAGTATCTGGCCAAATGACCTTTTTCATGTAAACCATTTGTAAATAAATACTTTACTGCTGTATATGCTATCCTCTTTCAAATTTTTAGATGTTTTGCATTGTAAAATGAGACTGATACAAACTATGCCATTGAGGAGGCTGAGAATACAGACAGGGGCAAAATGAACATGTTTCTCAGAGGAGAATGAGGATTTTTAAACAATAAATACTTGTAGTTAGAGTGTTGTATACTAATAAAAAGGTCCTTAATAAAAATAAAGCTGAAAGTACTATGGTGGGCGCTTGTTATTTTTTTTAGCTTATAGGTAGGAAAACAGATTCAGAGTGGTCATGAAATTAATTTTTAGGAGTTGTCAATATTGTCATTACATATATTTGAGATTTCAGGAGCTCTCAGCATATGAGAAAGGATTCTGCACTGATTCAACACTGACTGCAAACAGCCAGCGGGTGACAGTCGGATATGCCCAGTCCAGCAAATGTTCCAATGCATTTCAGGCTCCTGAAAGGCAGTCTTCATTCCAAATGGAACCAGAGGAAGGCCCTCTAATGGGAACTTAAAACAGCCAAATGTTTATATTTGGATTAAGATGTAGTGTGCCACTGTAACTTGTACCCACAAGAAAGGATTCATATTTCATGACTGATGACCTTTACAAATCCCTGACAGTTTGAAAGGCAGCATCTCAGTGTGTACTGTACTTTGATAAATTGCAGAAAGAAACCAAATTCTGCTGTAGATTATTTCAACAGGCAAAGATGATACACAAGCAAAATAATTAAGAGCAATAAGATTTTCCTAAGTGTCTTTCTAACCATTTTACCAAAGTACAGTAATAGCTGAGAGGAAAATAGCTACATCACACCAACAGTTATCGCTCAGTGGAAAGGACATCAAGGACACTTGCAAGTAAGAGAATTGGATCAATATTAACGTGATTTTCATTTCATGCTTCCCCAACTCCAGTAAGCTGACAATATACTCTGATTATGTGAACTGCCTCTGAGTAACATAGAAAAGGTTATTAGAGCAAGAGGTGGAAATGGAATGCACTTTTTATATTGACAGGTCTGCTAATAGAGTGTACTGATTTTCAAAGCCATGTAATGTGTTTTCACAATTTGGTTTTGACAGCAAAAAGGAATTTCATTTATTCTTAATTCAAAATATTCACATGTAAGCAAAGATTTCTTAAGACTGGCCACTGAAGAGGGTAATCAAACTACTTCAACAGAAAAATTTCATTAATAAGGTAAGAAACAAAAGGTGACTGAATATAAATATGTATGACATGATAATGAAATAAATTTACTAAATGAGGCATTCTATGCTTTTGAAATAGCATCTGACAAAACTTTTTTAAGATGACATAAAAGTGAAAAATACATCTGTATCATGTCTTAACATTCATGCCTGGATTATGTCTGGAAAGTTTCAGATTAGTTCCTGAGCACACACTCTCCAGGAAAAGCCATGTTCTGACTCTATCTGCTTGCAGATCCTAAATCCAGGATCAATGTTGTCAAAATTATAAAGTGGCACATTCCATACGGAGGAACTGCACCCACATATACTGGCCTTAATTTTGCTCCCTGCTCACAAAAAAATTCTAATTGAAACGGCTAATAATGATAAAGCCTTGGAAAGAAATGAAATGCTCTTTGGAAATATAAACACTTGATAAAGCAGTGGCATGTAAGGAATGGCATGGCATCTCTCAAATGCCATGAAATGGAAGTGGTATCCCTCTTTATGGAAGTGGGGGTGAAACTACATTATCTTTAAGGTCCCTTCCAACTCAAGTCATTCTATGATTCTGCGAAATATGATTTTATCTCCCATACTAGGGTATTCTACCCCAACATTTCTAACCCTTACTTAATATTTAAAAATTAGAGCCTCCAAACCACAGGACCGGTCCAAACCTGAATATTTTAAAAAAGAAAATACACACTACATATCTGTAGGATTGTAATCTGTCTTTTAATTTTTCAGTTCTCCCTCTCTGTGGCAAAAGCATGGGTGATTATATCTTTGCGCCTCATCACTTAAGCTTTTGCTATCAGATTCAAAAAAGATCAGCTCTTTGGAAACAGCCACTAGACAGAGACATAATAGGACAGCTCAAAAATTCATTCTTTAGTGCAGAGAATGAAGGTGTAGGAAGTAAGTTCAAGATTATTTTATGGTAGCTATCATAGTTGCAGTAGTTAGATAACCGTTTCAATTTCTATTAAGACTACTTATTTACAGAAGAAAGTCTCAACAGCTCATGATCAGTGCTATGAAACAGCCATTTGCCAACATTCCAGAAAGTACTTTTTCTTTCTGGGATGGTAATCTTTTCAAGTGAAACTCTGCTCTTCTGAGACATACAGAAGCACCATCTTATGCAGTCTTTACAAAGACAAAATCTCCTGAACATGATACAATGTCACCTGAAATAGTTTCTTAAAAGGACTGTCATCATAATATATAAATAAATTTGTCAATATAGAAATGCCATTAGAACATCTAGATTTAATTTCCATTACATTGCCTTTGATGGTACAGTTCCAATTGTTTCAGTGTGCTGCACTGTGGTTTCTCTCTGTACAGATTTCATTTTGTCCTCACATAGATGACCACATCTTCACTGGTTTACGTATTTTCACTTAAGCAGTAGCTGGTGGGAGAAACTTCTTAGATTTCAGGGCTGATCAATGTCTATAGCAACACCAGACAAAGGGCAGCACTACAGGATATACACAGGCAGCAATGTGGCCCTAACATTGGGATATTTGTGTTTAACTCTTAGCGCTGCTAAGGGACTATGCTCTAGTAGCACCAGACAGCACGTCTGTTCGGGTCAAGCTTCTGTAAATACATAAGCCCCTCCAAGTTAGAAATTATCTAGCAGTAGCAAAAGTTATCTATCCAGTTAGCAATTATCTATCTAATTAAAATCAAAGCTTTGCTATTTCCTTCATTTGGAACAGAATTTTACTCTGCATCTATTTTTTTTTTAAAATTAATTTCTTTTTCATCTTTATTTTAAACAAAAGTAGCTGCAGTTATAAAATGTCTTTGTTTCATCCAGACTAGCAGATGAAAAGTGAAACAGTAGGGGTACAGAAGAAATTAGCGATAAACAGATTTTGAGGGTCTATCATTAAACCAGCTCAATGAGTTAATTGAGAAGATTTTCATTATTTTGTCTCTGAAATGGGTGAATGGTAATCACTGTCCCAGGCAGAAAGCCTGTGTGTGTATTAAGGAGAGCTAACTCACAGAAATCTTAGCTGCAGTCAGCAGTAAAGAAAAAAGGAGAACAGTATTTTATTTCACCTTCCATTAAGCTGCTGCATGGGGTCTATAACATGTTTCATTCTGCTTCACAAAAATTACAAGAGAGCACAAACCTTTTGTGGAACTGCAAGGATACCTACAAAATTTCTATGCTTATGTTAGATTTGCAAGCACGAGCAACACTATTTTCCATTCAGATGAGAGCTGAGTTGCTATTTAGACAATATGATCATCTTTCTTAGGGGCATATGTGCTATATGGCAAAAGAGACACCAATAAAACATGCAAGCATTATGCACAGTTCTTTCATTTGGGGAAGTATATCTATTGTAGATGATGCTCAGGACAAATACACTAGGAGATGCACTCTTTAGGCACACAGTAAGGACAAGAAAAAGGTCATGTCGTGATGTAATGTACATGGTATGAAAAACAAAATTAAGTAACTGAACACATGCATAATATGCTGGCCAATAGAATACTTAACAAGGTATCTTCCTTATCATGCTGGTTCGTGGCATATTTAACTTTTCCATAAAATGTATTTAGCTTTTAATACACTACTTTCAAGAGGTGTTTCTTCATCCTTGCCTGTAACTTGCACCACACTGAAACTCACAGCACTGAGTACTTTTTGTGTGCAATTCAAAGCTAACACTGTAAAATAATGAAACACACAAAATAAGCAGTATCGAAGAACTCAGTCTACTTGTAAGGATATGGAATAGCTAGTGCATATATACTTAAATTTTCATTACTTTTGTAGAAATCTTATTATTTACATAAAATCTCTAAAATAATTTTAATGTGATATAATAGAAATAGATTTTATGTGACAAATATTAAGTAGTGCAATGTAAAAACATAAGTAAAAATACTTTTGTATCTTAAATATATGTTGTCTCTGAAAATGAGTTACTTAATTTTCAAAATACCAGTTCCATTTTCTTTGTGAAAACCAAGGAATCACCTGTATTGAAGAAATTCACACAGTCTGAATCTATTGACTTAACCCTTGCAAGTAGTCCAGAGACTCGCAGAAACCTGAGCCCATTGCCTGAAAGCCTGTCATGCCTCCTATTGACTGTCAAAAGGATTGGGACAGTAAAGTCTTTTTAAATCTACACTATGATCTTCTAATTCTAGGCTGCAAAGGTTGCAGCAGTGCTGAAATAATGTCCCTCCATTCCAGCCACACACTAGGCAGGGTGTTCTAGCCAGGTCTTCAGAAGACACAAACGACACGTTTCCACTTTCACACAAAGTGGAGATCAGAGCCCTGCAGTCAAGACATCATGAATAAGAAGAATGGAGAACATTTAGAAAAGGAATATTTTGTGTTTTAACTATAGCTAAAGATTATTTAAAGTGCTGTCACTCCTTAAAATGGAGTTTTGAAGCATAGAAAGTAAGAGACAAGAAAAGCATGTGTTAAACCCTGAGACCCAAGACCTAAATTCACGCAGCTGTGAAAGCTGTCCTGAAGGACTATTATTAGGCTTTCACTGACAATGTTCTTCGAGATGTTTCTGTAAGATTCACTGAATATACACGGGTCAAGAACTTCTATTTCTTTGTCAGTTAGGTATAGAAACAAACAAAAGGAACAAATACATCTGTCACAGGGATTTAAAAACATTTATCATCATAGTAATTTATGAGGTTTGGTAATAATAAATTACTTTCATTTGGCACATTGTGAATTCTTTTTACATGAAAATATAAGGATGGAAGAGAGAAAAATGCAGCTAGAATTCTCAGACTGACAATTATTGCAATTTTTAGGTCTTAGGAATGGTTTTGCAGGCCAATTTGATTACTCCAGGAACATTCTGGGGTCATACAGTTTCAGATGAAGAAGTGAGAAACAGAAGTAGTATGCTAACTGTTGGTTAAAAGCCAGAAAATTCTGAAGTAAAGTCTATTAGCTCAGACCCATAACAGCAGCTAAAATTCACGTCATGCCAGATAACCTGAAAATCTCAGAGGAAAGGCATTTGAGATGCAACACGGAGGTTTTGAGGGAAAAGTTTTCATATCCCATTTGGCTCTGTGAAAAGTTTGAATTAGAGTCAAGATAGAGATTCTGACATTCAAGAGTTGAGGAAATCATTAGAAAAAAAAAGACCATTTAATGGAACTGTACTTAAAACTTATTATAAAGCTGCCATAAAAATTCCTATGCTAGAAATAGCATATAACAGGGAGAAGATATTTACAGACTGCAGAGTACTGATAGAATGCAATTGCGACTCATTTCCATCACCTACTCAAGGAGCAGGAGCTCAGACACTGCGTGTTCAGTACAATTCAGCACAACATTGTTCAGTACTCCAAGCCAATTTTACTACTGTTTACATCTTGAAGGTGCCTTTCATTACATTACAGTGGGTTATAAAAATAAGGATCACCATAGTAGTAGATATGTTTAATGAGAATATATTTATGACTGGGAGGGTAGGAAAAGTTAGTAATAAGACCAAGCTAAACTTAGTATTTAATTATTCTCAGTATTAAGACTGTGCTTTGCAGATTCTTCTATCAATACCTAGTGTAAGCTTTTCTACTTAGACTTTCTTTAAACAGAACTGTATCTTGCAATAACACTGTGAAATATTAACACAACGCAACTACCATGTAATATTTTCCCTAAAATCCTGTGAGGATGAAATATTTCGAAGATTATTTGGAGAAGCAGTGGATGGCACTGTTGGGCTACAATTATAAGGCTGTAGATGAAAATCATATATTGCTACACTTAAAAAAAAGACAGATTTTTGTGACTCCTTCAGGCACTCAATTCAGATATAAACTCATTCAGAGTACACTGGAGATTTCACAATCAATGTGGAAGTTAGTTCATATACTGAAAGGAAGGTTTTGTAATAGGAGAAGTATTTTAGGTGCTTCAAGTGAAGCAGAATGGTTTACATGTTTGTCTCACATGGCAGACTAAAGAACAAAGGAGACTTACTTGACAAATGTTATGGTTTTGAAGCATTGATATGATTTAATTTAATGATTGCACACATATTCTTAAAATGCTCACCACTGAACATCACGTAACAAAGGTGTGTTTTCTGCCCATAAAGTGGATGCTATTTCTTAAAACTGCTCACAATTAATGGTCAACTTGTATATACTTACAGACTAAAATTAAATGTGTAAGAATGGGGTGAGGAAACAGGGTTTCTTTTTAGTCAAGGGCTTTCATTCTTCGGTTTCTCTCATGTATTCATACTTAAAATATTACTTAAATAAATATCAGTTTGGAAAACTATCTTAGATAAGGGTTATCGCCTGTATTTCCCCAGAGCAGCATATTTTATGAAACTGTGTGTGTGTGGGGGGGGGGATGTGGTGGTTTAGTAACTTAATAACCTGGTTACCAAGGAAGGTCCAAAACAAAACCAAGAAAACTAAACCACCACAGGGGGCTAATTGGTGCATTAACTGAGGGGAAAATAAAAGAGTATCAAAAATACTGTCTTGGCATATGCAGTCACAACAAACTCAACTTCAGTGCTAATAAATATATTGAACATGAGCAAATTGATATTAGAACCATTTTATCCTTGTTCAACATCTTCATTAATGATCTGATTGATGAGGCAGAGTTCCCTCAGCAAGTTTGCACATGACATGAAACTGGAAGGAGTGGCTGATATGCCAGAGGATTGTGCTGCCATCCAGGGGGACCTCAGCAGGCTGAAAAAGTGGGCTGACAAGAACCTCATGAAGTTCAACAAGAAATGCCAAGTCCTGCATCTGGGGAAGAAAAATATCAAGCTCCAGTACTTGCTGGGGATCACCCAGCTGGAAAGCAGCTCTCCGAGAAAGGAGCTGGGGGTCCTTATGGACACCAGACTGAACATCAGTCAGAAATGTGCCCTTGCTGCAATGGTGAATGCTATCCCGGGCTGCATTAGACAGTGTTGCCAGCTGGCTGAGGAAGGTAATCCTTGTCCTCTGCTAAGCACTGGTGGGGCCACACCTAGAGCGCTGCGCACAGTTCTGGGCTCCCCAGTCCACGAGAGATACAGATACTCTTTTACAGTTACTTCTACTACTAAACTGTTTCAAATATTCTGTAGATATTGTTTATCTGGGGAACAGAAGGCTCAAGAGGGCTATATAGTTGTGTATAAAGACCTGTTGGTTTTCAGTATTTCCAAGGATGGAGACCATACAACTTTTATGGACAAGCTGTCCATTATTTGTCCACCATGACAGTAAAAAAAGAAAAATTGCCTGTTGCCTTTTGTCCTGTCACTGATGACCAACAGATACCTGGATCAGTTTAGAAGTAAATGTTAAGGAATCCAACAATAGGATCTACAAAACTCAACCCTGACAGCAAGGCAATTCATACAGACATAGTGTAAGAAAGAATAATTTGGTCTTTAATCTCTTGCACGGTACATATAGAACGCTCTCCCTGCAGATACACCTAGAAAAGTAACTGTTTTTTATACATCTAGTGGGCCTGCTAGCAAAACTCTGGTAACTGAAGATCCAGAGTAAGTTGTCTTCAACTTGCTTTCAGTTTTGAATCAGTTAATGGAAAAAATACTTCTTTCTAACAGATGGTTCCGAAATCCGTGTTGTTGAAATTGTTCTGGAAACACATTAGGCATTTTCAATAGGCACAGAAAAAAGACAGGGTGAAGATAATGAAGTCTGAGATCTTTATGAAGCTGAGAAAAAGTAAACTAACTTTTTAGATATATACAATTATCCAGTAACTTTGAGAGACAGTCTTGAATTTACTGTAAGTGACAGAGGTATTTTCACACCTCTGGGTTATTAGCAATATCATTAGTGTCAACAATCTAATATATCAAAGTGTAGAACCCAAAATGCAGGACAGAAATGGCAACTAGCTTCTAGGTGGACATTCAGACGTCCTAAAATAAGGTGTTTCATTTTACAACAAAGCTGCTGAACAGAAATGATAAAATTGAGCATCTCCACTTCATGGGACATTCTGATTTCTTCAAATGTCTTATCAACTGAAAATGTCCGCTAAGTTTGTTTGTAAAACACTAACTTAGCTTTCTAGAACAACATTTGGTGCAAACCAAATGAAACTAGCTTCTTAACAGTTTCTCTGGGCACTCCTCCCTCTATCCTGCTCTGTCTGCAGATGGTATGGAGCCCAGCAGTTCATGGGATAGAGCTCAGGAGCCGTGGGAATCAGCTGCTTTGCACTTCTCAGTACTGAGGGATTGCTCTAGAGCAAGAGTTTTTGAAAGTTCATCTTGAGATATTTCTCTAACATTGAGGACCCCAAAATAATTGATTATTCCTTTAGGGTCCCTGGGACACCCAGATACTCCATTCTGAAGACAGTCCCTTGTTTGAGTATGGGTTCCCATGTGTTTCAGATCCCCTGTTTCATAGCAGGGAATGCCCACAGCCATTCTTTTAGCATTTGTTCAAAGCTAAATGTTCTGGGAATGTAAGTCCTTCAGCAGCCTGAAGGAATCCTGCCTTCCATTCCTTGACAGTCCATCAAAATTCATCAGCTGTCATGAAAATAGATTTCAGATTTGAACATTTCAGATTTCCAGACCAGATGCTTTTTAATTCTGTTTGTGTAATGAAACCATATTTCTGAAGATAAGCACACACAGTATTTGGTGACACTTACAACACTGAACACAAGTTGCACAAGGAGCCATATAGTCTGCTTCAGCTAGAACTGCCCTTGAAATAAGGTTGCTAATTAGATGTCCAAACATATAATGGAATGAGCATCTTAAAATATGCAAGGTCAAAAGCCACATGTGGTTATATTGCACATATAAGACATAACTGTAGCTATGTTTCAAAACCCGAATGTAGTAAGTGTATTACATATTATATTATGAAGGTGCTTTTCCCCGCCCCTCCCCCTCCCTTTTCATTTTAAACATTTAGGATCTGCCATGATAATCAGCCTAATAGGCTAAATACTCTTGAGCACAGACACTAGATATATTTTACCAGCTTACACATGCATGTTTAGAACATGGGCACTGATTTCATGTCCATTTTCTCCAGTGTAGTCTAGAAAATGTGGTCTTGTACTCCATCTATATACAAATTGCTTGTGGACCACAATCTTTAAGGACTGAAGGATCAAAGCTTTAAAAAGTAACTATTTTGCACTTAAGTTGACCTCTGTGGGCCATTATTCTGTCTCACTGGCAGGGGGGTACAGTAGTGTCTCATCTATACTAATCTCCAGTGACTGTAAACTGTTAAGGTGATTAACTCAAAAAGACAGTTTTTTCACCACATGTACAGAAGACCTGTGGGTCATATTTGCATGTTTCACATATCCATCATAGTAAAATTTGTGGAGGAAAAGTAGAGTTTATAATAATTTACACAATCTTTTCTTTTTTTCTTTCTTTCTTTTCAGTCTACAATTTAATCAATTATATTGAAATTCCATCTAAACTCAGAATAAGAACTGTTTAAGGTATTGATACTACAAAATTAAAACTTAAGCTTCCAGGCAGTTAAAAATTCCATTAGAGCTTGCACTTTGCCACTGCAGGAAGTAGCATCCCTTCAGCTTCACAAAAGGGAGAAACGAATCTAAATTTTGATTCAAGAAAGAATTTAACTGCAACAAAAGGGCACAGCAGATACAATGCTGAACTAATTATGCCTGCATGTTAAATCTGGGTATGAAAGTAATTTTAACAGATTGCAAACACATCCAACGCCTAATATCAAATTCTTAGAATTGGAGAAGACTAATCCACCTCCTGTAAATGCTTATATGGCTCTGACATACATACAGTCTCAAAGGACAGCTAAGTGTATAGCCATAAGAATATGCTATAATTTTTCACATGGTTTTATGTAGTCATAGAAATATGTTATAATTTAATGCAATACTTTTTACTTGTCAGGTATTTTGAGCATATATTGATATTTATGCATATCCATGCACATATACATACATGTAGGCATATTATATTTTATAAAAGATCCAAACATGCATACAAGAGTTGACTAACAGTCTGTACAATGTGGCAGAAATTTTTTGAGAGAATATTATTTTCCAGTAGTGGTTAACATAGAGTGTTTCCTACAGAAAAAAGTCACTATCAGCTAAAATTAATGCACTTTTTTTAGCTCTTTAAGGTATAATTTAAAATTTTTTATTACGTCTTTAAAACAAACATAGAGATCATAGACATAGTTTTCATTTCCAAGACTTCTATTCCCTGATGACTGCAAATATTATATAATTACAGTATCCATACATCCAACATCGACTGATTTAATACTGGAGTAGCTGTATAGCACTTTTTTATTTATCAAGGTCATATCTTGATGGCTGCACAAGCTCAGATAAATCAGGTGTTAAGCAGACACATCTCCAAGGAATCTGGAAATTCTCTCATCTGCAATCGTCAGCATATCTTATTATTTACTGCCAAGGAAATGACTGATTAATTTTGTCATCTTTGCTCTGTGATTTTTGCTCAGCTGAAACTGCCTGCCCTCTTCTGCAATGCCTGATCAGACCTATTTAAGTTGATGCCTTTGATCGTAGACACTGAGGAGCTTGCTGACTTAGGCTTTGACTAAACATTCCTCCATTGCAATTTTTATGCACAGAATCCTAAATGATAACTGACAGTCAATGTAGATAGCAAAAACTTTTAAGATGTTGCCACTGTTTTACTGATGCTCAAAATAGCTTTACTTGTACTAGAGGTATCAGTCAAGATGAAAAATTGAAACAAAAACCAAACAAATTTTACTTTGATGAATACTTTATTTCTCACAAACAATGTATCCGAGGTCAGGAAATAAAATCTGTTAATGGAAAACTAAGCAGTATGGTTTGTTTTTTTTTTTAAAAATGCTTTAAATTCCTTCTGTAGTGTAATATCATGCTCTGTTTTGGAAGCTAGGGGCATTTTACTATCAAACTGTTCCAAACAAAATTATCAAAACAAAGCCAATAAAAAACCCCAACCACAATGAATGTTAAACCCTATGGAAAAAAATCTGCCTCTAGCTCTTTATTAATCACATTCCAACACCAGAGGCAAAAAGTACATCAAACTGCACCAAATCCTTTTCACATGACAACCTCATAAATTATTCAACTCATTAGCAACACCAAGAGGCATAAAAATAACATCAGTGTTAAGGATGTTTTCCTACAGAAAAAGGTCAGCTAAAAGTTTCACTATTAAAATCCAATGGCTTAAGCCTCTGAAAAGTGAGTACATCTAGATGGAATCCACGAATTAAAACTTTAATGCAAGCTGGTTTAAAATTCCATGTTAATTTTAATACATATGTGAAAAGCTAGAATTATTTTTTTAACTCTGAAAATGTCAGTCTATTTTAATTTTTATGTAACCACTAAGTTTGATGTGCACCACCTGTGAACACACCTGAGCTTTAATTTTCCTGTATGTTGAATGCACTAACAGGTGTTATATACATACAAAACCTGTGCTTTTGATGATTATTTTGATGATTTGCCCTTCAAAAGCAGCACAGCAATTAGCACAGTTTTGTACCTGCCTCTCATAAAATCCCTATTTTGATGTTTTGGAAGAATGTGGAGAAAATAACCCTTTGTCAAATATGAAATACTATATACCACTGGCGGAAATGGCTTCCTTAACCCAACTTATGAACAGTTTATGACTCGACGTCCTGCATATGATAGCCTTCGTGTTTAAATAAGTATTAAGTTACACTTGCTAGTATACCTGCACACACAAATATTAATTCATATGTCTAACCTTGTCTGAATCCCAGCTCTTTGCCTCAACAACTGCAAAGCTGGTGAAATGTGTAGGTCACACAGAGTTAGTTTTATATCTATCATACTCAGAACTTCTGGCAACATTAGCCTTTGGCTACACATCAGCTGAAAGGTTCAACTTGTTTTGTGAGTGATTACTTCCATTTTTAACTTCTAAATACTAAAGAATCACAGTATTTTCTTTTCAGCACTACAGAGAGAAAAAAAGAGGGGACAGAAAACCATCTTAATATTCTTTTTAAAAATTCCTCTCTTTGATTGTTAGAGAGGTGCCCAGCTCAAACCTGAGAATTAAACTTGCTGCAGATTTTTTTGAGTATTCAGGTTCAGTCTGCTGTACAGAATTCACTAACATATGAAACTTTTAGGCGATATAAGGGAATATGTAAGCACATTCCTCATTCCTCTTTTATACTCCAGCTACGTCCCCATGAAAATCAAACACCATCTAATTCTTCAGTTCCTAGACTGAAGATTTGAAATAGTCAGTTCACTACTCAAAACACAAGTTATTCTTAAAAATATTTATTTTAAACAAGTTCTTATGCATTCCACAATTTATGGGGAAAAAAAAAATACTTTTGGCTGAAATTATGCATGCCAGGATAAAAATTCTGAAATATTTTAATTCTTCACGAAAGGTCTCCAGTGGAACTATTATGACACATTAGTTTGATGTCCTAACAGTTTTGTTCAGTTACTCCAGAGAGAGTTAGTTGCTTTTACCAGTGCCTCAAAATTAGTGTCTGGGAATGCCAGAGAAGTATTATGTGAATCCCTTGGGGATCAGAGAATTTAACAGCCCACAAGTTCAAGCCTTCTCATTCATTACAGCGTAAAAATTGAAAGAATTACTGTTCTAAGAATATGCTGTCCTAAGAATTCTCAGCACTGTCCTTAGAAAAGAAGGGACATGATTCTCAAGGATTCACAGACATCAAGAAAACATCACGAGCTGTATTTTTAAGCATGAGCTAATACTGACCATATTCCACAGCAGCTTTTAGAAGAGCATCAGCATGAGTAGACCCAAAAGCATTGCGAACAAATCGCCTCCGTCGGCGCAAATCGTCTTCCCAGTAATCCAAGCGCCAGAAGTCATGCAGTTGGCTGGGAAATAAAGAACACACACATCAGCACCTACCACGGCTTGAACTGTATTTACATACATTACAGTATAATTTCATTGCTGCTTTTCCATTTCAGCTATACAATCTTGTAAAACCATGTATTACTAAAACTTACAATATTCTAGCATTTCTTTACATGCATTTATATATCATAAGCTCCAGCACTGCCTGTCTCAAAATGTTCTGCCTGCTGCTAAAAACATTAATCACACCGAGCCCATTAACAAATGCAGCATCAAATTACAAGTATTAATGGCACAGCTTGCTTTCTTTTACAGTGTTTTTAACAAGGCTTGTAAATCATAGAATGGACCTCAGTGCAAATAGTTTGCAATTTAATGACTATGGTCCCTTAGCAGACTGAACTTAGAAGTATAAAATATTGCCCACTTGAATTTTGTGGAACTATGATTAAACTAATGTGCTGAAATATTCATTGAAATAATTCCCCATTGCCCCTAGCAACCTGAGAAAATTGCAATTTTATTCATTATTAATAACACTGAATTAGAGCAGCAAAAAAGTTCCACCATGTGGTAATTGTCTTGGTAAATTATTATTCCAGCACTAACAGAGTACTAGGATGATTTTATAGCTTCCAGCTAATACAAGCCATTAACAACCATGGCCATCTTTGTGTTACATTGCCTTTTGTATTCAGAAGTATATTAAACTCCTGTAGAATGATACAAAACATTGTTAATCTATAGTAAATCCAAAACATACACATATATAATCATCTGGTATTCAACCTTAGTTGTAATGAAAGGACCAGCTCTACTTTAAGACAACTTCTTCACCTTATCAACACAAACCTCCCTTATCTTTTTGTAAGACATTTGGGCAAAGCCGTATTTTAAGCTAGTATTTTAAAAACTTTTTGGATCACTAGCAAGTACCCAAAAGGTTTGTGGATGCATCCTTGTCATCAAATTCATAATTGAATGCTATATGACTAAAATTATTCTGCAGACCATGACCTTGCAGACCACAACTGGGGAACTACTGCTTTAAACCAGTCATTTTCAATCTGTCTGCAGCACTGAAATACCCTGGAGGTGCAGGGTCAAAAGGCAAATTAAAAAAAACCCCAAAAAACAGAGAGAGAGAGAAAAGTTTTCTACTCATGAGTAAGGGCTACATCCTTGCTGGATTTTTCTAGGTATTACTTCAGCCTCTGTTGCTTCATATTGCCTTCATTTTGAGAAGCTATACCCTGATAGCCATTTCCAGGGGAAAAGTAGAAATATGCTAATGTAGAACAGACCTTCTCTTTTTTTTACTGTCCACTTAACCACCTTTTTTAATGCTTTCATGAGTTATTGTCCAACTTTACTAACTGCTGTCATGAGACCTGGATCAGTTCTGGAGGGGAAAGCACCAACGGGAATGGATCTACCAGTCTACTTTCCAGCCACTTACAAACTTTCAGATGCAGCACACCATAATTTTAGTCAATGTTTGTGGCTTCTGCAGTCTCACTATATGCTGCTTGAGTCTGTACGAAGGTCCTACTTTCATTGCTGCCTTGCAGAACAGGTCTTTTTCTCATTTAAAAGCAGTGAAGAGGCAACTTCAGGAGTTTAGTGGGAGCTGCTTCCTCTCTGAGAGCAATGCAAAGCACCATGCGTAAAGCTGAAGCAGTGACTCTGAGCTCCCTGATGGGAAGATGCAGCATTAATGGCCTATCTAGAACTATCTTGCCATCTTGAGTGCCAATTAACTTTGGTAAGTAAAACAGCTTACTTTGGGTTTGTATTATAATACAGTTTTTTCTCACAGATGTGTTAATCTGAGTTATCAGTCCATCATTTCTCCTCCTAGGCTGAGCATTCAGTAATTTTATTGTGACTGTTAAATGCTCTTGACCCTGATGTAATATGAATACAAAAACAGGCAGACAACTACCCTATGGTTTAAAAGGCAAAGTTGAAAGTCTCATTGTGCACTCTAAGTCTGTATTTTAAACTGATGATATCAAAGATAATCATAAAGGCTTTTTATCATAGTGATTTTTTTGAAAGGCAAGACGTTTTTTCCTTTTTAATTTAGTTTAAGAGTAAGTCATGATGGAACAGGAGTAAAGATACTAATGAAGCTCCTTTGAACAAAAGAGTTCTCTGAAATGGCATGTGTCTGGCTGTAATAATAAAAAAATACTCTTAGGTTGCCAAGAACGATACAAGTATGTAAGAATTAAAAATGTCTTATGAAATTGAGAAATATTCAAAGACTAAAAAGTGACATTTTTAATTTGTTCCATGTTTAATCTGGAAATCCATTACTTTGCCTAATCAGTCTGAAGAATACTGTATATTCTCAGCTGAAAGTAAACCACATTTGAAATTGTCAGAAGATTAAGTCTATTTTGCAGATACAAAAAAAGGTTACAAGTTCACCAGGGAAAGTTTGAAATACATAATAATAGTGCAAAATTAAAATTTAGAGAAAACAGAACACAAACATTTTTCCTAAGCACAAATTATATGGCTTTTTAAAACAGAATTGAAATTTCTTCCCACCGTTTTCTACAGAAGTCTATCCCACAACATTACTACATACTTCCAGATACTAGAAGATGGTACCTCAGCCCTAAAGAAAATGTTTCTGAATCTTAACTAGTTACTCTAAGATTTATTTTTGACTCTTTGAGCAACATCTTTAATAAAAAGACAAGATACTTTTCCTGCCCTGTTTTTAGAAAGGAAGCAGACACCTGAAATGCTGATGGCTATACTTACAGAGTTTGAGTTTCATCACTTGAATTATAGACAGAAAAAATGTGTGGGATTTTTCTAAAAAATTATATTATTACAACTCTAGATTAGATTAAAAATACTAGTAAGTTGAATACTGTAGCCACAAGTTCCAGTCTAAAACTAAGAATTTAACCTGCTTTAAAAGTGTAGTGCTATGGACTGAATCAGTGTTAAATTGTCTAGCTCACAGATTACAGTGCTTTGGAAATACTTATATTCTAATCCTGTGAATATTATTTATGCTTTAAGATTTTTTCAGGAATTTAGGTAGCTAATAGGTAGTTCTAAGTGGCGGCTGCAAATCAAGCAGAACTACGTTTCTAATGCTGTATTAGACACAAGTCAGTCCTAGAAGAGACGATGTCTGCAAATCACCCATATGTCTTTCTGCTACAGTGCATTCTTCCTAGAAGTGACTTGACTAAATCAAGTCATTTTAGTAATTTATTTATGTGACAAGTACCATATTTCAATAAGCTTTACTTTTCTTAATAATGTATATTATTAATAATCCTTATTTCCACAGCCAACTAGATTATATGTAATTTCTCATTGCTCCGTATCTTATACCAGTTGTGACATTTTGAATCAGACTTGTTTGAATGAAGAAGTGCATATTAAGCACACTGTAATGACTTTTTTTTTTTTAAAGAACGAAAAGTTTATAACATCATTCATGAGCTACTTTTACAGACTTAAAAAAATATATATCTATTATCCCTTCAACTGAACAGTTACTTACAATGCACCCTAAAACACGACTCAAGGAAGTCTGCATCATGAGTTTAATTGTCAAGATAACTTCCTTACAGACTATACTATAATCCAATACAAACCCTTCTCATCATAATGAGGGCCGGCATAAAACTAGTAATATTACACGGTTACTAACAACGAAAAATTTTACTTGAAATGGTGTGCATGCTGCAACTTACAAATTTAGATGTGCAGTGTTTCATATAGTTAGTACACACAGAGAAAGCATATGTTTTAATGGAACAAGCCCTGTTTTACTACAATTATTGGAGGGTTATAAATTCCGTTTCACTTTCACTGTCATCATTGGTGCCCACTTGGCAGCTCGATGTATATGTTTTCCTGCTTCAAACAACATTCTTCTTGTTAAAGGCCAGCATGGTATGCAAAGGCAGAGTGGTGTTAGGTAGTCAAGGTGGACTTGGACATGTTAGAGCAAACAGGTTTAAAGTCTTCCAAGTGCTGTAAAACTCAGATCTGTTCAGAATTCTGTACAATACTTTTGTAATAATACCAAACACATCTTCTGTATATTTAGGGGCAAAGATTTTTGAGATAGACTAAGTATTTCAGGTAGCTCAACTACCCTCTTAGAGGAGAAATTGTGGAGTGCTCTGCCATCAAAACAATTAAGAGGAATGTCAAGCCAGCCTGCACAGCAAAGTTCTCCTTGCCTTTTCACAACATCTTCATAGCTTGAACATTTAAACGACAACTTTTGAAAAGATTTTCTGCTAACTCCTATGCCCATTGCTGCAATGAAGTGTAAGGGAAGGGTTTTTTTTTCTTTAACTTATGAATACTAGCTGTCCTAAACAGCAAGTCTTTGTCCACCCTGTGGGCAGTCAGGACTTGTGACAGCAGCTTCATGGCTGTAAAACCCAGTCTCTGTTCATGTACAAATGCAGTTTGCTATATGTCACCTACAGCTATAGCAATTAGAGGCAAATATAAATAGTGGAGAGTAGCAGCACAAATGTCCATAGAAGATCCTCAGACTGCAGTGCAAAGGATGGGCTGCCAGATGGAAGAGATTAAGTTTGAATATGTTAATGAAGAGGAACAAGCCTGCAGGCATTGGGGGAGGGGAAAAAGTTGTTTTGAAAAAGAGGTGGGTCACAGAACTGGAAGGATCTCAAAGAATCCATAGTCTTTATAATACTGGGAAACTACTTAGAAAAGGCAAGGAATTGATGATCTATAATTTCAAGAATTAGTCCTGGTTGCTTTTTACATGACATATTTTGAAAAGAAAAAAACAATTCTTTTCACAGTGTGGAATTAAGACTGTTTTGAAAATGAGGAAAAAAATATATTTGGAAAGCATGAAGCATTTCCCTAAGGTAATATAAAGAACAGAAAATCTGTGACATTAAAAAAAAAAAAATAAGCAAGAGAAAACTTGAAATACAAAAAATATGAATTATTACTTATCCAATACTTGTAACAGTACAAGCCAAAATATAAATCTATTTGCCAGAAGAAAGAAGTAGCAAAAGTCTTCTGCAGCAACGAAGGAGCAAATAGTGTTCAGAAGTGGTATAGCAATATACAGTAGCTGTTTTAGAGTGAAGGTTTTCCTGATTCTGGTTGAATCAGACACAGTGACTGGTGGTTTTAACATGATGGTGAGACAGGCATGCAAATATAACATCCCACTTAACGGCTAAAAGAAAAGCCTTGTTGTACATGAATAGAAACAAATGTGAGAAACGCTAATTAACGTAATAGTTACTCTAGTAGTTACTCTACACATACACAAAAAAGATTTGTTTAGTTACAAATATCACGGAGCTACATTTTTCTTTTATCCAAAGAGTATGCTAGAAAATCCCAGAAAGAAAACTGGAAATACTGAAAAATAAAAATAATACTTAACAAATAGTATCAATAATACTAACATCTGGAAATACCAACATGTGGAATAAAGATGTCAGCGAACCTGACATCTTTATTGAAAAAGGTGGTACCAGGATGTTTTTAAAAAAAATCTTTAGGCATTCTTATAAAGAACATTTTTTTTTCTCTTAAGTACACATGCAGAAGAAGTGTTATTGTTAACATCAGGAGTGTATTTGTCAGAGTTCCAGCACAGAAGGGAAAAAGAGCTTACAATTTAAATAGAAAGATGCTAAATACCTAGGGAAATTTAAGTTAATATTGAATTTTTTTAAAGGTTTGTTCTCCTTGTGTGTTTTGGAGGTGGGGGGGTTGCCTTTTTTTTTTGCCTTTTTTTTTTTTTTACAAATAGAATCTTCAGTGACTCAATTCATGAAAAGTATCGTACTGTCATTTTTGAAAGAAGTTGGGTGGATGTGTCCTAGGGAACTCATGTGGTTGATATATGGATTGCTGAAAGCATGGCTACAAGGCATGGGATATCAGTAGAATATGAAGTTGTGTTCACAAACTGCTGAGGTGATCTAAGAACAGGAGGACAGGCCATGAAGAACACAAGAAGCTGGTGAAGAGGGCACTGGTAATATTGGGGGATGGCAGTTGTGGCAGGGGCTTTTGGTTAGGGATACCATTGCCTGGGGGATGGCTAGATGGTTGATGACAAACAGATTTTTTTCAGTTTATCTTGTATTTCTAATCAGTGCAACAAACCAGCATGACCAAAAATGAGAGAGAAAGTGAAGGAGCTTCCTGTGAATTTGGTTAGTGTCCTGGGCAGTGGCAGCTGGAGGAGGTGGTGTGGAGAGGACAGTAGGCCAGCAGCAGAAGGCTACAAGGCATGCCAGCACTGCCACATTCATACGTGTCCTCCTGTTTAGGGCTGCCAAAAGGTGAAAAATTAAAATGAGAAGATACATGAGACAGGAATGACTGGTGGAATTTGAGGAGAAATGTAGATGAAGTCAAAGCCCTAAAAATGAAAAAAGGACTTGATAGAAAAGTCTAGAGTTCGGCAGTGAGGAATTAGAAAAGTAATAGGGTCTAACCAACAGATAATACTAACTGGAATAATTATACTGGAGCAGGAATGAAACAAAAGGGCAGATTAAAAGGTTTCTTCCAGGAATAATTTCCATGATACTGGGAAATGGGAAACCATAAAAGGTTTGAAATATAATTGTTGATTGGTGAAGAAAAAGCAGCACTGAGCTGGAAAAAATGGAGAAGTACTAAGTTTGCAAAGCATAGATATGTGAGAAGAAATCCAGTGACTATGAAGACTAGTGGAAGAGAAATAACTGTGGAAATGGATGGGAAGAAAAATAAATCCATGTGAGTCATGGATGGATAAATAGTGGGTTGTCAAGAATACCTGTTAGATATTCTATAATATTTTGAGACTTGTGAATTTGAGCTACCTTTTTTTAAGGCAGTGAACTCTAGAAATCTGTGAAGTTTAGGGATGATCTGTGGGACTCTTTGATTATTTTATGAACAGAAAAAGGGGAAAACAGTTAATTAAGTTAATTAAGACAATTAATAATATATGCAGCACAAGTTACCAGCAGATTGCATGCTACTTGACCCACAGGTTTCCCTGTGGAGATTGTGGCATAGCTGAAGTTTTGAAAATAGGAAATAAAAAAAATTTGAAGTTGTTTACACTTGTGAAGGATGGCTACAATTCATAAACCTAAAAACTTTTACAGAGATTGGTATTTGTGTGTTGTTGCTTTGCAGCCTTTGGGTGGAGGGGAAAAGTTTCCATGTGGACTTTTAAATCAGGGTGAAACAGAGAACAGAGGAACCCAAAGTACCAGCAAATATTACTAAAGATCATCAGAACAGGAGCGGAGGAGTCACCTTTGAAAACCAGAAAGAAAACTGCCAACACAGTTTCTCTGCTATGATCATGTTACTAATGGTCTTGCATTAATAATGAAGGACAAAACTGAGAGAACAGAGAATTGGCGACAAATGAAGAGAGAGAAAAAAAATATCAGAGGATGACTAATGATTAAAGATCCACCAAACTCATGGAGAGGAATTTTCTAAGAACTGTTTTAAAGGGTAATATCCTTGTCAGAGAAGAGGGAGTGATTTATGTGGCTTTTTATTTTCTTCTTCAGGCACTGAGAAAAGGTATATTTCATATACATTCTTAATGAAACTCTCCAATTCCAGAAACTTCTGTGGTTTCAGCCCCGTGAAAAAATTGAGGACATTGAAGCTCAAAAGATGAAAAACAGAAAGGGGAAGTTGGAAACAGAAATCTCTCCATTTGTATTAATCTTCAGTTAGAAGAGATGTCAGAAAGGAGAGTAATGACAGTAGATACGAAAGGAAGGCTGTGACAAGAGGGATGTTCCTTTTAGCTGTAGTAGTACTTAAACCACAAACTTATAGGGCAGTTAATTCCTGGGACTGTGGATTTTAGTATATTCCATAGAGTTTGAAGGAACAAACATTTAGTAAGTACTATCATGATAGTACAGTATGACAAACTCCAAGATGGAATAAATAGTGTATTGGGGTTGCTTTTGTATTTCTTCAATGACTGCAAAAAAGAGTCAGACAGAGTGGCTTAGACTAGAAACATAACTGTAGATTGCTAAAATTAAGTACAGTGTATTCCATGCTTATTTTTCATATTCAAAATGTAGAAATATCTCAAAGGTCCCATGACACAAAACTTGAACTATGTAGCAAATAATCATCCAAGTTCAGGGGAAAAAAAATCCATTTGTTTCACATTTTGACTACTGTGTTTGTTATAACATCACATCTGACACAGGCACTATGACATTAGCTTACACACTCCTGCTGTTAGGAAGGACAATGTGAAAATGAAAATATTTGAAGCCTTTTATTAATTTAAAAAATGAAAAAGAAAAACATCAGGCATTTTCATAGGAACTTATACTGTCATAATTTTTTACCAGAAGATTTGATAAAAATAATGTTTTCTGATTTAAATGGGTTTTTAAATCAAGCTTCCATTCAAATCTTCTACTGTTTTTAGAAGCACGTAACCTTCTGGTAGCAATATTATTTTGTTTCTTAAGCACATTATGTGTCAAATTAAAAAAAAAATAAAAGTGGATGCCTTCTGAACACACACAAAAAAAGAAGTTCTCATGAAATAACACAATCATACAACTTTTTGCCAAATTGCCAAATTGGAGAGTATTGTGTGATTTTACACCTCTAATCCATAAGAATTCAGACAAACATCTCAGAAAATAATTTCTTTTTCTCAATTTTAGCAAAGCAAAATGCTGATTTAATAAATTAAATGAAAAAAGTTTTACGACAACTATTCATTTTGCCATAAGGATGCTGCTTTACAAACAAGGTTAACTTTAACAGATAGAGTTCTTATGACACTACCTAAGACAGTATTAAGTTTTGTTTGTTTGTTTTAAACCAAGTGTCCAACTGTAGTTCATCCCTTGAGCTTCAAACATTAAATATGCTTTCAGCAACAACTCTGTACAGGATTTGTCTGATAATAGAGATCACTACTTCTGGTCAGCTTTTCAACCAAGAACATGAAAGTGCATTTGAGTAAGAAGCATGGTGACTCAATTCTGCCTGGGGAAGGTGAACAATCGTCGCAGAAAAATCAAATAAACTGGTGTTATGACCACCGGAGAGTAAGATAATTCTTTCCTGCAGTTATGTTTTGTCTCTAGTATAGCATCTTGTTGTCTGACTTCTTTCTTGCATGGAAATTAATTAAAAAAAAAGCTAATCTCAACTCCCCTCGAAACAACCCTTGCCCATCTGGGGTTTTGTAGTACTATTTGCCTGGTTCAGTTGTAGTACTAAAAAGGGAAAACTGAGAACAATTTATTCAAATCTTACAGAGACCCCCCTTCCTTTGCCTTCTGCATGAGTACTAACTACTCTACTTATGCAGATAGAAGGATATTTTGCTCCTGAGTGGAATGAACACAGCTAGATTCTTTATGTAGCTTTTTTACCTCTTCTGAATTGAAATTAAAAAAACCCCAACAAAACAAAACAAAAAAACCACCCCAAAAACACAACAATCCACTTCCCCAAAGAATTGTGAATGACAGTGATACCACTGCATTAAGAAACTCCAACAAACAAAGCTAGAGGCTGGGGTCCCTCCTCGCTTTGTTTTTAATGTCATCCCCATACATTCTACATCAGCACAACACAGAAGTTCTGAGATTTTGCAAATGTTTTGATGAAATGGGGATGTTTTACAAGAAAAACAATTTACTTTTTATTTCAAGATCTTATCTATCATTAAATATATATCTAGGCACAGCAGAGTCCTAGTTTCTAAAACAAATCTGAGCTTTTATGACTTGCCTGCAATTCTAGAAATGTTAAACAGTAGTTCAGTTTGGGCTAGTTTGCATGGACAAGTGAAAAAACAGTCCCCAGATTTCAAAGTGGGCATTCAAAGTAAAAGAGCTTGCTGAAGCTCTTGAAAATTTTGGTGCCTCATTGGCTTACTTAAAGGTCAAACACTAAAGGCTCAGACTTGTAAGTAGGGCTAACATATGTGCCTGCTGATGAGGATGCTGTCCCAACTGTCTGCTCCATTCCAGACACACGGATTAGGGTGTCTGAATTGCTTGTGAAAGAACTACTGAAGAAGCTACTGAGCATACAAATTGCAGTCCAGTTTCAAGACAAACCAGCAATGACTTGTCCAAAAATCTAGAGCTGTGCTTTTAAGAGGAACAGCATGCTTGAGGTAGATAGCTAGGACTTTTTATCTCATTAGTTACTCCTGTTTGTAAGTCATGGCTCGAAGGCTATGACATCCAGGAATAAAAATTTAGTCTCTCAAAATTTTTAATTAGAATAAAGAGAAAATGTTTTATCTAAACATTTTAAAATTGTTATTCTAAAAATAAGGCACACAGCTTTATTTTTTATATATACTATTTCTTAAAATCCCATAATGAATTACTGCTTCAAACCTTCATAAATTATTCAAGCTGCAACTGTTTAAAGGCAGCTAACTTATAAACCTGGCATTGAGATGAAATAATTAGCTTTCTTGAGGCCTAGCAACAGTAATCAAAATCTAATAAATAAATAATAAAGTTTTACCTAGACAATTGTTTTAATTTCCATCATGCAGAGCTGTTTATTAAAATGCAAGTCTAATAATACCCTATTTTAAGAGAATGATTATTTTTGCCAAATGCCATTTCAAGCTTAGTAATTCGAAGTATCTGAATTCAAAATTTATAGAAGCCTGAAGTTTTATGCATCCTGCAAGTTTTTTTGGTGACAATTTATTTTTCTCCTAAGTATCATCCAGAAGTACAGCTTAAGTTAAAAGAAAGCACATATTTAGCTTTGAACCTAATATTGTTCTTAAGAGCTGAAACAAAGACGTGCTGGCCCAGTTAGTGAATATGCCTTGTCTGCACTATAAACAGGTATTCCTATCCCCAAATGCAACTTGTATTGATGAAATAAACAATTGCCAAGTGGCATGGCCATAAATGCTATAGACTTTTTAACAGAGACTATGTTTACAATGCTATCAAATAAGTCCTGAAGTAATCTTAACTTTGATCTTTTTTGTTCCTGGGAATTCTTGTGAGAGCTAAAAAGCTAGCTTGGCAAGTAAATCAAAACTTTTCTATATACACTTTATTTTTGACGGTCAAAAGGTTCTTCAGAAGTATAGAAACAGTCTTCTATAAAACATCCAAAAATATATCAGCACGACCTAATGATTTATTTTGGGCTCTGAAAATCTCATAGGAGAAGAAGCAGGAAAAAAAAAAAAAAAGACACTGTATTATAACTTACTTTTCTTTCTTGAAATAAAACCTCTATTTTTGTGGGTTTTGAAAACCAAGAAGTATATGCTTTAATGTATTTTTTGCATACAGAGTATTTGACAACCCCTTATTCTGGATATACTTTTTAATGTGTTCCTCCCTTTTAGCTATTTAATCTGTTATGCAATTCAGTGTGACAATCAGGAGACACAGCTGGCTTTTCCCTTGTTTGTAGCACAAATCTGTGACGTGATCACGTGTCTCTTCTGCATTTTTCATGCACGTTCATAGTTCAGTTGATATTGTATAGTATGAGTCCCTATAGTGATATGCTTTATGAGTATATTACAGAATGTATATTTGGCTATATTTGGCTGTATGTTCTTACTTAAATGAATACTACAGTTAAAGAAAAAAAGAGCAGCAGAAGTTTAATAAATTTATACAGCCCCCCACTACTTTTCTGTGTGGAATCACCGCAAGGAATTACAATCCTCAGCTTTGCTAAGAGGATTTTCATCCTTTACATGTTCATTGCACATTTTTTTTTGTTTTGGGTTTCTTTTGGAGATTTTATTGCAATAGTTTGCATGGAAGATGAAAAATGACAAAAGGAGTTAAAACCCGTCTATTATTACACTATAAAGGAAACCTTACTGGAGTAAACAATGGATGGGGGAAGGAACCATACACCTGGGAAGAGAAGGATGTGTCATTCTCCCTAAAGAGTATGGGTAGCCAAATTTCCTGATCCAAGAAAATAAAAATCAAAAACTTCACCTGAGCGTGAAATATAAACTAGGAGTTGAGAAAAGACAACATTCTAAGAGTCGTTAAAAAATGTGAGAAAGTGGGACAAAATGGAGCTGGACTCAGCCTGTCCCTGGGTTTGAAGGCAATTTGCTCATAGTATTTTTTATTTTACTTTCCTGAGCTGTGAATCTGGCTTGTTCAGAATATTTTTTGCCAAAGCTCCTCATGACACAAGTCCTGGGAAAGAGCTGATCTTGAAGTGCTGAAAAGTCACCTGTGGCTTAAGAGCCATGACACAGGTCATGTCAGCCTCAGAGGTTCTCCAAATCCTAGTGACCAACTTGGGAGAAAATACAGTCTGCCCTCTTTCTTCTTCACCCAATTTCATTCTTTTGGAACCTTTCGATTCATTTAGCTCCTTCAGATCTCCTCTGGATCGCTCAGCTGAAATTACATTTGAAGATGCTGTGATGTTGACTATCACCTTATTTTTGAAAACTGCTTTTTCTACAGGGACCAAATTGCCTACGACCTCGTAGAATTTGTTTTCCTTTCTTGGAATCTGGGAGGCACAGTTCAATTACTGGGCAGTTAATACTAGTGATTAACTGTTGTAATTTACTGGAAGATTAAGGTTGTCAAACTATGCCAAATGATAGCTGAGTTGAGTTTCTTTTATCTAACTTAAAATGTCAACATTATTGATATTTGACTAATCAACCCAGGACTATTCCAGAGGCAATGGAAAGAACTAGTTGGGTGATAGGATAGGAATCCCAGTGTTCTTGTCTCAAGTAACAAAGTTCTCAATAGCAGAGAAAGCAAAACCCTGGGGTTTTCATGAAAAAATCTAGCACCAAAGATTGTGTGAATTGTCAAGGGAAGGATCAAGTCAGAGAACTCACGTGACTGAGTGAAATCCAAGAGGCAGGATTCAGAAAATGAGAAGTATAGTCTATATGGGTCTTGTTAAATGAGAGAAATGGAGAATGTGGTTGATTGACTTGTCCCAGTCTTACACTAGCACAAGCAAAAGTTACATGGACACATCCTTTCATCACCTGATTGACCTGATAAAGGAAATCCAGAAAGATAAAATAGGCAACAGCCACAGAATTCATCTTCTCTTCTAAAGGATGGGCTTATGATTTTATTGCTATAAAACAGGAATGGAGAAGCAGAGGGTCAGCATTCACAATCCCCAGATTCAGACTGTAAATGCCTTACTGGGAACAAAATCCTTTTGAACTGATAGAAAATAATGAACATAAAATTATATAAATTCAGGAGACAAGAGCTATATAAATTCAAGCAATGAAAAAAAAAAACCAAACCAACCTGACACTCTTAAAAAATCAGACTGTATTACTAAAGCAATCAAGAAAGCCTAATAGGTAAATACTTAAACCCAAAATACTCTTTATTATGTATAATCCAAAATAAAAGCCCAAGAACATTATTTTGGAGAATGTGAATCTGTGGGTGTAGTATATACATATTTTTATGGAACAAATAAAATTTAGGCTCAATTCTAAAAATAAGTATGACTCAGTTTAAGCCTATAAGAAATCCCATTAAAGTAACAACATATTTAAAATAAGACATGTTTCAGGACCTATACTATGGGCTTAATTCCACCAAAATCTGAACAAACATTTTATTCTGATGGTAGAGTATCAATGCATTTTTTTACACTACAGATTCAATATTGATCAGCAAAGGTATATAGAAATTGCTGTTTATTACATTAAAATAAGACTTCAGTTGAGATTATTTTATTGACCTTTTTCTCCTTTTTCAAAACGCGAACAACGAAACCAAAAAGACAAGCAATGAAAAATTTCCAACATGCCTAGTAAGAAAAAGATTGAATTGACACTAGTGTGAACAGCTGCTAAATCATTTGGGAAGATTATTAATATTTTAAATAGAAAATGAATGTAAAGTTTATTTTCATCTCATGCCTTATAGGACTTTTCATTAAATAAATAACTCTAATACAGTTCTCGAATAGCTTTTGTCTAGTATACAGACTTTATCTTAGCAACCAAGTCAACATGTGACTTAAGTCGGTGAATACGCATCAGGCCTATACTCTATTGCTCAAGAGCTGTCTTATTTTTTTCCTAACATCTAAATGAACTAGAAAAAGTCTCTTTGTCCTACGAACAGAGACAAAATATTCTTTTCTCCATATTGTTTTGTCTATGGATTTTAATATAATAAGACCTTTCATGAGTCTTTCTTTTTCAAAACCATCCAAATTAAGCTGCTTTAGTCATACTCATACTATCATTGCCTTAAAACATCCTTGTCTTTCTGTAGATGGTCTGTAATCTCTGCAGTTAGTGATGTGATTCCAAACTGCACAAACAAACTAAAGCACAAAATATATCAGATCTATTATTGTTCTAATAGCAATATCCTACCATGGAACAGTAAAGCTGGATTATGGACCAAGAAACCAACAGCTCTTTCTAGTTTAACATAAAATCTGTCTAAAGTTTCTTGCATGGTTTTGGGGAAAAAAAAAAAGGCACACAAAAAAAAAAAAATGTGTTCCTGTTCACAGCAAATAAGCAGTATGCTTCAATTTATCTCATCCCTAGAAAAACATATGTAATACTTCCATTATTTAGCTTTAGGGAGAGCTTTGGAAAATGCCACTGTACCATGACATCTACATAAAATGCTATGAAAATACTCTAGTTTTACCCTCCACCACAGTTAAAACATTGTGGTATGAATTAATTCCTGACACAAGCAATATTATCTCTGTCTAACCTGCCTTTGGACAGCAGCAGGACCATTGGTCCTTGCACAACAAAAACCCCTTTGCTGATGACTCACCAATATCTGCATGGCTAATGTAGTAGAAAAGAAAAACAATGAAAATCTCACACTCAAGAAAACATGAGATCCAGAATCAACTCTCAGGAATACACTCTTCTCAGACACTAATTTGCTCCAGTTTTATCAGTCACCCATTAATAGTCACGAACGCACAGTCTCAGTCATTTCTTCCCTCAGGGTCTATTCTGCCACCACACAAGTGGTTGATGGCATGAAACCACTGAGGAGTCTGTCTTCAGAGCAGATTCACAAGAAACACTGAAAACTCAGAGTACAAGGGAAAACCAGGAAGCATTATGGAGGATTGTTGGTTGAGCTGCTAATAGCTAGTTTATTTATAATACTTGGTGTTTTCACTACAAATGTTTATAAAAACTGTTTAGTGAACATCTCCAAAACCTTCATTTGCCTGCATCAAACCTCTGAAATTAAGCAGGAAGAAAGCAATCAGATTAGACCATTGCTCTTTCTGATATTAAATGCTTTTCTAGTGTGAGATAAAAAAATTTAAAAGAAATAAAGAAAATCTGTGTTCTACTTTTGGTCCATAGGAGAATACTGACAGCTTACCAAACTAACAAAATAAAATGAGCATAATAATAGTCATAATGCTCCTAAAGCAGCAGTAGACTCAGCACTAGGAGTATATGGAAATTTTAGAAAGATGAAGAGGAATCTGTCCCTGCTTTGCAAAGTTTTACTCCGCAGATTAATTTTTTGCCCAAGAGTCACTCTGTGTCATTCAGTGCTCAAGGTGTATGCACGACGGGAAGAATCGTGGTCACTCTCCCTAATTTTCAGGTTATATTTGCAAGCAGAGTACTTTTTAATTTGTACATTATGTATCAAAAAGCAAAGGAAGCACCATTCATGACTGTGAAATCCACATACCCTCTAACTTTGTCAACATCCAAAGGCACCAGAAGGCCCTTCACTATATAACATAATGCTGCCAGTCCTCTGGTGATACTCTCAAAGCCTGCGACAGCAAATCAGAATTATTTTTTTCAACCATACACACCAATGACAGTTCTTTTGCCTAGATCATTACAGCTCATTCCATCTTAGAGGAAATACAATTACACAAGAAAAGCTATGGTGGACACAGCAGGCTTCTCCACAAATCACCAAAGTTTTGTGGAATGGAACGCTGTCAGCATTTTCTGATGATGTTAGCTCATTTTGCACTAGTAAAACATTAATTGGAATGCAGAATAAAAGGGCAACAACAATAGAACTTCTCATAAGAAAAGACCTAGGGAGAATGTAGAGTTATCACGCAACAAGTTCAAAACAAACAATAGTGCACTTTGTGTGAATTTCTCACACAACATACTCAAGGTATGGAACTCAACACTATGTCAGGTTGTGGACAGCAGAAGTTTAAATGAGTTCTTAAAGGGATTAGACATTTCCTTTCACAGATGGGGAAAAAACCACCAGAAGTTATTAAACTCAAGGATATCACCTCTGGCTCAGGAAGTCCCTGAGCTACAATTTGTTGAAAGCTGGGAGGATATGCTGGGGGAGTATCACGACAAAGTCACCTAGGGAAATACTACACTCCTCCCCAGGCCTCCTCTGTTGGCAGCCAACAAATATTGAAACAGCAGACTTTTAATCCTATTCTTGTAGTTTGCTGTTATATTGTTTTTCACTGTTATTTTGGGGCTGATTCCCCACTGCTGTTAAATAGACCAACTAAGTTTGAGTCAATTAACTTTCTTCCCCAGGTTAACAGCAGTACTAAGTAACTCATGCCATTGATCAGCTAATGAGTGTAGGATAGAACATTTTCAGCAGCAGAATGTAACCTTTGAAAGTGTTCATACAAACTGTAAGACATACTAACACATACTGCAAAATTCTTAAGTCTTAAAGTATAAACTAACTTCTAGTATAAAACTTTCTAAGTTTATGAGCTTTAATTTTTTTTTTTTTTATGTCATCTAGTTCTTACATCCACTGCAAAGTCAGAAATAGTACTCAGTAACATTTGAATAAGATGACTGCTTTATAACCTTAACATTTATTCTTTTGGAGTAAGTGAAGTAAATACAACTGTATACTATTAAGTAGTGGAAATTGATACAAACATGAAAGATATTCACCAGGTTTCATCAATATTATGGTATTTTGCTTATATAAAAGAGAAATCACCCTAGCTGCACTTCAACAGATAAAATATAGAATTCACAATTTATTTTACATATTATTTTTAATCAAAAATACTTTTTTTGGTTGCCATTATTTAAATAGAGATATTAATAAAATCACAGTGCAGCTCTGTCAGACAGTACACTTTCTATGACACGTACAGTGTAAGAACATTTTGGAAGGAATGGCTTTAACAACAAAACTCCATGGGATTAGACTACAATGAAAATGCTATAAATAAAATAGCTTCAGAATTTGAAAAAAGTGACTTCTTTGGTATGTAACTGAAAATGGTGAAACAAAAAGAAATACAAAGTTAAACAAAAGGAAGAAATCAGTATGTTTAAGGCAGCAGTTGATCCATTTAAAAACCACCACTTTATCCGTTCTCTTTTCCTTTGCAAAATCCAATAAACTGCCATTATATTCCTTTTAAATGGTTCCATTACAAGGATTCTATAACAACAGACTAATCTCTTGATAATTATAATAAATGCCTGTAATCAAAGCAGGAACCATTTAAAATAAGGAGAAAGGCTGTTTTCTATCAAACTCAGTGTAGTTCTGTGACCTTTGCAGCATTAAGCTACATCATATGCTGCCACCTCTAACTGCAACACAGCTTTCCTACCAATCTTGCTCAAATAAAAATAAAAGGGATGCGAGATCAATGGAAATACGGATTGACACATGGTAAGAGTTCTTACTTTCCAGCTCTGAGCCTTGTAGAACATAAAAACCTCAATTCGCAAGATTCCAAAGGCTCAAAGACGGCAGGATTCAGCCAGCAGCTCTTTGACGGACTTCCCTTCAGGAGGGAACGGGGGAAGGAGCAGACTGATATTTTAAAAGATTGTGTTATGGCAACGTGAGCTGTATATCACTACTAATGCTTAAGAAAGTATTACTTTTTAGAAAGACAGGACATTTTATCACAAAATTCGATATTGTATTCACATGAACAAACAATGATTTCCAGAGATCATTTAAGAAACTGAAGGCTGATAAAATTACGGGAAATGACTCTATATGATCAGAATGGCTTTCATCTGCATTTTGTTAGACCCAGCATTGATTTCACTTTTCAGCTGTGAACAGCAAGAGGCCAGCTGTGGCCAAGGGAGAGAGCAAGCAATGAACCAGGGTCACAATAGAGGCTGAGTTGTCAGAAATTTTAACACTTTTAACGACTAAATCTCAGTAAAAAAAAAACAAAAAAAAATCTTTGAGTTATAACCACTTGAAAATTATAGGCAGCAGGTCCCACAAACTGTCAGAGAATACAAGATTTAATTTATGACAAAGTAAAACCTTTGAACTCTAGTTATGTGAATAAACAGCATTATAAGGGGAAAACAAACAAAGCAAAGGAAAGTATAAAATACATTGCCTTCAAGGCAGAAACAACTACATTTTACTTCATATTCCCATATGTGTTAAGGGGAAATTTATGACAGCATACTGAAAAGCAAGATTCCCATTGTAAAACCCTTCACATTTATTTAACTAAGCACAATCATTGAAAATGACCTTTATCCAAACCCTTCACAGCTGTCTTAAAATGATCTAAAACTATTGCCAGATTTTCTTTAACTAACATTACTTAACAAAAAGTCATTACCCCAGGGCCATATTACACTACTGGCAAGTAAACACAAATCCTTTTTCAACAACATGATCTAAAGTTTTAATGAAATATTGATAACAAATTGAAAACTCCCCACTAAAAAGGTGCCAAGCAATACAAATCATCACAGTTTTCTGTTCTAACAATAAATACTATTTCCTTATTTCTGCTAACATATTTGTCACCTACTAGACATACATGCAAAAAGAAAAATGGCTTCAAAATTCTTACATTTAAAACTGTTATTAGATGAAGTGTCAAAATTATTTTAAATGAAGCTTTTTTAACAGCAAATTGTGAAAAGATATCTGTTTGTGAAAGACATCACATCCAGAGTGTACATTACTCTATAAAATTAAAGGGCTACTGACAATAAATTCATACAGCAGTTTTCATTTGCAGTACACTAATAGTTTAACAGTGCATTAATAATGTTTGGTTCCAAGGCTTAAAAAGCAGTGTGTCAAAACGATGAACACCTTAGTATTTCTGTTTTTTTTTTTTTTTTACATGAATACTAAACATTAAGATTAAAAGTGTGTTGCAAGAGCTGGCCTCCTGCAGGTCCAGGTCAACTGACAGGGGTTAGGGGAAAAAAATTAATCATATTTGTGGATTCAGAAGAGAACAGCCCAGTCCTTAAAATAACAGTATAGAACCACAGTTAATGGGAGCGCATACTGTGGGAAGGGGAGAAAAGGACTTTATTAAGGGGCTGGTTAGTTCAGTAAATCATGGATTTCAGATAAAGATGATTACGGTGGATCCTTGGTGTGAGACGAGAAGGGTACAGGAGGTTCATTTCACCACCAAGTAATTATGCTGACCCAGAGTGTTACCATTTATCATGGCTGAAAGATGACACTCACTGTTAGCCAAGGGAAACTGCTAGTCAAATGCTTCCATCTAGATCAATAGACACCACATTTTTCTACAGCCAAAAGTAATTATACAACAGCAAACTTCGTGATCAATACCCACTCGAGCTAACTTATATTCTGCTGTACAGACATGAAGGTATAGCACTGTTAACTGCCACTGAAAACTACTGCATTTGACGCAAATTAAAGGTTTTCCCCCCACCACTCAAAAGGATTTTGCTCTTTTCTGAGAAAATCTGTATCCTGGTTTCTCTGTCATTTAAAACAATGAGAAAGCATCCACAAAGGTTTTAAGGACCTGCAATCTGCAGCTGAAACTGATGTTATAATTTCACAAAGCCTCACTTAACACAAAACAAAAAAAGAAAATCAGTCAATTAAAGTAAAATCAATCTTCCTAACCACTGAAAGCTGAAATAGTTTCTGAGGCATTAGTTTCTAAAAGCTGCAGTTGAAGACCTGACCTTTATGAACTCCAGAGATCAGAAAAGGGAGAAACATATACTTGAAGTACTAAATCAAAGTAATTTTCAGTATTAAACACATATTCATATTTGTTTACACAGAGGTGCACATATAGGATTACCAACAAGCCAGTCAGTAGATAAAATTAGGCTTTAAGAGTTTAGATTTTGTTTCAAAATATATCTAAACGTCAGTTTTGACAACTGCTTTCAAAAAGGCAGAGCTTAGTCTTATAAACCAATCTAACACATCAAGAAAGGTTAGAGGGAAGAAAAAAATCACTACTTCAAGTAAAAAAAAAAAAATTTGACATCCAATTTTCAAGCTGATTTATCAGTGGAAAGCTAAAATTGATAGTTTGCCATTACTGGGTAGCAGGCTGTCTAAGAAAGCTGTTACAAAGCCTTTCATTTTGATTTAGCCACATGGATCAATACAAACCTATACTGTTTCAATTTTACAAATATTGATTTTCTGATATAGCCTCAGTGGGAGAACATTCATCACCTGCCATACTAAAAAATATTGAAATCTATTTTGTAAACTTTGGTTTTCAGCAAAATATAGCATTCTACTGAATGAAGTGAAATCTAGTTTTCCAGGTAACAGCTAATCACTGTTAAAATGTATTTTGAGTAATATCCTTTTGTCTTTCCATTTCAGATTCTGACTAACACTGTTAATTCTTTAACTGGATTCATACCAAGGAAGATCATAAAACTTCCCTTTGTTGACTGATCAAGTTTCTTGAGATTCTTTTCCGTTTTAATGAATAGAACAAACTAGAACTTCAAGTTAAAATATTTACTATTTTGCATCCCAAATCTAGAACCACTTCATGCTTTAGGGAGGAGGATTTTTTTTTTTTTCAAGATATCAAAGTAAAAACAAAGTCTCAAAGTAGAAACAACTATTTAATGAAACAAAGATCTTTATCCTACATTAACACAACAATACTTCTTACACAAGCACCTTTGGTTTTATCCACCTCAGGCTTTCTAATTTTTGTGCTAAGAGCTTTGCTGTTCCTCAGCATTCAAAACAGACTCTGTTTTATATGTTATTTGCTCATATGCAGTTATTGACTTTTACGCCACCCCATTCAAACTGATATAAATACTGAATTCATTTGAAAAAATGTTTGCTTTTGTAAGACGTTTTTAATTGTACAGCTTTTCTTATTCCAAATTATTTAATTAATCACAAGTATCTTATTCAATTAAAAAAAAAAAGACTTAAAAACAATTTAAAAGTTTAAACTAGTTACTTGCTTTCTTTACTCCTCTTTTTCCCCAATTCCAAAAATTTATGAGCTGCTTAAACATTTCTGAGTGCCATATTACTGCTGGTAAATACAGATATACTACCCAGCCAGGGTAGCAATAAGGAAAAGATACTTAACAGGTTTTAGGAGCAAATACACTACACTGTGGATAAAAGTGCAAAATAATTTTCTCAGCAGCATATGAGAAATAAATGAGAAAAAACATAATCCTGTGTTGGAAGGACACAGTCCAGGAATGAGACTGAGGCAACACACAAGAGGGTTTAGATTGGTAAGTGCACATTCAGAACTTGTGCTGGTAACACAGTGCCATTCAGGTTGCTGCTTCCTAAACAGAACTGTGAAAAATTCTTAAATTTTTGAGATAGAAACTAAGTGAAATTCCTGAAATAAAAGCAATATTTTCCTAATGGAAAGAATATAATAAATTCTAATCTTTCTTTGCAAATTTAGTGAAATCAGAGTGGAATTTCTTTGTAGATTTAGAGCTCATTATGGATAGTCCATCCCTTTACAGAATACAAGATATTATTTCTAGCATTTGGATACTAAATTCACCTTCTCACATATACCTGAAATCAAAGAATAGCAAACATCTATTTTCTGGTAAAATTCAGGTAAAAATACCTGAATTTAAAAAAAAAAAAAATAGTATCACAAAAATACTGTAAGACAGAGTGGTGAAAGAGAAAACCACAGAAAACAATCAGAGCCATTCAACTGAATACAAAGTAAGAACTTGATAGTCAAATCAGATGTGCCTTTTCATCCTGTTCCAAAAATTCCAGAAACAGATCTTAAGTGCAATGGTTATGGCTTATGCAGCTAGAACAGACTGTATATGAGCCATCACACAAACTCGTCCTGTTATTATTCTGATGCTGATGCTAATTCAGATGCTTATGATCTTTACCACCAAAACAGTGAACAGACTGAATCTGTGGTATAGCAAAACCTAAAGAACTATGTGACTAAAGCATGTCTTAAAATAAAGCAAAACAGCACTAAATACTTAAAATATTTCTCTTAAAATAAAAGTTATTAATTAAACACTATTTTTAGGGCTTTTTGTTCCATCAACAGATTTCAAATTGCTCTTAGCAAAGTACCATGATTCACATGTTACAGATGGGGAAAACAAGGCATATAGATAAAGACTGAACTGATTTATTCAGCGTTGAGGTGTCACCTCACTGGCACCATGAAGATTATAACTTCATTATTTAGGGCATAAAGTGAGTGCTTTCATAGCTGAAGAAAGAATCTTGCTTCCCATATGAACTATACTGTGAATTCCGGAGGGGGAGAATGGGTGGAATGGTCGGTATGTCTTGGCTGGTAGTACCATGAATTGCTGCTCTGATTTGTTAATGAGCTTTATTAAATCCACTATTCCCATAAACGTGTATATTTTCAACAAATATTTAAACAGAATTCCAATCTCCAAATGTTACTCAGTTTTTAAAAAAATACAACATTTTCAAAATACAATAATGTTTATTACAGAACAAAAAATCATCTTGGTGCAAAATAACATTTCATAATTTCCCTCCTAATTGGAGGCGAAATGAAATGAAACAGTTTTCTTTAATTTTTTCTTTTAGGGAAAAAGTAGAGCTTCCATGGTCTCTGGCTTTCGTTTTTGTTGTAGTTGTTATTTTGTTTTTTTCGTTTGTTTTTTTTTTTTTTTATTTGGTTGGTTGGTTTTTTTTGTGTGTTTTTTTTTTGTTTGGTTGGTTGGTTGATTTTTTGGGGGGGGAGTATTTTGGTTTTGTTTTTTATTTAATGAATAAATAAAGAAAAACCCAGAAGTAAAATATCTTGTTGACACTTGGGCTGGCATCATCTAATCATAATAACAAATAACTAAAAGACAGCATTTCTAGTGAATGTTTTTAAAGATCCTTTCTTCTGTTAAGGCTTTTCTGTATCTAACAGTATTCCGAACAATAAGAAAATGACCTTCTAAAAAGTAATGATGGTGATTATCCACATAATGGTTGTAGCATGCAAATATACAGCAGCCGTGTAAAGGAACAAAAATCAGGCAGCAACTTCACAATGCTTAAGGGCTTCATATTTTACAGCACCAGCATTAATGGAAAAGTTAATGTAGCATTGAATAACAGTGAGCTGCTCAGCTGCTGCTACTGCTGCAGAACATTTAGATCATGGAAATAACACATCATTTTTTCACTCCTATTGCACTCTTGTCCCACAGATAAAAAACTCTCACACACCCTCAAAATCATACGCAAAATATTCCCGCATTACCCCAGTTGTTTGACAAATATGCCCAAGCATGTAACTTGTAAGACTGAAAATGCAAATAAATAATTACACCACAAAACTGAAAATAATTAAGCTACAGTGCTGAAAAAAATCTCAAAAACTATACTCTGTGACTTAATTCACGCTACGGGACAAATGCATGTCTGAGCACAGTTACTTAATGCAGTACACAAACGAAAAAGCATTTTGCTGTATTTCTGTCTTAATACTTGATCTCAATGCATGAAATATCCAGGTGAAGATGAATTTTACATTCCCTTGTTTTCCATATACTAGAGAGTATAACCTACTGAATGCACTCAGTAAAGTGCCAGCCAAACACCTTTCAGTGGTCCAAGTCTACAGAAAAGCTTTGGAAGGGAGGAAACACCTAGATACTGTAAATGGAGGCACATAATTGGCTTTAAATTGAATTGCACAAACAACTATGTCTAGGGAGAAATCTGAAGACTTCCTGACTATAAATCCTGTGAACCATGTTCCCCCTTCATTACTGCTGGCTGGTTTAGAAAAGAAAATAACTCATTATATAAATATAGAATAAATCTTGGAATATACAAACAATATTTCCCTCCTCTGGACAATAACTCCAAGAATTTTTCTCCTTGATGCAAACTGTAAAATGTGAAAACATACCAGAGCTTAGAATTTCCATTAAGGAAATTGGCCCTTCCTGGAAATCCCCAAAATTATTTCAGCTCATAAAGGTCTTAAAACTTTAATCTTTCTGCATTAATCCAAGATTAGCAATTTTTTATTATTATTATTTTGTTGCTGACTGCCTTTTTTACCATCAGAAGAATGAAGTGATGTAAGTATGGCTATGGAAAGGGAGAAGATTCACCCCTTGCTTTTTTGATCTCAAAATAATAAAACAGGTGCTACTATATTGAAATATTGCTACTATATTGAAATTGAGCCAGCTCAAAAAGCAATACAAATGCTTGACTGATACGTTATAGTTTCACTATTGATGGCAGACATGAGAAAAAAAGATGGAGAGTAAGGACCACATCTTACAGACCTTTACCAGATTTGGTTGTCTACCCGATCTAAACCTGAAGGTTTTGCACAATGACTCTTCAGCTGCACCTACAGCTATTTCTCAGTCAGACAGTGTTTGTCAGGTAGTATGAAAATCATCCTCTCCCCACCTTAATTCATCTGCTCTAGTTTTCCTTGTGCCTCCAATTTCTGGAATAGATATCATCATTCAGCTATATGTATGTCAATTATATAATTCACTGACCTCCATGCTTCTCTAATGTCTGTGATGATATTAACCACGAATTTCTAATAGGGTTGAAAAAGTACCAGTAGAAGGTTTGTGTCTATCCTTTACAACTGCTAAGACTGACTAGTGGAGAGGAAAACAACAACAAAAACTTCAGAGTGTTGGAGCCAATGGAGAACCTAAGAAACCAGTAGTCAGGAAACCCAAATATTTACTAAAAGGTATCTCAAAAGTTGCCTGTGATTTAACATCTTATAAATGTTATTGAAACCATGAATGACACAAAAAGGGCATGTTCATTGAGGCTTTTTAATTTTTACAGTTGAGATTTTTCCTACAGATGTTATGTTTGGGGGTTTTTTGTGGGTTTTTTTGGTCTTTTTTTAGAAGAGAGTAGCATTACAACCTTACTGCAAAAATTCTGAAAAGCTAAATCTAACAGCAACAACAAAAAAGTAAATGTATTTTCTTAATCTTAATCTTAATATTAGAGAACAAACACTTAGAAGTATTTTTTTTTTTATTTTAGTGTGCACAGATTGAGAATTTGTTGATTACTTTTAAAGAAGTGGAATCCTCTAAATAAATACTGCATTGAGAGTGCCACCTTAGTAATCTTCCAGTGTGACTGAGTTAAAGGAGCTATGCTAGTACTTTCAAGAAAGAACATTCCTAAAAGGCTTTGTTTAAAATTTAGTGGTGTCCTGCAGAACTTTTGAATTTCCCTGCAGAGCTGGCAATCACACCCTTTCATAGCTTAGCGAAAGATTATCAAATGATACAGTTATACAGGGAATATCATATCTAGAACCCAACACTGACCTGTAGACTTTTCTTCTGCATCACTCATACTAAAAAAATAATGTACATGGCTTCCACTGGATGTCCATTCAGTAAAAAGCATGAATGGATATCTAGTGAAGGCCAGGTACATCGATTTTTCTAATGTGCACATTGCAGAAGAAATAAGTCTGTTTCTTTCCTGGGAAGATAATATATTCATCACCAAGCTAGAGCAACATCACACCAGTATCAGTAGTCAAATAAGCCAGTCAAAAACTAAGACTGAGAATATCTGATATGCTAAAGGACCATTCACCCTAATGGAAAAACATAATTTGTATGTAAAAACTATTTTTCCTTTTTTAAAAGACAATTGGTAATATTTCTCTGACACTACTGAATTGGTCATAAATTCCAATCTATCTTTCATACTAATTTCAATACTTTGGTTTTATTCCATTGGGCTTCAAACTTCTAAAACACCTACTTTGTTAAAATTTAACTGAACATATAGTTTTCATTGACACCATTATGAGAGAAATTGGTTGCCATTCCCACAAGTTTCTAATCATGTTTTTTTTCTACATTGTCTGTCTGTGTCCTGTAAGAGTGCACAAACTAAAAGATTTTTATTAGGCCATCATGATGATCTCGAATGGAAAGACTATTATGAAAAAAACTATTTTTTTCTTATTCAGCCTTGTCTGGAAATTAGATAAATAATGTGGGGGAGATTTTTATTTTCTCTCATGCTTCTCAGTGGTACTTAATTGAGATTAAATCGGAAACGATAGTAGATTCCATTTTGTTTTGTAGACACATATCACATTCCACTTCTGGCTGCTCTTCTTTCTTGAAAGGTTTCACTCAATTAATTTTCGTCGATTTTTAGCTCAACAGTTCAGGACAAAACTCTACCACTGAAAATACTGTCTGAAGTTCACTAAGTAAATTTCCTCTCCTATTAAGCTGTCATCAACTTTGAAAACTCCACTTTTTATTCAGGAATGCACAGGAGGTTAGAGTACTATTCAGTGTAAAAGGCTACTACTAGATGTCTGAAAACAATACCTTGTTCCCTAACAGAAATTGAAAACTTGAATGTCTATACAGTAAAGAAAATGAAAGTGAACATTTTTAAATACCAAAACAACACTTCCACTCACCACAAGGGAAATATATCATGCTTTACTTTCCTCCATGTTTTCACATAGCACAAGATATATTATGCATAAAAATTAACGCACTCTTATGGTGAAGTATCCCAAAGGCTTCAGTAGTATTTCCAAATTGAGCTGAAGAGACATCAAATTTGCCTTCCTCTTTATGTACATTTTTATTTCTTCCAACCATTAGTGCAAACATAGCTTCTTGTAAATCATCTAAAGGAATTTCTTACACATGAATCTTTCCTAGATTTAGCTTATGACTGTAACAAAACCAAAAAGCATTCTTCCCCAGTAAAAATAATTTGGTATCAGGAAAAAAGTGAAAAAAAACCCCAATGAGAATCTGAAAAATAAGTACACTTAAATTTTAAGAAATAACTTCATTTAAATGGTAGTCTATTGGGATTGTGCATGCAGACTATTTTTCAAAACAATGGTTAGCATTATCAAATTGAACAGAAAAGTATATATGGCTTATGAATTTTTTGGTGGATTTTCGAGTAATCTAGACAATTGGATAATTTGCTACATTATTGGGTTTTAAAGCAGTTCATTGCTATTGAATATTTAAGAAATACTTCTGGGCATAAGACAGTATATTCCTGAAGCTGCAACAATCATTGGACTGTGATTTTCATCTGTTTTATTGAACTACCTTCACGGAGCTTTATGGGCATACTATCATGTCAAGGTCACAGGATTAAGTGAGCAGTGATGACAGTAAACAAGACTTTTCTGTATATTTTAAAAGGTCTTACTGAGTTACTTAAAACACCATAAACATAAATAGTCTCCTATCTCTATAACACATCCATGACAGATGACTTAAAAATATAACACTCCTGAGCAGTGGAGCTTTACAACCTAACCAACAATCTATATTATTGACAACAGATATCAATATACCAGGGAGCCCAAATATTGGGAGAAGCTTGCAATCTGTCATCATCAAATATATTATGTCTGTAAGTGTACCATTAATATATCTACATATACATCAGACCTCTGTGTGAACAGATATTACCGTGGAAAAACCCAGAGCTTATAGGTTATGTAAAAACACAGTTATATAGGAAAAGTAAATGTTATAATAACAAATGTACCAAATCTACACAAGCCATGTAAAAACAGGTAATAAAACAAGCCTATACAGCACTTTCAATATCAAGTGGAATGATGTAATTAGTCTTTAGAATTATACTCTACATTACCATATCTATTTTCTCAATGAGGAAAGCAGTATAATCAAGCACAGTAACCTCCTTCAATTCATGTGACACCTATGGCAGACACTGTTTCTGAATCAGTCAAAGTAAACCTGTGTAAACTTATTTTTTGACTCTTTTAAAATACTAAAACCAATCAATCAAACACACCCCAAAACCCCAATCAAAACTGATCAATTGAGAGAGAGGTATCTGCTGGGAATATTTTTCAGAAATCAGAAATGTGAGTTGTCTAAAGATGATCGTCATAATTTAGTATCTGTGAATATATAGATAGTGCTAACAAAATGCATACAGAAACATCAAACCCAAGAAAACCCCCTGCTAAGCTATATTAAGGTAAGAGGGAAGGGACAAGGCTCTGGCCTCTGTATCCATACTCCACGTACACCCAAAACCAGGAGCTCTTATGTGGCACTTGGGAGCAGCAGTTGCATACGCACTTGCCCATCACTCCCTGTAGTAATGCTGCAAGATAGGGCTCCCAGCAGGTTAGAAATTACTGCAGACACAGCAAGAGGAGATAAAGTGAAATAGGCACAAGCACAGACTATTTCTAGTTGGCCATAAAAGTAGGGATAGATGAAGACTACAGGTGACAAGGACAGAACAGACACTCTGAGAGATCTTTGATTTTATCAAACAGGAGACTGTGAATTGAAACAAAAATCTGCTATGCAGAGATAAAATATTTTCCTTTTAGCATCATATGAGCCCTATTATTGACATACTGACTTAGAGAAGCTCTAAAATAGTTTGAAGAAGGAAGATGTTGTACAACAGAGAAGTAAAAAAAAAAAAAAAAAAAAAGGGAAAAAAAATCATAATTAAGATTGATTTTTTCCCCCCCTGTGTGGAAGAGGAGGAGGAGAAAAAAAAAAATCCCAGCAACTAAGACAAGAAAAACAGATTAGTCTATTATATATCTTAGCTGATTACACATTGCTATGAAGAAAAAGGAACTAGGAAGAGACAACTATAAGAAGGGCTAAGTCTAAAAAAAGGTAAAATTAATTTAATTTTTAGCAAAGAAAATGATAGTATAATGCACATACAAATTGAACTATAGATTTCTCAAAGAAATTGAACAGGTTTTCTGAGGTACCTGCAGAATTACACTCTCCTGCCCTGCCAGGAAAGGGGGACACAAAGCATGTGACTGGGATGTACCATGCTATACCTTCCTCAGTATAGCCTCAGACATCCTCAGTGTCTGAAGATGATTTACTTTTCAGTTCCTTTCCAAACTCTCCTGAATTTTGCAAAGTATTTTACAGTAGCATGGCTGGACATAAATACATTTCAAATAAAAAAGTACAAGACATTAAGGTTTTGAGACAGAGGGAATCAAAATTGTTCCACTGGGTTTTCATTTCTGGTTAAACTTTGCATTTCTGATGTTTCCAACAAAAAATGTGTGAGAAGTCTATCACAACACTACAGATGTTTCTCTTAGAAAAACAGCTTCACATTCATCTTCTGTAATCTACTTGAAGCATCACATGGGAAAGAACCCTGGATTGCAATAGTACTAAGGCAGCCTACTGTGACTGAAAAATAGGATCCTTCTCACCCATTTTATGTCAGAAACAAAAGTGTGAATCATAGAATTTTCACTTCTGAGCAAATAAGGAAGGCCTTCATAGAAGCATAAAATTTTCTTATTCAGGTTTCTAATCTATGGCTTTTTTTCTTTTTTTTTTATTCTTTGCTTTCTCTTCTTACGTATGGGAAAGATGGGAAATCCACTGCTATATTGCACAGGTATTACCAGACAGATGTGAGAAAAATTTATAATCATGTGAGGGAAGTGTTATCTGCCTAATGAGAAATTCTTCCTTCATGGTTTCTACTGAGTTTCTACTTCTATTTAAATTGGAGGCAGGGAAAGAAGGAGCACAGATACTGGGAACTTTGTCCAATAGTGGCAACTATTAGTCCATTCTGCTGATAACCACTGCAGACCTTGTTTCTGTGGCAGGAACTAGGAGGAAAACATGAAGAAAGGCAGCTGGACATTGAAGCCCTACTGAGATACAGAAATTTCAAAATCAAGATTGACTGAATTTGAGATTCCTCGGGAAGTCCTACGCTAAAAATTCAAGGAGTCTGAGTGAGTATTAGATGGACTTATCCATCTAATACTTGTCCTGTCTTTCTGTTTCTTAATCATTCAGTTACAGCTGAAGACAGTTTACAGGGCGAAATGGACCACAGGTCTGAACCACTGTGGCTGTTCTTGTGACTGGTATCCTAGAAGCTGAATGGCTGCATGTGCATGCACAGGCTAGCTCTATGGCTAGACTTCAGCAGGAGCAAACTGATTAACAAACCAGTCACAATATACATGGTAAATTGACTGCATGCAATTTGGATTTGTATTCTGATTACTGTTCCCGTTGAAAAACTGTTCCAGTTAACATTTAAAGATCTGTTGTTCCTAAGACTTAAAGAAAACCAAAATTCACAAAACTTTCCTCTTTGTGTTTGCCATGCAACAAAAGAGGAAAACCAAATTTAAGCAGAAACAGAGAACATATTGAAGCAAAATAGAAAAAGAAAAAGAAAACAGTAAAGAAGGAAAAAAATCCTCAGTGCAGAAGTAAAAATGTGAAAGAGAATACAGAAGCCTTCCTTCTTTAATATGAAATACAACGTACTGTACTTCCTAGAAGTAAACAAGTCTTTCCGTAGAGTTGAACAAGTTGAACAAGTCTTCCCTAAGTACCATGTGTTTCTCAACATTGGAAAACACTACATCTTTCCAAAGAAAATATTTTCTTAGGAGGTTTCTTCCAGATGTGGGAAAAAATCCACAGAACAGCACCACAGTTCAAAACAGTTAACTGAGTAACCTTGCACAAATACAGAACTGAATAAATCTCACTTAAGCAAACTATGCATCACTTGGTCAGCCCATCTCTGCTTATACAATATTCCTTTCTTGGCAGGTATCTCCATGCTGTAAATAGCACCCTACGCCTAACCTCCCCTTATTAGAAAAAGATACGGAATTCTTATACCTCACTTATTCCACCATGCTTGTCAAATACCACAGCACCATTAGCAAGAACTCCTTCAATTAGTCTCTGCCTTCCACCACAGTGGTAAGTATTCAGGGAGAGAGGAAGAAAGAGGGTATGCAATGGGTGCAGAACAGCAGGAGCAGCCACAAAGTTGAAAGCATAGTAAGAAAATTAGAAAGTGGATAGAAATCTGTAATACTAATGGACTGAAAATGTGAATGCTGCTGACACATTTGCTGATCTCAGGGTATCTCAAGTAATGCAGCTAAGTAAAAACAACAGAAGACAGAAAAGCATTTTCTCAATATTTTGTTGTGATGAAATCCTCTCAGAACTAAACATTTGGAACTTTTAGCAGGATAGCTAATGAACAAACTAAAGCATGTAGCTCTATCAGATCAATCTGGAAAAAATATATTCTGCAGAAGAAAAGGATTCCAACAATTCCAGCAATAGAAAATCCATAGTTCTTACAGAGAAAGTGGAAAAATGCAGAACCTTAAGAGGCCCTCTAACAATGGGCATGTCAAACACGCTTCTGGATCCAGCAGACAGGATTTGGTCCTGCATGTTTTCCACTGTTCTAAAGCTCCCTTTGTAATTTATGCCTAGCAGTTAAAATGAGCCAGAAGTGAATGAATAGCTAAACCAGATGAAGCCGATTTGCAGCGGGGGACAGGATAGGTTCTGTGCTTCTCTGAACTTCCTAAGACAGCAGCTAGTATGGAGATGGAGTCAGAGGCTGGCTGTAAGGGAAACAACTTCTTACTACATTCCTGCGAACGGGTCTCCTTTGCTGTAAACTGGAAACATTTGGTTTAGAAGCAGTGTTGTCCCAGAATCAACTTATTTAACTGCCAAGTCCCATAGGCTTGGGAAAGCAGAGTTCTCTTTCTGTTCTCAGCCCCCTGGCCCCCAGCAGAACTCAATCCCTGCAGAAGCACATGTTGTAGTGAGAGGCAAAACTAGATGTCTGGCAAGAAACTTTTTATTTCAAGCCTGTCTCCCCTGACGAATTTGGTCTTCACCACAGAATGAGTTTGACAGCTCTGCCCTCCACCATGAATGATTAATTTGTTATGGGTGTCTAGTTTAACCAAAGATGGATTTGAACAGAAAAAGCCGTTGTATACTTGTTCTTTGGTAAAGCTGCTTTAATGTAGGTGGAACCTCCTTCATCAAATCCCAGAAAGTAAGAGAACCAAGTCTCATTTTTAAATGTCATTTTTCTCATTATAGTAGTCCTCCTGTGAATAGCAAAACTAAATGTGAAAATACCTATGAAAAGTATTTCATATTTAGATTTAGAACACTAATTGGAACTCTGAATTCTTTTTATTGGTCTAGATTGCCTCAAGCCTATAGAAATTGTAAGGTAGAGCTATACATACAGGATTCTTGAATAAAAGTTTTTGAAAAGTTGAGATATCTGATAAAACCAAGAAGCCGAAGGTAAGACAGTAACAGTTCATGGCCTAAAACACAGGCATGCATACGGCTGATAAGGAATTTGAACTGTGTGTACAGACAAGTTTCGATAAATGTTTTTTTTTTTCCAAGAAAGATGTGTATGGGGAGAGAAGCAGATGGGGAGAAAGAGAAGAACCATATGAAGCTGACAGAGAAGACAGAAGGAAGCATATGCTGTGACATGAAAACTATAACCCTGAAAAAAGCTAAGGGTAAGTGCTGGCTTAAAGAAGCTTTGAATGCTAAGCTATGAAACACTCTGATTCTTCCTGAGCTCAGTGCTGTATATTCACTCTCAATATGTGGCAATGCATCAAAGAAATAACCAAGTCATCAATTTCTTATCTGAATTGGAAAAACCTGCAGAATTCTAATTTCAGTATAATGCTGAAATTAAAAAAGGGAAAAGCAGCCCGTATAGGGTAAGCTATCATGAAGATGCCTAAAAGTGTCAAATTGCCAAAATGTGAAAAACAGAATTAGTTTGGTTTAAGGGCAAAACCAGGATTTATAACAAAATAATGAGATTTATTTTGAAATCTATTTTTCTTTGTCTTAGATATGTAGAGGCAAGTCAGATGATTCAGTAATTTCTGTTTGTTGTAGAGGAGTTGATGCTCACACTTGCAAGAAACCAAGCAAAAGAACTTTGGTTTTCCCCTTGAGATATAAAGGGAAAACACTTGTGAAGGAGGAAAGAAGTCAGCACCGAAAAGCAATAAAAACTTTTTTTTTTCAAAACTGTTATTTACCATTTCTAGTCAGAAGGAGATGAAAGAATAAAGGGGTTTTCAGATCAACCCAAACTCTACTGATTGATTAATGTATTGAAAGGGATTGGTTGTACATTGCTACTATGTAGGCATTTATTCAAGTTGTGGAGCAGTTGTCTATAATTAATTTCACCTTCATAAATTAATAGATAATTAGGAAGCTAACTGAAATGCAAGTCACCTCTGATTTTATGCAATTTTTATTTAAGTTATCTATAGGTAAGTATAATCTAACTTGAAGACTTCATATGGTATTTTGTTGACTCATACCATTCAACTCCATTCTTATTTCTTCAGAGGTTTTGAAAGGAGTTTATGATAATATATTTAAATTTCACAATTTACAAATACTGCAGAATTTCACTCATCAGACATCTTGTTTTTTCTCTCAGTACTGGCCTTCTGTGTTTCTTAATAGTCTCTTTGTTTCTTAATGAGCAAAGAGTAAACTTTGCAGCACGTACAGATTGAATAGTCAATGCTGGTTGCTGCTTTCTGCAGACACACAGACACAAAAACTGGGGAGGCTTACAAGCTCATTGTCTTGATCTTCAAACACAAGGAAAAATTTTCTCTACAGTTGAGTCACCTTTGACAAAATGAGACTGTAATATTTTGTAACATGAGCACCAATGTTAAAGAAGTTAAAAATTGTTTATCTTGAGAAGAAATAAACAAAAACATATAGGACAAGTGGAAATGGTGTCAAGTTGTGCCAGGGGAGGTTTAGTTTGGATATCAGGAAAAATTTCTTTACCAAAAGGGTTGTGAAACATTGGAACAGACTGCCTGGGGAAGAGGTTGAGTCACCATCCCTGCAGATATTTAAAAGACTGTGGATGTGGCACTTAGGGACATAATTTAATGGGGGACTTGACAGTGTTAAGTTCATGGTTGGACTTGATGATCTTAGAGGTCTGTTTCAACCAAAATGATTCTATGATTCTATGTATATGTACTATATGCTACAACTATCAGTAAAGCAGGAGCTGTGCTTGCAGTAGAGAACTGAAGCTTTGAAGAATCACACTCATGTCTGCCCAAATATTTTCTTAGTTGTCTTATCCATTTTGGATGTCAAAAGGCATTGCTACTGCCCAAGTACTTATTGTGCAGAAATGGCTGCCTGTTTCTTCTTCTGTCCCTTCTGGCCCTGAGAAAAATTTCCCTAATTCACCATTTCAGTGAAGGTTCTTCAGCTCCCAAGGTGAACAGAAGACCAAGCAGTGCACCTTCAGAACTGGGAACACCTTCCCTGATAGAAATGATGGAATCACTACAGAGGTCTAGAGGTCTGGCACGACAACCTGGTGTTTTGCTGGTTTGTTGTTTTTTTTTTTTAAACTAACTCTTTATTCCAGTTAGGTTGCATCTCCCAGGGCACAGTCAATAAAGAAACTGCTAATGCTGTAACTGTTTGTCAGGAACTGAAAACAGAGACTTGAGTTCTGTTTAGTCTCCTGCCAGCCAAGACCAGAGATGTGTATGATTTTGGAACCCATCTCAATTTCCATCATATAAAGAATATTGAAGGAGCTACCTATATAATACCAGTTTTTGTCTTCTATGCCTGAGGAGTTTAATGAAACCTCTCTCCATTTTCTGCCCTTGAAGCCTTTCAGATCTGCCCACTGAGAATCAGTGACCTCAGTCCCTAACAAAGCTCAGAAGCTCTCCCAATGGGCATCTCCCTCTCCCTGCTGTCATCCTAGTCCTTCCCATTCACAGTCCACTAGGTCTCATGACAGAAGGTGTGCTTGTGTGCTGGATCACAAAGTTGGCACGGCACACACGGCAAAACCTGCAGTGCAAGGCCGTTTGCTTCCCAACTGGCTTCTGCAAATGGCGAACCCCACTTGGAGACCTTGTGCTGTCACCATGTCCCCTGTTCTCCGGGTTAAGCAGCTGCCTGCAGGTAAAACACAATCCAGCAAAAGCAGCACCTAACACAGCAAGCACCAAAACAGAAAAGAAGCCCTGTCAGTAACTGAGAAACAGACATGCTGAAGAAGTGGCACAACAGGGATAAAATAAGTTTCTTTTGTTTGATATAAGTAATTTGATAGGTTTGACACAAGGGTCAAGCTGCATTATGGCCCATCAAAAACTATGATGGGCTTAAGAGGAAAAAAAGCTGCAGCAGTGGACTATTGCCATTTAAGGATGCCATGAACAATTTAGGAGATAAAAGTTATCTGGCCCTAGGAAGAGATGGTCTCCTGGAAAAGTTAGTGACCAGGAAATGATTTAATTCGGCAGTGTATGCAGCCATTCACAACTTGAGCAACAACATTATTCAGAAATTGTTATTCATTATTCAAAGCCATTAAAAGGACTGAAAATGGCATTTATTTTCATCATGCTCAACTCTCCAGACACACAGCTTTAAGCCCCAAGTAAAGACAACCTGAGCATTCCTTATGGACTAAGCCTGCTTTGAATTAACTATATCACAATTTTCTACTTGTCATTTTTGTAATTTCCACCAGAATGTCCCTAGTGTTAGATTACAGAGTTTCTGTAAGACTGAATTTGCACACTTTCTACCACCTTAAAAAATAAATACGTTATCATCATCCAGGAAAGAGCAATTTCTTTAGAAGATGTCAGGATAATGAACATGAAAATGTTCAGATTTTTTTAACAACTTTTTTTAATTGCGAGAACCACCTAGACAGAATTACAAAATGTATATGTGGTATTTATTAATGTATCTATGTAGTCAACTTAAAAAAACATATATTTTAAAGGAATATTTATCTAGTGAAAAGCTTTTGTACTAGTCTATCCACCTCAACTAGTTTCTTACTGAAAAGGTTTTTCAGAACTAAAAGGGAATTTCCTCTTCTTTTCTGCATGACACAGAGGAGACTTAAATAGGATTTAAGTAGAAAATCAAGCTGCAAAATTTTGGGTATCTGGGAGCAGGACTTCCTTGATTTCTTTTGTTTGTTTCACTCTGAATAAATAATCAAGTATTTGTAGCTAGAATGAACAAACAAGAGAGAGACTTGGCAGTCTCTACTACTGCAGACAGAGCACTTACATGACAGACCCAGGTTCAAGACCTTGCTCTAAATGAAGGAAAGGAGCAATTTCAGTTCGACTCTTCCACATGAGGGTCAGCACCTTAGCCGCTAGCTATTTTGGTGATTCAGAACAGCAAGGCTCTGATTTTTGGCATGATCTATGAAATTACTTCATTTCACCTTTGAACAGAATGAACTTTCAAAAACAGTACTCAATATAGCTCTGAATAAAACTGCATCGGTTACATACAGAAGAAATTATATATTTTATATTTTTTTAAACTTTTTTTGTTTTTTTAACAGGAGTACATGCAAAATTGAGCTGCACTTTGGTTATGTTCGGCCTTACACATGCTACATTTAAGTATATCAAAGCTCCTAATACATTATTATTTCAGTTATACAATGCCTGCTTCTCTTAGATTTTGAAAGCAATGATTAAAACCCCAGACATTTGACATTTGCAACTTACCTGTGAGAAACAGCTCCCCAGGCACCATGTTTGTTTGTTAGTATGTTGAGTATCTTCTGTTTCAGCTGGTTGGCCGTAACATGATCTCGATGCTTGGCAGCGCTGATGAGGTGATCACACATCTTCTCCTCCTCTCTTCTGTCAGCAGCATACTGAGCACACTGTGACTAGGAAGGGAAGCACATCCACTTCATAAAAGACAGCCTATTTAGAATTGCCTTAAAATTATTATATACTAAAACTCTTTAAATATGACAAGAACTCATTAAAATGCTTTGCAAAGGTCATACCATTCCATTGAAATGGTTCTACTCCTATATATTATCCATGAAAAAGCACTCAGAAGATGCAAAAAATGAAATATCAAGGCCAAAGACTTGAGAATTGTAATTAAAAACATTTAGCCATATATCTGTGTGTAGATATGTTTGACCATGGATACGCATTAAAAGTTAGCTTTTCATGGGAAATGTTTCATGAGTTCTCAGGTATAAAATACAGCTGTAACATACATAGCATAATATACAAGTTATGTACACTGGTGTTGATTTTTAAATTACACTAAGATCTGAAATTAAAAAGTAATTTATTTTATTACTAATGGTGCTAAATGGGAACTTCTTTAACTACAAAACTGAGGAGCATATTTTCCATTTCATATCACAACATGAAGAATTTTCATAACATACTACTACTTCTAAAAATCCTAGTGGATAATTAGAGTTGCTTATTTTTCAAACTGAAAAAGATCTAATATTTTCATAATGTTTTCTTTAAGACAAAAATACCTTTAAAAGAAATGCTGTGGTTATTGGCCTTCATGCAAATTTGTTTCTAAACTGTCAAAATTCTACAGTGTTTTTGTTTTGATGAGTCCTTTCTTTAGATATAATAAGCACAATATTTTCCCATTTCTTTTCTCCAGATAATGTTAACTTCAAACTCAATTTCTCCTCCTAGTAAAAATTCTTTCAAAATGTCTAAAGGAAGTGAATGCAGCCAGAGTAATTAAAATAAATCCATTATAATATACGTTTCTACATATAAGTAAAAAAGGCTAGATTATTCTCAAAACAGCTAAATTAAAAAAAAATATCTTTTAAGAGGCGTTTTTGCACTCACAGTTATTGTGCTCATTTAACCAACACTCAGTGCTATAACACAATGTTGAATAGAATCCAATTTTCTAGTTTTCAAAAGAGCAATTAAAATTAAGTTAACCTCATACTATATTGTATTTTATTCTTTGCATTTCTGCATGCTACCTTTTTAGCACAGATCACATTAGCATTCAGTAAGATTTTAACACTGGTCTTTCTATTGTGTTTATAGACACTATTTCAAGTAATCTATCTGGAAAAGAACAATGGTTACACAAATCCATAAAGGGTTAATTCATTTTTCAATTTATCTTCTTGTACAGGGAAGCACCAATTAGTACAATGATCTGCCTTAGTAATGAGGTTAATATTTCACCAGCTCATTGGACAGTAAAATTAAATTTTCATTTTTCTTCCTGAACAATTATAAAGGTTAACAAAATGAAAGTTAACTGTAAAGCACCTATTCTGGGAGGAATTCCCTGGCCCTAACTACAAGTGGAGTCACAGGATAATATTTAGATGCTGGTCCATGGCCTTCCCACTACACAGGAGACACAGCAACTTGCTGCAGCTCGGACTAAAAAATTGCACCCATAATGATTCAATTAAAGTTTAAAGGGTCAAAATAAAATAAAACATCCCCCCACTTCTGTAGCTGAGAGCAATTATTAACATGTACTAAACCCCAGAACATATACCAAAACAGTTTATTTAAACAAAATGACAGTTTTACAATTAAGTAACAGAAAACTACCAGAAATCTTTTTGTCCCTACACCTTTCAAGTAGGATGAAAAATAAAATGTTCAGTTCTATTCACACCATTATTAAAGACAATATATAAAACATTCTTTCAGACTTTAACCATCACCTTATTTAAGTACGTGGGAATTTCACATTTAACATAGTCTACACTTCATGATTTTCTTTTATGACTTGCAGTTTTTATCCTACTCATCCAAAATGTTTATCTGAGTTTTTTCAGGTGACAAATGTAATGAAAATTTTCATATATGAAAAATGTTGGTTTCTTTACCAGACAATAAGACTGACTTAAGTCTACTCCTTTAGGGAATTTAGTTAATATTCTAAATCCTATTTGCTAACAGAAGCTGGAAGTTAATTGAATATTCTCATTTTGTCTAGAGTTCTGACAGATCTTATACTTCAATGTATTCTTCAAAGAGCAGATAACTCAATCTTCCATTGTCATCTTAGGTTACTGCATGATGCTCTGATAAATATCAAATGTTATTTATTGTTGAGGCAATATGAAACTTCACTCTGACATACACTTAATTGTAAATCTGATTTTATCTATGTTCAAAATATCCAGTATAAGCTTGGTAATAAAGTTGTTGCAATCCCATATGACAAGTGTCTGCTGTCTGCTCTGACAAAATGAAGTAAAGGTTACTTGTATTCAAAATGACAACAGATATCTCTGTGTCTCACACTTTTCAGCTAGGTCAAGGAGCACCAGAACTAGTACATCAAAGTGCACATTTAAGAGAGCTGTTTTAAGGAGATAAAAACCTCATCAAACCCAAGATTACTGGATCCTATTTCTAGCCACCAGGTGCTTGTTGACATTTCCTGACAGATGAATAAATTGATACAGCTATTTATTATCATCAATACTATGTCAGTCTATCTTAATGTTAGGACACTTGAGCATTAAGACATGTGGAAATGTATGTTTGCACGTTTACACTTACATCTACACAAACGTATGCAAACACAAGGCAGGTTTGGAAATAATAAAAACCAGTGATACTGAAATGTATACAACACCATAAAAATGCAAATCCATATTTGATAAAGTCATGTAAAAAATGAAATTTTTAACTTTACTCCACTACTTTTGCATTATTTTTTTAATAGGAACAAAATTCATCTCTATAAATAATTAAAAACCTGTTAAACTGAACATGTTTTAAAACAGATTTTTTTTACATTTGGATCACTTTCAAGCAATGCAATTTAAATTGTATACTGCAACACTCATTGATGAAAAACACAATTGAGTGTTGACTCCTTTTAAGAATAAGAATTATAGACATTAAAGAGTTATGGCAGTCAGCTGCTCTGTTACTTCTTCCTAATGAAAAAGAATAGACATTTTAAACACAATCTTACTGTCAAATGGCAATGATTCCTAACTATCATGAAAGATATGCAATATCCTATTTCAATATATAAATTACAGCAAGTGAATATTCTAAAGTGCTCCAAAATTCAAAATGTTCTAACAAAATACCTTAAAAGCCTCCGTTTAATAAAAATTTCTATTTCTTATTTTTCATGAAGTACCATAAGTATATTAATTGCTTTGCTTTCTTACTGAGCTCATATATTCTGTTGATAAAATTCAACAAAAATAATTACTAATGTGATTTGCATTACTATTTCCAATAAATCAGAAAAGTTCTTTGTGAACCTAAGGGTCTGCCATATCAGATTAGACATTCCGATTAAGGCTTTTCTTCAAGCTGTAAATGCTTTGATTAATTTCAGTGACAAGATGAGAAATTAAACCCATTCCTTGTGTTTGACATTTACCAAAGCTTTTAAAAACTAGTTTTGAAATGCTTGCAATGTAAATTTCTTTCTTGGAAGGAAAAAAACCCTCTTCATTGTAATGGAGTTACAGTCTGGGTGACAACTGAGTGAAAACAGAGAAGGAGAAATGCAGCAACTCTCAGGCTTACCTCAAACTCAGCATGCTTGTGGACATCTTCAGCTCTCTGTCGGTTCAAAATAAACTCTGCTTCATTTGCAACACGCACTATGTGGTCTTTCATTGCATGACATAATAATCTAAAATAAGAAAATTCAGAATCAGCCCTTGAATTTGATGCACTTCAAATAAAACTATTTCAGCAGATTTACTTAAAATGGAAAAAAACAAAATTAATGAAACTACTGTACTTGAACTGTCAAATTAGTTGACATAAAAAGTTCATCCAAATTTTTCTGCAGTTGTGAAAGCACAGAGAAATGACATTAAAAGGAAAAAATATTTCTATTTATTATTGAAAAGTTCTTTATAGAAGTATTATATTTTTAGTATGTTTTTAACAACAGACTCAATGTGAGTAATGCACTATCATTTAAAAAATGTAGACAACTGTTCAAACTCTTATTCGTACCTTTATATCATTAAATAGAAGTATTCCAACTTCAGTCTTAAAAAATCATAAGATTACTGACAATCTAAAATTCTACTAAAATTGCAAAATAATGTCAGTAGTTCTTCTGTGTTTTTCAAACACTAGAGTGAAAGGTGCAGCATGTTTCCAAGTTTTCAAGGTATCAGAACTAGACAAATCTAACTTTAAAAGAGAATAAAAATACATTAAGACTGGACTGAGAATAAAGACAGCCAGACATCTTAAATTAAGACTTTTGTAAAGACCACAAAATAGCATGAGATGCATGACAAAACTGCATCATAAGCAACACTGTGTTGTTATAAATGCTAACATCTTATTGGGCAGCAAGAATGGAAGCAACTGCTTTCCTGTCCCTATAGTCCATATCTAGGGTTGGCCATTCTATTAAAAATTATTCTGGTCTCTTTATCAGCAGGGAAGAAATATCTTTCAGGATGAAATGATCTGACAGGTCTGTTCAGGGTCAGGAAGAACTGTTTCATTTTGTGTCAAATGGGAGCATGGTCTGGGATTTTTCTTCTTGGAGCATCAGGGAAACAAAATTTCAGAGATTCTTATATTAAGAAATTCCTACTAAATTTCACTCTAAGGTTGGTGTTTGCTGTTAGAAGCACCAGAAATTAAAGTTGTTAGAAATGAAAGACATGATTACTAGACCTTACACCTGTACAATAGAAAGATCTGAACTCTATTCTAGCCTCCTGCGGTGTGCTCCACCATTTGGGAAGGAAGGAAATCACCCTGAACTCATATTTAGTATGTGTGTGTGGCAAGGAAAGACATAAATGTTGGGCCTCTGTTTAGAGATAAAGACAAACAAGCTTGTGTCAAAGTTTCACACTGGATATTCATGCTTTTAATAATCCTTTTAATTATATCTAACTGCTATTTTTGAAAGAAAAAGTTTTTTTGTAAACTGAAAGCTGAAAGGCTAAAATTATCTACATTGTAGTCTTCAAAACTTAGCCTTATTTTTAAACTACCCTCTTGGAAGATATGCTTCAGTATTTTACTAATGTTGTGTTCAGATTTTTATTGTTAAGAGGTAAGTGTAGAATTGCCCTCAGATATGGATTAGGAGTGAACATTAGTGGTGTCAAAAGGATTGGGCCAGGCTCTTTAGTGGTGCCCAGCAACAAGACAAGGGGCAATGGGCATGAACAAACACAGGAAGTTTTAACTGAGCATGAGGAAAACATCTTTACTTTGTGGGTGACAGAGCACTGCAACAGGGTGGCCCAGAGAGGTTGTGGAGTCTTCCTCTATGGAGATATTCAAAAGCTGTCTGGACATAACCCTGTGCAACCTGCTCTAGGTGAACCTGCTTTAGCACGGGTTGGACTAGATGATATTTAGAAGTCCCTTCCAACATCATACATTCTGTGATTCATGACGTAAACAAGCTTCTCTAAAATGAAGAATTGAGTGTTTAACACCACCCTTTGCATCACAGGTCTTCCTGAACTTTCCCATATGCCATTAATGACCTAGAAGCAACTAGCTAGGATTTCAAAACTGAACACACAGATTTCAAGTGTCAAAGATGCACATTCTTTGCTGAATGAACAAGCTATGGAATAAATGGAGCACAGTCCAAATGGTCCAGCTGTGGTCCAGATAAGAATGCTAGTTCTGAGTGGCTTTAGGTGAATGGCTATAGGTTTCCCTACCACCATGAACCTGGTGAGAAAAGATGAAGACTAACTTCAATCCACTGGGTTTATTATTTGGGGCATCTGGAGATTGTTTGTTTTTGAGGTATAAAAACTAACAAACGACCCAAGCAAAACAAAAACAAAACCCACAAAACAAACAAATACAAAAAATGTAAGCTACATCTGTTCATCAGCAATGATAAATAAATATCATATTCATCTTAATTGTATTTATCTGTGGTAGGAAGTGTTCACATTCTTTGTGCCCTTTTATGCCACTACAAAGGGACTTCAAATGCATCCCCCGATAATGCTAATTTGCATGAGTTATAAATAAATTTCTTGTCAATACACAGGGAAAAGAATAAGAAAACTTTTATAGACATGCAGCAGCAGATTCAAGTCAGCTGGCTGAAATGACCCCAGCTTTACCTCCCATTCCTCTCATGGTCCTTTCTGCTATGGACGCTGAGAGCCCTGATGCATTTGAAAACAACTTTGGAGTTGCTGCATCTTTTGGACAGTACATGAGCCAAACTAAGACATACTTCAGGTAACCTTGAAATGTCAAAGGTCTAAACGGTCCAAAGTCAAGGAGATGACAAATAAGAGATGATTAAAGAACATGCCTGAGCACTGTGTCCTGACTGCCCACAGCATTGAAATCATTAGCTGAGCCCCCACTCAATTTCTTGGCTCACTCCAATCCAGAAAACATAGAGGCATTGTCCAAAGGACAGTTTGCTGAAGACACAGTGAAGAAACCTATTCAGTTTAAATTCATTCCAATGCTACCCAAGAAAGTTCTACAGGTTTTTTCACACCATAACCCAGCACACACAGAACACATCATTCAAGAGAGTAGTCCTCATGTTAATCCAAACAATCTGAACTAAACAGACAAAATAATAATGATATCTTAAGATGAAGCAGGAACCATACAGGCCTCAGGGAAGAACTGGATTAAGTGCTGTGTAGGATGAATGAAGACACTCTGCTCTGGCAGGTGCTAACCAGCAGTATGAACATAGGCAAGTCCAAGCTACTTGGTTTCATTTAAAACTACAGACATACCTGTTGTCATCCTTTTTGTTTACTGTCAAAAGTCCTATCTATGTCAGTATTGTTTCAACTGTGTCTTGCCAGTTGTTTCATGCATTCTCATATCTCTATCACTGATTCCGATTTCTTCAAGATGAAAAATTGTGTGTTTCTTAACAAATTTGGATTATGATTAAAGTGAGGCCACAGCCTATCAACATTATATAATCATTAAATAATGTTGCATCAATGTGTGGTAATAAGGGACATATTGTGATTCACTTCCCTTAGGTGCTTGTATGCAGCTAAGATAGAACTTTGAAGACTAGATAAACTACGCTTTTGCATCTAGAAGACCATTAGTAATCACATGGATATTAAAATCACTTGTCTGAAAGATAGACTTTTGAAAAAAAGGGAAAGGCCATCATTTAGAAGCCTTGCATACCACCAAAATGCCTGAAAACATCCTTGGCCTGGATGTTTTGTTTTGTAAGTGCAATAATATAGGGCTGAAAACAGAAGCATAATAAACTAAAACAGTTAAATGTGTGTCCTAGTCACAGGGGCCAGGACCAATTTACCACTATGTGGGTGTTACCAAAACTGTGTATTCTACACCCTCTGTGCCATTTCTGATGGACTGTTAATAATGGATCATTTTCAACATCTACCCAGGGGACACCTGACCCCTCAGGCTACAAGTTGGGTGTTAAAGAACCCTGAGAGACAGGGGAGTGTTTCTGTCTTCACACCAATGAAGCTGTGTGTCCCCCTTCCTCTGGGGAGGCATCAGCACCTCCACACCCAGCCTGAGGGGTCATCTCTGCTAATGGGCCATTAGGGACTGGCACAATAGGCAGTTGCAATGACCTAGACCATCAAAGATTCCAAAAATACCCCATGACTCACTGAGTTAAATCACCCACTGTGAAACTCCCCACCCTGGAGGGGGTACTGGGCATTCCCAGCTGAATCTGAGCATATATAATTTTGGGACTTCGGGTACCAATCAGATCCACAGGAGGACCAGAATTTCAACAAGATGGCAACTGCCACTCTCGACCAGACTACAAATCATTACTTCAACAGAATTGTGATTATCATCCTCACCACCAGGTTTCCTTTCCTTTTACTTTACACTCAGGGGGACCACGTGGTTCTCAGCAAAGGGGCTAACAACCACCATTCTGTTTGTGCCCCAGGGTGTCGGGCATCTGTTCTTTGTGGGTTAAACCCAGTTTTCTCTGTATCATTGTATTCATTGTAATCTTTTTAGTAAATTGTAACTCTGACTTGTAATCTCTTGAGTTGGGTTAATTTCTCCACCTGGTTTACTTTTAAACCAGCACAATGTGTCATCTTATCATCGAGAGGCAGCTACTGCAAGGTTAGGGAAGCAATGTCTTACAGAGATTTTTGCAAAGGTTTTTGCTTCTGTGCTTGCTCTACTTGTTCGAGGACACTTTTTACTTTTTGCAATTTTAGACACCCTACTGAAAAATAATTTGTGATACTGATTTTTTCTTCTAACTGAAAGCTACCATGTATTCTCAAACTGCATTTCTATTAAGAAAAAGATGGCAAGTGTTATATCTGCTGTTATATCTGCATTAAATCATAGCCAGCTAACTCTGAATCTCAAATTCATATAGACACAGCACTTCTCAGTGTACTGTCCTACTGGTCTACATCTGATAAACATGCATGATAATATCCTCATCCTTTGAATGCTAACTAATTTATGGAAGTCCTTATTAACTCCATCACATGCATGGCATAACATTAAAAAAAAATGTATTCTTGAGCAGTTGGGTAGATTTGGTTAGAGGTTTTTTACTAATATAGGCTGATTTTACATTTTCTGCAAATGCATAACCAAAGTTGTCAGCAGTATTCTAGACAAGTTCTAGTCACTCTTTATATAGTAACATTAACGCTCCCTTGTTCCAATGGAAATACCTCTTCTGATACAATTCTAGAATTTCCCTTCTTCTTAGCCCTATATTCTATGATTTCCTCAAGAAGAATTCAATGATAGATTGGTCTTTTACCTGTTCAGACATTTCCAATAGTTAAACCAGCAGTCTTTAGCATATATTTCCAAGAAGGCAAACTCCATGTGCTGTTACATTATAAAATATTTATGTAACACCTTACACTATATAATATTTATACTAATGCAGGTTTGAAACCCACCCATAATATCCTGATTGATATTTCTGTCATCTGCCTGACTATATTTCCCATCTATAGTTTTTTACAGAGCAGTCCCTTTTGAGGAAAAGCTCTGTATCTTTCCTAAACCATCATCCTGTACTGGAGTGACCGATCCCACTAAAATGATCTTGATGCACAGGATGCGTATATATTTTCTACTTTTTATACTGACGGATGATCTGAAATTTGAGAGCTATGGAATTTTTACTCTCCTTTGAAAATCAAACATGTTTTTTAGTGAGATCTTATCACTGTGACTGAGTTATACCCACTGTTCTCCTTCACCCTGCTAAAGCCTCATCCTATCTTAGCAAGCACCACCTTCAAGAGACCTAGTAGCTAAATTAATGTTGAGACTTTGACGAATCAGGCCTTCTGGTCATACTTGTAAATCTCTACCCAAGAAGTGCTTCCAAAAGGCTGAGGAGTTGTATGAAAATTCACCATAGGCTTGCTGCACTTTTTATACTCATTTCCAGTAATTCATGATTTACCAAAAGAAAAGAGACACTGACCTTAAATAAAGTTTGGCTTTAACCTGTGTGACCATTTCTTCAGTTTTACTACTGAAACTCATACCCAAATTAAAGCCAAATGGGTTGCTGGGTTCTTCCCCAGATTAAGTGGTCTCAACCAGGAACTAACGACCAGCAAAAATCTTATCCTCTTTCTGTGGTAATTCTTAAAGCATAAGGTGGAGATTAAACACTGACTTGGTAACTTATGGTTTTTCTTTACCCAGACAAGCTTGATTTTTATTAACGCCCACAAATTTACAAACCACAGTTAAAGCTTCCTTACTAGGAAACAGGTTTGACTTGGTTTTACACTGAATCAAAGGACTTTCAGTACAGAATCCACAAACAAAGCAGTCTGAAATCACTTGTGACTCAAATCCTTTTACAGAGAAATGATCCTTCTGTACAGATATCTGTGGATTTTCCAGCAGAACATATGTAAAATGGAAGTACAAACTAGAATTAAGATATGCTGGTGCTTTACAATAAGCATGACAGGGCTTAAGAATATGTAGGAATGAGAGGAAATGGCTGGCTCTCTTAGCTAAAAAATGGAAGAATCTCAGACTTATGAGTGACAGAAGACTGGGGGCAGAGTATGTGTCAGAACATGCCAATTCATAAATAAGAGTTATTGGTGAATATTTTTTGGGAGTAGTTATTTTAAATTCATGGAGCTAGCTTTCCTGAATTCTCTCCTCAGTGAAATTACCTTAAAATTCCAGAGGTTAAAGCAAGTTGTGAAAAAGTGTAATCAATCAGAAGCCCCTGTTTTACAGATGCTGGAGTTTAAAAAGACTGGACTGTGGAGTTCTATGTTCCCTGAAGTCCTTCAAATAAATAGGCAGAGCCTGAGAGGACTTTTTAGAGTTTTGGAAATAGAGGTGGTGATAAGACACAAGCTGTCCCTGAAACATGTGAAAAACATAAAATGCTTGCAATACATCTGAATGTGGATTGGGATGCTATTTGGACACCTTTCAGAACTGAAGGATGAAAACTCTATTCTCACTAACTATTCTAAACTGACTTTTCTATCCTGCGGTCAGTTCTTTCTAGTAATAATTTCACACAGAGAAAAAGAGGGCTCATAAGTATTATGCTGCTAGATAAAGCAATTGGGCTTACTTTACCCAATCTTTCGTTAAAAAAAACCTAAAAAAGCAAATCATTCCCAAACAGCAATTTTCAAAACAGATTACAAAATGAACATTTGTTATAATTTAGCTAAGGTCTTGCTTTCTCTACTCATTCCTGAAGCTCTGCCAACTCACATGACCAGAGAAACAGATGTTTCTCTGACTTACTTTCATCAGATGCCCATAGATTACTTTTTTCCAAAAAACAGCCTGGAAATATGCCACATTTTCACCAAACAGTTGTTTTGAGAATTATTCCCCTTAATGGCATTCATAAGAAATGTAACCTATAGTTGCATTTGGTATCTGTAATAGAATTCATAAACTAGTCTAACTTGAAGAGTTTGAAGTTCCACGAGATGCAGTAGTGCTATAAATACTTCTAAAGTAAATTCCTATAAACTTTAGAAGGAAATGTCTAACACAGAGGTCTCATTTCTTGCAAAAGAGCAATGACGACGAATTCTCTAAAAAAGGGTTTGAAATTATAGCATGCAAAGAGCAGCTATTGAACTACAACACAAGCACACCAGCAAGATAAATGTCATGGAGGGTAACTATTAATGTTTTGGAAATGCCATAGAAGCTGTAGCAGACTCAGTGAAACAAAAACAGAGTTGAACAAAAAGAATCTATTCCACTACTCATAAAGATTTTCTATTTTGCAGAAAAATTTTCTAAATCGAGAAGAATCTCTCTCTTTGAAATGGTGACCATCCAGTAAACATCCAAGATCAGCTGTTACAACTGAGATGGCCTGTATCTTAGAATCATCCTTCCCTTTGAGATATGACCTGATCAGGTAATACTAGAAGGTGAAAGGATACTTCAAAACCTCTAACAGATCTAAGAACTCCATCCTCTGCATGTTGTTCTGCTAGCCCTCAGCTATGTAATATTCTTGATGACTGAAGACCAAGTATCTTAAATTCCTGGATGATTCAGGTGAGCTCCCCATTCTGTCCTGTAACCAAGATCGCTGTCAAAATAGACACAAGGAACAGCATCCTTTCTCCATTGTTTTTGAACCCAGCTGCTAAATGAGTTTTTAAAGAGCTATTTAGAAATCCAACGTAAATGCACATCATAAATTGAAAATGGCAAGTGGCACTATAGGTGTACCTTTTAATATAGAGCCCAAACATTTAAGTATTGCAGACAGTGAATAATGACTGTGAACTAATTTACCACAAACCAAACATATCACTGCCCCACTGCAACAAAGGATGTCCAAAGGGAATTTTGCTATAGCTACCCAACAAACCTAGCTGAGGTAACATGGAAAGAATGTAAGTCTTTATTAATCCTTTCAGGATTTAATCAGCAATTCATCCAAATTTAAGCAAACACAAATTTCCAGACTATTTAAGCATTCAGTAACTCATTCAAAACATTTCAAGAAAACAAGGTTTAAAAGAAAAGGGCCTCCTGTGTATTTTAAGTATGCTCAGAGGTCCAGGTAGATGGATATGCAAAAGCCTGTATTTTCATGGCTAAAGGCAGAAAGCAGACTTAGGTACAGAGATGAAATTATAGGAATGAAGTTTACACTTTTAAATCTGATATTAAATATAGTCTTGTGTTTCCTTAAATTTATATTAAGATTATGACTACTCCTACTATTTAAAATGAAGAAATTCTGTAAAAAATAAAGAAAAATATTTTAAATGAAAGGAAAAAGGTCATCTCTTTAAAGAGGTGAGTGTTGTGAAGACATAAAAGGGGAAGGAAATGGAAGATGAGGATAGTAATGCAATTCTGAAAGACTAATAAATAATGATCTGTAACATCCATCTCTTAGGCAGGATAGATCCCTGAGATACTCCACTTGTCAAAGACATCAAGCTAAGGTACAACCAATTAACTATAACCCTCAGAGCTCCTTTAAGTAATAATTTTCTACCTATTTAGTTGTCTATCCATTCAGAATGTAGAGTTTCTACTCTGATACATGCATATTGTGAGGCACGGTGTGAAAACCTTGCCAATGCCTAGGTAAGTGATGTTCACTGCTATCACCATGTCCACAAATCTGGTTGTTTTATCATAGAAGGCAAACAGGAAGGCTCAGCTTTTGTAAATGCATGTTGACTGTTCTCAATTACCTTCTCTTCTGTGTGGCCAAAAATGTGTTCCAAAAGGACTTGCTACATGGTTTTCCATGGGATAGAAGAAACCTGATAAGCATATTGTTCTCTGGATTTTGTGGACTGTTTTAAAGATGAGTGCAGCATTTGCCTTTCTCCAGGCATCTGTTATGATAGTGATCGGCCTTGCAAGGACTTTCACTACCATCACATGTACCTCATTAGGTACATACAGACTTGTATGGTACAAATTGTCTCAAGGAATTCTTGACTAAATCCTTATCCACTGTTGGGAGTCCTCCTTGAACCCTTTCACTAAAGAGAGAGGCTTGAGAAACTTTCACTAAGACGGAGGCAAATAAAGCATGGAGCATCTCAGCCATAGCTGTCATGAAATCATATAGCCCATTCAGAAACAAGCCACATTTCCCTTGGTCACCCTTCTAATGAAGCTCTTGTTGTCCTTGATATCTCTTCCAAGTCTCACTTTCAGTTGACCAGTGGCCATCCTGATAACATTGCCTACATGCTCAAGCAATGTTTCTAAATTTCTCTTTTGTAGCTTGCTTCTACTTCCAGCTTCTGTGAACTCCCTTTTTGCATCAGAGCTCTACTGCAATTTCCTTGGCTAGCCAAACCACTGTTCTTTTTTCCTGTTCTTGCACTTGGACAATGCTGTACTTAAAAGCCTACCACCTTTCTAGAGCAACACTGACTCTCATTGAGTTCTACCAACCAGTTTCCTGAATAAGCTAAAATGTGCACTCATGGAATCTGTATTCTGCTACTCTTCATCCTTACTTCTCTCAGGATCTTTAACACCATTGTTTTATGGTAACTACAGCCAAAGGTACCATAAATTACCACATTCAAAAATAATTCTTGCTTGCTGGTAAACAGCAGATCCAGCTGTGTGTCACTTTTAGTTGTTTCACCCTGCACCCTCTAGTAATTGTCTTGACTATATGCATCTCACTTTGTTGCAGTTTCAGAGTTTGTCAGGAAGTGTAAAGATTCCCACGGGGAAATAGGGTTTGTGATTCAGATACTTCTTCAAAGTGTTTAAAGAATGGTTCTTCCTTTCCCTCACCCTGAATGGGTGGTTTGTAACAAACTCTTACCATGATGTCACCCTTATTGGACTCTCCTCTCATCCTGTCCTTATCAGCTAGCCTGTCAACCAAAAATCTGAGCTGCTCCTTCACAGAGAAGGCAACACTCCTTTGTTGCTTTCTCTGCCTCTTCCTTGTATCTGTCTATCACAGCACTTCTGTCTTGCAGTGTGGGCTGCCTCATCAAATCTCATTCATTCATTCCAATGATGTCATAGTTTTGTGATTATATGTGGAGTCATTTCTACTCCTAGTTGCTCAAGTCATATGCATTTGTGTGCATATTTGCTTGAGGTGGGTGCTCCTATCTTTTCTCTTGCTCTTGTCAGTGTGCACCCTTTTCTTTTGACATCATCCATCACTACTCCAGTGTAGGCTGTAGTTTCCTCACACAACATTCCTAAAGAAGTATTTTCATGTCTCCTCTTACAGTCAACATTGCAGATGCATCCAGCTCTTAAATTAAGAAGCCTACTTATTTGTATACCCCATTGTACAGCTGAAATCCTAATTAAACTGCTGTCAGTGAAGCTCTTGACATGTGTGATAACCTTAACATCACACATTCATAGTATGATTAAAAAGAAGCATAAAGTTCAAGAACATAACCAGGATGCCACTAAATCTTTCAGGTATATTACAGACCTTGAAAGCATTAATTTAAATCTATAGTCAGATCTTTTTTTATACTAATCACTAACTAGTAGTTACAACAGTGCTATTTTTAGAAAGCTGTATCAGTGTTTGTATACTGAATTTTACAAATATGTGTTGTTCAGTTCTTCCTAACAACACATTATCTAAACCAAGAAAAAACAGAAACACAGTAAATCAACCAATTTAAAATGAAAAAGCAATTTATTAAAGTAACAGGAATATAAATGATATTTTTTTAAAACTACAACTAAACTGGAATATTTTATTTTAGAATATTTCTAATAAAGTCAAGGATCAGAAAGGTATTCAAATTGTTTCAAGAAAAAAACCCCAAAAGTTAGGTACTCAGAAAATCACCTTATAGCATCTATATATTAAGACATAGATATCTAACAAAAACTATGGTCCTCTTCACGGTATGTAAACCTTTTCCTCCATGCTCAAAAGAAAGCTCTTTCTTAAAACTGTTGACTTATTACTCAGGTCTCTCAAAATCTTACCCAGAAAGTCCTTCAGAATATTCTTAGTCTTAATTTCTTTTTAAATAATTTAAAATTCAATCATTATTGCACAGTGATTATATGCAATTTTACATCCCATTAACCCTGCTTTGTTTTAATTATAAAGATCCTTTGTTAGATTCCTTTAAATGATCCAGTTTATAATTTCAGGTTATCCTAGGGAGCACTTTAATTCAACTGCACATTCATCAACTGTTTATGTCCTGTTAATTGTTGACAACTGCACAATTGCATTCTCTAGCTATGATTGATGAATTGCATTCACAAGTTTAGCTATTAAGCAGAATAAATATTTATAACAATTTTCACTTAAAGGATTGTTATCTTTACACCCAAAAGGGTAAATTAAAAAAAAAAAAAAAAAGGCTGATTGCAAGAAGTGTTCTAGCAATGCACATATACTGATTCTAAAACACCTTTCTGATAAAAGTATATGGAGGAACACGTCTAAAGACAGTGTGATTAGACATTCCTTTGACTGGACTTAAGCAGTGGTTCTTAAATGCTATTTTGCTTTGAAAAGTCATTGTTAGAGGATTAGAAAGTACACTGGTATCTTAATACCTGACTGCTAAAAATAGGCAGATATAGGATTTGTTCATAGGGGTCATTTTATCAATAGCTGTGATGCAATAATATCTGACCTCAATACCCTGGCTGACAAAATAAAGGTCAAAATGGTACACTGTATTACTATCCAAGAACATAACCTTACTATAACTATTCAGCCTATTGTCAGGTAATATTTATTGTATAATGTTCAGTAGATGACCACTTGGGTGAAACCTATTATGGTATGAAAACTCATACTGACACTTCATAGCAAGGAGAATTTCCAATGGAAGGACTTTCCTATGCTATATTGTGGTGTAACTTCAGTGTGCACTGGGAATCTAGCAGAATTTACACCAGCCAAAAATCGACTAAGAAGCTACATACTCCTGTTTTTTGAACATTCATATTCCTATATTTCTATACTCTGATGCTTTGCAAACTTCACTTTAAATCAATGCATGATTGAACCACTGAAATACCAGCTAGACAAAAAATATCCTTCAATAAAGAGAAGATTTGGTACTTCACTTTGGCAATGAAATATTGATGGTGAAAAAAGAAATCCCATATAAGATGACAACATCATTAGCTGCACATAACAAAACCTGCAGATTCAAATGGATTTAATGCATTGGCCAATACGAGTTACACACACTATACAAGTAGCTCTGTTTGTCTTGGGTACTCCACTAGCAGGAAAGCAAAAGAGTCCTGCTTTGCTGCCCAGCTTGCTGGCTGGAAGTACTGACAAACATTGCACACAGTTGAACACAGACACAACACCAAAATTACTTGAGGACTGATAATAAAGTGCTATAAAAATTTGCAAAAGCAAGGAAGTTCATATAAATATAATGTCATGTATGTTTTAGAGGACTCAAATTGGACCAGAAATTCTAGATAAAATAATTCATCATGAAATAATAGTATAGAGAAGTACATCTGTAAAATGAATGCTGTGCTTCTAAAACAGATGGAGCAGCAGATGGGTTTACAGATTGGGCTCCCTGGACTGTCTGGGTAAAACAACCTTGCTGCTCTGGAGAATGGTGGTTCAATTGTCAAATAACCCCAAACTTATATACAGTTCACAGGAACTCTATTTCCTTCTGTCAATAAACAAAATTTTCGAAATTTACACACTTCCAAATGAAATATTTACTATATTATGTATACAATAAATCCCTTAATTAAAACTTTTCACAATCATTTTGGAACAGATGGTGAGGAAGTATTATCACCCAATGGAATAAATGCAAAATGACTACTTGTTCAAAAGCTTTAAAATTCATTACCTTCCTTCATTGATGAGCTCAATAAATGCAAGTCCTGCATTCTTCTGAATAGAATTTTGCCATTCCTAAGAAGATAAAATATAACATGGTCAAAACCCAAGGATTTTAAACCACATATCTGAAGCTGACCCTGATGGCTTCCTAAAGAGATTGAATTTAGGCTGAACTTAATTTTTTCCCCCAAAGAAGAATGACCTGATCATTTAAAAACTGTAATTCATTCTGATTTTCAAATAAATTTTAGGTGGTTATGTCTTCTGTTTCACCCTTAAGCAAGCTTTATTTTCCTTGTCCAGTGAATATGAAAACATATCTTGTTTCTCCAGTTCATACAGCTGTCCAATGAATATAAGTGCATCAAAGTACCACAGCAGTAGCTTCTTCACGTTGAGTCACTGTTACACCTTGTACATGTAACTACGTAGGGAAGACAACAATCTGTGTACCACCCATCCCTCCTTGAGTTCAATTTTTGCTCTTTCCGATTATAAGTGAAAACAAAACCAGCCAGCAATAACAAACTGGTTTTTTTAAAATTCTTTTACTGTTACCATGGATTTCCAAGATGAAATTTCAAACCAATTTAAACAACCTAACTGGTATTAAAAGATAACAAGCTTTTACTTCATATACCACCAAGTTAAAGAAAATTCTCAATGCATAACAAACAGCATTTCGTCAGGCAACCCACTGTCTCTACCACAAAAATTTTCTGATACCACAAAGATTTCTGATACTTGAGCTGAAAAAAGGTTGAGATATCTCTCTAGCAAGATTACTTTCTTTTGAAATAATTCCTCAAAACACTTAAGAGTAATAAACATTTCCTTTTCATCAAAAAGAAAAAAAAATCAAAACACATTAGCTGCATTACTGTTCACAGAGAAATTTTGGAGTCTGAGACTTCATGGGTAGAGAGAGTTACAGTTACAGAACTATTCTGTTTTACATTTCATTTTTTTCCAGGACTGAAAAATCAGGCAGAAATTCCTAATGCTTGTCTCCTGATATGGGTAAAAAAACTATGGCCCTGCATAGATAAAGAAATTTTGTTAAAGAATAGCTCTGAAATCTAGTCACTAAGCAGCAAAGTGCTTCTTACTGTTTATACAAAAATTCACAGATTTGACCAAGTCATGCATCTTAAAAAAACCCAAAACAATAATCTTGCACTCATGAATGCCTTTATAAAAGGCAAGCTACTAAAATACCCATATAATGAACATACTGTTGATCAGGTTACCGCACAGGTAACTCCTGGTTAGAGAAGACAGAGTATCAGCAGTCAAGGCTCTGTCTTGTGAGCTGAAAAACCATTGCAATAGGTCCTTTCTTCAGCGTTTTAATTTTGGTAATGCAGTAACTGGAGGCAGTTAAATCACCTTGGCAGAGTACAAAATCACTCTAAGAAATTAGAGAAACTAAGAATGAAAGAATTCAATTGCATAAACATAGGCACCTTGTGACAATAGTCTGGGTGAGTTAGTGTTCGAAGTGTAGAGGTTTTTTTGGGTTTGTTTTTTTTTAATCAGAACCTGTTACAGTACACTGTAACAACCCCTATTAGCATTCTCTTTTCTGCACTGCTATGACTTTGCAGACAGGAAAGCAGAACTGGTATGACTACAAATCAGGAAAGAAGTTGAAAAAGCAGAGGAGAAAAGAAAAAAGGCTTCCTAAGACAGGCAGAAGAAAGCATGCTAATTAGATTTTTAAAGAGAAGCAGAGGGTCTACCTGTGTCTGCAAAAGAACATGAGATTCTTGCAAGTACTTTGTCAGATCTTCCTGCTCAGTGCAAATGTCTCATTCTACAGGACATCCAAAATGGCTAACTGGATTTTACATGAGATATCTTAAGGTACCTAAAAAACCATCCGTCCAAAAGATATCTGTGTGGAAGCATACAAATTTTCATCAATTTATCTGAAGTAATTATTCACAATAAAAATGTCTGAAACCTGCCCAACTATCTACAAAAAACTAGTGGAAAACATAATGATGCAGAGCGAGAAAGAAACCAGGACTCATGGTGCATGCATTGCTTCACTACAAAGTAGCTACTAAAAGATTCACTACAAACTCTCAACCCTCCATTAATCCACAAATAAGGGAATAATTATTACTACTACAATTTCCTCTCACTTTTAGGCATAATTTAACATAACAGATTCATGATCCTGAGACATGACCTGTACTTGTGAAGTGGCACCTGGTTTTCTTTTTTTTTTCAGTTTCTTATTAAAAGATGCAAACATTAGATTGAAATACTCAAAAATGTCAGCATGACTATTGCCTTTTGCAATGGCCATTCAGATGACTGCATGCACTTTAAGAACTAGATTAAGATGTGGAGCAATTTTGTTGATATTATCTTGGATTCCACAGAAATCCTTCTCAAGCTCAAGATGTAAGAAGTGGAAAGATAAACACCAAATAAAACGGACGTAGTGACAGTAGTTAAAAGATTTATGCTACAGCCAAGTAGAATCAGAGCATAGACATGTGGTTATTAGCAGCTAAGTGCTTGAAAGACTGCACTACACCTCGTGTGGTTTTGGTGTAGTTCCTATCATGAATCTTCTGAGCTGTTAAAAAAGAGCTTGAAGACTTTTCTGCGCCTCAAAAATGCTGATGCCAACTGCATGCTGAAGTAACAGAAGTCTTCAAGAAAATCCTGTACCAGAGAACTACTTGTATACAAGAATGCACTGATCTTTCTTTCCTTGGGGTCCTGCTTGATGGGGCACTGGAATGACTATTACTGGCAGCAGTGCCCCTCTCAGAACAAGGTGGGCTGTGGAAGACTCAAAGACACAGGGATGTTTAAAGGCTGTCTAACACAGGCAGTGTTCAAGAATGACGCCATCACTTTTTTGTATTAAAAACAGAAGGAAAACTTAATTTTAAACTTTACTCATGCTGAAACAAATAAAAAAAAATTCTCTTCATACGCAATCACTAAATAGTAATTTTAGACTTTCAGTTCAATTCCATCAAGCATGTCTTAAATATTTTATTTTATTCAAAAGTCTATTGAAGACATCAAATACGTACTAAATTATTAGGATAATGGCAAATGCTATCCGCCTGTCCGCACCTAATTTGTCCTCCTTGTCTATTCTGTTGTTGTTTGAAAAGTATCACTGCACACAGAATGTATCAGTACATCTCCCTGACTGAATACTGCTACGAAACTGTCCACACAGAGGGGGACAGGACACAAACAACCCCGAGATGAGAGTAGAAGTCTGAAAATATTAAATAATGAACCAAAACACAGTATAGGTATTACTTGAAGTTCAGTTGGTTTTCTTTCAAATCATAACATACATTTTCTTGCTCTTTGATATTGTTACAATTTTTACTGTCCACTTTTCAGTGTATTTTCCTAATCCTATTTTTTAAAAAATTCTCCAATGTCTAGTGCACAAAAAAGAAAAAAGGAAAAGATAGAGTCCAGACATCCAGGCATAATTTATTCATAAATTTAGCAGCCCTTAAATTGATAACAGAAAATTTGCACTGAAAAAAATAGTGAAGGAGCAAAAAAAAAAACAAACCCCAAGACAACCAGGCTTGGCACACTAAGAACATTTTTTAGTTTATATTATACTTCTTTCCAACTAAAATTTTGCTTACGATTTTTGAATTTGTATTCATGATGATTAGAAAAAATCTTGAAAAATCTTGTGATAAAAAGTAAGTAATATAAAGAAAAGGAACAGTGATTTTAAAAGTTCTCTCACTCTTTCTGTTTTCTGCTAGGAAATCTAGAATTGTGTCAAAAATTTCAAGCTTCTCCAGAAACTGCAGGTACTGAACGGTGTAGTAATCACCCTACAATTCTCCTTCCACTCCAAGGGCCACTGTCTCAATCAATTGTATCTTCTTTGGAATTCTCTTTTCTTCATGTCTTAAATTAACCTGAGTATTTTTTTCTTTTGTCATACTGAACATTTAGTGAATTTTCCAGTCTAACATATTAGTAAGTCAGTTGATACCTCAATTCTTCAATCACCGTATTTTAATTAAAACTTCTTGAAACAGATGAAATTCTATTATATCAGCTCTATTCTGTCTAGACCCTTGAATATGTGGAGGAAAATCTTGTGTGGAGCTGAACAGGTGCTAGCTTTTATCTGGAAAAGGAAGAGGAAACTTTATAAAAATGTGTTTGCAATTCACAACATGCATGTAATTTAGCTTGGTTTTGAACTCCGTGTTGGGTTACCTTCTAAAATCACCAATGACTTCATAACTGAAAACTTGCTTTACTTCACCAATAACTTTACTTGCACCCATAATCTGCTTTACTTCATTTAAGAGGAAATATTCAAAAGAAATGTTACAGTAGTGAAAGAAATGTTTCCTGTTTTTTTCCTGGCAGAAAAACATGTCTGTTAAAAGCAGGTAAAAACAGAAAAACTAACTGATTTCAAGATACGGGCTCATAAACTTTTGAGCATATTAGTCATAAATTTTTGAGATTATTATATTATTTTTTAAGATCTCGGGACTGTCCCTGCCATTCCTAGAAGAATTTGTCTAAAGCTATTGGAGTCTTAAAACCTTCTATTATTGTTTAGAATGAGAATGAGATCTAAGAATTCCAGTTATACTGCCTGTATACGTCTCTCACACTCATATGTATACTGCTGATAGACAATAAATAAAATGTACTTTAGGTCTACTCTTTCAATAAATTTGGGATCAATTTTAGGATTTTTTGATAGATCATTCATTTAAAAAGTGGCTATTTCCCACAATAAGCAAGTTGCAGAATGACTGATGACATCCTCCTGGAAGGCAAATCTGCAAGTATTCCAATACTCCTGGCTTCTGGCCAAATCACAGAAAGGAAAAGAATATGGAACTTCCAGAACACTATTTTTGACAATTTGAATTTAACAATGCAACAAAGGTAATAGAAAGTTTTAGATTTCACTTTCACAAGACTACGGCCTCATTTTTCCTCTACTTTCTTGACTTGGAGTAATACGTTAATATTTTGTTTTCTTGAAAACACACAGACCCATTGCCCTTCCAATCACCTGTGGTAATTGCCCAATTTATCTTGAAAATGAAGTGAAACATTCCCAGAGGAACATTTCATTGGTATCTTGGAAGAAAAGAGAGGCGGGAAAAAAAAATCTACAATTGCAAAAACATTTACATTATTCAAACACTAGGGAAATGGACACATTTATTTAGATGATATAAAATTAGCCTTCAGCACCTCCTAGCAATTCTGCATATCTTCTAATACAGACAGAAGATATGTGTTAGAAGGTACACATATCTCCATAACTTCTAGCTTTCTTCCTGACTGGAAAAGCAGTTCTTCTTTTAAAATTATTATCAACAACATGTGTTGCTACGTATGGCTATTAATCCCAAAAGCCAGCCCACTTTTTACTTAACCAGTCTTTGATGTTAGAGGTAGATAACTAATTTGAAGTCTTTCAAAAATAAATAAAAGATCTTTGAATGTACACAAAACTACTCACATTGTCTCTGTTATAGTGAAATCACTCAAAACTGTGATATATTTATTAATAATGATGGTCTCCAGTAATGAGCTTTTGGACCCTTTCTCAGCCCTTTAAGAAATATCAGCTGACTGTGACTTTCTAAGTGTTGCCCCCTGATGTAAGACCCTTTTCAGTTGTAGGCAATTTAATAGAGAAGTCAGGAGAAGACACCTTGCTATATTAGAATACGGGGAAAATAATTCTTGCAGTTTTCTGATCCTGCTTGGTTGCCATGAATCTAGAAGTTCAGATTAGCATCTCTCTCGTGTGCAGTAAGTGTATTCTTTGACAGTTTTTTCACAAAAATACTCTGACAAAGACAGGCAAGAGAAAGGGCCAGATATTCTAAGATGACTCTATTGTAAGATAAGAAAGACAACATCCTGCTTATTACTAAAAGCAAAACAAGAATTAGTTTTCTGTTTATGGGAGTCTGGAAGGACACCTCACAGAATGATGAAGAAACTAAAATTGCTCAACAAGTAGGAAAGAATATACTGATGGTTTCCATTTGAAAGTTAGATTATCAGAGGCAGATGACCAAGAGATGAAGACTGAGGTTGGGCTGGAAGATGTTCCACACAGGGACAAGGAATGAGTGCAAGCAAATTAACATAAAATAAAACCAAAAAAATATAGCATGAAATGACCACCTTTTGGAAAATAATTTTCCAGAATTCCATCAAGCTAGTGAGAAATGCCAAGGGGAAAAAAACTGGCAAAAAAACCCATGCACAAAATCATGAACCTTTTCCCCAACAAACCACTTAATTTCTAGATATATATACATATATATATAGATATATATACATATATAAATGAAAAAATTTTCTGCTTGTCCTGTAACTTGTACTGAAGTTCATTTTGGAAATTACACTAAGTGTGTAGAACAACCTATTTGTGTATAAGACATGTTGTGAATTGTGAAGAGCCCAAAATCAACATCAAAACGTAAATATACATTTAAGCTGTACCATATTTGATACTGGATAAGGACACAGTAGAATTATTGCTTCTCTCTTGATGGACCTTTATGTAGTCCAAATAGGATAAGAAAGTACTAGCTTCAAGTTCAAAGACTTAATTTATCAAAATTAAATGAGCCTGTGGTAAAATGTTGAGTTACAGAGCCTCAGTTTGACATTTTCATACCTCTATGCCAAAATTCCTTTCTTTTATCCTGACTGTCACAGAGGCAGCCTGTCTTTCCTATGGCCCCAGTCATCCCACCTGCCACCTGCTACAAGCTATTGTTTTCACGGTTACTCTAACAGTATAATCAGTAAAAAAAACTTTTTTACTCCAAGTTAATTTAGCTAGTTTTGATGTGACTGTTTTCACCATCATATATATGGATGAAAGGGATTGAGCAGCAATATGGAGCTAAGCACAGGGAAGATATGATACCTCTGACAGGGTGATCTTGGCCAGGGAGAAGCCTAAACTGACCACTGAAAGTGTAGCCTAAGAGCATAATTCCATTAGATCTGAGATCTGAACTTAGAGCTTGCTTCCATGAAAACAGGAGTTGTGTTTTTTCTCTTCTCCTCTGCTCTCCCAAATTTGGAATTCTGAATCCTTTTCTCTGAGTAACTCTGGTGGCTTTTGAACAAGACTCTTAGCTTTACTCACTAAGCCAGAAAACAAACGTCTGAGCAGTTTTCACATGTTTGTGAGTTAGTCTTATAAATGTCAGCACTGGTACAAAAGTGGGGCTAGCAGAGAAGAAGCTGCAGGAAAAGTAGTATAGGAGACACAGAACTTTGGTAGGATAAAAGCTTTCCAGATATACTGGAAAAAATATTACTGAAACAATGAGCTTCTGTATATTTGCATACGTTTCAATGTGTTTTTTCCCTCTACAACAAATTTTAATTCAGACTCTTGCAGTGATATGATATGCAGCATTGTCTACTACTTGCACTAGTACAAAAATAGACACAGTGGATAATCCAACAGGACAAATGGGAAAACGACCAAAGCTAAAAGACCCAAATTGTTTCAAGGTAAGGAAAAGAAAACTTATAAAATTATTGATCCACAGGAATTTAACGACCTTAATTTCATGCTTGAAGTTATATCATACTTAGTTTCCTAAGCAGATGAAGTTCCTGGTTCACTATTTCTTAGATTTAAGAGAAGCAGTCATTATTTAACTTGTCTTCATCATTCCTGTCGCACTTGGCGTCAAAAAGACAAATAGCAATACTTCTGTAACTGTGTTGCTATCACAGTTACTCTGAAAAAGCTATCACTTATTAAACAAAAATTAAAGACAATGAGAACTCTAAGAATACCTTTGGAGGGAGACCAAGAAGCATAATTAAATCTAATACTGGCAACAAGAGTAAACAGATATAAAAATACTAGAAAAAAGAAAATCTATACTGAAAATTAAAAAGTTTCTGCACAGCAGAGCTGGAGAATTCCTCCTTAAACTTTTATAGAAAGCCTTGAATAAAGTATGTTTATGATCAAGAATTGTGGACTGTGTTTCTACTATATTAATTGCACAGTTCAGGGGTTCTGATCAGCTGTAGGGACCAATTTTTTTTTTTTTTTTCCTGCTTGGTTTCTGTGTTGACCAATTGCCAGCTGCTGAAATCCAAGAGGTATACCCTACTTTGAGGCAGAATGCACATTTAGATGTGCGAGTGCCTACCGAAATCCCTGCAGTGCCTGGTTGATGGGTCTTCCTATATTTTCAGAGATAAATCTACCACCAAATTTTCTCAGTGCAGATTTCCTTTGAATTTACACTGGCCAGGCACATCTGTTAGGCATTTTTTTTGGTTTGTTCATTTGTTTTTCCACCTCTCTTTGGAGTGAGATTAATTTCTTGATATTGTTTCAAATCTTTTCCTGCCACTTAGGACAATGAGGCATGCACTCCTTTGCCTTCCCCTCTGCCACCTTCTGCCCCATTTTGCTACTTTAAAGTTTGGACTGCTGTAGTGTATACATAGCAGTATGCAGCTACTGGTTTACATGTGTCAGACTCCTGGAAAGTGTTTTATGGACAATGTTGCATGGGAGCAGATCATTCAGAGATCTTTTTTGATTAAGCATGTACTGAATGACTGCCTGTGATACAGAGAGACTAGACTGAATTCAGCCCAGTTTCTAGGTTAATAGCTAAGACAATGTAGACACCCACAACTCATGTATGAAGCTCACACTGTTAACCAATACTTGAAAAGCTTAGCTGAAACTCAATTTAATTAATCACATACTGGGGGTTTTCAACTTATGTAACTAGTTATAGTTTTCTTTATCTGAGGCATTTTAAGCTCTGTAATTTTTCATAGAAGCAAATAATTTTCTGAATCTACTTACAGTTTAATCTTAAGAGGGACTTACGTGTTACCATTTCTTTGAGAGTCTCCCAATAGGTTTTATTGCCAGCCTTAAGTAAAGCATTTTTTTGGTTATGGATATTATTTTCCTCACTCCTCATACAGATTTTTTTTTTTTTTTCCTAATAAAAGCCTGTTTACAAGGAATAGCATCTAAAAGAAATCTTTTCCCTTAACATGGTGATTCAGCACTAGATTATTTGCCTTCTAGTTTTGATATTTCCTTTGGAGGCTCCTTAATTACAATCTTGACCGAAGTTCCAGCGTGGGGAGAGGAGAAATACAGAATGAATGATGTAGTAAAAACTACAAAATCCAGAAATTTGTCAGATATATACAATCACAAATGATACAGTATTTTTTCAAAAGTAACAATTATCCTTATAATAATTATATTTTTAAACAGATCAAGTAGCAAGATGCCTTAAATAGCAAGATATTATTTTGTGTTTAAGAAAATAAATTTCCCTTGTTAATAGATAAGATACAGAAAACTACAAGTGGCATGAGATAAAACTCCCTTGGGATACAACTACTCAGTTTCTGCAGAAGCTATATCCCCAAAGAGAAGAATCCATAAAAGATCTGGAAGTAATTAGAAACTATTTTAGTGTTTTGGCTAGGGGGAAAAGAAAAAAAAAAGAAGAAAAAAGTAATAAAATTCTAAATCTGATGTAAGAAGGAACTACATTGCAAAAATTAATGTATTTTTTTTAAACTTTATGGATTATTGAAGAAATCTGCCACTCCAACAGCAACACAGCTGTGACATGTTCAGCTAGGCTGAGGGAACAAAGACCAGCTAATCAAGCACAGATCTTGTCAAAGATAACACATCTTCATCCATTTTAATGTTAAAATATTTTAAAATTCAAATAAAAATGCCCGTTTTGGAAAAGTGAAGATCATTATATGTTTATAATCAATTATCTAGAAAAAAGAAAGGATTTCAAGGACTTGGAGGTATGATTATGGTTTATATTAGAAATAAAGAAAATAAAGCCTTCAAATTAACCTCAATGTTACTCTAGTGAGGTAAGTAATACTATAAAAAATTATAATGGATGCAGGCAACTGCAAATTACAGTACAAGAGAGATTCTGAAAATACAAAGTAGTGCTTTTTGTCCTTCTCCAGACCCACAAATGATGCACCATCCCTACAGGAGTTCCTTTAAAACTTAAAATGTATTTTTCACAGAAACTCCAAATTCCTTTGGGGGAAAGGCTTGATTGCATATCCCTCAGAGTCTAAAAGGCTGCCCATATGAACTGAATTATCCATGACATGTACCTTCAGACATTTGTAATGTGATATTTCATGTAAATTTAGACCATACCTTGGATGTGAGCCGCTGGCAATGTTGATTTTATTCAGGAGCTCAGATAAGAAAAAAAATTCTGACATCCTTGCTAATCTGTAGTCGTTAACATGGAATTTCCAACATAAAAAGCATAAAAGCATCTAATTTGCTGTAGCAAATGAAAGGAAAACAAACGTCGCATTTCCCTTTCCTTTTCAATGTCTAAAGTTACTCTGCCCTGTGCAAACAAAATTGTACTTTTCAAAGGTTTTTATTATCGTCATCTATCTTTGGAGTGACACATTTCAAACTTCCCCACATAATCTGTAAAATGTCATTCAATTTGAATATGAGGGATTTACCCATGTTAGGGAGAAAAGCCCCAGTTACACTGGGAATACTAAAGAACCACAGTACTTTATATAGTCTTTCCGGCTCATATTAATTAATCTTTTATATGGGAAAGCTCAGGTGGCACTATCTATTTTTTTCATAGAGATGAGTTATCCTCATTTGCTGCGGAAAACATCTCTTAAGGTCCTAATTCCAAGTTCTGTTAGCATTAGGTTGGATTACAATAGTTGTCTGTCTGCCATTCTCTTCTTCTAGCCATCTTATGTATTAGTATTTTTGTTGCATTTACCTCATGTTTTCTTTTGAGAGATACTTTAAAAATGTAAATAGAAAAAATAGCATTTTCACTGCAGTGAAAATAGAATTAAAGACCTACAGTATTAAAGACAATATTCTGTGGGGATGCAATTGTACAGAAGCAATACTCCAGGGCTTAGGAAGGTGAGGGGAGGAGACTGCAATTTGCACCATTAGAGCCCCCTGTTGACCAGATCCTGCAGAAACAATTAACATCACTCCACCAGCAAACACTACAGCATTAGCTCCTGAAGTACTTAATAATAAGTGGACATTAGGAGACAAAATTGCCCTTATTTAGAAGACAAGAAAACAATGCTAAAATATCAGATGGAGTATAAAACCCAAAAGCTTGCAATTTCCCCAAATAATTAGGCAGGTGGAAAATAGTTCTTCCTAGCAAACAGTGAAGAAAATGAGTAAATGTTTGAAACTTCAAAGTTAGTAGGGTCATCACATCATCACAGGTATAAAATTAATCCTATTTTTAAAACAGTAAAATACTCTGAGATAAAACCCAACATGCATAATAGTCAGAAAAATAACAAATTGATTTTAGCTGCATTTGTCCCATAGCTTTACTGAGATGTCTAAAGAAAAAGCATCTCAGAAAGAGCTTAAATTTCTCTCTCTTCCTCTCAATCAATATTTGAGGCAAAGTTTCATCTCTAGGGCCCTTAATGGCAGGAATTCCTGGAGCCAGCAAATGAGTAATGTTAAACCTATGATTAGATGATGAGGCCATCAAAGACACTAGACCCTAATGCTACATTCCATTTTATTCCTGAGAACTGCAGTAAAACCAAAGGCTAGGGAAGAAAGGACTGTAAGTTATTCCTCCCCTCAAAAAAAATCTTTCCAGAGTGGCTAAAAACAAAGGAAAAAAAAAAGATGCATGACATGAACATAGAGCTCAAACGGCTAAATGGATCTTTTGGAATTTTCCTGGAACCCAGGACTTCACCATTAGGTAACAAATTTTTCAAATGCCCTGCTAGAGGAGGTTTGAAGTTCAAATCCCACTGAGCTTTCCTGCCAAGAATGTATTTTTCTTTTACATTTTCCTAACTGATACCCCCTAAAAGAGGAAGGAAAAAAAGGGAAGAGGAAAAAAAAGAAAAAGAAGATTTAATGATTTCCTTATGTCACAAGCTTGAAGAAATGCAACCTACAGACTGGCAAGACACAGGTAAGTTGGAACACCTACCTCCAAAATCTATTGTAAATGTTTATTATTTTCAGATAAATTCCTCAAAAGTAGAACTTAATTTCAATTGTCCCTAAAAAGTCACTTGCTTTCAGTACATTTTTGGTGTAAGATCTCACTGTGCAGCAGTAAATGCCCAAGTAAAGCTAAAACCAAGTCATTTTCCTTGACAATAATGTAACAAGTTAATCTGGGCGTTTTATATACTAACTTGGTTTGAGCTGAACTGGTATTGTAATTCTGTGGGGAACCTGGTAAATGAAACATTGTTCTGAGATTTTAGAGAACTATAAAAACTTGTAAAGTTATTTTGATCTACTAGGCCATTGCATTTTTCTTATATTTTAGAAAATTAACAAAGTTCTAAAATGTTTGCTCATAACTGGCAATTTAAAGTAAAAGGGTACATATACAAAATCAGCCAATAACACTTCTGTAAAAAAAAAAAGATAATTAAGATATAAATAATCCAAACAGCGTGAGGATGAGCTTTGAATATTTTATTCGTGAAAGCAATTCAAAACATTAGTTGATTTAGATTTCTGAGAAACCCATTACTGCTACGCTGAAACCCCAGTAATTACCCACAGATATTTTTTTAAATAGAAATATTCTGCTTTTTTCAGTTCTTGAGGACTACCTAAACCATGTTTCTCTGCTTTTTATAGAGTGACAGCTACATAAAATATCCAATCAGTTATGTCATGTATATCAAAGGTAATAAAGTCAGCACAAAGTAAAATTTTAAAAAAAACCTAATTAAAAGGCAGATTTCAACATAAAATTGTGACAACAGTGTTCTATTTCTGTATTCCAAATAAGAATGGGCTTGAAAGAGTTCATACATAGAAAAAATGCATCATGTACATCCATCCACTTTTAGAAAACAAACACAAATACGCGTTTATACCCTGTAATCTACAGAATGTATATTTTTAAAAAATCTACAATTTATATGTTACCAGAAGAGATTAACTTGTATTTTCTTATACTGAAATGGAAAAATGAAGCAAACTGCAAGATACAATTCTTAGGCTGGCAGTAATCTAGCACTATGCAAAGAAACTAATACAATGAAAACCAGAGAATGTCTTACCTGTGAGCAAAGCAGCATAACCAGTTCAACCACTGAAGTACTTGACTTCATACAAACCAGACCTGAAACAAACAGTCAAAAATTAATTTGAAAGATCAGTGATATTTTGCTATTATAGCTCCATGGTTTCTGAAATCCATAAAATATGTGCAATGTATATTTTTTATCATTCAAATACACTGAAACTTGTTTCAAGCACAAATAAAATAACTGAGAATTTCAGATTCAAGAATACTTAAATGTTCAGAAAGCATCAAGGAATCACCTGGATTAATCTATACCAGCTCAGGACACAATGTTTTTCAATTAAACATTTTTTGCATTAAGCTTAGTTCACTACTCAAATAAACAAATAAATGAACATTGTTATAATCCAAAGCAATTTACTATATGATAAACATAAGTAAACAACCTTTGAATATTAGATCACGTAAATTCTTAAGAATAAACTAATCACTTCTTAACAAGTAGAGAATAAAGGCCTCTGCTTAGAAATTATTTTAATTTTCATCTGGTAATTGATTATCCTGCAACTGAAAGCTTAAAAATTAATGAAAGAGGCCTTCATGTGAAACCTTATTTTTATTAAACTCAATGCATAATTTGTGGGTCCTGCTTCTTAAAACAAACCTTGAATTATGCAGTCTAACTGCTAGTCATTGTTTTGTAATTAATTTCAATAATAAATCCCTAATAACATTGTCACTATTGGAAATACTTGTTTGCAGCTTTGGAAATGCCAATTTACTTTCTGAGAGAATGACGTCATATATAAATATTTAAGAGATGCACTGTAAGGAGACTAGGAGGAAATTTCACTTCTGTTATCTAAAATCATATAGACATTGATATGACGCTTTAGGGCATGGAAACACTTTGCTTGTGTTATGAAAATGATAAATTCACAAATAAAAAACTTACAAGTAAGGACTAAATAGGAGGCTGAAAAGCAAACCGATGTGCTTTAAGCAGGTTTCTACCAACAGGGATTAGAGACAAAAGCACTCCTACACAACAGCATGGATATTTATTTTGGGTAGTGGATAAATACCCTTTAGTGCCCATTTTGCTAACAACCCCATCCTTATTGTATGGTAACACAGAACAAGCTGTAAGAAGCCACTAGGCTTCCATTCTATCAGATATGTGTGCAGACAGTTAATGAAATAAGAGGCAGATGTGCAAAGCTCATTTAGGGAGACAATTGCTGTAATTGATCAGCTTTTCTCATGCTCAAGTGCTAGAGGATCAGAAAGATTAATGAGATACTTATCACCTGCAGGCTACCTCCACTGTTTGAAAGCTGACAAAGAAAATCCAAGCAGATGACTCAACTCTACAGTTAGGCCAATGCAGGTAGCACAGACACATCAAATATTTCATCATAGAAGGTTTCTGATTTACTACGAATTCACCTCATATTCTGTAAAACTAAAAAAACCCCAAAAGTTTCCTTTCTATCACACACTCACCATCTTTCAAAATCAGACTTCAGGTGTACTAAAACATGACTAAGGCAAACTAAGCTCTTAGAAACATATCTCCATGCTACAGTCTTCTAAATTTGTACTTCTACTTTTACATCAAAAGGACAAATGTAAGCAGAATAAGCACCATACACAGTTATGAAAAATAAACCAACTGAATTGTATAAAAATGATTATGCATTAGCAATAATTTCTTGGCATCTTCACCATGTTTTCAAAAAGAAAACTTGATGCAAATATACCTTTCAAAGATAAACACGAAATTAATATTTTATAGCATAATTAATTTAATTACGGGTTCTTATGCTACTTGTGTAGCTTCAAACAATATAAAAAAAGTTTGGAATGTGGACCAAAACACATGCCTAAAATGGCACAAAGCTGGAATAAATACTCATGATTATCATCCAGATAACAATGATTATCTAGTCCTAATAACACAAGCAGTAGAGATGATAAAATAGGACTCTGTTTGAAGGAGTATTAGTGCAAAATTAACTATTTACAATAACAAGAATTTTTAATAGCTTGATGATTCTATGGGTTTAAGTAAACTGGTCATCTGACCTAACATTGATGTCTTTTCACTATTTTTCTCTGGACATTAGTTGATAATTTTTGCAGATCACATCTAACCAGCTTGGATGTAGCATTCCAGCATCAGACAGAAGACTCAAACTGATTTTGGTGAAATTCATGAAAAGAAACAGAAGGATACAGAGCTGACATCTGGTTAGCACATCAGCAGGCCCATTAGTTGTAGCCAGCTCTGTAATTGCCTGATGAAACAACCCATTGATAATAGCCATTAACACCTCTCATAACCAGTAGTATTTAAAACAACATTCTAAGAACCTGCTTTTCATGTCCAAAAGAAACAAATAACTATCTTCGAGACTGTAGCACTTTTCACATATGAAAATACAGAGTGAGATAGCAAAGCCTCATAAAAGAAGTTCACGGTGTCAAAGATGTTCGTCTCATTCTACAGCAGAAATTATATGTGCAGCACTCTTGTTAAAAATAAGCAAAAATAGGTAGGAAGAAGGAAATAAAACCATAAATACTTTCTATTCACCTTAAAATACTCATACCATACATTCCTTAAAGTAAAACAGAATACAGAAATGTGAAACATTTATAGCAGGGCCACCATTTTATAAGTTTCTTACTTACCCACCCCCTAATCTCACTTCAGGGACTCCTTCCAGTCCAATCATGAGGGAAAGTGTGTGCCCCCCATTAAATGCTCCATTTCCTCCCTCCTAGCTGCCAAGGGCTCTACTGTGCTCCTTCCTATTTCCACTTGTTCCTGATTGTGCAGTTAATACTTGAGATAAATAACGATTTTTTTTCCCTGTTACACAAAACATAATTAATCTTCAAAGTCTACTGTCAGAGCTGTCATGCAGTCAATAGTAGAGAATGATAAAAACAGATCAGACCTAATGGAGGACAGATCCATTTCTGCCCATTAGGAAAAACTGTCACAGTGCAATCTCTGGCTTATGAAGATCCCACATCATCAAAAGCTGTAGGAGTAAGTTAAGGAAGAATCACAATCCCTGTCCTGTTTAACTTTTCCTTCACAGACCAGAAAAGAAAGATAATGTTAATACTCTTTTGGTTTTCAAATTTGTGCCATCCTCTCTTCTAGGAGTCCAACTTGTGCCAATTGTCTCACTGCTTTTGGCATGGTAGAGGAACTAAAATAATTTTCTTCAGTGAACAGTCTATATTTTAACAGACAAAAATAAATAAATAAAAAACCCCGCAAAAAACAGAGATAGAAAAAGTTCTGTTCCCATTTTACAGACAGAAGACACAAACCAGTTGAGGTATCTTCATAAAATCAAATAGAATTTGTAGTATGAATCAGAATAAATATCAGTTTTCTAACTCCCAAATGCATTAACAACTGCCTTTATTCTTCCTCTCTGCCATTTTGCAGGATTCAACAGATTTTTTAGCATGTGCAAAATTTTATTAGTTTTAACATAGTGAGGAAACAAAATGAAAAAAAGCTTCCAAAAATAATGGCTTCTCTGATAGAAGAGAGCACACAAATTTATTTTCAGTTCTCTTCCCCCTCCTTAACTCTAATGAGAAAAAGTATTTGCAACTCAAAGTAAAACTGCATTCTTCAGCTGCAGATAAGTTCTTCCTATACCATCTGTATCAAATGCCATTAAGGAAGCTAATGTAATTACTAAAATACAAGTGGATATTTCCTGCATACAGTGAGGTTAAAGAGGTCACTGTTTAACTGAATGGAGTACGTGCCTTTTACATTTGCTGTTCTCAGTACTTTTCTTCATGGTCTATTCTCAGTCCATTATATATAGCCATCAAAATTCAGCAATTTGATGGCAACAATGACCACATATATGGATGCAAAAACTGGGAGCATCAAGTGCATGACCTTGGCTAATCTGGAATAAATGATGTATGCCTGGCAATTATCTTGAAATGCTCTGGTTTACTTGACTTCTTTTTCAGTGTTCTTCTGTTGGCCCAAAGATATGCTAATTATTTCTTTCCACTATGACTTATTAATGTCTAAAAAAAGATTAATTTCAGCTATACTGTTTTAGTCATGACTGTGGCATTAATGAAGTCATGGGTTCAAAACCTCCAAGTCACCATGTTGAACTAGTCAGCATGAATTTCCATTTTGAAGAAATATAATGTAGGCTGATAAAATCAATTTAAAAAAAAAAATCCTTATGAAATAAGATCATGGGTTTGAACTTCTTTTTATTATTATTAATACAATGTGTGTATGAGTCTAACTGAATACCACCACAATTTCATCTGGTATTTATCAAGGTTTGCCTGCATTTTCTTTCAATGATTTTACTTTGTGTCAACTTAAACCCTTATTGGAACTGGAATCAATTGTAATATTAGCAAAAACAAAAGTTAAATGTTTTTATAGCTCATGTTCAACTTACAAAAAAAAGATGCAATTAACAAAACTTTACAGCCTGAAGAAATCATTCACTCAATTACAGCTTCAACTTATCTAAAAAATCTCAGGTATGGCCAAATAAAAATCTTGAAAACGTTTAATCCATTTAACCCAGTTTGCAGAGAAAACTTGGTCTTTTTTATTCCTGTACAGCATGTCAGGAATAAATACAGAAGCTTTGAATAGAAAAAAAAAAAAAAAATGCTTATGAAAAAATAAACACACATAAATAATTACACACAAAAAATACACAGAAAAAACCACACAAAAATAATTACATCCATTATTTTATTAACATGTGAAAATGTCTAAAACGTATCTAGAAACAAGCAAAAGGACCTAAAACTAGGAAAAATAGAAAATCAGAAAACTGTAGAATTCTCCTTTGTAACTTGCATTTTTGTAAGGTAGGCTATTTTTTATTTCCTAGTGATATAGTCATCATGTACTTTAAACAAAACTGTATTGTTTCAAATGGTTTATTATAATTAAGGGTAACTCATACTGTGATATCTCTTCCCATAATCCTCAGTGACTTTGGTGCCATGGGACAGAGTAGGCATTTTTTACCAGTAATTGCTACTCACAAATTGTGTTTTCATTTTTTCTAGACTATTCCGTTATACTTTGTTCAGCATTTGTTAGAAATGGCACAACAAAGTTTCAAGGACATTTCCCACTGATGAGGAAAACTAAAGCGTGTTTTGGCCGTGAAACTACTAGGAAAAAAGTGATGGCAATGTTTTGGTCAGAAATGTGAGGTTTCCTTAATATTTATTTGTTCTTTCTAACCATCTTTCTTCTACCAGTAAAATCCGGTGAATGATTTCTTGAAGTATCTTTCTAAATCCACCCTAGTATCAAAGAAATAACCTCAGGATTTCTTTTTTTGACCATTACAATTATTTGGATAATGTAAATCCACATTATTCCCTCTCTTTCATAGGCCGTCACTCAGAGAAAACTAAATTCAAACTGATGTTTTTAATAAATTACCAAGCTGCTGGTGAGTTCCCTACAGATCTGAAATGAGATAGTATGGAGAGAAAATATAAAGATAGGTGAAAATTTTGAAAGTAAATGCCAAGTATGTAAAACTTAAACTGAAACAACAGATGTTCTTATTCCAAGCAAAGCAATTATTAGGGAAAAAAATGTGTATTAGCAAAATGTAAAGTTTTGCAAGATTATAATCAAAATTGGTTTTAGAACCACACATATGTCACATATTTTGTAGACATTTAAATTACACTAATGATCTTAATTTATGAAAAGCAAACTTAGGATTTGAAGAAAGTCTGCAGATGGAAATCACAGCCAGGTTGCAAAATAATTACAACTTCGCTTTCACTAGATGAAAGAAAACACTATTGCAAAGAACATAACTCACTAAAATAACAAAGTCAGGGTTATGGATTTAACAATCCCTTCAGCAGTCTTGACTGACATTACCACGAACTCTAGGGACCATGAAGGATGGCTGTATTAGTACTCCAGACCATTCTTTGCATGTGTAGATCTCCTTTACAGAACAGAAGAGTGACACACAAAAACACAGTGAATGTGAATTTGACTCAGTGCTTTTCAGTTCATCAAGACAGTAATAATTCTTAAAGGATTTTTGTTATGGTGAAAACACTGTACACCATAAGCAAAATTCTTTTTATCTGGTACCTGGATGTCTAGGAAAGGTATCATACAGGCCATCCAAAGAAATGCCTTTAAAATATTATCAGAAATTTTTAGAACTCACACCTTAATAAGAGTTAAATACCTCAAATATACAGAAATAGGACAACAAACCCCTCCCAGATTTTAACCCAACTCAAAAGGCTCAGTCCTTTTAGTCGAATTAGTAAAATAAAACAGATCTTAATACTAGGATAGTATTTAAAACAATGTTATGCAACAGTTTTTTGAGTTATTTTATCAAAGTGAGAAAACCTATACTTCCTCACCGCTCCAGTTACTAAAAAAGAATCTAAAAGGGGACTATAAAACATCCAGATGGAATCACAGAATGGCAAAAACCCTTGAGAGCATACCCACAGAGAGGGGATTTATTACAATGTATACATGATTTAGTTTTTAAAATTACAAACTTTGGTACTGTAATCCCATGAGCTGTAATGATATTGACAAAACTGATGCTGGTGCCACAGTACTCTGAAGAGTCCAGCCCAATGCAAACCTGTGGATTTTTTGACAATTTTCCATTAGTGTAATGGGATGCACAAATTCTCATTCATCAAATGAGAAGGAGATAATTTCATCTCTAAAATAAAAGCCACTACCACTGTTCAGTTTAATAAACTTTAATAGTTGCAAAACTGGTCCAGTTTTTCACTTAATGCCTGTGGTAATTTTCCATTTGGCCAGTAGTCCATTGGGATTTACTCAACATATGCATTTGTGTTTCCCTGTCATTCTCTTAAAACAGTATTTCTTTGGACAGATCTCTTTCCAAATATCTGTTTTGACGTAGTGAAATAATTTGCTTATCCAATTGCTATATCAGAACAGACCAAAAATCTACATCAATCTATCATGCATCGATTGAGAAACTGTTCTAATCAGCATTAATAACACAAAAATATTCTTTTCATATAAAAGAATTTAACACAAACATTAATAATAAGAAAACCATTGCCTGTTAAATTTCGGTGAAGGAGATTTTTTTTTCTAATGGCATGATACTTATTATTTACTAGAATTTAATTTGTAAATGAAATGTATCCCCTCCTGAAGTCCTCTTCCAGACTGTGAGTGAAAACATCCAAACCAGTGATCACACTGCACTGCAGCTGATCAAATTAAATCATCTCTAATCTTGAAAACGTCTATAAAATTGACCGATTGCTTTTCTGTTGAAGTGTACTTCAGTTTCAGGTAGACTTGAGTAACTTATAAACATTTTATTTCAGCAGAAGCCTGGAAGAACTAAAACCAAAACCAACTCTTCAATTATACGTTCTAGAAAATCTCGTATTTATCTAGAAAGGATCTCAATGAAAAGCATTACATTTCCCTCCACAAACCCAACAGTTCACTGTGGAAATTAAAATATGATCTGGAAAGCCTTCTGATTATCATTGTAGGCTATTTTTCAAATAAGTGGCTTAAAGTTGTGAATACATTTCTGCCACAGTTGCTGCCTCTGAGATTTTATTTCAATGGAAGAAAAAAGATGGATAAAGATATTTAAAAATTAAACTAAAATGTGAAAATTTAAAAGACTTTTCAAGCTTTCTCATGTGGTATTGTCTCAAGATGTCATTCGTGTCTTCATCAAGTTGCTAATTCTATGATTAAATTTGTAGAAAAATTACTATATGAAAATAAGCAACACCAAAGAAGTTGCCAGATCAATACATCTGGAAAAAAACAGCTGTTCTGAGATTTTATATTCTACTGATTCCTCACAATTTTCTCCTTTCCTTTTTTTTTTTTTTTTTTCAGTCCTTCATCTTCTCTCAAATCTGTGTTACAGGAAATACATTTTGAAACTAATACTTCAACAGTGAATTTTCAAAGAACTATGCAAGCAGAAATAAGAACATTATTTTCACTCACTAACACAAGCAAATGTTTATACTTCATACTTTCACTACACCTATGGTACTTTGTCCTCATCACAAGAACCTTTTCCGATTCTTTCTAAAGCTGTCAAAAGTGATATCCTGGACAAGATAGATCATAGGTATGACCCCAAATGATAGCCTCTAGAATATCATGCTTTCCCTGAAAAAGCATTATTCAATGTTATATTTTCCTTAGATATTAATTTTTATTTTTATTCCTGAATTTTATCAACTTTTTCTTAGGTTCAGTCTATAACTTAGCGGATGCCCTGTTTTCTGTGCTTATTTATTCTTCTTTTGTTTCTCTCCTCTTTTTTGTAAACATAGGAATTGCTTTTTGGTGTTTTTTTTCTTTCCACTATTTCCTTCTAGTTCTTTGTTACATTCTTTCCTATCATTAGGGGAAGTATTATCATCATGGCATGATGCAACTGAAATATGTGTCTGGTGAATGACAAAAAAGGATTGTGAGAAAAGGTTAAGCTGCACAGCAATAAAACCACTTACTCTTTACTGGTCCTTCTTTACATTTTTTCTCTGGCAGCCTTGGGGCCCCAGTGAGTGAACTAGTGCAGCTACAAGTAGGAAGTATAATAAAAGCTCATAGAGCTCATGCAGCTTCCTAAATTTCTAAGATCAAGAGGACCATTATTTTAACTAGGTGTGATGTCCTGAGTAGCAAAACTAATTTTTATATCTTTTTGAGCAAACTGTTGGAAAACTAATATTTTGTGTATACAGTAATTGTTTTCTGAGAATTCAATAACAAGGAGAAAATATATCTCCCTTTCCAAGTGAACTTTGCTGACCTTATTTGGCAGCCATCAGATCTTGCTCCTATCCTGAAGCCCTACTGACAAATGGTAATCATTCTGAAACAGTCTCTCAAAACACAAAAACATACCACAGTCATAGATCTCTTAAAATAACTCATATTTCTCATGTTTCAGTTTTCTTTATTTACTTGACAGTAACATTGTTATGGACTCTCCCTAGACCTGCTTTGACATCACTTTGCCATCTTAATTTGACATATCACAACTGTCTCTGTTGTCTGACAAGTTCTTTCAGCATGAGGGTTTCTCATTGCAAGAAAATCTCCAGACAACAAGTATAAAGGGACTGAATCATAAAATTCCTTACACCATCAAACAAAAATAAGATATGATATGATATGATATGAGAATAGATTTTTAGCAGGTTTGGGTTTTTTTCCGAGGGAGGTAGAATTTAACATAAAACTACACTTAAGACAGTAAAGATATAGTATCTTACTTCTTGCAAAAATATTCCCAGGTCTGAAGGGAATCTGTTCACATTTAAATAAATCAAGCTTGATGGTTTATTAATGTCTATGTTATAATTAACATCTTTTTCTATCAAAACGGCTCTATAAACAGGTATATTTCTAAGATACAAGTGTAGTAGTTTCTCAAATTAATTGAATCTAGAAGTTATGTACAATATTCCTTTTTTAAGCCTTGAAGGCATGGAAAAGAGCACATCCATATCCAATGGGATAAACTGCAGAAGTGCAATCACCAGGACAACTAAGGAAGTTTGGTAAATTTGGTCCCTAATTAGAATGTTTCAGTCTGGGTCATAAGAACAGGTGATAAGTAGACACAGCTAAGGAATACGGAAGGAAAAATTGTGACCAGCCCTAATGAGATTAATTTTGTAAAGAAGCTGGACAGAGAGCTCAGGATGCATGGAAAAAGATTATTAGACCATGCTTCATGAGAAATACATCTTTCAGGGCAAAACCTGATACAGAGATGTTATTTGCACCCTATAGATTTTCAGAGCTAGGTAGTTCTCTGGAAAATACTGCCGGTATAATAAAGTAGATTGATTCCACTTTTAAGCCTTTAGAGGACAAGGGGTGGGGCAAATACCAGCCTAACTGTTTCAAGTCCAAAATCAGGCAGAGTCCCCTGCTGAGTTCTGAATGATGAATTAAGTGGAATAAGAACCAGAGAACCTCTGCCTGTGGGGAGCTTCAGTCACAGCATGAACATCCTGTAGATACTGAATACCTTTTTGGCATACCACCTCGTTTTTCTTTGGACCTGGACAGTAGAGGAGAAAATAATAAAGGGGGAAAAGGTGGCTGTTCTAAAAAAAAAATAAATAAATAATTGTACAACTTAGTCCAGTGTTACTATACAACACTGCTGTATAGCTGATATGATGAGTCCACCTACAGGCTGTGTTACAGTAGTGCCTGTACATGTTAAGAACTTTCTCCAAAATCTTTTAAAAATTATTTCCTTGAATTAACTTTAAATAAATTTCTTGCTAACTTTTTGTTCTTGCTGTTATTGTTGTAGGAAAACTTACTCAAAGAAGAAAATTATTTTCCAGTAAAGCTGAAAGTTAGGACAAGAAGAAAGACAGAAGGACATCTGACTTGGCTGGTATTACACCAAAAGATGGACTATGAAGTCATCAGGGAAGATACTCTTCTAGAGTTCTAAGGCAAAAAGATCAGTCCTTTCTAGGCCTTATGGCTTGCAACTGGAATACAGGTGACTAGTTTGAAAAAAAAAACCCTTGTGAGAAAGCAGCTAATACTGCTGAAGGTAAGTGGGACCCAAGGGTCACAAAGAACTAACTCCTTTTCTTGCTCCTTAAAGCCTCCAGCATGTTTGCATTTCCTTATGTGCTTTAAAAGAACATCAATGGGTGCTCTTTGGTTTCTAATGATAAAATTTTTGTAGTAGTACTTTCAACAGTAATTTAGTTCCCTCAAACATCTAGTGGCTTCTATCTTTTCAGTGACTTTCAGAGCTTCTGTCCAACAAACCTGACTGCTTTTACACTGTTACCACCTTTTGCTTTCCTAAGAGCATGTATTTTTTTTTTTTTTTTAACAGCTGCAGTCTCCTAACTAAACTTTACAATTAGTCTCATATTTTCAGTAATTTTTTTCTCCATTGGCAAAGCAACAGAACAACACCAATTTCTGTCTAATGGGAACTCCTTACATTTTGGATTGTAAAGATATCTTGATTATTAATCAATGTAATAATGATAATATAATCAACAACCTCTAATCTGATTACTACCCTTAAGTTACACTGGGACCACACAAGTCAAAGACAGAGGAGAGGGCATGAGCAGTTAACCCCTGTTCCATAGTCTAATACATCTTAGTAAGTGTCCAACTCATTAGACAGGGATAGAGTGGCTCATATGTGTAATTAATTATTGGCAGGTTTACTTTCGAAGAAGTGCCAGATGCTATGCATTTCCTAGTTTCTGTCTGGATCTCTGAACTATAATGTTTCCTGCCATGTTAAACATCTGTTCAGAACATACTTCTGCATGCAGGAACTTCAGTAAATCAAGAGTTAAATCTTCAAAATTGAATGTATGTGTATCCTCTTTTGGGTGTTTGTAATGACAATCCTTTAAAGGTGTCAAAAAAAAAAACAACTAAGGTTGGGGTCATTATAGTTTGAAGATTTCAATGCGGATAAATAACAGAGACTTCTTTTTTGGCACCTGCTCTTCACTTCTGCTCTGAATTGGCATCTGTCTTGTCATTAGTAGCATACACTGAAAAACTGTGGAAGTTGCAAAGCTTTGACCTTTGACTGTGCTGGAGTATGTGTAGATAAATAGGCCCATTTGAATATCCACTTGACCCTTCAGCATTTCTTTGTTCCTACCATACAGACTTCTGGAAAACTAATGTTGTTTTCTGTCTTCATGTGTGTCTGACTCATTGATATTTTTAGTAAAACCCACAAGCAGTCCCAAAGTGTATGCAGAAACATGAGCACACTGTGGAACCTTTCATTAAGATATTAGGAACTAATCATACCATTCATAGATAAAGAATTTCTTACAACAAATTTCTGACATGCCTATAAATTGCAGTTGGAGATTCATTAACTGTTTTTTCCTGTTTGTGAATGGATTACAACATCTGCAGGCAGGATTTCAATCAGCAGCTGTATTTTAAATTATATCCATTGGAGGATTTCATGCCCTGTTTCAAAATGACCTATTGTTTTCTTCATGGTAAAAACCTAATCTTGCAAGTTACTTGAAGAAATTCAGAAAGTAAAAAAGGAAAATACATAAACTTTACACTTACTGAAGAAAGGTATTATTTGTAACTCGTTATAGTTCCAACCTTGTTACCTAAACAGGGTTTATTTTCAGACAGTAGTGAGATTTCTCTGGGATCTTTCTGTGACTGTTTACAGAGAAGATTAAAATAAATCTATGAAGATGAATCCTACTACCATAAATTCAGGAAAACTTTAAAGAGGACTGGATTTAACTGCACTGTGCTAAACGTGTAGCATCACTTCTTCCCAAACAGAGAAGAAGGTACACTGAAACACCTAGGGCATAAGGAAAGGAAATAGTGGGATGTGGCATGGCAGAGAAGAAATACATTATAAACTGCCCAGCCTTGAAAACCAGTTCAGAGTTCCTGACTCCATAAAATTTCTTATCCTGATTGAACAGAGTGATCATGTCCAGGGAGACACACATGGCAAATGACATTAGCCTGACTTCTCTGCAGAAAGTTTTAACATTCACCTTGATTCCTAAAAGGGATTCTCTGGTGTCCAGTAGGGTTGAGTTCTACCACTCTCTCACTTTATCAATTGCTTTCCTGTTCCTTATGCTGCAATACCCATAATGTTGTACCCATACAGTATATTACACAGCTGCAAATGAAATGAATGAGATTTTTTTGAGTTACTCTTTAGTTTTCCATTTTTTTCACTAAAAGTTGATGGCATACCCCAAATAATAGTACAGAGCAAATACTGAATCTAATTAAGAAACACACATGTAATTACTGCCTCACCCAAGACATATGGTATCTTCTCTTTAAGCAGATATTTATATTTGTGAATACTGTGTAAAAATATCACATTCTGTTAAACTGGCTTAAACTGGCCAACCCATTGAAAAGTTATCAAGAGAGTAAAAGGCTGATCCTCCTCCCCTAGTGTGATCACACAATTCTCACATTCTCAAAAAATCACATTAGAGTGTGTATATAGCTATGCAGGTATATACTTGCAAGGGCTCTCTGAAATTTCAGACCAAACTATACCAGCTTTATATGAGGCTTTCCTGGAAAGACAAACTTCATTCTGCAGAGAAAGCAGAAAGTGCCTCATACTACAATGAGCTTCAAGGGAATGATTAAAGAACTTCTTACACAAAAAATCAATGTATTTATATATATATATATATACACACACACACACAATCACACATATAAAAAATCAGAAGAAAGACATTTCATAAAGTGAGATCAAATTTTTGATGACTCAAGGGAAGATGATACATTCTTGACTGCATGTACAGTTGAGATGCAGTCAAGTGCAGAACAAGTTAAAAAAACCCTGGTTTTTATTGATTTCTGCAAGTGGCTAGCTGGCACTGAAGTACACTTGTCTGTGACCATGTGAATAGATGCAGTAATGGCAAGGTTAGAGCAAATTAAGGTTAATGCAGACTATCATTCCTTGCAGGATATGGCACAGAGGAAATGGGGGTTCACAGGCTCCAAAGCCACAAATAAGCTCCAAAACCATCCTGCAACACATGACATTTTTCCTCTTGAGAAGATTGCTTGAAGACTACATTTAGAAAGAATGTATAAAACATCATAAAGACTACAAGTAATATTGATCGCACCATTTAAGGGTAAGCCCTGTTAAAGTTTTCCAATTATGTTTACCCTCATTAGGCATTCTGTTGGTAGAAAGGCTAAGACAACCTGTAGTATTTAACTTCTTTTTATCTCTTCTTTTTGGTACATTGAAGAAATTGAGCTCCCTACATTGTACTTTGTGCAGTTTATCTCCCATCCATCAATCATTCTTTTGACCTTCTCTTTTGTTCCCTCTGCAATGTGTGTGAATCACTCTTAAAGTGCTGACTGTAGAACCAGATAGCAGGAGTTTTACTGAAGTTATGCACAGAAATGAAATCATCTCCTCATCTATTCGTCTTTGTTGCCTCAGCGCTGAGCTAAGGGAGCCCACTATCCCAATTATTTTGGTAATTCCTACATTCTCTGCATGGCTTTGTCCATCATGTCCTACGCTGTGGGTATAGTCTATGTTCTTTGCTCCTAGGAACTGGACTCAGCATCTGACTGTGTGGAAATCTGGCTTTTTCTTGAGTTTTGGTTAGTCCATAAAATGATTCAACATATGACTCTAGTGGAATGCCCTTGCTTCTCATTTTGTATATCTCCATCTAAGCACTTAGTTTTGCTGGGAACAATTCTACACCGTAAGAAAGACTTTTATTAAAAATAGCGAAATAGAATCAAAAAGTGGGTTATAGAAATTTCAGGAATATGAATACCTTAAGGCTTTATTTACATGCTCTTAATTCCAGCTAATACAAATTTTAAAACCATAATATTATTAATTTATTCCTTTCCCCTCTTACTTGATAATATTTATTAATTAATTTATTTTGTTCAGAACGTTGGCTACATGCTGTGCTATGGACTGTTAGAGCAATTACCATAAGTCTAATTAGTTGAAAGAGCACATGCCTGGACACACATTTTTTGAACATAGCAGACTGAGATAAAAGAATGAGAGAATAATATTTACAGGGGAAAAAAAGTTCAGCAAGCATTCTTATGCATCTGTGCTCCCGAACACATTACAACGGTTCTGAAAAGTTTCTAAGAGAAACCCAAGGGCCACATTAAGCACCAAAAAGAAAAAAAATTCCTTAAAGTATAAGGGATTTCCAGATTATCACAGTATCTTAGGAAAATGGTTGCCTTGGTTTTCCTAACACAAAACTCTGTACTGTTCAAGGAAATCAGAAACTAATCACAGTAGTGGTAGACACCACAGTGATGTCACACTTGTGGTCTTTGGGAGCTTTTAAAGTAGTGTCATTTAGCACCTCAGTTCTATCTGCGGTTTCAAAAGGAATGTTTTGGGCAACTTTTCAATTGTTTCAAGAAGCCTCCTGTCAAACACCGTACAAAGCTAGTCCATCACCACTTCCACTGAGTATTTTCACAGGGCCATGTGGTGAGTTAATGAGGAGAAACAGATTCTGCTCCTATCAGCACAAAAATGTTCTCTGTTTCATCTGAATTGAATTGTGTGTGTATCAGAAACGCATCAAATGTACGTCAAAGACTTCCTAAGAGCGCTTTTGGAGAAGGCCTATCTGGTGACCTTCTACCCAGCTGATGATATAGAAAATGAAAGCATCAGTGATGTTTGTTTGGTATTTCACTAAAGAGATGGGAAAACATTCTATGTGACTATGTTTCAATTGTGGATTCAATCGTGGATTCAATCGTGAATTCTTACAGCTCAAGACACTCCAAGAATAGCTGTAGTGAAAATATTTTTACCCATCTGTGCTTGACAAACAGAGGATATAGCTTTTCTTTCGTCTACAGATCAGATTACACTTGCCTGTAACATTTTCACCTAAAAGCTAGAATGTTATAATGCACTTTACATGCAGGGAATTTGCAGACCATATGGAAACTAGAGTTAGTGAAAACATATCTATGCAAGTGTTAAATGGAACTCCATAATGAGCACTGCTAAGCTCAAATATGTGACCTATACATATTGCATGTTTGTTTCCAATTAGTTTCTATACGGACAGTTTTAACCTTTGCAACTTCTGTTCTCTGAGGCATTGAAAGAACCTCAGTTGATGAACCACAGGAGTCTTGGGCTGGTTCTGGTACACTCTATTTGAAGCTATTTGCATTCAATTGCAGATCAGTCCTTTTTAACCCAACACTGAGCATATTTTTGACTTATAAAATACTCTGAGAAGTTGATGAAACATTTGAAATTCAGTTGAGTGTAAGATACCTTTGAAGAAAGAAAGCGTTTCGAAAAAAGGAGCAAGTAACTGTTTCAGTAATTAGTAATTTAGTCATTTTAGTAAGTAAATAGATGACTCCTCATCTATATACTTACTGATAAATATATTCTGCAATGTCAGATTACTACTTGATAGGGTTCCTCTGCAACAAGTCACATTTGGGAATTTACATGAACAAACAAGAAAAATTAAAAATTTTGACTGTGAGCAGTCTAAGTTTTTGGTCTAGACTAACCAGATCATTGCAGGCCATTCATTTCAACTCTAACAAGAAGTTAAGAAGCCACTTGGATAGTAAGTATAGTTTACTCAAACAATAAATCAGCCAGTTGTCCATGGGGCAAAATGATGACACCAGCTCAAGGAAGATGAGGTGACAGGATATGACTGCAAGACTTTTCACCAAAAATTTGAGGCAGCTGAACTACTACAAAAAGGTGAAATCATACACAGATTACCCAAAATGTATTACCAACACCTATCTTAAAGCTTCAGATACTCTGGAAAGTTTGCCTAATTAACATGCTTTAGAAGTATTAAAATGAATTTTGTTTTCTGTTCCATTTCATTTTGTGCTCTCCAGTACGCAAAACCTCAACTATAAAAGTGTGGATATTCTTCCCAAATCTGAAAATCATTTAGTATTTCTTACACACACATGCACAAGAGCACTAGAGAGGGCTTCAGGAAAACCCACGTGCCATCAAGGATGCCTGAGTGTTTGGTTTTTAGCAAAATCTGACAGGAGTAAGTCTTCACACCATAATAAGGTTTTGAAAAACAGCAAAGGAGGCGAGGTATTATTATGTGTCAAGCTTGAATAATCAGAAAAAAGGGGCATGCTTCGTGGAACATAAGAGATACTTTTATGGTGATCAATTTGAAAAACAACCTTAAGATTGGGTTATATAAAGTTTATTTGCCCCTTTTTGACTGCTGTAACTAAAACTTTACATATATAAAGCAACAAATTAAACTATTTCATGCAAAACTGTCAAGCTCATTACTGCTTGCCAGTAAAACAATCAAATCTCAATTATCAAAGCCCCACAGGAATTCTATGTACTCACATATCTTCAGTAACGTCACTAAAAAACTGTTTTGTAGAGTCATTACCTGGAGAGCACTTTCAAGTACTTAAAGGACCACCACTGGCTTTCAGTAAGCAATGACAGGAAATTTCTCAAAGTAAATCAGGTATCAGACTAGGAGAAAATTTAAAATTCTCTTTTAAATTCACTTTAGTTAAGATCAAGGGTTTAATACAGGCAACGAAGAAAGAAAAGATGAGAAGTATACAATAACTAAAAAAGCAGATGTCTGCATTCCTTGCTAAGAAAAAAAAAAAAGCCCAACTATTCCAGCGGGAGCAAACAGAAATTCAAGTCCTGAAGACTAAAAATCTGTGGTGTGCTTGAATTTTTTTCTTTACGGATTGCTATTTCAATATCTCGGGAAAAAGGACTGTCTTTTAGAAATAAGGAATGATTGAAGATTAAGGAAACAATACATTAAGGAAAAGTGATGGGGAAGAGACTATTTGTTTTGGAACTCAGTGTTCGGTCTGTAAACAATGTTTTCTGAAACTGAATTGGGTGGCTGAGTCATAGATGGGGCAAATTCTGGAATGACACTCCAAGTGGTTATCAGCACCATGCTACAGCCAACAAAACATGTCTCTGTCTGCATAGGCAGTGAGATAAAATGCTGCTGTACAGTTGTGATGTTCCATTCTTTGTTATATCCCGGGAACTGTTGTAGCCTTGTTCATGCTATGAATCTGACCAAAAAACAAAATCAGAACAGCACTGGTGAAGAATTTTTTTAACCTATAAAAGAACTCAGGTAAGACCAAGACAATTTTAGTTGTATTGTATAAAAACTACAGTACAACTAATCAGTTGCCAAACAGAAAAGCATAATGCAAGGATAATGCAACCAACTTCACTGAGATAAGAGATTTAAGAATGTAATCCATCAAATATCTTACAGTCATCACAATGTGCATCTCAGACCATTAACTTCAGGTGTCATTAAGTGAGAAGTGCAACTTACAGCTATAAATTTAACAGGATAAAATACTTGAATCTTCTGAGAATTACTAAGCTACTACAACACTCCTTGGTATTATTAAACAATAATATTATTGAACAATGATAAGACAATAAAAAAAGAAAAGGCTCTTTAGGAGATTTCAGTTACAGAATGCAAATATTTCTAGCAACAAGGGAAGTGAGGCATAATAACTGAGACTGTAGAAAAAACTCTACAATAATATTTAGATAAAACACATGAATAGTAATATGGGTTCTGGAATTTGAACACAAAGCTGTATTTTCTTCTGTGTAAATCTTCACATATTATAAGCCTTGCCTCAATGAGACTTTTTCTCTCAATAAACAGCACTATTATGTGTAAGAACAGTCCTGGAAGGAAAAGGTTTACTTGGCAGAATATATTCCTCTGAATACGGGATGTAGGAGCAGTGCATGCTCATTCAAATTCCCCCTTCACTATTTTAACTGCATTAGGACTGATCCATTACTTTGTGCATGAGCTTGCCATATTTGCACTTCCCGAATAATTTCTGTGTTACTTACTGCTTCATTTGTGAGGCAAATTTTCTAACTATGAAGTAGCAAAGACAACACATAAACTCCCACAAAAATCCTTGAAAGTGTTCAAGGACACTTTTATTTAAAAATGATCACTTTTTATTGCCATCTAGGGACAACTGTTTATCTGCTTGTGTGAATCAAACCAACCTACCTGATGAAATAACATCCCTACCAAATACAGATACATGCATCAATAATGCTGGAGCACAGTCTGCCTTTTACTTTTGTCTATGGGAATTGATTACACTTTTTAATTGCATTTTTCACTAGTTTCTCAAAGTCAGGCTGAAGCACTGAGTTATTCTGAGGAGGGAAAGGCAAACTATAGAGAGGTTTTTGCATTCTAAGGCTACAGGATGTATCTTCACAGAGCATCTCAGGGCAAAAAAGGGATAAAAAACTATCAATTTCTTTAAATTAAATGAAATGCAAGGAAGTGAAATCATAACATAATTAACAACTGATTATTTATCAAAAAAAGTTACATAAAGTCTAGTGAAAATGAAAAAAAATGTTCATAATAAATGACTAATAGTTAAAATAATATAATCTTATAACAGAAACAGTACCTTCAATCAATAGTTCTTGTCCATGACTGCCCAACAGTGTTCGGGATAGGAAAGGGGCAAAATCAACAAAAATTTCTCGCAGGAGAGGGGCCACCTTTTCTAAGGCTCTTTCAAGCTTTGCAGTGATACTGGGAAAAAACAGAGACCATGATTGGAAGAACACATCATAATAGAAGTTAAAAAAATAAGTCAAATCATACCTGTTTTTAAAAGTTGCTGTAAGCTCCTTTAGAAAAGAGGATGGTTATAATTTGATTAAACTTTACAGTTCTTAAATGGCTTTAAGTAAATGGAAATGTCATGTCAGCAGTGTCAGCCTCATAAATCCTCCAGCATTTGCAGAGCACTCCAGAACAAGTAAAATTTCTATTCTCATTTTCAAACATGACAAGAAGAATGCCAGATATTTAAGTGTAAGTCTATTTCACTTATCTCAGCTTATACACATAATTTTATATATATTTGAAAGCTTTGAAAACAGAGATTTTATTTACCCCAAAAAATCACAAGCAATTTGCTTTTTTGTTCAACATTTGCTATTGCAAGGAAGTATATGAGAAGGCGTTCCAGCACAGAATCAAGAGATCCAACATTATTTTCTTCAACTCTGGGGGAACATGAACCCAGGTAAATCACTTTGCCTTTGCCTTTATACTTGTCTGCCTGCTGAGACTCTTTGAAGCATGGTCCTTAACTTCTCCTTGTGTTGTGACTTCTGTGCGCTTCTTAAACACCAGATATAATATTTCTTTGAGGGAATAAAAACCTAGTAATAGTATGCAAGCATCAGCCATGTGCTAAGGGTTGTACTCCTTAAGGGTCCTTCTTCCTTTTTAAACTTGACAGGGCGTAACACTTTTGCCCTCTGGAACTCTTCTGCCAAGGTTAAAAACCTGCAGTGTTCTTAAAGAAGTAAACTATTACTTTAAAATGTAAATGAAATTACATACATATTCTAGTCTACTAAGAATTTTTGCTGCTGTTTTTCAGATTGCTGATGGCGGAAGGGGGTTTTCATTGTGCTTGCATTATGGCACCAAAATATTGACATTTAAAAATGCAATTAGAGGAAGAAGTTACACTTATTGACAGAATCTAAGAAAATGAACACTGACATTTAAATTTTATACTTTATCTGCTATCTATAAAAACGAAAGAAATGTGGACATTTAAATGCAGATCACGTGAAGAACCATACATTTAATAAGAAAGCTGACATTATAAACACACTGGAAGTTTTCCTTCATTAGCATAAAATTATTTTACTGAACTCCTATTGCTTATTTTCTTCAGTGTGCTGCTGTTCCATTTGAAAATCAACTATTGATTTTCTAATACTCTAAAGGATGGATTCATATCACCAGCCTTTGTTTTAAAAGATGGTTTGAAGTGAAAGTCACTGTGGTAAAGCCTCTATTGACTGGAGTTGAAATGCAGATGACTAGCTTAAAGTTTTTAATTTGCAACATGAAGTTTTTGCTGATAGACATAAAACAACCTCCTAGATTCATCTAGATGTCTCCAAGCCATATTTTAAAAGACACTTTCACTGAAAATTGTTTTAAAAGCCTAATTTTAAAGTTAATTTAACTCTGAAAACTTGACATACAATTGAAAAAAATCCAAGTTCAAGTGTTTTAAAAATATAACTTTTTATTTAAGAATCAAGTAATACTGGAGGTGCAGGTGTGCTATTAATCAACACCTTGGATGAGTTACTAATAAACACCTTGTTATGAAATGGATAGCTGATGGATCTTGTTTACTATAGACATATTAATGGGCAATATGGAATAGTATTCTGTGAAAATATGAGCTCAAAGGTGAGTACTTTTAAAAAATCCATATCAAAGGACAGAAATTAATATTTAAATTGAGAAAGAAGAAAAAAAGTCCTTTTTCTTATATAAACCCCTGGTGCATTTACATGTTGAAAAACTGACTAGAGTTCTGGTCCTACAGTTCCAAAAAGAACTAGTAAAATTAAGAAATAAATTTACACAGAGATCCCAAACTTTTTTTCAGGGAAGTGGGTGGCCCATCTGCTCCTTTTCCTGTACTCACACATACAGAGGAGTGAGACTGAGCTGATTCTACAACCAGTTCTAACACTTATTATACCTTATAAAGCATACTGCAATCATTAGGCAACTCCCCATGGGGATTATTGTAACTATTTTTCATGAATGAATTAAGAGATTTCAAGGGGGTTTTGTAAAGAAATAATATTTTGGTTTTCCCCCTCTATTTCTGGACATTCAAAAAAATCCCGTCTTAATAGCTTCCAAATTCAAGATTATTTAATTTGCAGATTAAAGGTAACACACATCAGAAAATAAGTGATATATAAATATCTATAATACATATATTATATATGTGATATATAATAATAGATAATATAAACTCCCTATATATTTTGAAAGTAAAGATTAAGTTGCTTCTTAGGCAGAGGGGAAAGGAAAATAAGCCCAAAAGACATTCCTTGGGTTGATTAGATTTTAAGTTATCTACATATCAGTCACAAATTTCAGTTACTACTTAGAGTATAACTATTTCTGTGTTCAAATTCTGAATTCAAAATTTGAATTTCAGATTTTGCAACTCCATTTTTTTTTTTTTCCATTCCAGGACAAAAACTTTAAAAACGCTTGTGAAAAAACAAAAACATTTCATTGTTTAAAATAACTGAAAAAGAAACTAATTAATGATCCAATTGAATTTTACCATACCTATTTAATTTTACCAATTTAATTTTAACATGAATATCTGAATTTTAAAAAATATTTCACCCTCAGTGAAGCATTGTTCTAACATATGAAGACAAGAAGCAAAAGGAGTGGTTTAATTACACCACAATTTTATTAACTTGCCTCATAAAACTGTCAAGCAATAAATAACATCATACAAATGGTCATTCTCTCCTTGAACATTTGCATCCTTTTGGAGTGGAGCCAACAGCCCTTCTGCCTTCAGCCTGTGCCTGCATCCATTGAGGTGATTCCACCTGCACCACTCACCTGACCCTCCCAATAGGACCAGCAAAGAAAAGGGCATTTTTGTCCCTGTGTGTTAAATCACTGAAGCACCGATACTTTTTTAATGAGTTATGTAGGGCCCTTGATTTAGGTTTATTTCCTTCCTAGTTCATTAGAGAATGAAATCTCTTATTCATGAGCTTCTAAGCTTGTTGCCTCATAAACATCTAGTTTGCTGTCTCCACTCCAAAATTCTTAAAACCATACCTTGCAGTGGCCAGACAATTAAGGGACACTTGGCCATTCCTTAGTATATTCTGTGTCACCTTTTTAGGGCAGACGTGTTGCCCCTTGAAAAGGTCAAAAATTTGTCTTTGGAGTGTTCTGCAGCAAAGCTGAATAATTTTACACAATAATAACCTACTATCTGAGATATTTAATAGCAATTTCAGAGGGCATTTTCCTGGCTGCCAGTCAGTGTAAGAGAGGAATCAGCTACCCCAGGGCACTTGCAACACCAGCTCCAATCTGGTGCAGCATTTAGTTAGCTGTGCAAATACAGGTCTGGTTTTGTCCTCTCCAGTTTAACTAACGCTTTCATTTGATCAGAAGAGGTTGAGTCTCTCTTTGCACTTGCTACTTCTCCATTACCAAATTGTGCTTGCATTCCAATTTGTACTGTCATCGTTGTACAAAGTAAAAAGCCAGTCCACTGAAAAATGACTTTTAATGATGTTTTTTAGCATCTGGCATAATTTGAACAAGATAGACTCTTCAGCTGAACAAGTTAGACCTTTCAGTGAAGTGTTATTTTAGTATAAACATTCTTAGTACCAAAAAGTTATATACATATATGTATAACTACAATAATGCACATTAAACAAACTATTTTTTTTCTTTTTGCACTATTTTTGGAGGAGAAATTATAATTAATATTAAAAGACAGAACTTCCATACCTCATGTTTTCAGCTGAATCTTCTGGCATTGGAGCAACAGTTTGGACAGCTGGGAGATTTTTGCTGGTAGCACCATTCACAAAGCTGGATGACGAAGAGGAAGAAGAAGATCCTGAGTCTACTGCACCTGTCCCCAAAAAACACAGATCTTAATTCAGACTTAAGAAACAAAACTTTTAGAGGCTTTTAATACAGTCCTTGTATTACTAATCTACTTTTAAGTAAGGAAATAATGTTATATATTATAAAATAATGAAAACCATTCCATACAATTCATAATAATATCACATCAATATCTTATTTAGCTACTATAAAAATAATAAACTTTAAAAGCTATTGATAATCAGGCAAAATAAATCCTTACCTCATTTTCATTATTCCCAAATTAAATTCCAAAGTTGAAAACATTTTTATATCATCCTGTAAAGCAAGATCTTTCTAAAATAAAGGTATACTTAAGACAAGCTTGAGTGGAGAATGGAATTTTAAATATTGTTTTTGAAAATATTTGTAACATACACACTTGGCTGCCCAGCTGCAACTATAGGCAGAAAATAAAATACAAATTAAAAAACAACAGCGAAGATAAAAAAATATATATCTCTTCAGGAAATAATGGGGAAAAATAGTGTCTGAGGCGTATTAAGACTCTAATTATAGTTTCTCTGTTTCCTTCCTTGCGTCAAGGAGCATTATAAGATCTTAAAAGTAGGGAAGGCAGTGAGGGTATCATTTCAATGGGTTGTGAACAGCTGCCCAGAAAAAAAGATGCAGACAGAGCACAGATTTATACTTTAAGTGATCTGGGTCAGAGCTAAGGGCTAAACTTAGACTCTAAATGCCAATCTATCATGTTTGCTGAAACTGTACTGTGAGTTCAGCCTCTCTGAAGCAAACCAGCAAAGGCTCAGAGTGGCCATGAACAGTGCTAGTGCTGTGATAAATGCTGTCTGTGTCCTGCTGCACGGGCCTTCTGCAACACATCACTGCAAGGGAGGCAGCAACAAACAGTCTTGTACTTGGAGCTCAAAGCCTGAGGGACTGCAGTGCTACTAGAGATGAGGCTGACAGGCAAAAACATTTATCCAAGTTAGCAATGAGGGGTGGAGAACCCCAGTTTGGGGATCAACTACATTATTCTAGCAGTTTTAAAAAATTGTAATTGTTAACTCCTTATTAATGCATAGAGCTACAAGCACTTATGGTTTTTTTACAAGCACTTTATTGCTTAAGCAGTCAGCCAGTAGTGGAGGTCAAATGCTGGTAACAGTGAAATATCTTCTGGCAGCAGCGATGATTTTTTTTTTTTCCTTTTAATTTGCCTTTAGATAATTGTTACAGATAAAATAACTAAAGAAAAGATTAGAATTTTCACTACCTTATTTAAGAATATTTACATTCAAAAGGGGGTCAAAATGCAGCAGGATTTACTGGGCTTGCTGACAGTGGAGTAGCTGCTGAAGTTCAGGATATAGATTAGGAACTGATTTATGCTGTTATTTTAATAATGGGAGTGGGAGATGGGTTGTGGTTTACACTGGGTGTTCTGACTTGGATTAAATACAAATTGTAAATGTACCCAAACATAGTGAGAAAGAAACACAAAAATATAAGGTAGGCTATCTCTCACAGCCTAGGAATCACAGCAACTTAACTGGGAAAAGGATAGTTTAAAAAGATTTAGGCTTCATACATATATGCGTGTGTGTATACATGTGTGTATTTATATTATTTACATATTTATATTCATATATACATAGACAATACATATTTTTATTGCTTCTTCCCTTTTCCTTCCAAAGTAAAATTTTCTTCATTAACATTGTTTAAAAATGCAGTTGCTAAGTTGTTTGACCAGCTAGGGTTTCAGAAGAGAAGGTCAAACAGAGCTAGAACTACTAGATTAACAGAGAAATGAGAATCAGGATATGAATTACAGAAATCCAATCTAAAACCTAAAAAGCCAGTTTCTTACATAAAGAGATGAGGGAAGAAAACTTATCTCCCCAAAAATACATTCAAAGCACTAAAGGACTTCAGCAACGTACATCTCATTAAATCATGACAGTGACATTGACTGTGACAGCGATGGCAGATGGAATGTAAACACCAACTGCAACCCATGAATAACTGAAAAAAACACCTTTCACACAAATCCAACACAGACTATACTTCATAGATATAACTGTATTTCTAGTGTTTCTGTGACATACTGTAAAAGCGACTGTAAATAGGTTTGGGAGGACATCTAGTGTTTCTAAAAAATTGCATTCTGCTTCTTTACCATAGTAAAAAACCCAAACAAACAACAAAAAAACAAAACCCACGAAAATATTTCACAGACTACAAGTATGTAAATCATAAAGTATCTGGATACTTTATCTATGTATCTCAAAAATTAATGTACATGATTCACTGTTTTGACTATCACAGGCATAAGTTAATTAAAAAGGGCAAAACTAGCATTTTAATGTAATAGATACTTAAATGTTTTCAATGTGATACTACTTTTAACTGTCAATAATGTGTTTGGCATTTCTAAAATGTTAACATAAAATTCCATTGAATTAATACTTTTCCATTAAAAAAGCTAATCCATAGATTAGGAGTCAAACCCAATTGCATCAAAAAGAAAGAAGCTATAAGATCTACCAAAAAAACCCAGCCTTTAATCCATAGTGAATGTACTATGGAATCTGCAATACTGACCTCTGCTAATAACAGCACTGGGGAAATGATTGATTTTAAAATGCAATTATTTACAAACAACAGCTACTACATTCCAGGCAAAACAGTTCAGATCTTTAATAAGTGAGAAGACTAAAAAGCTTACTACTATTCAGTACAATTTGGAAAACAGAGTTTCCAGTGTGGGGTATTTTTTTCATGACATAAGAATACCTAAAGGAAATCCGTTCAAGATTAACAGAAGTGTCTACACAAATGGAACTGTTCATAGAAGTGATAACATTATTCAGAGCATTCGTTCCTCCCATCTGCCTCAGGATAATTAGTCTTTAAGATATTTTTATTATTTTCTATCCTTAGAAAAATCAAAGTTCTATTATCAGGTATTAAAGGTAATCTGCAAAGGGAAAGAAAAAAAAAAAGAGTGTGTCTTCATATTACTTCATAAAGCAGAAGGATGCCAAAAGCTTCCCCCTCCATTTGCTGTAACTCCAGGGAGATTTTCACATTCTCAGCCCTTGACTGAAGTTGTGATATCCTTGAAGAGAACTCTTCTCTCAAGTGCTTTTTCTTATTTTAGAAAGAAAACAGACTATAGCCAGACATTTCAGAGGAGTTTAAGTAAACATCAGTAACTCTCAGTAAGGATTCATTTCTCAATGGAAACCACAGTCTCCATGGTCAACAGGCACCTTCATGATAGATAATTCCATTATATTACTATTCTAAATAATTAAAAAAGAAGGTCTAGTCCTCTTCCTTCTATAGATCACAATAAACAACTGCCAATAAGACATGAATACAGTTAAGTAGTTTCTTACTGAAAAACGTCCAAAAATCATAGCATAATTTTCATTGACAAATAGCAATTGTCCAAAATATTAACTCTCCACAATCTATGATGTATTTATTGAGTAGCAAGTTGGCTTCACTTTCTTTGATACATAAAAGGGGATTAATTGGTATGTATCACATAAACATCCCCTACTGCAGAGAGGAAGAAAATGTTAGCTCATTTAAAGTCTAATCTACACTTGTAAAATAACATTGAGGCTATGTATTAACTTATTTAAGCCTGTGCAAGTCCAATGTGCACTATCAAAGCCTATAAACATAAACCAAGAGAAATCACTGTCTCTAATTTAGTCTTTCCAGGTTTCATTTTTGAACTACAAAAACAACAACAAAAAGATGATTAAAAAACAAAACACCACTAAAGCCAACAAAACAAAAAAACCAAACAAATAAAAATGAGGGTCACAAAAATATTTAAGGACAATACCTGTTGTATTAATCATACTTTTTGGTGTAGCTCCTGTTGCAGCAAATATATTAGGTGTACTACCCGGTGGCAGTCCACTCCCAGCTGTGGCAGCTCCAACGGTGGTAACAGCCAGACTACCTGGAGGGGGTTTCTTTACTGGTACAACCACACTCCTGGGGAAAAACAAGCAGCAGGTTACTAAAATTGCACAACAGAGCCAGGAAAAATTTTGATTTTGATGGGTTTAGGCCATTGTATAATGCTGTTGCTGAGGAATACATAATACTGTAAATTTTCTTAACCTTTCTGAAAGAGGGTAAAACTAAGTTAACAGGCCTTAAAACCATACTCCTTTCTCTGCAGCTTCATGTGATTCTGAGAAACTTAATTTGTCTTTCAGTATGCACAGCATGGGAACATGCCACCACTTCAATGGTATATTGAGAACACTGTGTTCTAGACTTGCAAAGAAAATGTTAATCCTCAGAAATTATGTCAGCAGTCTAGCAATTTATATGCATGTAGTCTTAATGAGGATGTTCACTTGTTCATCTTACTTGTTCATCTTACTTTTTTTTTTTTTGCCAGTCATCTGAACTTTTGAATACAGTAGTTTATTCTTCAGTACCATGAACACACTAGTCTTCCAAATATAGTGGCCTAGCAAAGATAATTTTGGACTCAGACTTCTGCAAAACTTTCATATTCATCTAAATCAACAGCACATGATGTACACTGCTCAGCAAACAAGCAACACAATAAATATTTGCTTTCACAATATTGATATGGTCAAGGTTTAAAAAGCAGTCTTAAGAATTTGAAGATTTTAAGAAAACAACAGGGCTTTCATACAAAAAAAATCCAACATAGTATCAAATATAAGTAGAAAACATTGCATTCAAACAAACACATTTTCACTTAGTCTTAAATCATACTTCCTTCTGTGAAGTTTGAAAACTAAAAGACTTGCCCTTTGGAGAAAATTATTTTCAAAACTGGACAGCTGCCATAGTGCAAACAACTATATTTATATTTTTCTATTTAATATTTCCATTTATCTATAAAAAATTCCTCCTCCTAAAAAGTCTATTTCACTAGAAAACCTGAGTGAAAAACAAACCTGGAACAAATCATATTTGTATAATGTTGAACAACATATTTTCATCATTATTTAAAGTTTTCTGTTTAAGCAGATATACTCTTCATTAAAATTAATCATTGTGATAGAAAAAAAGAGCAAGTAAAGGCAATTATTTAGGGTAATAAGGCCACATTTTACTCAAGAACTTCCTTTGGTAATTATTTTTTCACACTTCTGTGTAAATAGGATAGCACGTGATGAATCAAAAGGTGCGGTACATTGTTTTACAGTAATGTATTTTGTTCCTATAGGTCCAAATGTCCAGTCTCCCTGAATTTTAGACAGGTGATGACAGTGAACAAAGCAATCCATAATCATTTTTTCCTCGCCTTTTTTTAGACAGGTTACAATGTCAGTTGATGTCTCTGCATTCTGAACAACAGTTTTACCCCTACTCTGAAGCACGTACTATTAGAAAGGTAATTCTGGGCTTATCAAGGTTTTTTTAATAATTCAATTTAAATTAGAAGATGAGTTTGAACAATGCAATAGCTATTGTTTAAGATAAGTGACCCTAAAATAATTAGCGTTAAAAATTTAAAAATTTAAATTTAAAAATTATAGCTTTTGTCTATAGTTAATAATCTCTAACAATCTTTGCTGATATGAAGTGTTTACATAGCAGCAGCTACAGCTGAACAAAGTTGGGTCCACAGGGGTTAGATTAATCTGCTCTGTAACACCATGAAATCTCCTAAAATTAGCTCCAATACACATACAAAGATCACTAGTTCAATTAATACGTCAATCAAATATTTGAGTTTGGCTTGTTCACGAATACTGAATAAGTACTCAAGAGCAGACTCCCTGTAGAGCCAAAGAAACATGAGAAGAAATTAGGACTTGTATCTTAAGTAGGAGCATTTCCCAACTATATTAATTTCAAAAGGAAACTACTGTCATTACCTACCACCTTGGTAGAGAATTGCAATAGAAAGGCTAAGATTGGTGTGAATGATGAATGAATGGGAATATCTGGGTTCTGAGGCACAGGAAGGAAAGACAAAGCAGGAAAAGGTATCTGGCCTATGCTAATGGCACATAGATTACCAGTTCATCAAGACCACAGGCAAGTGTGTAGCTTCACAAGATAACCTGACCTTGCAGACAAAAACAGTGAGGAATGACGACTTTAAGAGCTTGGGAAGGACAGAGAGACTGCTGGCAGGTCCAGAAGGGGGGAAAAAAGGCATATCCAAAATCTGGAAAGAGTTGCTAACATATGAAGAACCCAGGAGATGCGAGGAAGACTTGACAGCTGTCATTCCATGCTGTTCATGCTACTGGAACAGATCCTGGACCTCTCATCTGGATGCAAACAGGAAAGATGCGTGATTGCTGGACACTCCTTAGACACACACCCATTCTAGTGTTTGCAAATGTGAGACAGCATGAGTGAATTACATCTCTTTTGCTTTGGGTTTTATTTTAAGAAAAACAATTTTTCCCTCATATGGGTCTGGTACTGGTATCTGCTGAATTGCCAATACAATCACTGAAGAACTATTTCCTATTTTCCTACTACTTTTCTAAAGACGAAGCTAAATTCAAGGTCTTCCTCCCTATCTTCAGGTAATTCAGTGGTCTTCCAGAGGGTCCAAAAGCTCACCTGACTTTCCAGAGCAAAGACCTCATATGTCAGCTTTACTTCTCAGATGTAACAGAATCATGGAATGGTTTGGGTTGGAAGGGACCTTTAAAAGTCATCTAATCCAACACCCCAATGTACCAGCCTGCTATAAATGCAAAGATTCTTTTCTTGTGAGTGTAGTTTAGGACTGAAAATCAGCTTCCATAGCAAGAAGGACAATCCTTCCCATATCCCACAAATACTAATGCTCTACACATGGTTGACATTGTTTCATATGTCTAAATCACCACATTAGGACAGGTCAGGTGATAGTAAATTACAAATTATCAAGAAATATCAAGATAAACCTGTCTACCATAAGAACAGGGAAAATCAGTGAGACATTATCATTCCAGATTGAAAGAAAATGCAGCTCTCTGTCGTGTCATACATGGTGACCTTGTCAAAATGTCTCATTCCTACTGATAAAACAAAATACAGTGAGTGAATACAGAATGACATCCAGACAAACCAGACAGAAAAACTATTTGAACAACACAAAAGGTTGGTAAAAAATGTGCAAAACAATCAGAGGGACAGCAGAGCAAGACAGGTGAAAGAGGGTGACTGACTGCTTTCAAGTGAAAAAAGTCTTCTTTTAACCAATCAACCCATTCCAACAGCACATACAGTGAAAACAGGCAATTCAAAACAAAACAGACTTATGAAAGAAGTATGGCTATTTACTTGAGCATAATACGATTTGAGGAAGGAATTTAGTGTGATAGATGCCTTACATGTGTCTGTCAGGCATTCAGGTTTTTCTTCCATGGAGGAACAGAAATCTACAGACTAGAAGAAAAAGTTACATACGCTTCCATCATTTCATTTTAGACCTTGCTTAGTCTAATCTGTTTCAGACTTCCTAAATGTTCCAAACTGGTCCACAATTGTTTGGCTCCCATCATCATGGTCTCAAATGATCCCCAATGATTTAGTCAGAAAAAGCTTAGTAGTAATTTTTGTAGCAACTGATTTTGTTTCTGTGTTCAGTGGGTGGTTTAAAACTCTGAATATAATTGTGACTACTAAACACTGTTTCATGACTCTATGAGTGTGCTTTACCAATTTTAAACTTAATTCTAAGTCATTGTAATTCATATCATGCTTAAGGTGAGTGTTGTTGATTCAACTCACATATCACTTATGCATTGCTTGTTCATTAAATAACCTCAGCAAATAGCTACAGGATTCTTCTGGGTTTTAGAAATTTGCATGAAATAACTAGATAGAAAAAAAAAAGGCTGTTAAAGCATTGAACTGCAAAAAGAGAAAATGGAAATTAAAAATAAAACACTTTCTCAAATTGACTTTACTTAAATATTTAGCTACCCAGTGCTGATAAATCAGGTTATGCAGCACTATATTTTCACTCTTTCTCTGTGACTCACATTCTGTATCTCTTCCCCTTTTTAAAATTTAAAAGCTTTCCAACCTAATCACTCTGGTCAACCTAAAGGTCAGAGATAAGCCTTCAATACTGGATGTCTTGTGCTACCTATCTGAGGGGCAGCAATTAAATTAGAATCACTTTACTCTCTTGTGGGATATGTGAAATCTCTTAAGTCTGAATTAATATTCTTGCTCCTCCTTTCCTCCCTCATAGCAGCAGAAAGCATAAAGACTTTTCAAGAACTGTTCTTCAAAAAGCAGCACAGACTTCAGGCAAGGCTTTCACAGAATTACTCTGTGTCAAACAGCAACTTCTGTCAGATGTTTGAGAAGTCACAATAGAAAATGGGTGATAATTTGTGTTTTATTACATTAGCTTGTTCCTACAGTTATATTAACTTAATCTCTGAAAAGAAAGCTTAATATTTCTTCTTTGAAAGTTATTTATATTCTCCATATCTTTGTAGTTGTCCAGTCCTTTATAAAACACGTATACTGCTGATTACGCTCTGTTCTTTCTGATTTCAACCTCAAATTGCGTTCTGAGTCTGTAACATATGACTGTTCATATGTACTAACAACGCATTTTGAATCTTATTTTAGACAACCTTCTATTACACTGACTGAACTAAGATTAATCTGAAATCAAGGAGGAAAGATGTGATTCAGAGTCAACAGCCACGGAGAAGAAAAACCGGATTAAAAAAATGTGAGGTATATTGAAGAGATATGGAAAGCTCACAGAAGGATATAATCTTTGAGACTTATGCAAATGAAACCTTAGTGCTGAATCTCCATTTATTATGGATTCTTTCAATCATTTGATCCCATACATTCATTAAAACATCCAAATCTTAAAGTATGTGAAATGATGCTAATCTACTAAACACAAATTGCTTGTTTCTAAATTAGAAAAAAGCAAATCATCTCAGGTGTGGTTTTAGGACAAGGACCTGAAGATCTTTGATCCTCACTCTTAGATCAAGCAGAAGAGTGAGTGTTTATTCCCAGTGAAATTCCCTCCTTTGCATTCAGGATAAATTAGCTGAAGCATCTAAAATGATCTCAAGTATTGGCAAGAAACATGGAAAACTATAAGATATAAAAAAGCTAATTATCAAGAAAGATGAATGGTCTTAGCTGAACAGAGAAGCTGCAAATACTGGAAATTCAAGAAGTTTGAAGAAAAATAATAGAATGTAAGTTAAGTGAATGTCAGAAACATGATGAAACACAGAAAAAGAACCCAAAGAAGCAAGCAATATGAGGCATAGACAAGTATGGGTGAGGAACCTAATCTTGTATATATGATGCAAAAAAAAAAAAAGGAAGTTGAGGGCTAAAAAGCAGCAATCGGTCCTGTAAAAGTCAATGCAGCTTTAATAGTGATTTTACAGAGGCCTCTTGGGGTAAAAAAGCAAGACAAAAATCGAGTACAATTTTCATCTCTATACCCAGTGAATTCTATTAGAGAGTAGAGAGGTGCGGATTTCTCATCATCAACTTCAGGTCACATATACCTACAATTCTACGTATATGAATATGGAAAAACACATATTACACAGGTGACAAGAGTTTTGAAAAGCTACCCTTGTACAGATTGCTAAATGATGAACATGGGGATTAAGATTAGAGTTTGATGAAAATAAATTGAGGGTTAATATACTCACTTTTGGTTCACTTGAACCTATTAATAAATTTGGGATAATTTTGTTTTCTAAACAAAAAGATGAGGTGGTGACGCACTCTCAGTTTCAGTAGTAGCACCCATCTAAAAAATCTCTACTAGAAAAAACTAGAGATGATCAAGTGTAAGATTCAAAGTGCAGTATTGGATAGAATCACAAATATATTCAAACATAATGGTCTAAGTTGCATCCAGTGGGACAAATGCAAATTGACCAAGAAATCAAAAAGAGAAACAAGAAATCCCTAAACCCTAAAAATCAATGACAGGGACTGATTTTTGTCAGACAAAAGATGAGAAGGCAAAAAGGAATTATTGGTGAGTTATGCTCCATTAGCTGCACATCTACGTGAAATAACCCTTTGTGTTTGCTTCTAAAAATGTCAACCTGGATGCCATTTTCTAGGAATTCAGTCTGACGTTAAAAGACATGTCATAACTTTGAGGATCCAGGTTCCAGTGTCCCAGAAATCTGTTTATATAGCTCATAATGTAATTACAGCTACCTTAAGACAGATGAGGCAGAAGGCAGCAATATACTGAAAACTAATTGAAAAATGCAGTTGTCCAGAAGCACTTGTGGGGAAGAGGTCTCTGAAAAGCTGCTCAAAGCCTCAGAGTTTGAAGTGAAATTTTTGATGTTGTCACTCTCAATCTATTGAAGAGCTGACAGACAATCAAACCCGTCTGGCTGCCTGGCAGCTCATTTTGCTGGCAGGTGGCAAACAATTAGACACACCAATTTGTGCCTCCTGATGACATTAAAGCATGAAACTAAGTTGTATGCAGGGCCTAGTGATTTGTGTGAAAGCATTTCAAAAATAATACTCTTTGCCGTGGCAACTCATTTCAGACTGCCACCTCCCATTACGGTTTTGAGCGGTGAAGACGACAGACTTGAGTTACGTGTGGTGCAAGGCCGCTTCTGTTCAATCCGTCATCAGCGCCCCCTGAGACCTCAATCCCCTCCTTTCATCAATATCACTTCATCATTTACATTCGACAGCGCTTGAACTGCTGCACACATTAACTACACACAAGTCCCATTCGACAGAACATGTTGGACACTTTCTCTGCCTTTTTATTTCATTTATGGTTGCGCAAATTCTACGGACAAATACACTGTTCCTGTTATGCAATGACTTTCACGGACATATTAGCAACGTACAATTAAAAGAACACGCAGAGCAAAACACACCATATTAAATGCTAAAATAGGATTCTCAATTTCAATTTTATTCGCAGGAGTTTGCTTTAGGTGGAGTTTACCTGCGTGTAAGATCAGTGATTGTAGTTAAAGAAATATCTCTAAAACGACAAAGATAATGTTATTTTTCTACTAATTGCTTATTAACTCAGCTCTTCTTTTACAAGGCACTCAGATATGAAATGCAAAAAAAAAAATACTAAGAATATCTTTAGATTAAGGTGAAAAATGCATTTCTCTAACTTAGATTTGCTTATAAATATGGAGTCACCGTGTTTATTTTATAAAACCTGAAACAAATAGAACCTGACAAAGCAATACACTCCACTGCTCATGATTCTCCCTAGGGACAATAAAGATGACCAATAGCCACATTGCTCACTGAAGTACCAAAAGCTGCATAAACTACAGCAACAGAAGATCCTACAGAAATACAGTCCATAAGCATAGTGTTAGCTTTTTAAAAATATGCAGTTTATCTTATTTAATTGTTATTTTATACCAGGAAACACAATTACATTTACAAGTATAGAAAAACAATCGTGCTGTAATTTCTCTCAGTTTTTCAATAGTAATTGGGATAGTATAGTCAACACAAAATGTTCAAAAATCACCACAGGGCAAAATTCATGTTGCTTTCTCAATTAATACTTTGATTAATTCTAATATTATATCAAGGTTTTGGTTTTTTTATAAAAAAGTTCCCCCCCCCCCCACCTTTGCTTCATCCCTCATGAAAAGTTATAGTATCAGGATATGAATTTGCTTCACCTTTGTAATTTGGAAAAGTGGCACCATCACCACCCATATTTGCCTCCAAAGACGGCCACCGTGGTAAAGTACTTTGACAATACGAACAAACTGCATGGAGGAGGATTTACTTGAACAGTGGGCATCATTCAGTAATGCCACCCTGAGGTGCAACCAGACAATTGACGCCCTGTGGGCTAAGAACAGCAGTATTTTTATCAAGATGCCCCCAGTTCAATAACATTTGTTTAGCTGGAGAAAAGAACGCAACACTTCCTAATCTGCTGGATCTGCCTGAACCTGCCAATTTTTTCCTTCATAGTTGTTCGTTATACTAAAACCTCCTTCACCAAAATCAGATGGTAGGATCATCTATTTAAAGAAAAAACAACTCCACCAAGCATGAGAAAAATGTGACTTCTTTAGCCTAAACTTCACCCATTACCACTTTTTTTTTTCCCTGAAGAAGTAAACAATTCCAAGGGCTGACACTGTACAACGTGTGCTAGCAACATAGAAACACATAGAAACCTGTATACTTTGTACAGGAAATCATGAAATCACAATTTGGTCAGCAGGCACCAGGATGGAGGAAAAAAACAACCACTAAACTCTCTAGCTCCTAAGTAAACTTATAAAGTATGAAATGCCTATCAAAATCCATAAGCTCTAGATATGAAGCACCTCTTAAAAGACTTTATAATTCTGTGTTAGCAACTACTACTCATGATGTTCAAAATGTACAAGCAGTCACGTTGCAAGAACAATCAAATGGGGGTGCTCACATTAAATACAGGTTATGGACAACCTACTGCACTTTTTAATGCTTTCTTACAGAGCTATAATTTAGAAATACACAATAAAACTTATATCTTCAATCACCTTGATGTCAAGTTCCCTCCAACAATGACAAAGACATCTTATGTGCTGATATGCTCAGTTTTAATGTAGGTGTCTAGCATTTTGTGAATCCACAACTGCCCTCTGAATGAAATAGTTTTCTTATTGACCAAGGTAGAAATTTAGTTGAATAGATTCAACTAAAGTTACCTTTTTTGGTGATTACAGTTAAGGTGTTACTCCTACATGTAGCATGAATTTTTATACTGCTTAATGCACAAGAATGCATTCTGGAATATGATGGTTCCTTATAGAGGGTAAGGCAAAATTCCTAGCTGTATAGGAAAACAAATATTTTTCACTTCAAATTGATATCAGTCTAAAATCAAAACATGCAGATTGATGAACAAAAAAAAAAATTAATTAAACAGCTGCTAAATGAGCTTTCTCTAGAATGATCTTAAGACGTAAAATATTATTAGAAGGGATATATTCACTGCTTCTTTTTTCTTTTTTTCCTGTCTTGATCCAATAATCCTTTTTGCAACAGACACTGATTGTTTATTGAATTATTTCAGAAAAGCAGCATCTATACACACACACACACACACACATATATATACATATACACAGATAAAAAGTCGTCCGCTTTTCTATGGAATTCATAATAGAAAAGCGTTTCTTCACTTTTATTCTAAAATTCTCATGTATCTTCTTGCACTTTACTGTTTACATTATGCTGAAAACATTGCATTCTGTTTTTCTTCTGAGGACATTTATGACATTTTTGTGGGCTTTCCGTAAATGCAGACAGATTTTTATCATAAATCACAATATAACTGTTTTCTTGCTTAATTTTTTATTTCCTCCAGAGTCTTAATTGTTTACCTGCCCAATGAACTAATATATTTTAAAACTTCCCTTAAATTTTCAAGACATGTTTTATCATGTCTTTAAGTTTTGATTCCAGCTTTCCCTTTTAAAAAACATTTTTGTGAAGAAACTGCAGGGATCTTTTCATACTGGAAAATACAACCACGTCAACACTCATAAAGAGTTACACCTGAACCCACAATGGATGAGGTCAATTGCACAACTTGTCACAATTTCTATATTCAGGATAACTGAGAGGGACTGGACATTTAAAGAAAAATACACTCATTAGAAGCCAGGAAGCTGTTACAACCTAAAAAGCGAAAGAAAGAAAGGACTCTTGGTGGAAATTTTCAGCAGTTTAGTTTTAAGCACTAACTTCTGGGCATATTTGCAGTTTAAAGACCTAAAAGGAAACTGTTTTCTGCCACGATCATGCAAACAATTTGCCATGGTCAAAGCATTTCAGTACCAGAAAACAGTGATGGATCCAATTAAGATTGAAGCCTTTGAAAGAATATTCAACTGAATTTCTGCACAGTCTGTTCTATATCAGCAGATATTATCCCTTCTCCTCCTCACTAAAATGCTGTTTTAAAGAAAAAAAAAAGATTTTATCACAAAAATATTTCTTTGCAACAGGCTTGTTTTCTAAATACTTCATAGAGTTTGCTTCACTAACAGAGAAAAACAAGGTTAATTACTTTTGTCTATAATATATGGTCTGTTTTTGGAAAACGAGGAGCAATGCAGCTGTTTTTAACATACTCTAATACAAACCAAGAGAAGAAAAACCTTTTTTAAAAAAAAAACACTTCAAATTTATGAATTCCATCAATATCATATAATTAATCCAACCATATACCTGTCAAATGAGTGAAACTGCATGGGAAGAATAGCCTGAGCTTCTCTCTTCAGTGCAGGATCTGGGTAAGGGATCGGATCCGGCCCACATTCGGCAATTTCAACAGGGGCTGCCACAAGACTTTTCAGTATTTCTTTGACATTGATGCCTTTACTTTGGCTGATACTGGATATCGAAGATGCAGGTTTCAGAATTTCACTAGGGCTTTCTGTTAAGCTCTCCTGAGATTTCTTCACTTCTGAAGACAAAGTAGACAATAGCTCACTCATAGCATCAGGGCCTGTGCTGGTCTCCAAGTCTGTCCCATTCAAAATACTGGGCATCTGTTCATCTCCAATTCCAGAATCTGTATGAGGAATAGAGCTTTCCAGCTGAATATCTTCAACCGGTGTCGGTGTTTCTTTGTCTTTAATATTTTCTGGAAATACAGTTGGTGTCTCTGCAGTGAAATAGAGATTATGAAAAATATTTACGATTTACTCTGATTTTTTCCCCCTAAAAATACGATCATAAGGTTTTACAAGACAGAAATGTGTTAGAAGGCCCACAAATCATAGTAGTTTAAACCATAAAAATCCATTCTACATACAAAACATTTTACTTTCAACAGCTGTTTGGCATATATGCAGGCTTGGAAGAGGGAGCCTAAAATCACATTATGCAAACTCAGTGACATTTAGAAATTACAGCCCCCTACTCACACAGTAATCAAACAGCAAAATACTGCCAGCAAAAACAACATTAAAAATTATAACCTAATAACTGCATAACTGTATGACCTGTGAGACTACTAGAAGAGAAAACTGCTATCACTTATGCTTTCAGATTACTGTAAAATTTAGTCTTTGTATTGCTGTCAGCAAATATTGAGCTTGCATTGAAAAGAATTTTGGAGCTTTTGTTTGTTTGTGTTTTAAAGTGTGTGTTATACACATTTTTACACACATAATTACATTGAACGTAGATTCATTTACACATGAAAGAAAAATTAAGTGTTATTACTGATTTTTTGATAGATACTCCCCTTTTCCCACAAAAGGTAAAATTCTAATTCAGGAAATATACAAGAACAAAATAAATACAGTTTTACAGACATAGGCCAGTGAAATCTGTTGAGTTTGGAACATTTCCAGATTGAAATGAACTCTACAACATCTTGTAGCCGAGAAGAGCGTACTCTATTAATTACTTCAGTGAAACAGACATGACAACTTCATTAAATAAGAATAATTTGCTATGTTTAGACAAAAGTTAGCTACAGTTGTAACTTTCATATTTTTGCTTACTTGTTTTAGTGCAAAACAAACTGGCTATTTTTAATGACAAAATGCTTGCACTCAAAATTATCTTTTTAGTTTATTTTCAAACTATGTTATTCTCACTGGATTACTTGCCTTGATTATAAAATTAGCTGGCTTATATATGAAATAAGAACACTTTTTTTATGGATCTGATATAGTGGTGTACCTATTATGGGAAATATTTTATAATATACTTGGATGAAGCTCTGACTGATACAAACAAAATGTGCTTCAGCAATGTAACTAATAACAACCTCATAACTTGTTACCAATTGTTTGCTACAGTCAGGTGTAAAATATTTATTTAGTATATGGGCCTAAGTTTGGATGCATGCATGTGCACATAAAAAACATCTATATGAAATTATGTCTATGAACTAATGGTCATATAGACATTTGCATGTGTACATGTATTAAGAAGCAGATACAGATAGAACAGAAGAGGCTTTTAAAAAGACAAAGCAGAATCACCCATTATAAGGAGTATTGTTTTCTTCTTTTAACAGCCATAAACACTGAAGCCATTTCCTCCTCCTTTTTCTCCAGTCACTTAAGTACATCTTATCAAATAGATACGAGCTCTTCTTTGTGAAGCAGGAAGTAGGAACTAGATTTATGAGCTGCATCAAATGCATTTAGCATCTGCCAGGTCAGGAAGTAAAAAGATCCGTATCTACTTAGTACTGCCTATATTTGGCACAGGAGAACATCTGATCCACAGAATGATCCTAATGAATTTTCTGCTTGTCTATTTAAACTTCATCCACACAAAGACAACACTTCTCAACTGAAGGGAAGATTAGGACTGGACTGCCAGTCAAGCAGGTTGTTGCCCATGAAATGCATGGTAAATAAAATGGCATAAGGCTCCATTATTATGTAAATGAAAAGAGGGCACTGAAAAAAAAAAGACTACTACATGGCCCACTACATGGTGAAGTTAGGTTATACCTAACCTCAATTTTCATTAAGGTCAACAATGCTGAACAGGAAACTAAAATCAGGATATATAATAGAAATACAGTTGTGGAGAGTCAAATACCTTAATGAAACCAGAAGAAAGATTTTAATACATTAAAGTCACAGCAACAGACTGACTCCAAGTAATTTTTTAAAGAAACAGTCCCTTATGTTACTGGTGTAGTAGCAGGCACTTTTGCCAACAGGTAAGTGGAGACAGCAACATGGGATCTATCTTGTTTAAAATTTTATTAAAGATTTCAGGTTGACACATTCAGCTGAAATTTGCTGATGAGAAAGTTACAAGGTACAACCGATGATCACAGAAGGATGATTATAAGAAGGCATTATGGCAGAACTGCAATTACATTTAACAGTGAAAAGCTAAGTAGGTAGTGAAGAACACAGAGATTCCCATTATAACTGGAATTCATCTTGGATACATCACTCACTGGGTAACTATTCAGTTATCAATATAACACTGTCATGGAAAAGGCAAATGTGGCTCCAGAGTTTTCGGAATAATTAGTTCCTGAAACATTTAAGTGTTAACAGCATTAGAGAAGGCTTTGGTAGGATTCACTATGGAATACTGTGTATGCTGTTATATTTGAGAAAGATGAAAGTGCCAGTGTGGAGATACAGAGCCATCTACTATTGCAGAAAAAGAGTTTGGCTGACATGGTCTGGCCAAACTAATACTGAGAAGTTATACAACAGCTATCACATGTGTTTTCAGGATGAAAACTTGTAAAAACAGGAATTTAAGCTAAATAGAAGAGTTGGAAGGAAAAGAATTGAACGCAAACTCACCAGGAACAAATTTAAGTTTGCGAAGTGACAGTCATCAATATATAATTAAGATTATGGAATTGCTTTCCAGTCAGAGTAACAAGTTCAAAAACTAGAACTAATTCTGAGATGCTAAAAATAGGACTGTATTTAATTACTTAGCAGGTGCCTTGCGATCCTTTGTTCCCAAATATGAATAAAATGCCTAGAGGTCTGCATCATTTGAAGCTAAAAATAGAAGTAAAATTAAATTTGCGGATATAGAGTTTAAATATAATATACTCTAAAATACATAATACTAATTAAAATGATTTAGGGAAAAAAATTCAAAGGGAGTTGAATTCTATATTCAAGCAAGCGTAGAGATACTTGATTTCCACAGGAATCAGATTTGTATCTTTTCTTACTGTATCTCTAAAACCTAATACGAATTAAGCCAATTAAGGTTAGTCTGATTCATAACCACAAATAACAATCTCTAAAAAGTACCTAAGTCCAATGCATTAATTCTCATTTTTAAAACATCAAGCAAGCTAAGTGAATAAGGGTTTAAAATGCCTGATTTACCTTTTGTGAATCAAAGGAAAATAAACTCAGAACAGATAAAACTTTCTAATAACTGGCTTTCAAATAAGAATATAGTGAATTAGGATATGTGAAATAAATATGGCTGAAAAGATGTATTACAAGACCTTCTTCATGAGCATTACTACTCCTAGTATTATTTTAGGCAAGTGATAAACTTCCTAGTATAAGTCACGAAAGCCAAGCAATTTTAGTTACAACACTGCATATCCCTAAGTTCTGTTCTGTATTCTTTTATACCATGCCCCAGCACTTTTGTTGCCTTCAGAATTCAGGAATGAATTGCATCAAAAAATGATTTAGAAAATTCTTAAGCCAGAAGTGTGTATGCTTTTATAAAAATCCTAAATATTTAAGGCAACTTATCAAAATTATAAACATGAACAGAAGCAAAGACACAAGTGATTGCATCTGTCTATGTTACAACACTGTGACAGTAAGCCACTAAATTTTCAGCAAACCTCATCAGTTTTCTACAGCACAAGGCCATGTCAGTAGACAAAGCAGAAACATTACTAGATCTGGTGATCTTAACCTTGTCAGAAACAGGCAGTTGGAAGCCAGATGCCTCCTTCTTACTGTTTTTCATTGTAACTAATGAGTTCATCTACTACATTATGGGAAAAATATGGGTTTAAGTTAACTAAATGACATATTGCATATCTGGTGACCTCATCCGTCACACTGCTTCCCTAAAATATCTTGTTTGCTTGTGATTTATGAAGTGTATTGTAATTGTTTTAACCTACTGAGTTACCTAAATAGCTCTTGCACTGCTTCCATATGCCGAAAAAATACAACCCGCACTCCCTCTGTTTATTAACTTAATAATGAGACATTTTATATGCCAGGCAAATATATACAATTCTGCCATTATAAAAAATGACAGTACAAAATAGTCTGCTTCTAATATTTATTTACTTTTAAAAGATGGAAAAATTGTGTGTATATTCCTGTAATCTTTTTATCTTTTTCATCTCATCAAACCTCCCTACAAAGTAAAAATGAGCTGAATTTTTTCAAAAGTAAAATGTATGAAAATTTTTTTTTTTTAAAGTGCTTACAATTTGGCTGAAAAATTATTGGGAAGTCATAATATCCCAAACTATTGTCAAATTTCTGCTGCAAACAATATAGAACCATTTGGCAATGGAAGGTTTGGGGCAATCTTGATATAGGAGTTGCTGCCCCCTTTCAGTCTCCATGTGCACCGGAGAATTTATGAATTGTTTTCTGTACAGCTATCTTAAGACATGGGTGATAACCTTAATAGCTGCCTTTTATATATTCCTTTGTAGTTTTCTATGAACTTTCAGAAACAGTACACTACAAGCTGGAAATGCTTTCATTCCAGCTAGGCAGTGATATTACAGCTTCCTCCACAGGTGGAAAAGTAAACTAATTAACTCCTAAATTCTAAGCTATAAAAAGAGAGTGGAAAAATTCTTCCTAACAATACCAGTCTAATAATTTTCATGTATAAGAAGCAGCACAACTAAACTGACATGAGAAACTAAATATGGGGAATGAATCAAAGAGTAATAAGGGTCTGATTTAAAAATACATTGAGAGGAGTAAGCAAGAGTGGAGATGCAATAGAAATGTCCTCAGAGGATGAGGCACAACAGTAAAAAAAAACATCCTAAAAGAAGCATTAAGAGTCCAAGATGCTCTGTAGCTACTCATGACCTTCTTTTCTGTTGGCATTCCCATTTCTGTATGATAGCTATAAAGGATCCAGAGTAAAAATTCCCTTTCTAGTGATCCTGGTCATGACCCAAGCACATAACATCTACGCATTTTGGCAATCTGGCTGGTATTATTAATGCAACTATGCATTAATAGGCAAATTTGTTCATGTCCCACTAACAGATTTCATGGGATTCTGTTATTTCTAAGGCAAGACTTCCGGAACAACACTGAGTTTTCTTTTGCAGGACTCATTTGCTTTTCTAAAAAGACTTTTTAGTAAGTGTCCTAGTTTCGTGAATTATTTAAAAGCGAGAAAAAAGAGCTTGGCTTAGGGTTACAATTTGTCATTCTTGCACTACAAAAATGTTTGATAAATGCAGCCTGCATTTAGCCTGCATCTGTTATTTAGCCAGAGTATTTAGCCAGGTTTCTGAAATTCCTGCCAGACCAAACACTGGCCCTTCCCTTGCACAAGGACAGCAATGCAACAGCACAGATTCAGCTGTCTAGCAGTGTGCCAGCAATTGTGCACACGAAGAGGTGGAGGCAGCACACGTGCCATGGCAGGCTCTGGCTGGGCAGCAGAAAAGCCTCCAGCAGGGATACCCAAGGGCTCTGACATACATGGCTGAGGGCAGAAGCAACATCGCTGAAAACAAGGGGGTTGGGGAAGGTCAGTTCTGAAAGACTGTGGTGTGGGCTGGCAGTTGGAAGGGCACAGATCTTGAGACAGGCAATTTAACGCAGTGGATTGGGAGCTTCCTTTTATCCAGAGTGGATTTGTGAGGAGAGAGGATGTAGCTCTCAGCTAGGAAACATATCACAGGCTAACACGCCTAAGTAGACATCTTCTCTTTCTCTCACTGGAAATTGTTTCTATGTGCTCAAACTCCTCAAAAGCCTTCCTGTTTGTTTCTTTCCCTGCAGTCCCTCAGGCAGGCACACAGGGCACATCTTGCTACCTTGACCATGGAAAGGGTATTGAAAGAGCCACTTATGACAGACATAACTCTTGACCTGTTTAGGTGATGTCTTTATTCAATGTCTTAATTCTTCTTTACTAATCAAACCTCTTTCACTCAGTGTTAGATGGATAAGACATCAGTCTGATTGACTACCTGGTTGCCAAACAAAATGCCAGCAGCTTTAAACCAAAGCAGTACTAAAGCATTAACTTAAAAAGACTGAAGGTAAAATAAAAATAAGAAAATGAGAAGTTGTATTAAAGAAATTTCAGCTTCAAAATATAAAACCAGGTGTTTAAATTTTGAAAAAAAAAAAAAAAAAGAAATTAGGAGCAATATGCTAATATGTATTTTCTTTCCTAGGTGAATTTTCCTGGGTTTTCAGTTCCTATTTTTTTTCATTTATTTTTTATTGTGTAAACTCAAATCCATACCATTAAAAAGTAGATTACAGGTTTCTATTACAATATCTATATTTCTGATACATGCTGAGAGAGAGGATCTTTTTGTAATTAGACATTTCTTGCAAAAGAAATTAAAAAAAAAGGAAATTGGTCACCTAGGCTACAACACCCAGTAACAAAAGTTAACAGTGAAGCAGAGTATGCTCCATATGAAACTTACACTAAAAACATTGTTTTAAGCCCTGCTTTGAAAACTCAAAAACTTTAAAAAATCTGTAATTCATACAAACAAATTAAAATAAATATTGGCGTTACATACAAAAAATCCCTATTATGACTGCTTCATGCATACATAATTACTGATCAATTAATAATAAAATATATGTGCAAACATCTCCTGTGATGCCTTAAGTAGCTGGTGAAGGACAATACATACATTAAGAGGTATTATTACTCTCTCATGATCTTCTAATGGACATCATCTCAGATGTGGTTTGCATAAGCAGCATATATTTCATCAGAAGATCAGTTTGATTATTCTGAGCATCAGGCAGAAATTCAGTAAAATTGGAATTTTATGACTATCATGATTATCACCCACATTCCTTATAAAGTTCCCCTTTCTTGAAAACATATGTACAATTAGATTTTGCAGAAGGTAGTGCCATGAATTTTGTTATGACTTTCTGGAGGCAAAGAATATTTTGACAGGCAATGGAAATAAGTCCTTTTGTCCATTTTGCATAGTTAGACTGCTACCACTATGCAAAATAGATTAAAAATAATCTGGAAATCTCTACACTACTACATTAGGAATACAAACAACAGTGTAGCAATGTAATTCCCAGAATACTGCATACCTAGAAGATCTGAAAAACTCAATGCTTTACTTGTCTTCAAAGAAAAAGCTGTTGCTGTAACCTTTTAATATAGTTTGTTCTGTCAAGGAAAAAAAAAATCAATAGCTTCCAGTCCATCTTCAGCACATACCTTTAAGAAATCTATTCATTTACAGTGCTTTGGGAAAAATACAGACAGTGGTAGCAAGGGAGTGGAAAAGTCAATCCATTTCTTTATAAAAGTTTGTGATAACCTACAAACTGATTTTCTTCACACAGTGTATTATAAGGTGAATTGCACTGTTGTAATGCTTTCATTTCTGAAACACTCTTGATTAATGCTAACTGGAAATATCAATTTTCAACTGAAAATACCTATCCATTATTTGGTGAACATTAACTGTGTTCTCAGTAACTAACAGGCTGCCAGATGAAGTGTAACAAAAAATATATTCACACTTTTCCATTGCTGTAGATGTGGAGGCACTGTTGAAAGAAACAGTCCAATAAACCCTCAAGGTAAGCAAGGATAGCTTCAATAACCACCAGAACTGAGAAAACTCATCTTGGGTGATCCTGACCACCATGGCTAAATCTACTTCAGATTTGTAGCTATAATTTGAAGAGATTACCTTATAAGGCTATTTAGCTGTTCTTAACAGAAGATATGATCCTTTATTTCTCTTATTCCAATGAAAAGATACTTAACTCTCAAAATATGTACTGATTACCCTCTGCTGGTAAGAGAAAGGGCTACTCTGTTTTTCAGTCTCTGCTTCCACACCTTCCAAACATAACAGAGATATATTCATACCAATTTGAGAAAAATATCACTATCTAACTAGAGGAAACAGCAGAAAACAAAACAGTATTTTTTAAGCTATTCCAACTGCTTTCATTTCAGAAATAAAAATTTCAGTACTTCATGCTTAGTTCACAAGAGTAGTTCTTGCTGACCACTAAATTGTCACTAATACTGTCTTGACTGACACGCTTTTATCTTAAGAGGGCTATGGGAACTGGCAAGATCCACTGCTCAGATGCACTTTCTGAATGTGCCATTAAGTCAGAAGCCTTATAAGTTTTGATAACCATCCTACAAAGACCTGAAGCTCCTATGATGTTATGATGTTAAGATTAATTTCATGTATTTGCTTGTAAAATAAAACAGAAGAAGCTTGACTGCCTTTCTCAGGTAGGAGCTTTGCTTACTGGGACTATCTTCACCCTTCTATATATATATATATATATAAATATATATACACACACATACCCAAATCAGTATTTAAAGATACTTTATAATGAAGAAAGGTGCAGGTTAGTTGCACTGCACACTGTTAGATGGGTAGAGAAGATATAAGGGGCTATTAGAGTGACAATGATATGCATTGCCCAGATTTATCAATGTCAGGTACAAAGATAACATGCCTGCCAATCATTAGGTTGAAGACATAATGTAATTGTTTAGATGGATATATAGTTCCAACTTTCAAACATATACATGTAGTAGTCATAAAGAAGAACATATATATATATATATATATATATGTAATAAACTATGCTATGGATGGTGATATTACTAAGGCACATGATGTGATTATCTTGGATTTAGGGCCTGACATCAAAGAGTTTCAATCCAGCTTTTGTCATAAGGTGATTTCTGTGTCTGGAGTTCATTTAAGCCTAGTGTCAGGAGTCAGGATAGATCTGACCAAGACAGAGGTCTACAACGACATCTATAGTGAATGGAAAAAGATAAGCATTTCTAGTGACCAACTTACTTCTCTTTTAAGTAGATCTTTAAGCAGGTCAGATGAATTGTACCCTAAACATGCTCTGACTTCTCTTCATATATTTTAAAGGCAATTAGAATGACTAGCTCACATATTGATTCACTACTAATATTTTCCAGAAAGTCCAACTCACCTATGACTGATGATTTTGAAATAAAAACCTGAAAATCCAGTATAGAGCTTTTGGTCAATCATTTTTAATGCTATTCCCATCTTTACTGCACCTCCGTATTTTATTTACTTAATTAATTCTTAATGTAATTAATTGTTTGGTACTATGAGCAGAAAGAAGCAAGTCTGGCAACATTACTTTTGTAGGACTGCATTTCTCAGACAATCTTCAGATGCAAGAGAATAGATTTGATCTGCTATTTTCCTTGAGATAATGACAATGAATTATTTCAAAGAGTAATACTGTATATGACCTAAATTTAAGAGAGAGAGCTTTCTTTTAATTTTCCAAGTTCTGCATTGTCTGACTAAGTACTGACTGTTTTAGAAATACTGCAGACCCTTTAAAGTTATCAGAAGGAAGGAGGAGAAACCCAGGCATTTTCAACAAACATGATAAGGCGTAAATCTACTGGCTGAGATACATTTTTTCTCCTCCCCATGAATCAGCTTAGAAAGAAACATAAATACAGAAATATAGAACGTTATAAAGAAATAAACATTTTTATTGTTAAATGGTAGGCATGAACACTACTGTTTTTTTCCTTCCTGGGAAGCACCTTCAAGCACTGTAGGATAACATCTAGCTTATGAACAATATTTGAATAACAGTAAAAGAAGCATTGTTTTACCACCTACAAACATTTGTAACTAAAACTAGAATATATTTCCAGGCAAAACATATTTTAAAGTCTTTTATTTCAATACTGTGTTTTATCTATATGTAATAACATCAATAGACTAGGCAAAGTTCAACATTTTTTATATGAGAACCAAAGAGTTTCATATCAAGTATAATGATATACAAGAGATTTTAACTAAAGATATTGCCCTACAAAAATTAAAAAAAGGCACATCACCAGGAACAAAATCAGTATCTTATTCAAATACTGCTAATATACATACTGCTATTTTGCCCTTCCCCTGACAAGTTTCTAATTACATTCCATCTACTAAAAAGAGATAAATGAATGTAAGGACCAAATCACTCACCCTTAATTTATAAAGATCTTTTCTCGTACAGTTCTAACAATTATGATACCATTTTCTGGATTGACAAACTATGAGTTCTTTATATCCACTTAGTGTCATGGAATGAATACAATATAAAGACTTCACTTCCAGGTATCAACTGATTTTCTATCGTTCTTTAATAAATAGGACTTGGCTTTAAAAATGTGCATTTAATTTTAAATGAAACCACTCTGTATTAAGTTAAAATAACTTAAAATTTGAAATATTATTCAAATATTACATGTTTGCTGCCAACATCTAAAAGCAAGTCAGATCACTAAAAAGAAACCAATTGGCTTAGCCAGTGGAACAAAAGATTCTTGAAATGTCAAAGTGTTTTGATTTTTAGCTTTTCCTGACAGAGTTGGCAATTCTTTTTTTCATTTAATTTCTTGCTCATGTTCAAAACTGAGGAAGTGGGTTCAGAATATAAAAAGTACAAATATTTTTCCTCTCTAATGGCTAACACAGTTAGATGTAACAGGTAGAGACTCCAGAGAATAAAAACCTGGAATGATGTGATGATATCAACAAATAAAATAAATAACCAGAGATAACATTTTCTTTATTGAATAATTTATTTCTCAAGCCAAACACCTTTTTTTATATCCTGCTCACAGTTTTACTATAGCACTATTGAACTATTTTGAAAACAAAACTATTTTACTTGAACTCAAGGCAAACCAAGTACTATAGATGATATAGAAGACATAATTCTTAAAAAATACTTTATATTAAATATTTTGGTGAGTTTGTATGACTGTATGACTGCTGCTATTTCTTCTTAATCTTTTTTTTCTGCTTTTGATGCATCTATTTTATTCACGTATTATTTGTGCAGAAAAAGAAAAACTATTTGGTTTTCCTCTGCCTTTGCCATATCAAATGTCAAGCTTTTTACAAACAGAAATATCATGTCACTTTTGTTGCAAAATGTATTTTTATTGGATTAAACTTACTAAAAATTAAAATGTCTTTAAATTGTAATAAATTATTATTATTATTAATAATATTAATAATAAGAATATCCTACGCCTGATACACAGAAACATGCTCTAAATGCAAAAAAATCAAACCAAAACCAATCAACCAACAAATAAACCAACCCAATCCCTTCCCAAAAACTCAAAAAAACCCACAAAGAAAAAAAAAAGGAGAGAAATCAATACTGAACAAAGTTTTAGGGATTTATTGTTTAGTACCAAATAGTACTGTCTGAGTTAAGATCAAATTATTCCTTTTTCTATCAATGATGGGTTAAATCATACAAATGCAACAATGTCAGAACAGCAAATATTACATGAGGAAACTGAGTAATACAAAATATTTTTCTTTGTATGGCAGACAATAGTTTTATGAATCAAAATCACAAACCCTGGCTTACTCACTGTTATAAATTAAAGCAATTTACAATATACACACATGCACACACCAAAGTTTAAGAAGTGCCAGATTAACACAGTGATAGCTCAAGCTGATGTAATAAATATTTTAACATAATGCTCCCAGAACAGCATATGATGGACATAAGTCACCTTATTAGTTACGTAGGAAATTAACAATTTCTGCTCTTTAGAAACTGGATGCATTCTAAATCACTTGTGCTTTTTATAAATCAATCTTTTTACCCACAAAAATTGTTTACAAAGTTATACCAAGAATACTTTCATCAGATTAAATTTTTTAACCTGTTTCATATTTCTGTGTTCACAAAGCCATGCATGTAAATAAATGTGGAAATGCAACATTTCACATATGCAAACTTGGCTAAAGTTACATTCAAGTCAGTCTCTTTTTTTCAAGTAATGAAAGAAAAAGCCCATATTCCTACCTTATATAGTATCTTTTCAAACAAACAAACAAACAAAACAAAACAAATCAGCCCCAAAACATATAATAGTTGCTCTGGTAACAAAATTGATTTCCTTCAAGAAAAAGACAGCACAGCACATTAACTAACAGGCATAAAATAATTCACATACAATATCAGAGGCTTACATACCATCAAGAAGGCAAGGAAAAAAGCGAGAAAGGAAGGCAAAAGAACAGGAAAAGATATAGGGAAAGGGAATACTACAAAAGTACTACATACTTTATGCAGTATGCAATATTTTTAAAATAGGCCTGATTTTATTGTTATGGACCTAATTTTGTAGCAGAATAACCACAAAACAAAAGCATTTTAATTTTCCTGTATCCATTCCATCCTCCTGACTGCTTTTTTAAAGTTATTATTATTTTATTTCATAATAAGATAATAAATGGTAGTAAAAGTGGGAAAGAGATTTTCTACAGAAATGTAGGCAGGAAGTTAAAGTTTTAAAGGTCTCATCAGGTCTGATCTCCATGTAACCTGAGGCGTATACTTGTTTATCAACAATAACATCACAGTTAGTTCTTGAATTGCATTACATTAAATAAGAACACCCAAACAGGTTAGGAGATGATGTTAATATTACCTTTGTAAAATGAGTGGGCAAAGCTCTGCTCAGGAATTAACTTGGCAAGGAATCCATGGTTCAAACTTGGGTGAGGGATAGATGGTATGACCACAACTGTGGAGAAAATCATGGAATCAAATGTGAGCCAGCTAGTATTCATGTGTGGCCTGGTCCACTGTGGATCCATGACAGATATCCTATCTCATTGAAACATGCAAATATGGTTTATAAACAAAAAAAAAGGCATTTCTAAAGGGAAAAAACAAGTTCTGTATCAAGAGATAGGAACGAGCATACCTATTATTTGGGCACTTCAAGAGCAACATTTATGGGGAAAAGGAGACACGGAGAGATACAAATATATAGGCAAATAGGCAAGAGAAGAATGGATAAAATAGCTCACTAAAACTAGCAGTTGCTTAATGCAGAACCATAACATATAATCAGGAAGGCACAAAAAATTATGATTTCTCATAACTATATTCATGTAGTATATTTAAAATGGAAAGCCTGCAAGCACATTGACTTTAACAATTAGGTAAAAGTAGCAAATTAAAACATCATGATGAATCAAAATAATGACTAAATGTAGATATGACATAAATTGGAAGATAAATTCTATGAAAAATGAAAACTAGCAACTCCATAAATGAAGAAAGTAATTAAAGATCAATACAAGAACAAAAACATACATTAAAAGTTTCATGGACAAATTCAGCTACTGTTTTCAGCTCTTTTAACACAGAAGGTAGAGTTATAATCAATCCAATTAGACTTGACATAAAACCTATTGGACTGACAGTACAATATATTTGAAATTAAGTGGAGTAAAGTTTGTCTCCCTCATTTCTGACGGCTTCTGACAACTAACAGACTCCCTCCCTTTTCAGGCTGAAGAACACATGCTGGTAAAAATCACTACTATTACTAGTAAAAATCACAAACAGTTCAATCAAAGAAGGCAATAGCAATGTTTCCTTTTTATTATATTGTTAGCACAGGCTTTTAAATGCAGGCACCAACACAGCAGGACTCCAAGAAAGTTCTCAGTCCTCCACTACTACCCTTTCACAAACCTCCTCACTCAAACAAAAGGAGTTCACATGGGCAAGCAGCTGTGTTTGCTGTTTATTTGTTTCATGGTATAGAGTTAAAGGTATGTGTTCTTCCTAACACAAAACAGATTCAGGAAGTTGTGTTGGTCAACCATCTTGTACTTTACAACTTAAATGTCATTAGGAACCCTGTTTCCTTCTAATTAGTTTCAAATTAGAGAAAAAAAAAGACATCAAAAAGCAATATACAAATGAAAATTAATATTAGCTTATAAGCAAATATACAGAATACTTGAAATCTGCCAATGTATTTTAAAAAAACCAAATTATATAGGAAGAAAGTAGTATGCAATTTCCTATTAGGATCTTAAGCTACTCACTAAAAATAATTTGTAAAATAATTACAATTCTAAAAAATCCCCAAACAAATAACATTCAAAGAAAACAAAATTACCTGTACTTGTTGGTGAATTTATTTCTTGTCTGATATTTCTACCTGCCTGGCTCCCAGACCTCGCAGTTTCTCGCTGTGGTTCCAGTATATCGCGGTATTTGGAGACCATCAGAACAGAAATAAAGTAGACTACTGCCAAAGCTAAGAACTGTGCCTGTTTGCTGTCATCCTGTGTTTGACAAAAACAAACACTTCTATAATATCACATATTTCCACAGAATTTTCACAAAAGATCATCACAAAACTTAATAATACCCTTCTGAAACGTTGCTTCTGTTAGCACAGCAGCAAATAGATTATTTAGAAGACTGAATGGATTGTCAGGAGTACTATGCACACAGCATGTGTTAAGTACCGAATTTTGGAGGGAATTTGGCAACTACAGAAATCTCTGGGTCTGTGGAATCAATGGGCTTTTCAAAACAGAGGCCTGACTGTACTCTGAGTGCTTTCAAGGCTTCCCAGCAGCAAGGGCAACTGTCTTGTGCTGCCCCAAGTATGAGACTCTGAAGGCCCCTGCCACAAGGATGCAGAGGGTACTGCTGCTGAGAGAGAAAACTAAGCTCACTCATGTTGCTCCAGCTGACACTGGATGCATAAGCAGGCAAAACAGCTTCTAGCAACATGTAAAAGCAGTGGGAATATAACACTGCTTTTCTTCCAGCAGTAAATCCCAGCTTGTACATTTGGATTTCTCCTTCAAAAGGATTGTCATCAGGAATTCTAGTTTTACAGGACTCTGATTTAAGCAAATGCCAGGACCACTACAAATTAGCTCTCTTCTTTTCCTCTTATCCCACATAGTCTGTGTTCAATGGCAACTGCCGTCTATGGCTTAGAGATTATCCTGATTGAGTTTAAGCTCCTGTAGTTCAACTGGAAATATCTTTCATTATTATTATTATTATTATGGTGTAAAACTCAACATGTTAGAATTAAGACTTCAGCTTCTATCTACTCCTATAGTGTTTTCACTTTGTCTCAATTCCACAAGTATGTACTTTCTACTACAAATCCAGTGCTTACTTTCCATGTTTTCTGTATCTTATTTAAATTGGCTGCCTGATTTTGCAATTCTTAAAATAACTAGAAATTGTCTTATTAAGTTATTTCATAGAAATGTCAGAAACATATTTTCTGGTATTCCCTTCTTCACTACTTAAAAAAAAGAATAGGTGACTTGCAACCCAAATTCAACCTTGCCCTTTCCAGATGATCAGATAATTTTTTGTGTGTCAAGTTCTACTTTCTTCTTTTTAAACCTATTTCTAATTTCAGTTCTCACTTCAGCCCACTTCAACTCAGGCTGAGGAAGTTTAAACATAACATATATATTTGTATCTGTATAATAATAATTTCTATTGTACTACATTCAAAACCAAACACATTGGGGTGCATTTTGATGCTAAAAACAGTTGCAGAAAAATCTGAGAAACAGTTTTAAACATATTTATATATAGTATATGTATATGTTTAGTAAAAGTAAAAATTGTCTTTATAAATCAGCTTGCTGCAGTTCTGCAATAAATATAATAATTCTTCCACCTACTCTGGTTGGACAAGTAGTTGACACTTTTAGTAATACAATTTCAATCAACATAGGTCATAGCTGATTTATTCTGGCTGTGATTATTTGGCTAATATAAGATAAAGACTGACTGTTAAACTCAATTAACTAGCAATCTCAAATAGCTTAACCAATATGATTTTAAAGTGCAAAAAGTGGCTGGTAGTTACAAAGCCATTAGCAGATGGTTTGCAGATAATATATGAAGCACAACACATGAAGGATATTTTTAATTCCAGTACAATCCAAATCTCTTTCAAAACACAAGTGATGATTTTGCAGAAGAAAGAATTACAGCACATATTACTCACCACATCACGAAAAACAACTGCTCGGAGACGATTAATATCAACATCCTGAAGAAGCCTATCAGGGTCTTTTATGGGAGAAAGATTGCCAGGGACATTTTCAAGGGGAGTCTAAAAATAAAAAGTAGTAAGATTTTCTTGGTCCCCCCAAGTATCAAAGTATTTCTGTTAGAACCTTAACATGACTTTTTTCAATATTACATCTATCTTACATGACATGTTAGTAGCAACATACTTCCAACATAATACTCAGAAAGGGCTCTAGAAATAATGGTTTTAATTATTTTCTTAATACTAGCTATTTATATATAAATTCTTACATCTTTCCAGTAGCTCAGAACAACTGTATCTCTACCCAGAGTTAAGACAATAATTTGCACACAAAAGTCTCTTTCAGATTACAGCTGTTTCATACAGAACAATAAATTCTTTCTAATTTGTGTATTATGTCTGAAAATGTTGAACAAAAAATTTAAAAACAGTTTATGTTAATTTTACTGAGATTTATTACAGACTACTTACAGAATAACTGCTACTAAAAAATCATATAGTGTGCTTCCTTTAAAAAATAATAACGCATTACAAATGATGCCCCTGAACATTTAAATTGCACTGAATGTGACAATGCGGAAAAATGTAACATTTTTGTGAGATTCAATGAAATACTATTGTGAAAGCAGCTGAGTTTGTAAAGGCTATCTGGAAAAGTCTTTAGAGAAGAAAAACTACTGAATGCAGTAATGAAAATATAGGAGCAAAAAAAAAAAAAAAAGAAATCCTTTACATCATGCACATCATGCAATGTGCTGTATTCTAGCCATGGACAATGTCAAATTCTTTCAGATTTTAGTTTCAGAATTCTCAAAGTCTAAAAGTTAACAAAAAAAAAAAAAGAGAGAAAAAGAAAAAAAAAAAAGATGAACAATGGATTAATGAAACTGGAAAAACTAAACTGTAATTGGATATTCAAAAACTTTCATTTGTAAAATCAGATAGTGAATACTGCTGCCTAGCATGCATGCAAAGGTTTGTTGAAGTCACTGGGACTTAGATGTTCCACCAATAAACATGCGATTGGAGGATTTCATCAAATCTGCAAGGACCTCAACAGAATAAATGAACTATGCAGGTAATATGACCAATGTGAGTAAGGGGACTTCTTCTAGAAATAGATTGAGAGTGAAAAAGCTGTTTAGAATTTCTCCAGTCATACTACCGCATTAAAATTTCCTTGTTTCGTATTACCCTCGTCACATACTTTTACCCTAAACCAGTTAATAGAAACACTAAGCTTTCGCCAGATATTTGAGAAGGCAGTTACAATTATCTTCTAGTCCTAAAAAGCAGTAGTTCAAACTTGTAATTGGTGATGGGTACTGAAGACTGGGTTACCTTGGCTGCTGCTGCTGCAGTTACACCCTGAAGAGCATCTTGAGTTTTACTGCCAATTATTGACGTCTTGTTCACTCTCTCTCTTTGCCTTTGCCGACATTCTAAGCAGTTTCTCACAGCCACACAACAAACTAAAAAGAAGAAATGAAAACACCATAAATTAGAATATTTTCTCATTATTATATCCAGAATGTCAATTACTAGTCTCTACATCTAGTTTGATCTGTCCAAATAGTAAATGCAACATAGTTCTCACACTAGAGACTCTGTCAGTACTAATAAAGTGTTACGGTGACTTATTAGTTTAATTCTATAGTTGAGCAACTAAATGTTTTATGTAACTGTTATATCACTATATTGAAATTTAAAAATTATTAGTCCTTGAATTGCTGCTGTCACACGTTATTGATCAGCTATGAACACTTAATATCTGAAAGTACTTATGAACAGCAAGAATAGAAACAAATGGAATGTGGTAATTGAAAATTTGATAAAAAAATTGATAGTTGAGAATGAACCACAAGCTTTATACCAGGAGCAGTAAAATTATCAATGACATTATAAATGCTATAAATAATAACAAGACATAATCTGCCTACAAAAAATATTCATCATTTGAGAGATGAAAAAGTATGCGAGACATAACCTCAGCAAAATCAACATCATGTCAGATGACAGTCAAAACTGGATGTTCATAAGGCGAAAGTGATACAGCTTGCATAGAATAGTTTGACTTAGTCATAAGTTTTTTAATTTCCTACATTAATTGTAAGACTATAAAGCAAATAGTAAATACTGAAGAGAGGTGCCCTACTGTTGCAACATACATTAAGGTCTACAGCATCTGCAAAAGCATCCCATGCTTTTTATCTTACAGAGACTATGAACAGTCTTACAAGTCCATGGAGACTTGGATAAGAATACCTGCAACACGCAGGTAGTAAAGCAGTTTTAAGATAAAATACATTTATCCATTTACTTACTTATATTTGATATTTTTACTCTCCCCAAATATATACAGCTTGAAATACATAAGAAAGAACAATTTCAGACATGTCATTCTTGTGATTAAATTGAATCAACCTTAAAAACTGTATCAAATCAATAATAAATGGGATCTTTATGTTATCACATCATAGTCTCCGAGTCCTTTCCTAAAAGTGTCACTATTCGATCCATCCGTAACTCATTGATCTGTAAGTAATTATTTAATACATACTGTCTGCTGACTTACCAAGCCTTAGGCATTGTCGCATCAGACCTCCAGAAGACATGTTTTTTTCAGCTTCAATCTCACTAAAATTTAGAGAACTGGCAAATACTAGTACATCAACCATTGCCATCAGACGGCTGAGAAACGTTACTGCTGTCTCTGCTGACATTCCTTGTGTCACTTCAATATTTTCCAATTCAGTCTTTAAAAGGAGATAATTGAATTAAACAGTTTGAACACAATTGAAATATAAAGATGGCACATACACACAGAAATCTAAATTGTTATGTTTAATGACAGATACATTGATAAGTTATTTAAAAATCTCATACTGACACCACTGACATAAGCTGTGAGTGAAATTCAAAGACAGCATGAAGAGTGAGAAAATTATTTACATTTACATGCTGTAGTAGATGAGAAAAAGTCTAATATAAAGTTATTAGCAATTACACAAAGACAACATATGGGCAGATAGTAAAACAGTGCATGGTGTATCAGGGTGCAACATACTCTTACACTCTTCCATACGCTATGCAAACTGACAGGTAATGGATGAAAGGAATTACTCTCTGTATAGCTTTTTCTTTTACATTCCTCTACATAAACAAGTAAATGTGAAGAGTGGAGTGGGAAACACCAGACAATTTTTCCCTCTTTCCATGAATCAATTCTCTCTGAGAATGCTTACAGCATATAGAAGCCTGACAGAGTTCAATTCTGTAGCTCAGAAGAGAGTACCTTTGCTCCCTCAACAACAGGAGGGAAGTAAAAACGTGACAAGTGATATTGGGGGCAGCTCACTCCCAGAGAGTGGCCATTTCTTTCCTTAGGTAGGATTAGACTCTCCTTAATAGGAAGCACCAGAAAAAGGCTGAATGAGGTTAATGGTTTTGAAAGCTAAAAGGGGGTCATGTTTTTCTCCAAAAAGATGCCTAAGATGTCCAGAGCCATGTTTGCAAATACATTCAGGTGTTTAACAGTGCAGATAAGTGAGGAAATGGTCAGCCTAAATAAAAAAAATATATATCTGTTTAAACACTTCTACCTCTGGATCTAGGCAAAAGGGAAAACAGAAATTTAGTATTTGTCTGTGTTCAGAATTATATGCCTAAATACTACTTTAAAAATTGTTTTCAGATGGCTGATTCTTATTGATTATCAACAAGATTTCCAATTGCAACACTTTCTGAACACAGAGTTTAGTCCCTTTGAGAAGTACTACTTTCATTGTGCTTGTCTATTTTTATTAATTTGCTTTGAAGTATTTATAAAAAAAAAAAAAAAAAGTGTTTTTAAACAAGGAAGAAAAGGAAGAAAAAATGCAGAAAACCAAAAATTCCTTTATTTCCATGCTCCTAAAAATTTAGCTTCACTCATTACTTACTTTTTAGAATATTTTTACATCCAAAATTGTAAAAGTGTAAACTGTGCCAATCAGTATTAAGGAAATAACTGTTTTGAAAGATGAAAGATACAAAGTGGCATGTGTCACCACAATGACAGATACCCCTTCAGTTAATTTCTCTTAAGGATGGAACATGTCGGTCACATGAGTGATTTAGGAAGGGCTGTCATCTGTCTGATCTGCCCAATAAGATCAGAAAAATAGTAAAATGACAACTCTCAGAAGTAAGGTTTTCAGTCTATCTTCTTGAATCAGGGCTCCCCTGTTTAGTTCGTGCTGTATTCCTAAATTTTGGAAAAATAAGTTGCTGGTTTTTTATAGCAGACTGGAACATGATTTATTGAAAGTACTCACCCAAAGAAAATACATTTGCATAACAGTCTGCTAGAAATACTCATAGGTGGTTATAGAAACTTGAACTTCAAACTCATGCTTGAAATAAAATCAGGCCTGCTTGCAGCCTACTGAATGCCTGTTGTTAAGTTTTCAACTTTATTCTGTCAATCATAGTCTTAAACCTCTCAGAATATCTACTATCTTTTTCTCTTAATTTTCATAAGTTATGTAAGAAATTCATTTAACATAAAATTTCAGTGTGTTTGCACCAAGATTTTTGCAAGTTTTGAATTAAAAAAAAAAAAAATTCTCCCTAAAATTCTGCTAGATGGAAGAAAAAAAAACTTTTTTTTTTTTTTTATACACCAAACTTACCATCACTTCTACACTTCTACCCGTTAAATACAGCACATTGACATTCTAAGAGCATTTAAAATAAGCTTCATTATTGATCAAGCTGCCTTCAGGTATCAGCGATATTTTAGATAGGGATAGATCCAAAACTCTTTGAAAAGTGAACTGATCACCATTTCATGACTACTGCCATTTCAGTGTACTTCAAGAGCAGTAGAAAGTCTTCCATATAATTAACATGTTCAGGACATAAAGAGTTTTTCTGTTGACAGTTGCATTTATAACTTAAATTAGCTCACAGACCATACTACATTCAGTCAAGTAGCTAACAGTAAGCATCATGTTTGACTATGCATTAAGTTACACAAAGGAAATATGGTAGGAAAAGCTAATCATTACATCCAATATAATCCTATTCACATCTCACTATATGAAATAGGAAAATAATAGTAAGAATAATAACAAAAACAAAACCAAAAAAAGCCAAAGTATTAAATGATCAAAAATAAGGTATTTTTGAAAATGCAAAAAACTGAAACTTACAGCCGCAATACTAACCTTAGAACCCTGGACATGCAACAGACAAAACAGACAACAGATCACAACAATAAAAGAAAAAAGAAAATTATTTAAGTTAACTAAAAAATACAAGGTAAATTGAAACAAATTAGTATCTTGGAATTATACATTTGTTTAATTTGTAATTAGAACAGCAAAACATTTAAGCTCAGTATGAACATTTGAAAATAAAGACTTCCAAAAGAGAGCTATGCACAAGGAAAACTTTAAATCTTGTCTTATGGAGTTAATGTAAACACCGATTCTTCCAAACCAATGTACGTCTTTTATACAGTACACAGAGTAATTTTATGAAGCAATGTAAACCACAGTAATGTTTTAACTGATTATATAAAAATGAGCATTTTACAACAAGCCCTTCAACTGAAATGTAATATAGTAGTTAATCCTTGTATGAGGAGGCAAATATGTTTAAAATGCTTTGACAAAACAAATATAAATCATAAAAAGCAAACTGGTTCTTCATGCATAATGCCCCTTCCTTGGAAGCAACACAAGATAGCTCATTATCATATTACATTTGGGTGTGATTTTTCCAACACAAACCAATATCAAACTAGATATCAGAATGTTTTTGAACCACAGGAGAAAAAAAATCAATATTTGCTAAGCCCTTTGGACTGAGTCTTCAAATTCCAGTGTTCACAGTTAAATATGTGTTTTAAATTTTTACAGTTTAGTTTTAGGTAGAAACACTTTATTATCACAAAGGGCTAAGAACAAATTCTTAAGTATTCACTGGTTCTGTTTTAAAAAGGGAAAGAAACCGAATTTTCAAGAGTATGTCAGTATTGCTGTCATTTAAATAGTGGAAAAATCTAATTTAACAGAAAGAAAAACAAGCTGAGACAAACTGCTTTCTTTCCTTTTGGGACAGAAAATCCCATGCTTAAAGAGTTTTTAAATGAGTCTTTCTCTTTTTGTAGCTGGGTGCATCTCAAGAATTAACCTGTGGCTATTATATTTTGATTACTAGCTGACATTTTTCATATCACTGTGACCCTGGTGATTGTCAGAATTGGTACACATCACACAGCACCTGTGGTATCACATCGGTCCTGAACGTGATACTGCTAACACTATATACAGGAAATACTTCTTGGTTTTTAATCCACAGACCTAACGAGACTATCTTTAAATGTTTAATGGAGTTTTGTGGACAGTTCATATAACACCAGTAGCCCTCAGAGCACAATTTGTGAGCTGATGTTTTGAAATCTGCGACTAAAAAATTGAATTATACATCTCATAGAATAAGTGGAAAAACAAAGTCATTGCAAGGGGTCTGGAAATTTACTCTCAATTGTCACATAGATTTAAACTCCGCAAATTTCTTTTGCCTTGCTCAATGTCCTTAAGTCCTTGTCACAGCTGCTATCCTTGTAGCAAGCAATGATTACTTCCAATTGCTAGCTTGTACACAAGATGTTTTATCTGGCAATAAGCCTCTATTAACAGAAAGCATCTTCTGCAAATATTTTTCCTTACAGGTCCCCTTTAACACACTTGCACACCATCTTAATAATTTTTTCCTTCTGGCTGCAATCTTTTTAAAAAGCCTCAAACACCTCCCCAACCAAAAGGAGAAAAAAAAAAAAACGAAATTAGGATTTTATGTTTCATGACCTCCCTATAATTGTGACAGAATTATCTTATATCCCAAATTTAATAAGCAAGACATCAGAATGAAAAGTGGAACATACTCCAATTTACATTGTAAACCAAGAAAACTGCTCATATTTTTTGTTAAAATTTGCTTCAATTTCAAATTGTTTCATATATATAATTGGGAACACTTTAAAAACACCAGGGACAAACATGATATAGAATTGAAATTGAGGGAAATATTTAAAATTGTGGGAATATATTACTGTGGATTGCAGTAGACTTTCCTATGTACTCCGTACAAACATCTAACCATTTCTGTACTCGAGTCACTCACAGATTTGTGAGTGGTTTGTTTACCCAAATAATGCAATTTTTCTTTTCTTTTCTTTTTTTTTTTTTCTATTCATATTTAGAGACTTCTATTCAGATCATCCTAGTTTGGCTTAAAAAAAACCATCAACCAACCAACCAAGGAACAAAAAATACCCAAAACAACAAGACAAAAGGCAGACTTGTACTACAAGAATTCAATAGTGAGGAAATTCCACAATTAAGATTGTCCATTCTACAGCAGACAAGAAATCATGGAGTAATCGTCCACCCAGCCCAGAAGAAATGTCATTTCACTCCAAATCCCAACTATGCAAAGGGAAAAAAAAGTCTTTTTGAAATGGGAAATTCTCCAAGCATTCATCTTTTTAAAGAAACTGTGACAATACTACTTTTTTAGCAAGGCAGGGAATACAATACAGAATTTGTTGCGCAGAAGAAAAAAACCAAAACTGCAATTCCTCCAATGTTTCGAAAGCCATTTTTCTAAATTTATCCTTGGTTCTTTTCTACAAATATACTTAATTACTTCAAGCATCTAATATTCTATTCTACTAATGAGAAATAGGTGAAATGCCTTTAAAAAAATGAGAGGCAATGGGACACGTAGGAACAACTTACTAAGCAGATTGTTGAGAAGAGAGTTTGGCAACAGAATTTAGGACTGTTTTAAGAAGGAGAAGCCCAGGCTTGAACTTGGACTCACACACCAAAGTTAAGGAAATGTGGACAGGTAGGACTGTGAGACAGGTGAAAAAGGAACTATGTGTTTCTGTCTGTCACCTTCTCTATTAGACAACAAGTAAGTTATCTCATAAAAAGAAGGTGGATTTATCTGCAGGTTAACAATCATTCCAGTCACTGGACCCTACAGGGAGGTAGGTAGATGCTTACACCAGAGATAGCTGAATCATTTGTTACTGTTGAGTAGATCTCCATTGGCTAGAAATCTAGGCCACATATAAGTACAGTAAGTGGATACTTAAATTTACTCTAATCTCTTCCTGAATTCCATCCCTGTTTTAATCATCCTGAAGTTAAAAGGTGGAATGATCTTTACTATGTTCTGTAATCTTTTTGCTCTCATAGTTCATTACTCGAGACCAAAAAGTAGATTATTTTTTATGAGGAAATGTAAATACATGACCTATGCCACAAATAAAACCCACTAAGAGGAAATAAGTAAGAACGACTAATTAGAAATTTCAATATGGGCCCAAAAGGCCTTCAGTGGCAATACTGGAGAGTCAGCATTCATTAAAGTGAAGGAAGAAATTAAAATGAGCTCATACTTTTCAATAAATTGAACATATGTATTGCAGAGGAGCTACAAAATATAAGGATTTTGACACCCCAGAAAAACTCGACAGAACAGAAATATGGAGGATCAGAGACTAAACAAGTTGAAGATGCCATGGGTTCAAACAGGTACACCAGGAGATATGACTCAAGCCTACAAAGTCATAAATGATACGGAGCAGAATAAAGACATGATTAACCACTCCTTTCATAGCATAAACAGTAAGAGACATCTTGTCTTTATGCACTTAAGCAGGCTTTAAAAAACAAAGACAAGAAGTGTTTCAAAGGATATATAATTGCTTTGTCAGGCTCAATGCCATAGGATATTATGGAGGCTAAAAGCGTAAGTAGCTTCAAAAAAGATTAGGTAAAGTCTAGAAGGATGAATTCCTCAGCGGTTATTAAATATGACAGCCCAAACATCCTCTCTAGTTGTTAAAATCCTAAATGCTGAAATGAAGTTTTATTAGAACAATCAATATGCTTGCTCAGACTTCTGTATTTTGATGTAAGCTGCAAACAGTCGCTGCTGGAGGCAGAATGCTAAAGCAGCTGGGTCCTTGGGCTGACCCAGTGAGGCAGCTTATGTAGCCTGGGAACAGCTTCCCTTTGTAAGGGTAGTGCAGTACTGCTTCTAATGCTTCTAATACCATGCCCACATCAAATTACTGAATCACAAAATCACACAGAATCACAGAATGGTTGTGGTTGGAAGGCATTCAAGGGATGCACCACAAAATTTGGACTCTGTATCTTGTGGATAAACCCCCATTCAATAATCTAATTAATTACAACACAGTAGGTTCCACATGAAAATCAAGAAATGTTTTTCCACTGTGAGGGTGACAGAGCCCTGGCACTGGTTGCTCAGGGAGGTGCTGAAGTCTCCATCCTTACACACTGTCAAAAGCTGTCTGAACATAGTCCTGGGCAACTGGCTCTAGATGGCCCTGCCTGAGAAGGGATGCTGGAGCAGATGGCTTCCAGCATCCCCCTTCCAGCTACAACCATTCTGTGACTCTCTGAGTCTTTGAATCAGTGAGGGAGAAAACCTATTGCTCTTTTGTCTGTTGAGAGTTACTCTGGCAGAGTGTCATTAGCAGATCTGCTTTAAGTGTTTTCATGCAGTGGAAACATCCTATAAATCTTCCAGTTTCAAACCTCTTTTCCCATTAGCAGTTATTGGAAAGAGGAGAGTAAGACAGTAAGACTTTTGTAACTGATTGCTAGCACTGGACTACTTTGCCCTTTCAAGCCTGAGAAGAGATATATTCTGAACCAGCAATCCATTCACTTTCTCCACAGCAGTTCAAGAATGCACAAGTACTAGAAGACTGAGAATCAGTATGAAACTTCTTCTCATTCATCATATGATGGATATACACAAGTGGCCTGATACCCAACAGGGCATCTGCTCCCTTCAAAACTGTGATTCAGAACAATACTGAGGAAGAGCACCTTCCCTAAGAAGGGAAAGGATGTGCTGCACTCTTTGTATGGGTCACAGTGATGAATAAATCCACCTTCCCACTAATGCTCATGGATGGGCAATGGCGGAACAGGAGTGGACTTGAAGGGGAAGTTCTATGTTAGGTGGAAGTGATTATGAAATCATCATCTAGATGAGGTGAGAGTAATTTGTGATTTTATTAATTATATCTGACCCTCCTTGTACATTTGGGAGAAAAAGTAACTACTTATTTTCTTTTTTTTTTAATTTTACAGAGTAGGATTAATTCAGTTTGAAGCCAGCTACTGATCTTTCAGTGAATTACTTTCCTTCACAATTTATTTGTATTTTATTGTCCTAAACAAATGGAAAAAACTGAGCATTCAGGTAATACACAAAGTCCCCATGTAGGGGAGAAATGCATGCATAATACACAAATTTGAAAAATGCACACTTCTGTGTCAATACATGAAAATCATTGCTATTGTAGCATGGCAGTATCAACACAATATTTTGACAAATAAATGTAGAGTTTATAAAGCTGTGTCAGCTAACAATCTATACACACATGCAGATATATAACAACCAGAGTAAACAGAGGGAAATGGTGAACCTCAAAATGATTATTCCACAGAATAGGTCTGCAGTATCATAAACCAGGATAAGAGCTAAAACCCACAAGTACCATTTAGTGAAATTGCAGCCTAATTAATGCTATGCCTATTTTATATTTTTATATAAAATATGCCAAAACATCATCATTTTCAAATGATGCCTAAAATGTTTGTTTCAAAAATATCTCCCAATGTCCTTTATCTAAAGACTGATAGTACATCCTACATTTCAAGATAGCTCAGTGTGCACTTTCTCATACTTGTCAACATTTACAATGAAGCACTTGTAAAATCAGGACCTTGATGTCATTCTTGTGACTAAGGACAATTAAAGTCTTTCACTTTCATTTACAGCAAATATTTTTTCCAGTTAACACAGTGAAAATAGTGAATTGCCTGTCTGAAAGTCATATTAATGTTTAGTAATGTTTAGTCAATTTCTAGCCCATGCATTCATACCTGTCAAATAAAATCATTCAAAAAAAGTTTTTTTGCTAGCTAACTAGAAGTAAGAGTAGAGGCAAATTAAAGTAATCTCAGTTGCTTTATGGCTAAAACAAGGAATTGAGCCTTTATTGCCAAAATACATTTCTAGTCTTCAGTGCTTACTAACCACGTTTCAGGAGCCTCTTTGTCCCTTCATAGTCTCATTGTCTCTCTTTCAAAGACCACTATTAACTACAGATGTTCAGAGGATGCTCAAGATAAAAAATTTAGTATGAAAGAAATAGTCACAGATATTATACGCACAGACAAGGAATCACACTCAAATACTGCATTTACTTTGCCAATTACGTGACATTTACAAAATATTTCTCCCCTTTTCATGAAGCTACTTTGCCTGCCTGAGCTGTGATCTGCTCAAAACTTACTAAGAAAATTGGAGTGGATAAAAATATCAGTTATTTTCAATACAAGATTTAAAAAGAAAAAAGAAATCGGGGGAAAGGACCTACTGAAGGAAGAAGTAAACAGAGTAGTAAGGGGATGACTTCTGGTATAATTTGACATGCAAACAAATAGAGGCCACGCAAAACAGATTCATGACTATCAATGAGTAGCCATCATAAAGCATGCAATTTTGTCATAGGAATCATTGTCCTAATGGTCTTCCCTTTAAATGAAATAATAGATACATATGAAATATTATTCTTACTTAGTACTATTTCTCTGATAAAATTAGCATTTCAAATGGAAAATATTATAAGCAATCTCTATATCAAAATGTAACAGTTTTGATTATAAATTTAAATTTTTGGAAGAAATTGGCAGAGAGAGGACAGGAGTCCCTAAAGAAGAAAGGTCAGCTGCAAATAGTGGTTTGCACTATTAAAAACAATTTCTAGTATGACCACTAGGTGGAAATATTGTACTTACAGTTGGGGATGTGGCTGCCGAGAGCAATGGTAAAATTCCTCCACAAGCAATAATAATATTGTCTACCATCTGGGAAATGAGGTGTATTGTGTTGTGTACAAAAATAATATTTTCATTGCTATTGACAAAGTCCATCACAGACTTTGTGGAGTGACTGCAAGAACAGAAGAAAGGATGGATTAAAAAACAAACGATTAAAATAAAAGTTTAACAAAGATAAAATTATTCCTCGTAACCAGACTGCAAATGTTTCTTGATATAAGAGAGACATTTGTTCTACAAAAATTTGCATATAATTTGTCTAAAAATACAAACAAAACTAGTCAAATAAACGAATTGATCGCTATCTATTTTCACACAGGATTAGATTCAGATACTCAGTTGAGAACAATGGTTTATAACCTTTTATTCCCATCAACTGGTACTTAAATTCACAGAGAGTTCTGCTAAAAGCAGCAGGGTTGTTTCTGCAGCATTAAAGCAACTACTTAACATTAAGAGTTCACCATGCTGCACAAGTGCCATTTGAAGCACGCTCGATAACACTTAATGATAACACCTACTACTGTTTTAAAGGAGAAACATGATAATATTAGATCAAGGTATGGCCATGTTAACTTCATTAACTGATATTAAATTTACCATTAACAATAGCTTTGCAAAGCAAAGACACTAGTAAGATTAGGTGCCATCTCAGCAATTCCTAACTGTTGAGAAATTGTCCCATGAAACAGTCACTCCCCAAAAATATGAAACTCTTGTGTGAAAATATTGACAAATACTCTGGTCTATAAGTATGGCCATTCCCCAAAAGGACACTGTTGTCAGCCAGAAACAAAAATTAAATGGTTCAGTTTGAAATACACAACCTCAACTTTAATTTTCAAGCATTACCTAAACAAAAAATACAATCCCCTCACACACATTTGGCCAAAAGAAAAAGTACCAAAATTTTCTATTTCCAAGTGAGTATCACAGAACAGTTCACCAAACTGGAAATTAAATGCATTATAAATTTCTCCTTTGACATAACTATGCTCAAGTTGTCTGTACTGGAAATTAGATTAAAATGTATCTATTGTATTACATTTACTGCATATCTCTATTAACATCTACAAAAACCCTAGGAAATCACATTGCTGTAATAAATTATAATATAACCATCAAGACTAATCCCAAGCAGGATCTGGAATGCAAAAAAAAAAAAAAAAAAATGCCAATAAAAAGAGTGTTTCCTTAGAAAATGTAATAGGAAAAAGGTTTTATTTTTAAGGCTTGCAGGTAGAGAAGCTCTTTTAATTGATCAGTTTAGGAAATGGCCATTAGCAGACACACAAGTTGTCCTTGCGTCCGGAATAGAAACAGTAGATTACAGTGCTAAACATAAACTGAAAGGGCAGTTCGGTTTAGTTAGGAGTGTATGAGTTACACAATCCCTCAAGAAAACAGAAATTGTTCCCTGTGAAATAGAGCTGTTACAGGATGGGAAGGGATAACAAGAGAAGGTAGAAGATACAGAAGGGCACTTCAGGTAAGAGCAACTCTTTCCCTTCCCACTGTCCCAGTAACATCCCCTCTCCAAAATGTCTAATTCTTCCTTGCTGACAAAAACACAAATCAGGAGTCAAAGAAGAAACAACCACTTACCTTCTCCAAACATGTACATCTGTTTCTAGTGCAAAAAGCAAGTCTGTCAGGAGCCGCTGGTGCATGGGAGACCATTTAAACTCTGGAATACGAAACATAGTTGTGCGTGGACCTGGACTAAACTGTCTTCGCTGCTCTTCCGTCATTGGCATTCCTCGGAATCCCAAATCAACACGTAAATCCCGGTCTTGCTGGGTGACAGATCGACCCTGTACTGCCTACATCAAGAGGTTAAAAAAATCATATTAACTTTTTGAAATTTGTTTTTTAATGCAATGCAGAATTTGAGAAAGGGTAGGCTAAAATGATTTGGCAACAAACTACAGGAGATACTGATATTCCAAGGCAGGCAGTATACTTCTGTAAGTGAGCTGCTCCAATACACATCGATCAGCACGGAGAGGCCTCCCTTTCAGACATTCACCAAGGTTTTATACTAAAGTTCTTCACTTAAAGTACTAGAGAAAAGACCAAATGTAGCACATACAAGGTTGGCAGTGACAAGATTTTGTTTTTAGGGAATCTTTTTGTTTTTAGGAATCTTTTTGTGCAGTGACAAGATTTTGTTTTTAGGGAATCTTTTTGTTTTTAGGAATCTTTTTGTGCTGAAAACATAGTTTTCTTTGAAGATTTGTCTCAAAACATGGACAAACTACACAGTGATGACTTCAAGGAATCAGTGTGCTTTTAGACAGCTCCTCATTTTTCAGGATCATTAGAGAATGAAGTCTAGTCTCCCAAAACTCATTTTGCCAATTCCGTTACACTTTGTTAATTCGTTAACAGTTTTATGGATCCTCAGGATGATCTTTAGATTCTCCCAAAAGGTGGTGGATGTCAACTTCTTTCCTTTTCAATACCTCCGTAGTCATGAGTATATCTACTTGGTGATTAAAGACAAAAGGAAAGATACACCTGGAGGATCTGATAGGCTGATATCGTATGATATACAGAGAGGGTATGAGCATACAGTGAAGGGAAAAGAAGCAAAAAACAAACATTATCACTGAATTTGAGGTAAATGTTAAAAAAAACAATAACTTATAATGTACATCTCTGAAAGTGAGAAATACAAAGCCTGATCACTGAAATGACTTTCAAGTCACTTTAGATTATTTTAAAACTGACAAAATAGAAAATATTCTTGCTTTGCTCACATATTAATTTCTCAATCTCAGCCTACTATTATAAATCTGAACATTTAAAAGCAAAAGAGAATTTTACAAAACATTTCTGCTAGTAATGTAAAAATGGAAACGGCACTGGAATTGAGGTGAAAAGATTCTTATATCTTTAGTCTGATTTTGATCTTCTGTGGCCAGCATTTTGAGAGCAGGGCAGGTTTCCTTCATTCCATTTGACCCATTGGGAGCAAAATGGTTACTGTTGCTTTTATTTCCAGTGTTTTTCTTAGAGTTAACTTTAAATAATGCTTTGCTTTTCTTAGACTTATCTAGGATTGGAATTTTTTTCATGAATCTTCTGCATGGTGCTTTCAACTCTATTTTCAGTCTTT